>OX388307.1:15997241-16323680 GCA_947579605.1 Athripsodes cinereus | reverse complement strand
ATACAGGTATACATATAACAACATTATGCATCTATAGGTATCATTGCTACTATAGCAAATTCACCGAAATCGAAAAAAGAAAAAAAAAAAACAATATCTACCCAACTTGTGACAATAATATTATAAAAAAAACATCAAAATATATACTACAATCGATACATGCTGAACTTGTATTCATTAGGCACTAGTGCGCTTAGCATTAGCGAGGAACAACATTCAAAATAATTATTATATAATAATACAGGTATGCAGTACAAATACTCTATAATCTAGACGTAAAATTTAAAATCTATCATATACTAATAATAAGTCAAGTATGTATGTGTTAAAAAAATCCACCTTGACATTAAATTTAAATAAAATACATATTAATAAAATAAGAAAACCCACAAACAAAATAAAATTATAATCATATTACATACATACATACATTGTTTTCATGTATGTATGTATGTAATATGGTTTGTGAAATATAAATATGTTAATAATAACGATCCGGGAATGCCAACACAGTTTACGAAACATAGATTCATGAGAGAACGTTTACACGTAGTAAAGTACGAGCATACGAACATATTACTACTACTCGTATTATTATTGTAAGCAGAATATTAGTTATTGTGTACGGTATTATGCGATTCTCGATGCATATATGTGAATTCCAAACAATCGAAAACATGAAAAACGTTGTGTGTACGCTTACTGAAAGCTTAAAACGGTAACAATGAAACAAGGAAGGAGGTAGCTTTCATAACGGCTGTGTATAAGTGCTGTTATGCAGAGGAATATGTTTGACGTGGGAAGAAAAACAGACGACATGTAAAAGAGTATTATTGTATTGCGTCAATAGAACGATTACTCATCTGCTGAATTTTTATTTTTTATTATAATTTATCGAGGTGTACTCACGTGTGATGTGACATTAATGATTTATTCGACTTCATATTGTCGTACATCAATGCATCGCAATGAACGTGGAAGCTTTTCGGTTTTATCATCATCACATTATTACGTAATAATAATAACGTGACAATATTTATTTATTTATCTACAACATTTAGGATAAATATCCACGCCCATTTAGTTAGTTAATATATATGTAGATCTTGTATGAAGACATTTATTCAGAAATCATGGTGCACATGAGACATTTTGATCCGATATTTTATTTTTGAATAGGTACTTGTACGTGTTTGTACACTGAGATTACAAATTACTAACGAAATTTCACAACGAATCATTGGTACGTACTATCAGATTAGGACCAGAGATCGTACAAACGATTCATTAGTACGAAACTATAATATTAACTCTTCGCAAACAAGTTGTTGGTAAATTTACCAATGATTTGTTTGCGAAGAGTTAATATTATAGATTTATACCAATGAATCGTTTGTACGATCTCTGGTCCTAATCTGATAGTACCGTACCAATGATTCGTTTTGAGTATTTTTCTCAGTGTACACATATTGTACGTGTTTGCAAAAAGTTCATTTAGCTAATTAACAGAAGATTTCTAGAATGGAATTCACTACACATATAGAAAAACGTGCTTATTTATGTTTACAAAAATTATAGTTTTCTTTATTGAAATTTGTTTGATTTATTTAGTACCTAAGAGCAATATATAATAATACCTCTGAAAAATACTTTTTTGGAATAATACTTTTGATTTACCTAGTTATGGCCGAACTACTTTAATCCTAAATATGGACAAATATAAAAAACATGTTCATGATGTGATGAAATTATAAATCTAATAAAAAAATAATTTCGTAGTTTATCATTTTTTAATCGGTAGGTACTTACAAATCACAATCCATTAATTTCAATGCGTTGATTTGTAGAGCTCATTAAGCTATGAGGTAGACAATATTTCAATTGAGCGTAAACAGACAAATTGAAATTATGATAATTCTCATTGTCAATTATTTGTATCAACTATAAAATTGATTTCATTATTATTATTTATTATTATTATTGGACAATATTAAAGTGTCGTTTACGTGCCGAAGCACCTCAAGGACACTGTACAATTCATAAATTCTAGGACATTACATCCACGTCATATTATAAATATAGATATATACATAGATAAATGAGAAATCTTGGATACATAAAGGTATCCACGTCAGAAGTTCAATACTACATTGAGTTACAAAAATTTTAGATACAATATGTATCCACGTCAATTATGTAAAACAAAATATAATATTTGAAGTCAAAAATGTAAAACAGAATGCAATATTTAAAAGTAATTGGTAAAATAAAAAGTTTTTAGGTCCCTTCTGAATGTCTTAAGATCTGCAGCTTGCCTAAGCTCAAGAGGTAATCCATTCCAGAGGTTGGGTCCCGCCACAGAAAAGGCTCTACCCCCGTAATTTGTTAATTTTTTCCTCTGCGGAGCTACCAACTCCAAGGACACACTCTGAGCAGATCTCAAGGCACGCTGCCTCATACCTATATTTTTCAACATGCACAATTCAGCAATATAAACTGGGGCATCCTCATTCAGTGCCTTATAAACTAACATACACACTTTGTACTGCACTCTAGCCTCCACTGGTAGCCAATGAAGTTCCCTCAAAAGTGGAGTCATATGTGTACACCTTTGTACTCCAAAGATAACACGTGCAGCTGACTTCAAAACTGACTGCAGCCTATAGATTTGACAAGCAGGTAGTCCCATTAAAATACTGTTGCGATAGTCTAGTCTGGATATTACCAGAGCCACAATTAGTGACTTCTTAGCATCCAATGTGAGACACCTTTTTATCATCCCAATTTGCCGCAGCTGAAAGTAACAGGCACTGACAAGAGAACTAATGTGCTTCTCAAAAGACAGCGAGCTGTCTATTATGGTTCCCAGAAGTTTGACTGACGTTGCAGGTCTTATGGAACTGTAATATCAACACAACAGTAATATCATTATTTGGTATTAGATTCTGTCTCCTTCTGGATGCCAGCCACAAAAACTCTGTTTTATCCGGATTTAAACACAATTTACTTAAAGAAAACCATTTATAAATGCCATCAACACATTGGGAGAAAACCATCTCAAGCTGCCCTTCACCACCGACCTCTGTGTGTCCATACACTTGCACATCATCAGCAAAAGCACTCATTTGCAAACCATAGGACTTGACCACTTTTTCAATCTCCGCAGTGTACAGGATGAACAGCAACGGTCCCAGGATGGAGCCCTGCGGGACGCCAGTAGCCAATAGCCGCTCCTCAGATTTCCCCCCAGCAAAACAGATTCTCTGCCTTCTATCCGACAAGTATGACCGGAACCACACAAGCGCAGGACCCTCAACACCAATCCTGTCCCTCAACTTCAACAGCAGCAGTCCATGATCCACAGTGTCGAAAGCTGCGCTCATATCCAAGAGACACAGAAAAGTTAGCCTTCCCCGCTCATTGTAAATATATGTGGTGATATCAGAGATCAGTCTGGTTAAGTTTGTCTCTGTTGAGTGACGCTTCCTGTAGGCCGACTGCTTCTCAGGCCACAGTCTTCATTACTTGCAATATATAAACATAATACAATAACAGTGTATTATTTGTTAATTATGGTACAGTAAAATGTTAATGTATGATGATTAATTTTATAAGGAAATGAAGAGGAACATATAATTGATATTCTGTTATGGAAACTCATTGTTGTCAGCTGAATTAAGTAGAGCAATATGCACACGTTTTCTCACAAAGTTTTTTTTTTTAACAGAATATTGTCATTTATTTCTCATAAACCTCAAATGTTCAAATCATTTAGATGAGATTTTAAATGGATAAGTTTGAAGCTTATTAAATATTCATTGAATTTTTTTAAATACCTATATTACTGGTTCCAAATTTAGGAATTGGATATAACATATTGCAAATACTTTAATGTTGACAAGCTTTTTTTCATTATAGTTTATGAAACTATAATACCACACTCGATAAATGTTTAAAACAGTTTGACCACATTGGTAGGAGAAGTTTAAATCCGTCAAGATTTGCATATGAAGATTATCGGTAATAAGTTTATCACAACATTCAACACATTTTACTTAAGTTTGCTTGTATTAGAGGTTTTAAAATGTGTTCATTAAACATGTCTAAATAATTTTATGATAATTTCAATTAAAAACAAAAAAATAATGGACATTATTTTTGGCATTTCATTTGTCACCCATCTTGAATTTCTTTTTTTTATGATACAAAAAACACAAATATGTGTTAATTACATGATGTTTAGTCCGCTGGCTACCACTCGTGGATATAACTGTAATGGTATGATTTAATTTTTTTGGTAGGTTTATTTACACTGTGGCTTGATTGCAATGATTTTGTTTTATTTAATACATTAAATTACAAATTTAATTTAATTTTTATTTTATAATTTAATTTAATTTTTATCAAGATTAATGCAGTCATTATGCTTTCATTGTTTTTGTATTTTGTAAAATTGTCCACTTTATACTTGTAATATTTTGTAATCAAAGGCAATTATGCCGTAAATAAATAAATAAAATAAAATAAATAATGAATAAATAAACTCATGTAAGTTTATATTATATTTATAGACATGAAATTTCATCAAACAGTTACCTACTAAGCTGTAGAAGTGACTATTACAAAGATATACAAATTAAATTATTTAAATATGAAATTATAATAAAATTATTTACAAAGTTGAGTAAATTAAGCTGAGCTTACTTGTACAGGGTTCATTGTAAGGAAAATTGACTGTGTAGTAGATAAATCGTTAGATAATGAATAAAGCGTATTATATTCATAGTGCTTCAAGTCGATTTGTTAACCATCTGATAACGTCCATTGTATTACAGCGCAGATGTAGATCCTACGTGGCGATACTGGGTGAGCCTCTGAGGCCTTTAGGGTAATTGGATACCCTTACTAATTAGATTTATCACTCTGGGACTCATCTCAACATCGACAACTAGAAGGTAATCACGTTTCTCATGATCAGACAACTTTGAGGAGAACAAACTATTATATTTAAATTAAAACCAAACCGTGTAGGTACCTGGTACACTGGTACAAATATATTTCAGTACTAGCAGAAATCTTCTATTATATATTTATCTACTAATAAATGTTATTTAAGTTCATTGTTACAGATTTGGTTTCCAGTAAAACGTGATTAAGTTGAACAAAAGTCGTTAATTAAAATTGAAATCCAACTTATTGGATTTGTTTTTATTTTATTTGTGTGAGTTACAACAAATAAAAACTATAGAAAATAATATCTATACTGAAACGAAATATTTGTTAATAATATTATTGTAATGTAAAACAATTAAATATTTATTGCTATCAGTGTTTTCTGTTCATTTAAATAACCAAAAACCACAAAGAAATACGAAAATCACAAATATGCATTTATTTTTATGTAAAATATTTAATAGGATAAAATTAAAGTGGGTATTTATTAGATGTACGTAAAATTGACAGTTAAAAGTTAAAAATAATATTTCAGCATCATTTCAATATTCTTTTAATATGGCTCAGTTATATTTAAAGGGTATGAACTTTCAGAAAATTAATACAAGGATTTTCAAATCAAATGATCCCAATTAAACATTGTACCAATAAAATATAAATTGTATTAAGAGGAAGTAAAAAGGATAAGGTACTCCGATAGGAATTACGAATTGGCACATGGTTTGCTTGAATGAACACCTTCCGTCTAAGATAACGATCACCAATCCCTCCTCGTTTATACCTACTTACTGTACTTAGATATACCTTCCTATGGCATTTTGTAATTTGAATCATCTCATTTATTTTATATTATCATCATTATTATTATTATTTGATATTTACTTACTCAGCAGTAAAATGTATTTACCGCAGCAATCTAATCAAAAAATTAAAATTGAGATATAAAATTTAAATCATATTATCATAAATTGATGAAAACGCTTTATTGGAAACATTTTATGAATATTTTCTCTTTTAGTATCTACGTTATTTTCGATGTATAGCTTCTTAATTTTGTTTTGTTTAAATTCATTTTTCTATCTATACCATCATGCCATATCTAAAAACAAGTGGAATAATTGTACGTATTATTGTTTTTCAAAGTATTAAAAATAATTTACTACAGAATACTTCTGGCGATATGTTGAAACCGTAACAATTTTTTTCTTGTGATTTGGGTTGTCAATTTGTCTATTTATGCAACGTACTTAATAACCTGAAGGAAAGCGCTTTTGCAGACATTGGACTCGACTATAGTCCAGTGACAGATACTTTTTTCTATGGAAAGTTATTGAGAGATGAAGCTTATCTGCAGTTATTCTCTAATTTAAATAGAAGAACTAGTTTCCAAATTCACAAATTGAAGGTGAAGAATATAACAGACTGATGAAGATAGTAAAAAGGAACATATTTACATATAGTGTAAATCTAGAAAGCCTCCAACAACCACATAATACAAAATTTGTTAAATATTACAATAGAGCTCAAGGGTAGTTAGGTAACTCAATTATACTGTAGCGGTATGAAGTATGATAATGATAACTTAATGAATTAATGAATATAATAAAATTAATCATAACTTTCAGATGGTGTTATGCTATAGTTATATTATTTTATTGGCATGCTTCCAAAGTCTGAAAGATTTATGGCTTTATCAAAAACTTAAGAGGATTATAAATCGTACGTCAAGAAACCAATCAACTTTGGACGCAAAGAATGTCGAATGAAAGTAAAAGTTCAACGCGCCACCATACAAGACCATTCCGATAATTAATTTGTTTTGTCTAAATAATGAATAATGGATGATTCTAGTCTCATAAATAAACACAACAAAACTTACTTTAGAACTCAATGAGTCTAATTATGCAATACGGTGATCATTAAATGAACGAGAACCAGCAAAACTTCAAAGTTAAAGGTTCGCTTCATGCAAATAAAATAGATAAATTTTAGTGTTTTTTTTTATATTTATTTTATTCTCTATATTTCACACACTTTCACTAATTAAAAACAATAATGCTACATTCACATACTCATATTAAGAAACATTAACTTACTACTAAATGCTAGCCTTATTTTCTTCACTGCTGAATATAGGCCTCTGCAAAACTCTTTCAATCAACTCAACTTTTTTGAGGCTTTCTCTTACTTCATCTGTCTCCCACGGTCTCCATTAAAGAATTCTAGAATGTCACCTACCAGCGGCATAGACCAGCCCATTACAATTTCAGCTTGGAGACTTAACAAAAGACATCGATACCTTTTGTTATTTTGTTGAATGATTTGACTTACTATGTTTCATTAATGCCGAGCTTTTATAACAAGCTTTGAATTTGCAATTCCATATTATGTAATCACTGGCAAGACACACAAATTATACTGATTTTTCTTTATATTTATGGGGACCTCATTATTTTTAAATATACATTATGAGAATACAGCCCTTACCAACTTTATTCAATAAAAAAACATTCTTAACCAATATTGTAATTAAATTGAAATAAAACAAAAGCTTATTACGAAGGAAAATATGATTTCACGTATAATAAAGTTAATTTGATATTTAAGAATATCATTTCATCAATAAATTGATTCATTTGGATAATCAATATTGCAGAATAATATCAGGAGATGTTTCAATACTCGTTATTAATATTTGTATTATTATTTTATTGTTTGTAAGTGATGTAATTGAATAATTACATTTATGTATACAATACTTGTTTTCAATCATGCGAGGAGTGCGCATACTCGTATTTTGGAATGTTCCTACGATCTAAGAACATTTAATAAAATAGGCACTTTAAGTATGGTATAAACAAAAAACTTTGAAGCATTCTGTAAGAAATTTATGACTATCTTCTACTTCTTCATGTGTCTTGCCGGGTCCCCCCGACGTTGACGACCATTTGAGAGAAAGCTTCCCTGTCCTGGGCGGCGCGAAACAGCTCCTCCACGGTTCTGACACCGGTCCACTGTCGAATGTATCGAAGCCAACAAATAAATGTTTTACTAGATGAATTACAATAATGAATTTAAAATTTATTTGGTCTATTAAATTATAGTTTTTATTAAATACTAGGTACCTTCGCGTTGTGATTATTTTGCGACTCTGGTAGTACGAGTCTGAATTTGAATACATCTGAAAATTATCAACCTTAAGGCCTATTTGAAGATATTATAGTCACATGGTTTGAAGTCTCTGTCAGATAAGATCGAGAAGTTATCATTAGTTTTTTTTTTTTAAATATTAACTTGCAAAGAAGATAACATTATTTTTACTTAGTACTGAACATATAGTTTTATGACAATATATTCTGTATTTGGTTCTCATTATTCCTTGTGTACTATAATTATGTCTATTTGACATGAGAGCTTATTTAGCCCGAGGACATCACATACAGATGCTCAAGTTACTCGAAACAAGTTTCCATTTTGACGGTAACAACAATTCCTGATAATAATAACATCTTCATATACAAGTACATGCATATGTATGCATACTTGTGTAGAATATAAATATGTATTACTTCCTATTGCTATCATGCTGCTTTGACACACTTCGTGTACTAGACAGGATACACTATTGCTCTTATATTTTATATCCCCTTTATAAGATTACATCGGTAATCGATAGAATGACAGAAGAAATATCTCTTAAATCAGGATAACATATAATTTATCCCTTTCAAATGGGTTTAATAAAGGGAATTCTCTTCAGCTGGGCTTTGATAAAAGTTACAGCAAAATTAAGGTTTTCGGTGGTAATTGAACAAAGGATGCATATTATTTTATGTATCAAGCTGTTCTTAAATGTTGAAAAGTGTCAGGCAGGTATATTACATTCACAAATGAAAGAATCTATTAAAATGTTATTATATATTGTTGGACAATGTACAAGAAAGCGTTAATGCTATACGAGACTTGAGGATTACCTTTGATCATCATTTAACTTTAAAAATTAACATTCTTTCCGCATATACATAGAGGACATCACTAGCAGGAGAATGAGAATGTTGGGATTTGTACTCGTCCATAGAATTTGTATCTAAACTTGCGATTAAGGCTATCCTTAGTTAGCAATGCGGTGTAAGTTTATGTAATGTATTATCATAATGTATCAAAGGCGTAATTCGTATGCATACAAGTAAATAAATCTCTTGAATTAAAATTTCGCACATGTTTTATTGAAATCAAACTTAAATGAAATAATTATATTTATATTATGTTATAATTTGTTACCCATTTGTACACCTACATTCGTTCTATTGTGATCAAATAAATATCGACTTATTTGTCATTGTTAGATATTTGTACACATTAAACCATCTCGATGATGGAAATTTTACGCTAAACATTGTGCAGTGTGTATGTAAAGCCTATCTACCTTCTCAATGTACTCATTTAACATAACATAACACTAATTCGAGTTTCCATTTATATGACATGTTCCATACATAATTGGTATAAACCTAGTTCTGCTGCGGATATTCACGCTTCATTGAATATTTTGACTGGAGAATCAAACGTCACTATATTGACATGTTATAGGGAAGTGTTGATAATAGCACAACATTATTTTTATTGAATACCTCTGCAAATTTGAATTCACTTTCTCGATTGTCTGACACCACCTTTCCTGAAAACACGGAGACACAGTTTTATTTCGTATTAAAAATGAAATATGTATGAATTTTCACAATTTCATTTTGTAAGTAATATGAGATACCGCAGACCTGCTGAGAATATTTTCCACAAATCGAGTTATTGTTTGAAAATTTTCGCTTTAAAATATCACTAAGTAAATGTTCCCGTAAATATTATATTTGAATTTTAGAACCTATCTCACAATTCATTGCAATGACAAATATACCATATTGTATACAGTATTCATCGTTTTTTGATATACCTATTTTATATTTTCAGTAACGTCAACATAATTTCACAATGGCAAACGATTTATACTTTCATTATCATTAGTGAATATGAAAAAAACCCGCTAAAAACCTACAAAACCGCTGTATTTTTAACAAAAAATATTGAAATGATATTTTTAAATGATACTGTTTATTTTCATCAAGAATATACAGATTTATTGATAGTTTATCAATATCATACAGTCGTTGCTTTTAGTTGAAATGTGCATTTAATAGACGTTGAACATAGTGGTTTGAAACAGGAATTGGTGAGATTGGTAAACGTATCATGAATAAAGTACTTTTAAACCAACCTAATCCGATTCGTAAGCATCGTAGCACCTTTGATGTATCCTACTCAAAGAAGTTTGTTCAATCTGTTGGGTGTGCAAATGAGGTGTCTGTTGAATAATATTCGTTATATCTTCTCTCAGGCAGGTGTAAAAATCCAGTTAAATAAAACAAAAGTTTGAAAAAAGAGGATTAAGTATACATATACCTATATTTCGACATATTTCATATGGAGTGTAACAGACTAACTGTATGTAATAAACATGCAAATTATCCTGTCCGTACCAATAAGAGATATCTGATGGATGGCATACTTCAACGCTGAATTGAAGATAGGTACTAAATCTATTATATGGAATGATAGGGTTTCTTTATGCTCGGCCAGTCAACTGTAATCTCAGGGACCTTGGATAAACATTCTCAAGAGTGTGTAAAATGAGTTTGAAAATATATGTTCACCTTAATTGAGTTTCTATCACTGATACACCACAATAATAAATAAATAAATAAAACTTTGTTGGCCATAATTTTACACAAATACATATTATACAATAAAATAATCAACGTAAAGTTGAAAAATCACATGTTTTAACTAAAAACCAGCTCTGGTTAAAATATAGAGACCAGATGGTCTTCTACCTATCGTAGAATCGAAATGAATAATGAATAGAAAAAAAACTCTCGTGTATCCCACTGCATACTTTTTGACGTTTTGTGACTATTTCCCGCAACAATAAAAAAATCCCCCTTCCAACTTGTTCAGTGTTGACAACTGTTAGTATTTCTGACATGAAAGAAAAATATCTGAGACCCTGTTACGCTACAGGGTATTTAAGAAAAATCTGTCTTTCTGAGAACACTTAAAAACTTATAGACTGGGAGACTTATTCTTAATCGGGGACTTCAAGTTTTAAGTCATTTTATTCAATTACTAAATTAAATTCAATTACTATTATAACTAACGTATGTTTTATCTTTTATTTTGATACTTTGGCATATTATCAGGAATGGAGTATTTCGTGTCTTAGTTGCATAGATAACAATAATAATGTTTAGGCAGGATGTTAGGCGCTACTTGAATGGCTGTAATAACCATTTAATAAAAGAAAGAATAGAAACAACGGATACCAAACCAAAATAAACATTGAATGTTGAATTTATCTTGTTGCGATATTGGTTGAGACTTGAGAGCACCTTCTGGAAGATTGCCAAAATAGTCGTTTGGGTGTTCTACACTCTTAAGCCTAAATTACTTAGAGACCCGGGATATGATCATTTGTCATTTTATGTTTATGATATTATCACACGCAAAGCGTCTAAAAGCAGCTTTTATATAATCATGTGTAAAGAAGCCTTTGGTGTAAAGATTAAAATTAAATGATATATCTACGCGATTTTATATTTGAATACTTGTAATATGAGTTTGCTCTCATAAATAAATACTATTATGAGTACTACTATAAGACAATTAAAATAACGTATAAACAACATCTACAATTCAAAAATAATGATTGGATAATTTATATGTGGCGCCGTTTAATGATCCGTGACCATCTCAAGGCTACCGTGACTTCTCTTGAACAGTAGCGTTTTCAACTTGGTCCTTAATGTAGTGATGGACTGATTCTCTCTCAGGTCTACAGTTCAACAATGAGGCATGCCAGCTTTTCTTAACGTTTTGTTTTTTATTGGCATGGAGAAGGACGCGAGCCGGCTTTCAAGATCTTCCGCTCTCATAATCAGGCTGGCGAAAAGTAAAAAATTGATTTTACATTTCAGTATAATAATTTTTTTTCGAGTTTGTCCCGGAGGTGCTATTTTCTAATTTAATATATTTTTTGTTAATTACAAAATACATATTCGCGCGATAGGTCGACGTATCACGGCAGCGCCATTTCTAAAAATTACACAATGTAATATTTCCACTATATTTATGTACCTATATTTTATTGCGTAATTAGCATAAAAGCTACATATTATAACTAATACGTATATCCCTCCTTAGTTGCTATTTGCGAATAATTACGCACAACATAACTTAAATATAGATTTTTATACACATAAGAGTTTCACAGTAACATAGGTACATACATACATGTAATATTAACCCCGTAAAAGAATTTTCGCCACTTTTTTATGGATATCCAGATACTCTACACCGAGCAATAAAAATATGGGATTCACGTTGCGGCTCGTTAAAATTAATTGTGTCGCATGGGAATATGTTGGGAATTGAACCGGCTGGCGGGGGCATGCCTGGTGCGGGCGAATCACCAATATACGAGTACCTACCTACTCCATACTATTTATTATATACCTATACAAGAAGTTGGAAATTAAAAGGCAATATTCTCTGTGAAGGTCTGATATCAAAACTAACAGGTTTTTATTATTTCTAATAAAATATCGTATGAATAAAGTTGATATTTTCAACCGACGGTACTTGGTGGATATTCAGGTTAAATTAATTATAAATACAACACTTATTTATAGTATATCCACAGTGACTTTTTATTGGACGCGAGCCGGCTTTCAAGGGCTTCCGCTCTCATCATCAGGCTGACGAAAAGAACTTTCGCCAGCCTGATGTTTTACTTATAAATAATTATCGTATGAATGTTTTTGTGTTGAGATTGTAATAATATAGATTATACAATTCGCACCTAATTGCTTTATTATGTGTCAGTACTTTTAAAGCAAAACGAAGCAAAATGTAAAATAAATGTTTTTTTTGTGTAAATTACTTACTTGGAAATTAAAATAAAAGCACTTTATTTAGTTTTCCACGTAACTTAATTAAATTTGTGTGCTTGTTCTCATTCTTATGCTATCGTAAAGTTTGTTTTAGGTCAATTCGAATGTTTGGTAAGTAAGTATTATATTTGTATGTTCAGGTGAAATAGTAGGTACTATATAGATTGATAAACATTTAAATTTTGTATTGCTCTGTGTCTGCTTGGCATTCAAAGAGTCTTTCAAATGGATTTTCTACTATATTTTCTTTTCAGAACGTGTACCTATATAGTAGAACCTTCTTAATCCTCGTATTCATTTTGTGCTGTAGATTGAAGCGTTTAGTAAAAGTCGAGACCCGTGACCTTTCTATTGTAAGATATTATAAGACAGTATCTACTTATGTGATACTTTGCTTATAACAACAAAGTCAACGGAGGCATTTGATATTTATCTCGGTTCTTGTGTTTCTCGTGTAACACATTTCGTATAATGGACGTCATAGAAATTCTGAGGAAACTGTGTACCGTGCCATATTAACCAGCTTCTTGGAGTAATAATACTATGTAGCTATTATATTAATATTAAGAAGTCACCTACCACTGTGGCGATTTACTCATTTGATAAATTCTATTGTGTATTTTAGAGAGTAAATGGTATTCATCGAGATCAACTCAATATAAAGTAAAATTAAGAACTTCTCACGAAATAATGAACATCCTTAGTATGTATACATTTTTAAACAAATTGAAATATATTGGATTGAGATTAACAATATAAATAGAAGAACGAAACATCTTTCAAGAAAAAAAGATGATTACAAACGCTATTTGTGTTAAACATCGAAAATGAGTATCACCTAAACAAAAATAGGTATTGTAACATGATTTAAGTATTTGGAAAAGCATTAAAACAGAAGAAGAGAAACTTTTAAGCCGATTAAGTCACTTGGTAAAGGTTATTTTCTGATTGTAAAGTATCGGTGAATATTAAACAAGTTGATTGAATGAAAAGAGAATATCCCAATATGCTATTAACTCCCTATTTCTAAATAAAAATTGAATCGCGTTCTGCGTTCCCTCAAATCCCTATTCTATTTGTTTCAAAAGAAAATATTTACCGTGAAAAACAAGAGAGAGATTATTAAAAAGAAAACAAGCAGCTTTGAAAATATTTCAGTATTTTACAGGTATTTAGGTGCCTAGGGAGATGGAGGTAAGCAAACATTTTACCCGTGTCAAGGGTAGTTAGTTGGGATGTGCATTCCGATGGGAGTCTTCATTTAATACTTATATTGATTTAGACGAAGATCCACCGTCACTCGACTTATTAAGAGGCTTAATTCAATTACAAACAAATTTAAACATTATTTAAACATTATTAACTAAACCGATACCGAAATCGCATCTTACGAGTCAAGCCTGCTCTCTCGAGATGATTGCGTGAACCTTTTTTATATCAAAGTCTTCGAGTCTAATTATTGATTCAGTACACTGCACCCAAAATAATACCAGTTCTTAGTAAAATAAATTTTTTCACAGATTTAATAATAATAATAATAACTAGACAATTTATAGTGCGCCGTTTTGTGCAATATATTCACTTCAAGGGCGCATCCTAAAATATAGTGTTTATACCTATGATTAAAGCCTGATACATATAATACAAATATTAATAAGCTATTATAAAAACTAAACATAAATAAATATTTAGGTACTTATATTGGTGTTTTGTTGAATACATAAAGACGATGTTTTCTTTAAACAAGCCCGTTTTTTTGTTTATCTCATTCTAAAAACAAGGTTTTTAAAAATATTTCTTTATGCGCACCCTTTTATAAACAATTTTGTAAATCCCTGCCTACGTAGAAAAATGTAAATCTCTTTATAGGATAATGTTGTTCAAACGGAACTTTTTTTCGTGATAATAGGATTCTTGTAATCTCACCTGAATTCCCATATTGCCAGAGATTTATCGAGAAGGATGTTACAGATAATCCTAACAATTTTCATTTCAAATTAATGTAAATAAGTAGTTTGTTAGTTTATAAACAGAGATAGGTAAATCAACCTTAGCAAATAGCGTGGGTAGACCCGAGCATGATGATCCGACAACATTGAAAAACAATAGTATTTTCTGCTGGTTTGAAAATATCTGTGGAGTCAAATTCCTGGAGTAAAGCACGTAAGTTTTAAAAGCTATTGAACTTCCTGTACAAGTATTTGTAGAACATTTCCTGATCAGCGTTTAGATTGGCTGTCTTGTTATTTTTTGACATTAATATTACATTAGCAATGCGGGAACTTTATCTTTTTTTACATTTTATTTGTAATATATTTGTTATTTATCCCTTTATATTACATTGTTTTTCGTGCATACGTTTCCCAGAAACAAGAGATATCCTTACAAAAAACTAACTACAAAACATTAGTGTAGCTAAAATATAGCAAATTGTTGTTGATTAAGTTGGCGTAACTTTGTAAAACTCCATATTGATTTATGTAAAAAAAATACAAAGTAGTAAAACAAATCATTTGTGCGAATTTCCTTTTCAGTTAATATGTAACTACAAAATAAATATACCTATCTTTTGTAAAAATAATTGTAAAATACATTTTTTGTACCTGAGAAGTTTAACAATATTTAATACATCTATTTAATTAAATTTTAAATATTGTTCTATAATATTGAATGAAATTTTTTATTAGTTTGTTGGCTGTATTGACTATTTTGTATTGAGAAGTCTTAAAATGTACGAGTATTCATTATTAGGTATTATATTATATTTCACAAGAAAATTGATATTTTATATTAAAATATTTTCAACTTCGCGAGTATCAATAGCATAGATTGTATCAACAAATTTTACGTTTTTTAACTTATCCATTTTGTAAATTTGATTTATCAATCAAAGTTTAACAAAGACTAATTACCTATTAACAGGCAATATTCAGACATGAAATGATTTTATTGATTGTTTTATTTCAATGAAGATAAAGATGATTCTTACTAATTTTTTAAATTTTATTTCTCATAATCTTTACAAGAGGGATAGTTTCAAATGTTCCGTGAAGCACCTGGCAAAGAATTGATTTCCCATTATTTCTCATTAGTTTTCGAGTATCATGTAAAAAGTTGGTATTTGAAAAAAGAAAGACATTTTACATCTTAAATGTTAGTTACGTTAAATGTAATACAGTCAACGAGGTTTTTGCCACCCATTCTGAATAACTTATTTTTTTTTGTTGGCACGGAGAGGACAAATTATATGTAAATAATAGGTATGCAGCTGATCTGCTGGCTTCCTCACTTGTGGGATGTGCCGGGAGAGTACAGAAGTAGTACTATACTTTTATGTTTTCGCCCACACCAATAGACATTTTCAAAAGTACTGAAACAAAAATGTGAAAATTATAAATTGCTACTTATTAAAGGTAGGTGGTGAGGTGAGGAAGGAATAGAAGGTGAGGGGGTAGCAGGTAGAATATCAGATGGTGGTAGTAAGCAGATATTTATTAAAAGTTAAGATGGAAGGTAAATACTTCTTATTAATTAACAGGTACTGATCCAAGTGAAGAAAATACAACTTTTTACTATCTTCATTAAAGTTTGGCCGTTACGCATTAATGATAATTTATAACGATAATAAATTCAAAGAATTATTGTTAATCTCAGTTTCAGGTTTTCAAAAACAAAGATGGACACTTATCAAAACGAAACCATTTTTCCATTTGATTTATGGAATCATTATTCTTCTTTACATTTCAATCCGCCTATCTTGTAATAATAATATTATTAGATCCAGTATTACTTTATTGATTTTACGGTTCTGTAGCACAAATTTTATGATAAATAGTGCACTCTTATTTCAGAAATATTTTTAACTGTTAGATAGACTGAAATGTATCCGTATCACGAATTAGTAATTCAACTCCTGTCATACTTAATTAGTCCTTTATATCATTTTCATACGGTATTTTTTTTACTAGCCTTTGTATATAAGGTTTTCAGTACCCATGTGCCTGTTGGCAAAGGCATCCTCCAAGCCCTTTCACGCCTCTCTGTTGTACACCATCCCTGTTCATGTTATTTCAGCCATCTAGACCAGCTAATCTTTCCATCCATCCATCAGCTAATCTTGGATACCGGTCATTTTTTTTTTACTTCATTTTACATTTTATACAAGAAGATGGTTAGACTATAATTATACATTTAAAAATTTTTAGTGGATGTTTCAGATCCTTAAATTTTGTTATTTCCTTAATTTGTTTCTAATTCTTTCTGGTCTCCTTGCTCCAAGCATGTTTCTTTTATAAACCTTTAGCATGCTGTAAAGTTATTGAAGTATTTAACTAGAGACATAATAATAAATTATTCAAAGCATAATGGGTCTTATTATACTGGAATATATAATATATTTCAGTGTACTTAGGAATATTTAATTACTATTTTGGAGATTGGTGACCTCTTAGGGCATACTATGTTAACATGTTGAGCAAGCAATGTTTACCGCAGTAGTAAGAACAATTTAAAAAAAGATTGCAAGATATTGAAAATGTCCTTGATAGACAAAAGACGTCTTTCTAAATAAAAATCAATATACTAGAAGAAAATATTTGTTTTTAATTTCATACCAATTTTTATATTTAAACTTATAAAGCATGTTTCCTTACTATTCACCGAACTTAACAGAAATGGGTTTTAGTATTCCTGATTGGTTGGTAATCTACTCCTTTTCGAATTTCATTTGAATATTTCAGATGTTTATTTATTTTCAGTACTGAACCCGAGAAGGATAAGGCAATGTAAAATTATAAGTAACAAGTGTTCGGTATTCACATCACGCATGGCAAGACGTTTGCGATGCTATAGAGTTTGCATAAGTTAAAGAAATGTTTCGAAATTTTGTAACACAAAATAACGTGAAATACCTTCGATAAGAAAACCGCTCGAATTACTTTGCGTACTTCAGTAAAAGTATTGGCTTCTGGGAAATGTTAGGAGTTATGTTTATGATACAATGTGAAATTATTTACGCTCATGAAATACATTATTACCCAAGTATTGTACTTGAGTGTTACAAACTTCCGGAAGATCTTAAAAGTTGAGAGGGGGTATTTAAATTCATTGTTTGAATGAAAGCACTGCTCAAATACGATAAAAATATTTCAGAAAACGATCAAGTATTGCTGCGAGGTGATGTTAGGATAAACCAGGACATCCTTCATACAATGTTATTAAGATAATGAAATCGCAACTTTTTGCCACGCTATTCAATTTGACGCTGAATTTGAAAACTTTGACGGGAGAGGATTTTACTTTAATGTTGTCATTTTCTCATCGCCTTTGTAACTAAGATAAGTTTTAATTAAAATGATAATGATGATGACGATATTTGAAACTCTGTTTTATGTAATATATTTAAATAAATTATTTTGTAATTTTGAAAACCTTTGATCTTCGATGTAAGAAATTAAAAAAAAAAAAAATTCTAACCACAATGTTATCGTACAAGTGGGTGGATTATTATTAAACAAAACTATCTAGTAGTTATTATATTACAAAGCTAACAAAGCGGCAACTATCCGATTAAACTAATGTGTAGAGATTTTCAACATTTTCAATTTTGTGTTTAAGTATGTGCCTCTTAAAAATAACTCCTTTATTTATTTTCATAATAATAAGTAAATGGTCATTCATATTAGGTATATATCGTTAATATGTGGTAAGTAAATAATGGTTAGTTTATTTGTTATCATCTTGGTTCACGTAGTCGACAACATCCGGTCATAAAATTATGTTTCTAATTCATCGATTTTGTATCATACTACGATCACGAATATTTATTGGCAATTGGCCATTCAGTAGACTTATAAGTACGCCATTCTCTATAAAATGGATATTCTTTTAAGAACAAAATAGGAAGAGCCAAATTATCTGGTGTTTATAATCAAATCACCTACACATGTCCTTCCCAGACTTGTATCTATTTAATTTCATAGTAAAGATAAAGTGAGGTTTAAGGTTATTACAATGTTAACACTAACTGTGCGGATGTTACGTTTACCGGGACGGAACGGTGAGGTGGTGATGAGAAGCGCTTGCTAAATTTTACCTTGAAATTATACTAAAGTAAAGTATGACGCAAACTTGTATGTTATATTACATAAAATGTCTACTTTGTTGTATTGTACACATACATGTATTAAGGTTTATGATTTTAGGGAGCACTCAAATAACATTGCGGGAAAGGTGAGTAGGGATACCAGAACGGAACATAAGAACCCTTCATCCAGCGGCGTGCTTTCCATATATGCAAAAAAACATGGCATGCTTGAATATTATAGCTATAATTTACGAAAGAAAATAATTTAAATATATTGATATTGATTGTATCAAACTTGAATGTTTACCTTTTATGTAATTGTTTGTAATCAATGTGCAGTAAATAATGAATAAATAAATATAATTGTTGAAGGGTGTCTGTGTTCACACTGTGAAAATTCATATTTAATAATTTATAAATAATCAAAACACTGTTATATTTTCACTATATTTATTTAACTGAGTTTAAATAAATAAATAAATTAAACCTCCAAGAAAATTAAAATTTAATTGAAAATACCGTTAAACGTATCGGTTGCAATCTTCAATCATTCAGATTAACATTTATAAAACTGTTTTTATCTCATTTACTCCTTACTCCATCTTGTGCAGCATTCTTACTATCCGTTGTAGTTATTATCTACAAGTATAACTGGAGTATATAAGTATAAAGAAGTTAAAGGGACCCTCTCAAATGTTCCACATTCTCCTACGACTTGTATGCATTAGTGCAAGTTCTCATAAAAAATATTGTTACATTTTGCGATGTTTATCGCCTAAAACCAAAATCTTTGCTTATAAACCATAGACACGTCGTTATGCACAAGATTTATAAAGCGCAGTTCACATGCTCAGTATGTTGTTTCTTAATATCAATAATTATTATTGCTAAGACAATTTCATTTTTATTTTTTACTTTTTTGGTGACTTTTAATATAACTTACTGTGTCTTAATCTATTATGCATATGCTTACCTTATATACATTATGTATGTAAATCTTCTACTTGTAAATGACTCGAGCCGTGAACAAATAATAAAAAATAAAACCATTCTAAGACTTCCGCAGGCATAAAAATTATCATAAAACAAAATAGGTGGGTATACCTATATGGAAAATAATGACTAAATTATCGACATCACGGCAATGCGATAATTTCACATCTCGTCCAAATTTTGATTCAAGTTTTCAATGTACCTGCGCAGGTAGTTAGAAATTAATGATGAAGTAAATGATTCTATGAGAATATTTATATTAACACAGAAATAAATTTGCTGTTTTTACGGCAGGTGAATAGAACAACCGTCCGGGCCCTGTTCATATGGAACCTTGCGCAAATTACTGAAGATATTCAACTTTTATAGCTCGGATTTAAAATTTAGGGAAAAAAATAAGACTAGTGTCAGTGTCACCTTATTTTTTATTAATATTTTTATATACCAGACTCCTGTAGATCTCTCAAACTAGACTTTAGTTCAGAGCACAATGGTATATCACATAGTATACTTATTATATAGATAGGTTTACATAATAATGTATTGCAGCTATGACAAAAAAAATATTATACTATATACGAATATGAATAAAATATAATATATTATGAATAAAATAACTTATTTTCAAATAAAAAGTGTTTAAAATTTATGCGCATGCATGATGTAGTATTTATATCTATCACCGTTGTAATACCGCGGTCCACAATGTGAACTGTCCTTTACATACAAAATCCTTATGTGCCTAACGAAAAACACGGGATTTATAATGTGAATTTGTTTTTTACTTGAAACTTCGCGCAATTTCTTAGTGTTTTTTATAATTAAATACAAGTTGGGAGTATTATCTTAGTGTTAAATATATTATTTTAGCGATATATTCATTTACCTTGCCAGAAATGTATCTTTTTTTATACAAAAAGAAATGTCTTAATTATACTACCTCTAATATAATAAGCTTTTGAGGTATTTTTTCCAGTTGAATGATATTTCTATGTACTTAAGTAAAGAAATAAAAGTTGGAAGCATACTTAAAACAAAAAAAAATGGCGTTTTATGCAAAATAGAAAAAGAATTTCATATAAAATATCGTTAGGCACAACTGTGCATAACGCAGGAACACGCAGATATTTTAGCTTTTTTTTATTTTGGTGGTAATAAAAAGCGTAATAAAGGGAAAAATAACGAAATCAACTATAGTTTTATTAAACTTAATATTTTTTTTCGTTGAAATATAATGACATTTTTACATTTTGCATTAAAAAGCTAAGTGTTAAGTGTTAAGGAACAATGTCAAATTTGTATGTTAAGTGTTAAGGAACAATGTCAAATTTGTATGGGGCGCATAATGAAGGGTAATTTAAAAATTCAAATTTAATAGTTAGAAAGTGATGAAAAATTAATATCTTCCGATAATTTATCCAAAAATATATGCAACTTGAGATTAAATCATAAGTTTTTTCGCAATGATATTCGTATATTTTTTAATGTAATATGAAAGTGAGGAACCATCGGTTATTTTAACAACAAGCAACGATTTTGGTTTTAGGCGTTATATTGGATGGATACGATTCGATTATTATTTTTCTCTTAATGAATTGAAGTTCTTGAACTTAAATAAAAATGGTGTACATTTTGGCCAACTATTTAGCTTCTAACAATTAATAAATACGTAGTACTTGGCCGAGTACTATCCGCAAAAGTGTATGCCAAATGTAAAAAGTCTAGTTTTGCCACTGCCTACATCGTACACATATGATCCATTAGTTGGATGAAAGACACAAATACATTGTAGGTTGTATGGCTTTACGCTCAAAGTAACCGCTACATTAAATTGTTATTTTCAGAATGCTGTGAGGTGAACTTTGTAACCCTCTTGTTATTATAATATCCTTTATAATTCCTTATAATTGGTTACAATGTGACTTTTTAACATCTTTGTTGTGATTCTTAAGGCATTATTGCAATTATTATAAAACTAACTTAGGGGTCTCATGGGGTGTAATCGTCGAATGTTTTTCCCCTCTACGCATTCTTTATGTCCTTCCTGATTGGAGATGATTGATTACATGTGCTTAAAAGTTTTTGGTTTTTTTGGATGAAATATTTTTTTACGTGTCAACTAAATGGATGACACGAAGGAAAATAAAAACTCTTAATAAATACTACACACCCAAATAAAAATAAATATAGGTTAATGAATATTATATACTGCATTCACTATATACCTACACAATATTATAAGGAAATTTTAGAGTCTTTATTGCCATATGAATAAATCGGAGTGCAATTTTAATTGAGTATCAGGCCTACCTAGCTAGAATCGCATGATATCTATATGGCCTTAATTACTTGTTAATGGGTGTATAATCTATAAAATAATGTAAAGAAAAAATATTTATATATCTTGTTTATAATATGTCAGAGTGCTATTTAAAAATACCATAGATTTTTATTTATAATACCTAGATGGAGCACTCGTATGTATTTTCATTGCAATAAAGTGAGGCACCATTTTTCGGCACTTTTGACAGAACGGTTGGCAAAAAGAACTGTGGTAAATCGCTAAAAACGTCGACAAGAACTTCAAAAAATGTCCAATTACGTTTATATAAATGTAAAAATGATATATTTTTATAATAATGCGAGAAATAGTCCATAAAATGTAGGAAACATCACACGCATTCGCCAACCGTTCTGTCAAAAATTCATAGATTTTTTGCCTCACTTTTGTAAACGAGTCCGGGTTCTAGGTTTTGTATGGTTTTCTGTGAAAAATACTTAATATATCGTGGGCTCAATATTTGCTGTTTTTGAATTATACGTTCCCCGATGATTGTCTTTAATGTTTAAGTGATTTCTAGTAATAATTATGAATTAAGAGATTTCCTTATACTGTACTAGTAATTAATATTGTTGACCGACGGTACTTCGTGGTAGTACATGTGAAATTAGTTACAATAAAACACTTACAAATAAAGTGATGATGTAACGTTAAGTTAGCCTGATGTCGAGAACGTGAGCCGTTGGGAGCCGGCTCGCGATAAATAAAGTCAGTGTGGAAGTTTTTATTATTGTAATCAAAGTGTTTCAATAGCACATACCAATTGAATTACATTACATCCTTCTGAGTATAATGTCGTGATTTATCCATCATCTCAAAACAATTGTTTTTGAGATGTCTAGTTATAGCATTGACCCCACGATATATTATATAGATAAAGGTGAACATGTATACACATACTTCTATTGTAATTCTGAAATGTGATTGTTTTCAGCCATCTAGCTACAGCCAATTTGTAAAATGTAATTCCATAGAGAAAGTAAAGCTTGTTTAATATCGGTTAATATTTAGGTTGGTTCCATCGCAATCCATCAGCTAATTAAAAATTAATTATTTATTACCTTCTGCTATATTCCCACCGCCTCCATACCGCGTCCATATCAATCCATGTCATTATAAAAACAATGCCTTTAACAGCTGTTATTTATTCTTTGTTTGTTATTAGTGTAGTCCATTTGAATAGTGTGGACGTATTATCGGGAGCAAGGTAAGGTTTAAATAATTTATATATCTATCATTTTGGTATTTTGTTATATAAATTTATTACGACAGGTTATACCCGTTTTTTGGTTAAAAATTTTCAGTAAACGTTCTATGGCTATTTTGAAACCGTTTTGCAACATGTGGATTGTTTTTAAATAATAATAATAAAGACAATTTATATTTGGCGCCGTTTAATGATCCGTGACCATCTCAAGGGCGCCATGACTTTTCTTGAAAAGCAGTGTTTTCAGCTTACTCCTGGACGTTGCAGTGGGCTGGTTCTTTCTTAAATCCGCTGGTAATCGGTTCCAGGCAGTTGGCCCCGCAACGCTAAAGCTCCTCTCTGCGAATTTGGAAGTATTTGCCCTGTTGGGCTCCACAAGCTTGTTTACAGCGGTGGAAGCTGATCGCAGTGGTCGCCTCAGAGTTTCGTCGAGGGGACATAGCTCAGCGAGGCATAGAGGTGCTGTGCCGTTCAAGGCTTTGTGGACCGTGAGGCACAGCTTGAACTCTACTCTCTCTGGGAGGATTATGTAATGTATGACTAACTTATTTAAATACTAATTCACGTATCTATTTATGTACCCACCGAAACATAAACAGGAAATCAATATTTTGTTTTCACTGTTTTAATATCCTTGTTTGCTTTTTGAGTTTGTTAGAAAATAAATTTCCTATTTCATCATTATCACGCCATTCAAAGCTCCTCTCTGGATCAAAGGTCAGAATCCAGTCTCCTCTCTTCAGAACGTCTCTGCGTCAGTTCAGTCACCTCGTCCCACGACATTCCGTCTCTTATGTCGTTGTCATAGAAACGATGTATTTTGAATGAGAAACGTCCGGACCGTCGGAACTCTTGTGGACGAAAGAACTGTGCTCTTTTTAGCATAATGTTATTAAATATTTAAATATGACCTAACCAAGACCATTGCCTCTACAGTATTACATAGACTACAGATTTTTGCTGAGTATACGCTGGCGCACAGTATCATTTGTCACATGATCATACCATTTAACATCCAAAATCCTTCTAAGACACTTATTTTCGAAACTAAGTATGTTTTGCACTTGAGATTTGGGTAGGTGCCAAGACTCACAGCTATTTAGAAGTATTGGGATAACGCAGGCATTGAACAGTGGTCATTTCGTCCTGACATTGAGTCCAGACGCCCTCCGTATTTCATCCATGACATTGATCAGCCCACTAGTAAGCACTTGCCAGCGGATATGCAATTCCCATCGAAGATCTCTCTCTGATGATATGGTTGTTCTCAGTTTTTAATTTAAATTTACCTGGGATATTAATTGAGTATTTCTAGCTACTAGTAGGGTGTCAGTATTCGTTAACGTTTCATTAGAAATGTACTCTGTCCTACCAGCATTGATTCTTAGACGTAATGAATTTTAATAAAGAACATTGGTGTTGCACTGTAATGTGTCCACTTATGTTTCAAATAGGGCTTAGTCATTCGCATATTTAAAATCGTGACACCCCCACTCACCTTCCGTTTTGGCAGAGGTACACTGCAAAAAACTTTCTGAGAAGGTAGTGTATGACGGTGGAAAAAATAAATGGATAAATTCTTATATCCAAGAAACGAATAATTTTTGTCTTTCAGAGCAATTATGTAAATTATTAAGCCTGAAACAATTTTTTCTATTATTAATCTCTTTAAATTTCCTTTGCACATCATTACAGTTTTGGCCAATGCGATGTGCAAAGAGAAAAAAAATCGTTCCACATGGGACGGAATGCCATAATTCTATACTAAAATATTCTGTATTAAATAACAATTTGGCTACATATTTTAATTAATATTGATATTTAATCAATTGCTTTTAATATAAAATCACATAGAAGTGTGACAAAATTATTGTGATTTCTTAAGTATGTTTATAATCATTCCTCATATATTTTATGATATTATTTTCTCTGTAAAATAATAAATCGTCCATATATTTTTGTTTTTCTATTGATTTTTTATATTTCATAATAAAGCTTTCAATACAAATCACATTGCAGTGTGATAAACTTATTTTGATTTCTAAAGTAAATTTAAAGTTATCACTCATATTGGGGTATTATTCTTTGATTTGGATTTATATCAAATAAAATTAATAATTCCATTAAAGTTCTATAGCTGAGTTTAATGTAAATAGTTGAGCTTTGATATAAATTCGTTATTATAAGTAACTTTGCTGGTCATTAGTCGCTTCATATTCAAAACCACTATCTACGAAATTATTGAAATATTCATAACTTTATTTCATACATATGTATAAGTAGTTTACATAATAAGATAATCTATGTATTATTTGAATACTGACATAGAGAGAACCTTCAAATGATCATGCATACATAATACAATATGCATAGACATACATTTAACCAACTCTCATTGAATTGCTTTCTGTGAAATTATAATATTCAAATTAGGAAAACAATATGAACACGAAATTTTCAGCAGATGAAACTCTCAAAGCTGCCTATTTAAAGTCTAAAAGTCCTTTTACGTTCCAAAAATTTTAAATATATAAAAGTACGTTAGTATAAATATTCTTTTTGTATAATTATTTATGCATGAGAAGGATAGACAAAAGTCAATGAATTTAAATGCAAATTTTCTTGTAATGATTTTTTTTACTTTGATTTAAATAAGATGCTGGAGAATCCTCTAGAGTCATAAAGATGGAGACATTTTATCTTGAGCTGGAGAGACAAACAGACGAGATTAAATGTATAATTCAATGTAAATGTTAATTGCGTATATATATTATTGAGGATAAACTTCCTTTATTTTGGCTTAACATTAAATTCTATTAACTTTAACTCATGATAGTTGGCGAATTTAATATTGACGTTTATTTTTCAGATTTATAATTTTCTTTCTATAATCTCTACAACCGAAATCTTAAAATAATTCAACAAATAATCAGATTTGAATAAAAAATCAGGAAAATAAAGAGATTTAATTTATTAGAATTAGGAGTATAGATATAAGAATGAGAATATTATTATGCGAGATAAGTATTTCTGGTATCATATCTTTTACATTTTTTTAAGATAAATTTTGTAGAATGTTACCTGTAGTGAGAAGTACCAATCACAGCTCCAGGGTATATAACATAACGGCATATTCTCTCTTTTCCTTTCCTCTGAAAGCCCCTGAATGATTTATTCGAAATTGTGGTTATTCTTACAAACACATTTATTCCGCATTGATACTATTGTATATAAGTACAAGATGTCTGAAATAAAAGATTTATATTCGGGTTGTTTTATTGAATCCAGAGGAACGTAATAAAAAAAAATTCCTATGCGTTAATGCTCTTCCTTTTGTATCTTGTATTAAATCGTGAACTGTCTACAGTCGCAAACTTTATATGTTGATTGAATTGAAAGCTTTATGGACGGTATATGTTGGGCTTATTTACTTTAAAATATACTTACGTAAATATGATTTCAGCTGGGTCATATGAGTTTTATTTTATGGAATTATCTAATATAAAAGTAAATAAACAATTTATGTGTTTTTAAACCTTAAAAGTAAGGTAAACTACAGGTATTTGAAATTTACAAAGAGAATGTCGTTATTCTCACTTTCAGCAATCTCGTTCATTCAAGTACAAATGTTTATCTATATATAATTCTATACCATCTTTACCATTACGACTACATCTCCTATAAGTGCCGTAGATAATATAAATAAGATCGGTGATCGCAAAATATTTTTCCACATGCTTAAATGTTTATTTGTTCCAAAAATAATTGTTTTATACTGGAAGATATAAAATTAGTAAAAATAATTAATATGTGAGCTGTGTGACGTATGTAGGTAAGTGATTATATTGATGCGATATCACGTTAAGTAGTTGTGGTACGTGCGGTAGGGCCGCCACCCTTAGTCAGCTTGTATGTAGTATGATTAAAGGGTGTGAAGTACATACCTACCTTACGTCACACAGAGCGTGTGACAGACATCAAGGAGATACCAATCTGTTATTGTCTCCTTAACATACAAACATATGTAGGTACTATTGATCCCTAATCGTTCAATTAACACAATCAGCTCTATACATGCATTATATATGATAATATCTGAGAATACATTTAGATCTATTTAGAGTAATACAATACATGGTTTTGAAGTACGAAGGTGTTGAGCATAATAACCACCTATTCATTAGTCCTATTGAAATTGTTTAAGAGAAGTGTAGTAATGATATAATATAAATATATAGATTGTATATATGTATTTAATCGATGTTCTCTCAGTGAACAAAGACAATGCCGCAGATGTCGCGAACAGCACTATAGAGGTATGAGTATGTTTCAATAACACCAAGAGTTGAAAATGTGGTTTATAGATTTTTGTTTTGTAGGATATTGTAGAATTAGGCCAAGGATTTTCGATAAGTAGCAATAAATTCAAGTTTCTAGGATTTAGTCGATTGGTTTGGATAGACAACAATATAAAAGTTGTATTTTTTTGGTCATTGACAAATAAATATAAATTCATTCTGATCAACTTCATATACATAAATTTCAAAATAAAATCGTCATTTTGAATGATCAGTTGGTCTATTGGACAATAACTTCCTTTTGATTAGCCACGCCTTCTGGTTTATAAACCCTACGAGATATGTTGTTGATTATTGGTACATTGTAAATATTGTTTCAGACACGATATTGAATTTATGACTGCGTAACCAATAGTATATCTTCTGGATGAGAAGTTTAATTAGAAAAGGTTCCATGTTATTAAACCAACTATTTGTATAACAAAGAACCACTAAAACTATAGTGGTATAAACGAAATAATGTTTAAATTAATTTATTTGATTCGTTTGATCGTAAATATGATCCGCTCATTGAAGTTTCTTAATTTACAAGGACTCTTTCATTTTCTTAACCCTTAAATTTCGCTATTTCAAATTACGTAATCGTCTTCGTGGGGTATTTTCGTACCCCAACATGTAAAACACAAAAAAGTATCGAATTTTGTAAATATGTGAATACTTTTTTTTATTACACGAAACTTTAAGTTATTTTTGTTTTAATGTAAGATTTTATTATAATGAATTAAGTGAATTAAAAAAAAAATAAGCAGTTTATAAAATCAGCCTCACTTTTTTGGGTTATCAAAAAAGGTTTTTTTAACGTTGGCTATTTCCATACTTAACAATATGATTTAAATAAAAAAATATATTTTTTGCGTAAAAAACTATAGAGTTTTAGAAAAAAATAGCAAAAAGGTATTCAATCTGACCATAAAAAAACTGACAACCACTTTTGGATGGATTATTTACAACATTTAATTTCTTCAAAAATTGTTTTTTAGGAGTCTTTTGAGTTAAAATTTCAATTTTTGTACTTGAAATAATAATTTACACAACAATCACATGCCTACTTATTTGTTTTTGGAATGTGCTTTGCAAAAAAAAATATTACAGAGCACGTTTTTGTCGATTTAGTCAAGGCATCATAGCGCATTGAGTTGACTAAAATCACTGACTTGCTTTGTTTTGGTACATAAGTTGTAATTTTTTTGTTTGAGGTAAATCCAATAATAAAAGGTTCTACAGGCCTGTTTCTTTTAGATAAAACCTCCGGAGGTGTCTCATTTGTTTCTGCCAAGTGTTTTCACGTGACTAACATTTCTTTCTTTAAACACATTAACTAACTCAATGAAGTAGAACCAATTATTGCTGGGCCGGAGCAGTTTGAGACCATTTATAACGGTTTTTACTATAATAATGACTTACAAAGCATTGAATGGTTTTAGAAATCATGAAATTATTCTATTCAGGATCTTCGTTTACCTCTTGCTCGCTCCTGAAATCATGATTGCTAATTTTAGTCTCCGCATCAGTAATATCACTGTCGTTTCCAAAATTTTGATCCATTGGTTCAAAATTTGATTGCTCATTATCTGCAATCAAGCTTCTAATAGCTTGTTCTGTCATTCGTCCAGACATTTTAGTTGTTAAAGATGAAAAACAATGAAAACAAAAACATCTACAATAAAAAACGACACTCATAAACGGATTCGTGGGGTACTTTAAGACCCCAGCACCCTCGTAGGTCAGAATCCAAAGACCGCATCGCCACACAAATTCGTGCACTGTAAGTTCATAACGAATACTGAGAATAGATGGAGTGTTGACGCCCTAGCTTGAAACAGGAGGGAGTGGTAACCAAAAGTATGGTCGGTGGGGTATTTTTGGAGCCCGCGAAACCGTTTGAGGGTTAAAATCGCAATACGTACTAGATTTTTGGAATATATCTTTTCCTTCTACTTACTTTTTTACTTATTTTATCCTTCTTCTTCTTATATCAATGGTTTTTTCAGCAGTTAACCATTTAAATAATTTTGTTTTAATTTATTACCAGTTAAAAGTTTGATTTTTTTCAATATATTTTATAATCTAAAACAACATTATTTTGACAAAAAGGAAAAATTTATGGTACCTACCTAAATCATATTAAATGCTCTCTACCGTTACATATTTTATGATGGATTTTGCGGTCAAAATTTTGTTTAATACTTTTGTGATTTGTGAATAAGATGAATATGATTTTTCTATACAGGATTACTAAAAGATTTGAGATTATTTAAAGGATTTTTTCTGATAAATATATTAATATCGAAGTATGCGTAAACACGTATCTACAGTAAATTGAGCGATAGAAAAATGTATACATAGATATGAAAATCACTGACAATCTGAAACTTTGAGACTTAATGTCATCAACTACTGTGGTATCTATTTAAATAAACTAATATTGTTTGTTCAGATTATTAAAAATAGGTGACAGTTGATATTTCTTTAAGGTGTGTAATTCATTTTGATTTGAGTTTCATTTTATTTACTTTTTACACTAATTTATTCACAATCTAGGTATCATCTTTTACATTTTTATACAACAAAAAAGTCATCGACTATTCACCAAGGATGTTAATGAAAAATAATGTTATTTCCATATATTTTTATACGTCTTGATTTCGATAGTGAAGTATTATTCTTGCCCTTGTGATTTATGTTTGTTTTTCGATTTAGTTCATAATTTTCTTGTTCGCATATTATCATAACAATACAGATAACTCAGCGCTCTATTTTCTCTTCCTACCTTACAAGGGAAGCGGCATGATGGTGATATTGATAAAAATATAAGAAAATTTGAAAGTTATTTTAGAATATTTCAATGATTTAGTATCGACATAAATAGTCAAAAGTTTGAGATTAATATTGAACAAATTGTTTTTTTTTTTAATAAAAAATGATATATCTGGGCTTTGTTTGATATAAACCCAAATAACACCTTATACACCTTTCACAGTAAGCTACTAAAAGCTTGTGTCGTGAAAGGGGAAATATCTCATGAGATTTAGAATTTACTCATAGATCATAAAATCAGACGTAGTTAGGTTATAAGTTTTTAATACATTTTATATTTAATACAAATAATTATTATTATATATTTGCAAACATATGTTGCGCTAATTTGTTATAAATATAGAATGAGTAGACCGAAGTGATAACAGTATATTTACATAATATTCACTGCTAATAATTAACGTAATATAATTATTTCGACTTATATAAGATATACTATACTATATTATATCTTAAATAACGTATCTATTTATGTATAAAGGCAAGCCTGAAGGTGAAATGGGTTACTGGATAAGTGGAGCTATGTTTATTATATTGTAACTAAGCAACATTTGTTTCATATTATTGAATTGATGTTAACATCGTTACATTTCAACAAATATCACAATATTTATTTATTCATGTAGTCATTTAATCATTTTATCAATTATTCATTCATTATTCACAACACAATAATATATTATAATGTGCAATTTCAAAACTTCATCTGATATAAGACTATTGAATGAAATGAAACTTTTTATATAAATTTAGTTATGAGTACAATTAATAATCGGGTAAATATATTGCCTTTAGGCAATTCGACATTTCTATACTGATGCATCGTTATAGTATTCATAATTTACTGAACCCAAAATAATCAAAACAGATACAACAATATGACTGTACAGACTATGTAATGAACATTATTATCGAAATATATTCGCCTTTCAGAGACGAGTCTCGTGTAAAGGAGGGTGTTGTATTAATGTTTAATAAATTGTAGAAACTGAGTAATCGTTATTCAAATAAATTTTATCATGAATTAATTTTAGCTCATAACATAAAAATTAACTATTGAAAATTATAAAATACCTACTGACACTTTTAGTAAATAAAAAAAAATAATAATATCTAATATATCAATTGTAATTGTTTTAATATATATAATGAGTTACAATACAATTGGTTTGCAACGAGTTTGGATTTTCTTCTCCATTCCTCCCTATTCTCAGCCGATCTTTTCAGCTCTACGTATGAGCCACAGTTCATGTCCCTCTTTGTTTTAATATTTAGGTAAGTTAATATCGAAAACTTTGTAGAAAATATTGTATATTGGTCTTGGCTGAGTCGCCTTATTTTCAGAATGTCCAATGAAAGTTGACCGAGAAGAGCAATGTCATTTTATTCACAAAAATTCCGACGAACTGGAGGAATCTCTTTCACGCTGTACCTAGGACAACAATATCAGAGAGAATGGAATTTTGTAGTAAAGGTGTCTCGAGTGGCGCAGATACTTTGAATGGAGGGGGCTTATTTCTGCGCTGTATTTATTACAAGAATGTTGAAGGACGAATGAATGAATTAAATAAATGAAGGCTGTAGGTATTAAGTGTGTATGTAAGTAGGTGGAAGTCCCCATTATTCATTGTGTAACATTTGTATCGGCCGTAAAGTGAGGGAGTGAAAGAGAAAAGTTTTCGCATTTAGATTATATTTAGATAGTCTTAAATCGAATTTCACAAATCTTTGATTCAACGCTTTCTTAAATGTTTCCGCTTTATATATCTTGAAAAGATAAAATCTGGCGCCATATCTTCAAGGAAAATTAAATGACTCTTTAGTCTTAAAACAATATAATTCTTTGTGATCTGCTTTCAGATCAAGTGATTGGAGATTCGTTATATTTTTTTTTCTCTTTGAATTCTTTCTAATAGTAATCCTTATTATTTTTAAGTTTTATCCCGCATTTTCTTTGAATTAACAATTCTTTTGTATTTTAAGTGGATTTATATTGAATACATTTGATTCCTTTTATAAATGATCTTATTTTACCATTTAAGTATAAAGAATTAATCAAAATAAGTGTAGCGTGGATTAGGGAAGGTGTGATTATACGTTACCTGCATATTGGATTGTCATTATTCAAGAGCTATTAGGTTAATGTAAATACAAGATAATATATCGCCACGTAGATATGGAACACAATGCAAGCGTGAATAAGCTAATACCGAAATAATTATTTATATAATTTATTATTGTATACCTAATATTGTGTTATATGGTAGACATTGTGAGAAGAAATGTCCCCCATAATTTTATGGTTTTGACTGCACCACAAATATTCGGGTTGCCTGAAAAGCCTACATTTTTAGATAACAAAATATACCCTTCAAAACCAAAAACTTACCTCTTTCGTTTCTTAATGAATTTCGTTTTATGTTTTTTTTTTAAATAACAAGTAGATATTGAAATTTAAAAAGGTAGAATAAAAGAAATAAAGGCGTAATCGTATCGAAAATTTAAACCGTATATTAAGTGCTTGTACCAGAAGGAAGGAAATATTTGATTATTCAATGTGAAAATATCTTTGTTTTTCATTAAATAGAAAAGACCAAAATCTTCATTTTCTTGATTTCATAGTGCATTCAACTGTGTTTTTTGTAAAATAAATTTGACTTTTCAAAATGCGCTTTGTCCTACGATCGAATTAATTTGAATAGGCACTTTCTATTAAGGAGGAAATAATTTTCTTTGAATTTGCTTTGTTTAATCATTTATTTTCAAAATTATTTCATATTATTTTAATAGACGAACGATCGGTAACTTTGTAGTAATTTATTATTGATAATAAATTGACGATCCAATTAATTACACATATTAATGAATTATTGAACGGGCATTTCAGATATTTAGGTAATAATACACAATTACATTGTAGATAAATTGTGCTATAAATCCTAGTAGGTATAAACGTATAAAGTTGTAGATATATTTATGTACAAGTAGATATAAGTAATGTCTTGGTAAATCCTGAATAATAGTGGTTATCCGTTCCATCGGTGTTTTCAATTATCCGAGGTTAAAGGTAGCGACCTCTGACTATTTGAGTTTTGTTGTAGTACTGACTTTATAGTTACGATGATTATCTTTAGCCATTTATTTGTATCTCGTTGACAAGAAATCAACTTAATAATTTATGTACGGACTCGAGTATTTTTTGAGTAATTTAAGTTTAGAAGCCGGGACGGAAAAATGGTGAGATTTATTGTTCTATTGGGAGTGTTTAAATATTTTATATTGTCACTGTAGAGCCGCGTGGGCTCCTTACATATTACATCATTAGTATATATATCTAACTGCTAAACAGATGCTTTGAAAAATGAGTGGAAAGAGGTTATCTTTAAAACATAATAAAAAATGTGTACTTGATAACACGCACAAGGGAAAACATTAATATTTACTTGAGAGGTTTGTAGTGAATGTGTATCAAATATCAATTTTCATTTACCTACTGAAGTAAAAAATACAAAAAGCCTCTACTAATGAAGCTATTAAGATCCTTAATCTAAAAAATATTACAACAATACTTTCATTATAATGTAATAACTTTTCAATTTGGTAAAAAAAAATCCTTCTATGGTATACTCGTATAAGGTACTGACTATTATTTCCTTTTTAATGTTTTATCTACGGTGTTCAAGTATTAAAAATTAAAAAAAAAGTGTTACATCAGCTTTTTGACTATTGAAATTGAAACAATCAATATATTACTTTCACATTTCAGAAGTTAAAATATTTCCAAACCAAAAACAAAGTTGGTTTAACCCTTGGGATTGTTGGAACCTTGTGTAGAATACTTTAATGCGAGAGAATACCAAAACACAAAGGAGTTCTGAGAATGAATTGATAAAAGTGCCTAAGAGTTACCTAAGGGATATTTTTCAAAAGAAACCATTCAATGTTGGTTGTAATTTGAAGAACGAGTTTGGTTATAGTTCTTCAGTTGAATTTTACGCTTCATTAATTTCGTACTTTCAGTTCTTGCGACTTATTACTTACTATTTTTCTAATTTTTCACTTAATTTATATTGGAAATGTGACTCTTAAGACTTATTTATCAAAAAGTTCCTACACGCATTCTGATCAACAAATCCGCTGATATTAAGGTTTCTGGAAATAAAAATAACTTAAACAAAAAATAAGAAGAAATATGTACAAGTGAAAGTTGGTAAAAGCGAAATGAAAGTTCGAGAAAAAACAATAAATGTTTTTATTTCTTTATAATAAATTTGATATTCTATAATAGTTATTACTTATGAATTTAAAGTATAGTTAATAATTTGTAGTACGCAAATATCCAGTGGACCAGTATACTTGTATGAAAAATATGTATTCATCTTTATTATGTTCCAAGCCTATACAACATATTATATTATATTATATTACGAGTGTTTAAATACTTATCAAATAGATATTTTATATCAAATATTACTTTCTTACTTACTTACTGCTAGCTTTCATCTTTCCACTATTGAAGAAAGGCTCCTTGAAGAAATATCCATTCTTTTCTGCGTACTGAGCATCACCCACCTATTTTTCCTATCACTTGGACATTTACAAAGATCAAAAAATATCTCGCATAATTATGAAGAGTCAATTGATCTTACGTCGCTTTTCAAAAATTAAAATATCCATTCATTGTAATACTTTTTCAACTTTAAAGGAGATATTTCCTTAATCTCAGTAATTCCAATAACGCATTTCATTGTTTATACTGTAATTACAAGTTTCCAGAACATTTTGAATAAAAATTTCCGAAAGCTGAAAAATGTGGTAAAGAAATATACTTGAGATTAGTTAGTGCTTATTCCCAGAGCAATAAAAGTTTGTCAATATATTTCTTTCTGTCGCAACTTTGAAACTTATGTGGTGTTGTGACTTAAAGGATCAAGAAAAGAAATTGAATACAAAAAGATGTAAATAAAATGAAAGATTCTATGTCCATTTTGCCGTAAGGAATTCTTGTTTCTCTATGAAAACATTTCATACAACATAATATGTTGGAGCTACTGAACAAAAATATCATAGAACTTTTATAAAACACTGCCTACTTTAAGAATTAACATTTATTAGTTGCAGTTTTATTTAGATTAATTAAGAAATGTATGTTATCAATATCGAGATAAAAGTAGAAACGATTTCAGAATATTATTATAGTTTATTGTGAAATGTAGATATATTATTGTTTTCTATCCTCGTGAGAATATATGAAAATCATGAAGAAAGATGAATGATGAAATTGGATAATATATTCAAATACATAATATCTCTTTTTATGGGTAGGTGTTGTAAAAATTGGTTCAATTTAGATGTACAACATATGCCATCAATCATAATAATTTAATGCACATTGCCATCGGCACTGTGTTATGACATAAAATGTTTTTAGTGTTTAGGTTTATCTTTTCGGTTACAAAAACAGCAAACATTAAAGAAGTGACAGGATATAAAGTAATAATAACTGTGTCAGTTATCGGATGTGACATATTTTGTAAACCATTATATATTTTGGTGTCCGTTATCAGTGGGTCACCTCGCGGTTATCTAACGGGAGAAACACATATCTATATAAAAAAAATCTCACCACATTTTGGTGGGAATCCGTCAAAGTGATTGACATCCCTTAATCCCCGCCGATTTGGGAGCATGTGGTAGCGAGCAAGAATAGTACTTTATTTTGGATTGTATTCGTTAAAAATCTTTACGAAATATTAAACCAATTATTTTACGATACCTCTCTGTTTATTTTGCATGGGAATTTCCATACAATGTTTATACGTTATTGTTATTCTAACTTGAAATAAATAAAACACTTGTTTTATTTATTTCGATACATATATATATATATAATTATTCTAATTTATTGAATATATCAATAATATTTTTTTATATTGTCTCTCAAAGAGCGACTTGTGATCAATTTTGAAGGAATGAATAATTGTAAATTATTTTGTTGATAAAAAAAAATACCTACGTAAATTGTATAAAGATATGTGATTTATATTTTTAAAATTTTCTATTATTATGGTGATTCTAAGTTCTTGCAAATACTCATTTAAACCACACTATTTAATAGAACCATCAATTTCAAAATCTTCTAGCAAATTTTTAATGCATAATTCATACTTTATTAATGTGTAGGTATACTGTACTACCAATTTGAATTAGAGGTATGGAATATGATTACGAGGTATGATATCGTATTATGATGAAGACATCTTTCTCAAATGTCGGAAATAACTTTCCTCCACTTTCATCCATGATATTAATATTTGGAATAATATTCCAAAGCATACGCAACGCAGGCATGTAATTAATATCAGAGATAAGAAGAATCTCTCACACGTGTTACCAATATCAAAATTATATATTGTCGAATGGTATTTCCCCTCAAAATTATATATTGGCGAATGGTATTTCCCCTCAAAAATCTTTTCTTAGAATGCTTGAAATAATTTGATAGCTTATTCCTGTAGAAAATTCGTTCATTAAGACGTTGTATGTAAGCATTAGTGGTGGGACTATATAATTTTCATTTTTGTTATGAATTCCTTAAAATAAATATCCAGATATCCAGTATGAATGATAAACTTCAATGCTGAATTAAAGATATGCAATAGAATATAGTGATATTTTACTTGTCTCTTAAAAAAACACTTGAAAACTTGAGTGAGAGAGGTATTTCTTGGCGATAGCTTCATAGAGCAATCTTTAATATAAATAATTAAAATCAATAAATTGTAATGAAGCTTTAAACTAAAAAGTTCTAAATATTGTTCCATTTGCTTTATCATGTTGTAAAATTACTGGTTAATTTTGAAACGCTAAACATCTTTTATTCATACTTAAAAAATTATATAAATATAAATATATAAAACCTTATCTTTTGCATCCATTGTACTATTATTTTATTCTTTATGAAGAGCGTTTTAAGTCTAAAAACTATGCTAACGGTTGCATATAGTACCTACTCGTACAAATAATTCTTAGCTAACACTAGTAAGTACATAGTTCGTTGAAATACGGCTCACACAGTACATTTAAAACATATATTCGTATAGAACGTTCTTCCTTTAGGTAGTGTTGGTTCTTCCAAATGCTTTGGTTATTATTCTCGCTTAAAATTACGCAACTACCTACACCATAATATACACACGAATGATGCGTTATTGTACCACGTATTGACTCTAAAACTAATATGTGCATTAGTGAGATGCTGAACAGAATACAAATAGTTTTCGTACAATATTTATAATTATTTCATTTAACAAGCCTTTGATAAAAGCTTTAATCATTTTTCTTGGTCGTCTTTTGAGAGATTTAAATCGAATTTTTTTTATTTAGGTACTAACATTTCGAAAACATTATTTAACAAAATTACAATTTTTATGTAGAAATTTATCATTCTTGCATCATCATTAAAACAGATATCGCTAGTGACATTTTTTTTTATTTACGGAAATATTTTATGTCACCATCCTCAGAAGTAATGCATATGTACATTTTGGGATGCGCCCTTTACACATAACACGACGTCAAGTAGGGCGCCATATTATGCGTCTATCTGCGAATACTACATTTTTCACACCTGCGTGAATGCAGTTATTAAAAATGTTACTCAACATACACCTTGTAGGCCTAGACTATCTGTAGGTACAACCATTAAATTGTGCAAATTCCGTTTGGTACTAACGTTATACCTGAGGTCCGCTGTTGGTTGTGCAAATGAGGAGTCTGTTGATTAATATTCTTAAGGATCTATGGATTGGCATGTTTTGATTTAATGTTTTTTTTATAAAAGGATCTATGGATTGACATGTTTTGATTTAATGTTTTTTTTTATAAAAGAACCATAATTTCATCTGAAGATCATTGCATGAGATTATGAAAAAAGGTGATTTTTAAATGCCCGCATACTATTTTAATTTCAAACATTGCTATACTGAGATATCACCATTAGCGTCAAAGCTATGAACATAATATTTTATAACTGATAGGTTTTATCAATAAATTTTATTCATACCTTATAACGGAGATTTGAGCAGATTATTTAGGTCTATTCACAATTTCACAAACCCTTATTTTGTCATAGAAAAAATTATCACATATTTATTTTTGGAAACATTTTTGCTGAGTGAATTTATTTCCTATCAATAGTCTATGAAAAGTCTATAAATATTAAAATGTCTTCGTACATTGGAAATATTCCTATCTTGTTTACTGTGAACATCTTACGTAATAGAAAAATATAGAAGTAGGTAGGTATACATGATAATAATATATCTTGTGGAATTCATAAAATTGTAGTAGAAATTCATATAATTATACTTACATGATATAGTGTCGGTCTGGTTGGTATTAAATTAAAAATAATATATGTATCTGTATCTATATAAGCTGACATTATCATTGTGGGAGAAATATTCATTTTGCTACAAGGGTGATAGATAGATATGTTGCAACCGGGAAACCAATTTCCCATTTCATTTTTCACTGCGAAATACAAAACTTCGATACAATACGTCTTGTTATTTCTACTACTTGTATCACATACAATAATAATATTATGTACCTGCTCATATTACACTCTATTCTCTATATTATAGTCTATACTTTGTTTAAACCTCTTTAGAGGGTTACACTAGTAGGTATAATATAATATGTTCGGTTGATAGATATTTAAGATTTGTTTTTCTAAATATTTTTCGTATATCTATGTACCTAATAATAACATCATAATATCATATTTAGTTCGCTGTTTGTACTTTACCACGAAAATAATATTGAAACATAATACTTGCTAATGCTTGCTGTGGGTATTAAACAAATACCCAAATATGTAGGTACCTGCTAGGAGTGCTAGGTAGGTAAAGGTGTAAAGGTGAACATTTACAAAATATTAATAAACCGCATGACAAAGGTAAATTACATGACATTTGCCTTTACCAATGTCGGGGAAATTCTCTTTAATACAATTAACAATAATTTACAAAAATATTAATTGAATTCGTTTTCACTGTTGAAAATTACACATATAATTATTCACTACCTACGTAATATAATATCTAATACCAAACAAAATTACTTATTAAACTCCATTACAACGAAAATTGAAATGAATTAATTTTTAATGTTTATGTAAATATAATTAGTTATTATTTACTTTTTGGTCTTGTCTAATATTCAAATATTACATTTTTTCTTTGAAGAAAATTGGATTTTCTCGACTCATATTCACCATGTCCACGTACATTAATATGACATAATACCCATTTATGTCGGAGCTACCTCATAGAGGTAGAAATTATTGACTTAAAATTTGGAATCATATTAATCATACTGTATTAAACTGTATGAATGAAAATGAATTTAAATTGTGAAATTTATTTGATATTTATTTGATTTGGAGATGTATATAACTATTCTTAAATGTTTCTTGTCAAAATTATCTTTTTTTAAGAGAGTTCCGCGCATATCTCGTACATGAGGCCTAGACTCTGCCTCCAGATCACCGACGAACTGCGGCAAATACTATCGATGAGTTGTAACCTACTATTACATTGTTACACATTATAAGATTTAACTCAAGTATCAGAATCAATTATGTATGGAAAATAATAATATTCTAAGGTTGTTCCGATTAATTCACCGTTTGTATGATTACGCAGTTGTGTTCGTAACATGATAGTGAGTAGGTACATATATTTATCGACGGTCCAGTTCCATATGCCAACAACTATAAATTAATAAAAATCTAGATTTTGTTTATTTCAAAGATTTGTCTAGATGAAAAAAATTATTCATTACTTGTAGAGGGTGACATTCTATCAATTCTATAAACAAAAAAATCTAAAATGTGAATAATTCGTATTGGAAGCACATATTTCTTTTGAGTTTTTTGAGATAAGTGACGAAGCTACAAGGACAAAAACCATTCAATTACCTTGTTGGACGAGTATAGGACAGCCTTCTGAATGCTTTCGAGAATTTTGAAAATAAGAGAATTTTTTTTTTTTTATTTGACATTTGAAATTTGACTTTTTGTTTCCTAGTTTCCTAGAAAGGTAGAATCTCATCATAGAGAATCTTGGATGATATACATAATTATGATACCTTTTCATCAAGGTTCGCAACTTTTTGTCGATGGTATCCGATTCCGACATGCTTCATTTTAGCACCTCAATATTATTATTATTTTCGTACGTGAATAGTGAACAAAAACATTTATATGATATTCTAAAATATTACAGGCTTTCTCCAGCTTTGCAAAGTAGCAGGAAGTTTCACATAGGCACATGTGAAGAAATATTTTTTTATTTATTTAAAATATTGAACGGCTGAGGCCATTTTTTTAAATAAATAAAATTTGCAATAATATACTACAATAACCAAACAGAAAACATTAAAAGGCAGCAAAAGGCTGTATTGAGGTCAATCACAAACAGAACATAATATATGTTGATTTCCAAAAGAGAAGCTGCAAATTGTCTTTGACAAAATACATATGCAACGTTTTGCAAGAATAAAATGATAAAGGCGTACACATACTGTTAAACATATAATATATATAAAAATACCAATCTGCAGTACTAATAATTGCATGAATCAATCTTCAATTCATTGATACACCCTTGAGTAATAATTATAGCATCCAAAAAGACTAATATACATAGAAAGAGTAAGTGGGAACAATAATTAATTTTATTAACTAACATCTAATATAAATAAACATCATATAAGCAATTTTAATAAAATTTTAAATAAACACCCATTTTAGAAATTGAAATAATTAATGTTTGTTAGGTGGTGCTTCCATTGAAATACATTTTGTTCTCTGGTTTCAGTATAATAATAACATGTATGTATTTCTTTACAGTTTTGTGTATGCATAATTTGTATATGGTTTAATAAGCTATTATTTGTGTATGGTGTCACCGAGTGTAAATTTGTGAAAGGAAGTATTTTGCTTTACATATTTTATTGCCTCGTTTGTACATTTTATTGCTTAGATTTGTCTACTACGGGCTTAGGTTTTGTCTTATTCGTAAATAGAGAGGAAATAAATAAAATGTAGAGTTAAGAAGTGAAGGAATCAGGAAAAGGCGGAATATAAAAAATATCGGTGAGAAATTGTGACATTCTGAATATTTTATGAACGTTTCGAAAGAGGTAAAAGTTTTTCCTCCGGAAGAAAAAATCTTTCACCTTAATATTGAAAAGGTATAAACGTTGTTTTTTTATGTCTTTGCTTTGGACAAAATTTATCGAGAAACATTTTATTTGAACAATTTTCATAAAAAGATATAACGTAGGATTCCTACTTAAATGCTTTCCGGGTATTAATTACCTACATCCAATATTTTTCATATCATCTAATAGGAAAAAAATAAAAGTATTTAAAAAAAACAAACAAATTGATAACATTTTATTTATATAGAAGTTGTAAAAGTGGTTAACTATTTCAACTAACTAAATAAAATACAATTTAACTTCATGATGAATTAAAGATAGGTACTATTATTTGTGATTAAGATAACTAGGGAAAATTTATATAATCATATAAAAACAGAATGGAATAGCTTTCTTGGTATCTAATGTTTTATTTATGTTAAAGTGATAATGTGAGGTCTAAGTATCCTACACATTTCTAATTATAAACTCGTGTATAATTTGTACTCGTATGTCTTTGATATCTCCATTTTTTTTCCAAAATTTAGGAATATAAGCTATTATCTTGTTTAGCAAAATGTTTGTATCTGCTGACATTGCTAGACAACTTAATAGACGCAAGTAAGTATATTTATCAGGTTGGTAAATCATAAAGCATTCATCAGTATGACGCACAAGTCAAAGGAAGTATTCATTAGAGAAGACTAATAACACTGAATATCTTTGGAATATAATGTAGCGATACATTTCTCAAAACATACAAACAATTAACGTGGGCAACTTAGAGCAAAAGCAAAACATTTGCAGAATAGTTCAACTTGACAAATTGTAGGTATATGGTTTCTATACAAAATGATATATCTTTGGAACTTATGTCTCTTAAGTTTATATTTCTAAGAAGATTACCATTAATAAATTCGGTTCAATGATATTTGAATAAATGTCTGACACATCAAAGTTTTTGAGGCTTATGAATCTTAAGTTGATGTCAAGTTTATGTTATCTTTTAGTTTCTTAACCTTTAAACTTGTAATATATTTAATATGCATACCAAAATAAACTGTTTATATGTTGCTAAAAAAAAACTATGTGAATTCTATGAAAAAGGGTCGGTGTAATTTATAAAACACATATTTGAATTTAAAAAATAATAATTACCTCGTTAGTTCATTACTTATTAACATCAGAGAGAAGCACAATAGTATGTTAAATAAACAACAGTGGTAGAAATCTTTTCGAATTAATATGGATGAAAAATGATATTGTTTATGGTATTCAAAAATAAATACGTGTTTTGATTTCTTTGGTGAAGGTGCCTTGGTAATAATACTCAAAGAATAGGAATGCATCCAACGTTAAATACGATTTTAAAGGAGTTGACTAATATATTGTCTAAATATAAATAAGTACTCTCGAATCTGGTTAAATTCATATGCGTTAGAAAATATGAGTTATTATCGTATGTATATCTTATATAATCTCAACTCTACACCCTATAAATGTTGAAATGTATTATAGGAACGAACATCAGGAACGCAAATCATTATCTTCTATTTTTAGCAAATCTTGTATTGAATATAATGACAATATGTTACCTTAAACTGTTCATAAATTCCATAAAACCATTAAATTAGACTACTCCGTCTGCTGCAGTAATTATTATTCTTGTTGTCGTTTAAACTTTTCGACCGTTACCACAAAATGGCGCCATAACTCTCAAAATGGCAACGTAATGTTAAATATTGTTACGTCTCGTATTTAACAATGTCACTAGAATAACCACTATTCTTACACAAAGAGTAAAATGTGGTCAGAATTGACATTTAAATGGTTGAAGCTTATTTAAAAAAACTTCTTAAATGATGTTGTAGATTCGAAATTAAACCAAAAGTATCAAAATAATATCCATTACCGAACCACTCAATTTTTGAACGATTTTATTTAGCTTTGTTTCTTTAGCTTTAGAGAGATACTTACCTACTTTTACAACAAATCATATCGAATTTTAAGAGTTTTTAGTTTTGTAGATTTTTTTTACAATACAGCAATATATAATATTCGTTTATAAAACAAATAAAGAATAATATTAAAAACTATATTACAAACTTTTGGATTCTGTAAGTAGGTACGATATTTAACTCTTCTGTTTGTAAATACTTACGTTTGCAAACTATTCAAGTTTGTTGGACTTCAAGAAAACGTTTGATGGGATCTCCAAGTAAATAAAAGGATTCACCTACCTTAAAATATACAAAACTTTCAATACTTCCAAGCTTTTTATCGAGGCCGAAGAAACGAATGAATATCGTCGGAGTTTGCTTTTTATTGGCGTCCGAGGATTTTATAACTTTTACCACAGTAATATCTTTCTTCTTATTTTATATTTCAACAAGATTTCTTCTGTCAAATAACTTTTGTTTAATGTACATATATTTATAGAAATGTATGCCCTTCAAATAAACAACTTTTTAGCAATATTTTATTTTGGGAATAGATTGCTATTAATTTGTATCTTTAAATGTGAATAGATTTCCCTAAATGAGACATAACACTAACATAGTTTTTCCTATTGAATTCAGGTATAATTAAATATTTGAACATTTATAAATTTCAAATTGTTTCATCATATGTATTTGCAGATTCAATTTTTATGTAATTTTTAAACAGTGTTAAGTTTATCTATTTTCATATCAAAGTTGGAAGATTGAAGAATATTAAAAAAGTCTGTATATTGCATTTAAAGTTTTTATCGCAATTTTGCGAATTTATTTAGTATCCATCAGAATTTTTTGTTTGTTTGAGTTACCAAGATGAAAAGATTTTATCATTCAAAATAGGTGTAGAAAAATAAACGTTTATTATTATTTACTTTGAAAATAAAATGCTTTACAGCTGATATAAAAGTTCAATATTATATTTCTTCAGATTGTGTGCTATTTGATTAGGACCTAGAATAATAAAAATAATATTATGAAATATGGTTATCGTCTAATAGAATTCTATAATTTAAATAACACGTCGATATTATAATTTATTATTTGTGGATTTCTCTTTTCAGATAAGATGATGGCCGATATTGACAGAAGCAGAGCGGAGTCCTTTTCATCTGTTTACGTTTTAGATTCACATTATCAATATAAGGTTCGTAAATTCTATTTTACAAACATTTCTATTAGATTGAACTCTATAAATATTTCGAATAGAATAAAGAAAATCAGATTTTATATATTAAATTCTTTTCAGAGATTTATGTTTACCAAGCTGACTTACATGATTAGATTTATATTTGAAAACAGGTTCGTCTCTTAATGTACACTGAGAAAAATACTAACGAAATTTCACAACGAATCATTAGTATTTACTATCAGATTAGGACCAGAGATAGTACAAACGATTCATTAGTACGAATCTATAATATTAACTTTTTGCAAACAAGTTAATATTATAGATTCGTACTAATGAATCGTTTGTACCAAATCGTTGGTAAATTTACCAATGATTTTTTTGCGAAAAGTTAATATTATAGATTCGTACTAACGAAGCGTTTGTACTATCTATGGTCCTAATCTGATAGTACGTACCAATGATTCGTTGAATATTTTTCTCTGTGTATGAGCGCTATGGGTAGAAGCGCTATTGAGTGTTTCTGATAAAATTATTTAACTCATCTTTATTTTACATCCAACTCATCTACTGTGACATTTCGAAAGTTATCCACAGGCTGGGTAATCTGGTGGGTAATGATACAGACATTTTTGCCGACAGTTTACCTAAATATAAACATGACGTTATAAATTATTTCAATGTATAACTAACAATGGGCATTTCGAAGAGTGTTTGTGTTTTGTTTTACTTTTTTTTATCTATATTATATCTGTGTACTATTTTTTGATTATTTCTTCATCTGGTAACGTCACATCATTGATAATTTGACATCTCATTACATGACATCTCCTACATTATTGCAATTTTAATTCTTGACATATTAAATACTAAACATTTCATTGACGTTCTGTACTGACACTCCAATATTTTATGATTTGACTTAAATTATTATTGTTATGAAATGATTCCCTTTTGTGTTTTGTTAATTCTTGTTTTCCAACTGTGTTGTGAATGAGATATTTGATTTGTGTTTTATTTATTCTTGAACATGTAAAAGGCTCGGATTGTGAAATAAATAAGTAAATTTCAAGGTTAGAGTTTATGTAGTGATCTTTCGGGTTCAGCATCTGAACTTCTGGGAATAAGGAAGTATCTTCTATACTTATATCCAATCCGCTTGATAACCATAATCCTCAATAAAGAATTCAGAGCACATCAAAATCGATAATCGCTTCTAAAACAATTATAATAAATCCCTTTAGAAGAGAAGTCGGTAATACCTTACAATGTAAAATCGAATATAGGTATGCGTCAAATACATGTAGTCGTATATTGGGGAATTACATATACAGGTATAAACATTTGCGTTATGTTTCCCATTAAAGCAATATATTGAAAAATTATATTGGAATAGGCAAATTATATAATATTGATCTAAAGTTTTACCAGCATATTATGTAGGAATATAGTTGTGTTCAAATTGAATATTAAAAGACTTGTAAAAAAACATTTTTTATTATAATACATAGGTACATAAAACGAAAAAATCGTTCCTTATTTTATTTATTTATTTATTTATTAAAACATACTAAACGAATTATTTTTTTTGTAATTTGTTACTTACAAGACTTATGCAAAAATGGATTTCAGGAGATCGACCAGGGATTAGTTTAAATGAAAAGCATTGTAAAGGTAGGTATTAAAATTATAAAACCTACAATATGTAGTTAACACGGGAAACCCAAAAATGGATATTTAAATTGTGTTTACTTTGTATAGGTGAGTGAGTTATTTTTATGTAATTTACAAGTATTTTCGAATAATACTCGTGCAAACAGGATACGGCCGTTGTGTTTTATCATTGTGTTTTTTTCAATTAATCTCCCCGTGCATAACATGTTTAAAATAATACCAGAATAATAAATTAAATGCGCGCATATTATTAAAACAACAGTATTGCGGGCACGCCAATATAACTAACAAGGAATACGTTCCTATTAAATACATAATATTTATAATAGGTAGGTACTTAATTACGTGAGTGTGTTCAGGCTTTATTTATTTATTCATTCTTCACTGTACATTCATTACAAACAATTTCACAGAAGGTATAAATAGAGAAGTTTTTCTTTTAAAACACATTTATAAGTAGATTTGCCCATTATATCGTCCCTCGTCTGACTAACTGTCGTAACTGACTTTTTTGGCAAAATTGAGTTATGACCGCCACCATGTATTGTGATTTGATACGCATGTTCTCACCGAAGATCACAGCTGTAGCTGCTGCCATTATCCTGGAACAGCTTTCTGATTTGTTGTCGTATCTACGAATTAATCAAAATAATATCTTACTAACGGACGTAAGTGCAGATACTACAGTTAGTGTGATTTTTTATAAATGAAAAACATATCCAATGTAGGTCCTATCTTGAAATACGATACTTAGTATAGACATTAACTGGGAATAACTTTTTATTTATTTTCACATAGGATAGTATTTTTCTTTGTTGGAATCATTTTAGTAGAAATTCTCAATATCCCGATCATAATTTAAGTACTGAAAGAATTAATATGTCAAATATTTACGAAGTGCAGCCACAAGATTTTGAAGTTGACGGCTCACTGAGGGAAATACTAAGAAAAAAATCTTCTAAGGTCAATAAAAATAAATAAAAATAAACAACTAAAAGATCACAGAATGGAGTATATGACCCAAGTATCCAAAAATATTGTTGCATAGTGAATACTAAAACCTGCGTGAAACATTGAAATTTGTTAGGCAGCATCTCGTCAATGTTTTCTTTTCAACGAATATACTCCCGAAATAATTTGAGAAAATTTTCGGAGTCTTGAAGAAATTTTACAATTTATTATCATCATCTGCTAGACGGACATCAGATATGCCGGGCATTTTTTTAAAATACATAAGTGTTGGAAAAAAAACGGTTGAAACAGCTATCGATAGTTACTTCGGCGAGGATTTTAGATAAAGAAAATCGAGGCGATCGAAAAGCTTTTTACATTGATCTGAGAATGAGTCGCAATATTGAGGAACAAATTGAGAGATTTCCAAAAGTTGAGTCTCACTATTGTCGTGAAAAGACGACATGAAAATACTTGCATAGTGACTTGACATTGAGAAACATGTACGCTATGTTTCTGGATACTTTGAAAAACAATACTGAAAAACTAGGTTTTGTATCATACAGAAGAGTTTTAATATAAAAAAAAAAACCTGTCTTTCCATCTACCGAAAAAGGATCAGTGTAGCTTGTGAACGACATATTGCGAAAGCTCAGAAGATGTTAAAACTAAATTGAAAAATCAATATCTTAAGCATGAAAATGAAAAAAATACTTGTTCGTCCTGCTAGAATGGTTGGCAAAACAAAAGCTCAGCAAGATTCTATAACACAGTGTGCTACGTTTGATATGCAGCAAGTTATCAACTTACCAATCAGCAATGTAAGGGCAGTTTTCTATAAAAGACGTTTATTAGTATATAACTTCACAATATACGATATACCTTCTGGTGAGTGCTATCGTTATACGTGGCATGAAGGTGCAAGCAAGAAGGGTTCCTCTAAAATTTAATCTGCGTTTTTTCTTTTCTGAATATGTACTCGTATGATGAAAAATTTTATAAAAAGTATATTTATTTGCCGACTGCTGTTGCGGTTAAAACAAAAATTCAATAATCGCTTCTACCTTAATTTACTTTATAAATAATTCAAGAAATAATAATGAAATAAAATAACGTATCTGTTCCATGTCACGGACAAAGTGAAGGCGATTCGGTACACAGTGCTATTAACTATGCGCTTAAGAAAAGTGGTAATATCTTTGTTCCTAGTCAATTACTTCCTGTTTTCAAATTAGCAGGTAGAAACAAACCTTACATCGTTACACCCCTCAACTGTTCAGATTTTTTGGATTTTAAGAAATTATCCATTGAGCTACGTCTTCTTTCCCTTCGAATGACGACACAGGGCTAAATGTAAACTGAACGGAGATGACGTAATTTTCAGTAGAAAAACACAGTCTTACTAAGTTTTCTTTTAAAACTAGTGATGGCGAAACAAATTATCGTTCAATATACTTGAAACGACAAGTATTTAACATAATATTGCATAACGAGATTTCTCAACTCAAATCCACTCCATCTAAAATTTCCCAGGCAAAATCTGCTGACTCGATGTCTTTGACTACTGGCGATACACCGATGATAAGATTACTCAAGCACGCTGAGTTTTATAAGTCCCTCCATCACTAAATTCGTTGTTTTGAAAATAATCACGAAATTTTATTTATTAACATCTGATGATGAGGATGAGAATTCTCGAACACCATAATCTGCATAATAATTTATTTTTTAGTGATTTACTATCATTTTATTTCCCATAAAACTGCTCTTATTACAGTGTAAACACTCTTGTTAATTAATATACTTTCTTAAATTATAAAATCGTTTTATTTTCACCTTTGACTCTTAAAATAGTTAAGTCCTATCTGAGCATAACTAAATATGGCCATGGGAAAAAAGTCTCACAAAGGGTCCTATCTACTTTGACGGTGCATAAAAATAAATCCAATATACTTATGGAAATTTAATTATCACAAAAATAATTCAGAGATTCATAAAAATACAAATAAAATAATAAAATACATTTAGACTCTTTCGTTTAGCTGGGAGAGACGAAACTATGCACGCCAAAACACTAAAAATGCTCTCCTGAACAATTTACATTTTACCAGTTACGACAGTTAGTCAGATGAGGGACGATATGAATCTCATTCCAGGTAATACTGAATAACTTTGGAATCAATCAATAAAAACTGGAAACGACAAAAGTCCTCATGATACCATACCTGTATAATGGTTGGTGTTGTATGTATATGGTATGTACTGTATATTTATTTCTATTGTTCTTTTTCGGCTGTAGTAGAAATAATATCAGTCCTGTTGAAATTGATGATAAATGAACGTCAGTGAAAATATGCCACGTATTTTTCATTAAGGATAATGCTGAACTCAAAAATTTGCGATTTTAGACATGTGCCAACTTGTGAATTATATTTTATTATGATAGGTGATATTGAGTTAAGCAAAAGCTTTAGCAAAATAAGAGTTCGTCGGTAGTCTGGGGGTAGAGTCGCGGCCTTGTGATCAAGGGGTCCGGGGTTCGATCCCAGGTGCCGGCAAGCTCCCCTTTCACGACACAAGCTTTTAGCTTACTGTGAAAGGTGTATAAGGTTGTATTTGGGTTTATAACAAAACCCAGATATATCTTTTTTAAAAAAAAAAAAAAAAAAAAAAAGTGAATATATTAATATTTAGCAAAATTTTAGATACGTCACATATTTGTACGAGTTTTTTTTATCTACACCAAAGAGTGATGATAGTAAATGGGATACTTGTGGTGAGGTCCTTTAATGTTTTGGACAGATTTAAGCTTGACACGAATAACTTACATTTAGGTAGGTATCTACAGTTCTACATATATCTCATACATAATTATTACAATAGCTAGTATCTTTTGAATCTACCACTATAAGGACGCATACACCGCGAATAAATAATTAGCAGGGACAAAGTAGACTAAAGCTCCCCTTAACCAAAAGGCTTTAGAGTTTTATGGTCTGAACTCGTTATATTGCGACTATTCAGGTATCTACTGAGAAATTTATATGAAAAGCAATGGTTTGTTAAATATCTACTGACATTTTATTAAAATTTTGATTGTATAATTTACTTAGCAATGTTTGTAGTTGGGTAAAGGTTTAATAAACCAGAGTAGATTGAAATGAAGAATTTTGATACTAAGCCAGCCCTTTTGTTGAATTAAATTTTTCTTAAGATATAGAAATGCTGTATTTGTTTACATCTGTATATTTCAAATACAAATACTTCAATGTAACAACATTCGTGTAATTTATTGTAATAATTTATTTGATATTTGTTTTTGATTAATTCAGAAGCAAATATTTGGATATATTACTCAATCTCTCAAGTATAATTATTTATTTTGACATGAACATAATCAAATGATAATAATACTTCATCTTTAAATCAGTTATCTTTCGGCATATATCTTATAAATCATTTATTCCCTGAGGTTCATAAAGCTTAAAACAGTTTACTGAGATTCTTTGATGATGATTATCTCTTAACAGTTATTTAATAGAGCATCCATTTCAAGGGTGGGGATAACTTTGATTCACTTATGAAGATATTTTGATTAAAATAAATTGTATTCCATTTACACAATCAAAGGTTTGTGATAAATTTGTTTAATATTAATAGGAAAATAAAAATGAAGTAATCCACATAAATTGATGACTCCATCCCCATATAGATTTCCCACATAGTGAGAGTGTTTCTGGATAATCTATGTAAGTGCCGGCTCATCTACGATCATCAGGGCTATTTCCACCTTATTGACTGCGACCCTAAACAGCGATGGGGTGCTTCTTCTGAACCACTGTTTTAAATTGAGCAGCCAAGAGATTCGTGTCTGTTTTGTTCTTCTTCTTCCTAATTTTTTCCCTGAATTTATTATCGTTATATGGGTTTGCATTTCCCCCTCTTTAAAGAATACAGAAAACTTGGTAAAAGTAGTTTTCGGTTGATGGCGATGGTGAAGTCGAGTTTAAAGCTGGTTATAAAATATTTTTTTTCTTTATTTTAGAAGATGAAAAATGGTTTAAACTATCTTACTAATAGATATAATATTAACAATGAAATACATTACAAGAGATGATTTTCTTTGTACAAAGAGAGTTACAAAATAACAACAATCAAGATTGAAGAATCGTCAAATCATATAGAAGAAAAGTACAAAATCTAATAGAAAAAATTGAGAAAGGGGTTTCAAGGCCTAGGATAGACTCAAGGCAGACTTAAGTGATCACTTTTGGTATCTATGGACAATGTTCACCAATTTCGTCATTCTCACTGCCATAATACAAGGTTCACCAGTTGAGAAACAATAAATGATTACCATAGAAGCAATATTTTTTTTGGCATCTCTTTTTACAAATCTCCAATAAATAACATACATATACATACATACCATCACGCCGCTTCCCTCGCGGGGTAGGCAGAAAGGATCGAGCGCCACTTCCTTCTATCCTTGCATACATCTTTCGCGTCCGTCACTGTCATACAATTCCTCATGCATGCTCTCCTGTTCAATGTGCTCAACACGTGACCGTCCTGTAGGATTTGATTTAAATGATCTTGCCATTTAATCCTAGGACGTCCACGTCTCCGAGCACCATTCCTCTCAGCCAAATATATCTTCTTAGTCATTCTGTCCTCATTCATTCTTTCCACGTGCCCAAACCATCTTAACTTATTTACATTCATCCTTGTTATTACACCCACTTTCATTCCACATTCCTTTCGTATATCACTGTTACGCACACGATCTCTCAGACTTTTACCACACATCCTTCTCAACGATCTCATTTCTACTGCATTAATGCCACTTTCATCCTTCTTTAAACATGTCCACGTCTCACTTGCATACATAAGTGTTAGCACTAAGATAGCAGAGTGCACCAACCTTTTAGCTGTGGTAGATATGTTTCTATTTGCAATTATTGGTCGGATTACACCATTTACCTTATTGCCAGCAACTTTTCTCCTTTCAATATCGCTTTCACACTTCCCATCTCTCGTGAACAAACTACCTAAGTACACACATTCGTCAACTTGCTCCAATAAATAAAACTGATTTAATCGATACATTCGCGATAGAAACAGGATTCTGGATTGTGTACAATATTATATTTGTATAAGCATGGTTCTCAAATCGAAATTTTTGATTGATTTTGTTATCTGCGTGTTGTGCCCAAACCTAGGTAGGTAAAAAAATATTAAAAATTAGCGCATTTTCTGAATAAATTATTTATCACATTCTTATCCACTTTAAGTCATGGGGTTAAATAAATTACTACCCGCGTTTTATTTATAGTTTTGATTCCCCTCGTGGAATACATTATTTTATATCACATTGCTTTCGACATCAAAAAATATATTCCTCTGTAGTAGGATATGAAAAGGTGCTTTGTATGATTACCGCTTCGGTTGGCACAAGGGTTTGCCTTTTCGGATTCCCAGAATACCTTTGCGCCGAGTGGTTTTTAATGATTTCTGTATTTCAATTTGTTGGTATGTTTGCATACAGGTGTTTATTGGAGGGTTACTAGAATATATTTTTGGTACCTTCTTCAAAGTTTGACGGCTTGTTAAAATTGGCTACTTTTTATGTTTTCTTTTGTAAAAGAACATTTAATGATATTGATTTTATTTTTATGATATCTGCTTTATAAAAGTATACAGAAAGAGAATTTTAAGATATAAGGTATCTTATAAAATTGCGTTTGTCACATTTCCACGAAAAATAATCAAAAACAATTGCTTTCAAAAGTTTTCAAAATAATCATGTCATCTCCAAAAGATATTTTTTTCATTATTCAAAATTTGTTATTTTTGAACTAAGATAAATATTATTCACGATGTTACGATAAAAAAAATTGATGTGCATAATCTGTGATAATTTTATTATTATTATATTTATGGTTATTGAGAAAAAATGTCGTAAAAATTTTAATGTTGATGTTTGGATGAAGTAAGTTTCATATATTTCTACACCATCATGATATCTCCCACAATGGGAGTAACAAGTAGACTGTCTTAATGTGATAAACAGAAACGTTGTGCTTTCTCTATGTCAATATTTAATACAAGGCTTTCAGGAAAGGTAGCATTCCTCATTGCTGAACAGATTTTTTTTCCCATTTGAATGAGATATCTTACGAATTCTGCCTTTTATAAACTTATATTAAATAGTGGGAGACCTATTTTCTATTGAAGACTCTACGGATATAAAGGTATTATAGGTATTATTTATACGACGATATATTACGAATTCTGCCTTTTATAAACTTATATTAAATAGTGGGAGACCTATTTTCTATTGAAGACTCTACGGATATAAAGGTATTATAGGTATTATTTATACGACGATATATTACGAATTCTGCCTTTTATAAACTTATATTAAATAGTGGGAGACCTATTTTCTATTGAAGACTCTACGGATATAAAGGTATTATAGGTATACAGAAATTATTTATACGATGTTTGTTGCCTTTTCCATTTGACTTCCCTGAATAATGATTACTCGTGGATTACCTTGTACCTATCTAAAGTATCTGCCATTTACATTTCCCACAAGGCGAATCCTTTTTGACATCAAACGAGTTAATGAGAGCTAATTCTCGCATACATAATAATATCAACCTATGTATATGTTATACCTATATTTAATAATTCCAATGCTTTGTAAATAAATTTAAATACAATATTCATCATCATGAGCTCGACAGCCTTGGGTGGGCCTTGGCTTATTCCAGTGGGCCTAGTCAAAACACATTTTAGCGTTACGTTTTCGTTTAAATGTAGAAGATGTTGCGAGAACGTGTCAATTTTCGTAGCTACTTGTGTATTTTAGCTACGAAAATTGACGCGTTCTCGCAACGTCGTCTACATTCGAACGAAAACGAAACAAAAACGTAACGCTTAAATGTGTTTTGACTAGGCCTACAGTAAGTAGTCTCTTCCACTCTCGTCTATCCTTTGCTTTTGTCTTCCAGTTTGTTATTTGCAGTATGGATGCATCGGCGCTGACAGAGTCCATCTATCGCAGTTTGGGTCTTCTTGGTCTTCTTCGCTCTTGTGGTGTAAGGAGTGTGAGGCGTTTTACAGGCCTATCGTCGTCCATTCTGATTATGTGACCAGCCCATCTTAAGCGCCCCACCTTGATAGGGCTGATCACATCGGGCTCTCCATACATGCCATAAAGCTCTTTGTTGTATCGACGACGCCAGCCATCATGATCTCTCACAGGACCGTAGATTGTTCTGAGGATCCTTCTCTGCTGCAATGGATCTTTCTAGGGCTTTTGTTAGTACCCAGGTTTCAGAAGCATATATCAGGACTGGCTTTATTAGGGTTTTGTATAATACAATATTACTACTACTATTATTACTACACCGTCACGGCATATCCCACAAATGGGCGTGCCAGAAGAACAGCTGTATGTATTAAACATACAGGTCGTCTTCTCTGTGCCAATAAAAAAAATCAGACATTCAAGATGGGTGGCAAACCTCATCGCTGAATTTGAGATGTAAAATGTCATTATTTTTTCGAACACCTGCCTTTTACAAGACACTCGAAAACTTATGGAAAAGAGTGGGAGACCAATTTATAACCAAGTGCTCCACGGCTCATATTATTTAAAATCAAAACAAATTTAATGTAATTTGTAGATCGTATATATATTATGCACTTTCTTTATTTAAGAGTTTTGATAAATATATTTATGATTAATCAGTTTTTGTATTATGTCTAGAAACTGTTACATTGTTAGTGCCATTAAATAAGTGAAATTAATAAAACATAATATGGTATATTTATCCATTACTGACTAAATTTCTGAATTTAACATTGTGTGAAAAATCAACGTGCGAAGAAATAAAACAATAACAAAAAAAATATGTTTGTATTACACTCTACAACAAGCATGTCAAACTCAAATCCTAACACGGGCAAAATAAAAAATTAAAAGTTAATGTGGGCCACAAAAAAAATGTTTAAACTGAAAACTATCTAGTTTTATTTTAAAAAGTATAAAAAGGTAATATTAATAAAGAGTATTTTTTTGTACCGTTATGTTTTGTACTGCTATTGGGCCGCAAATTTAAACGTTGTGGGCCGCAAGTTTGACATGCTTGCTCTACAAGAACTTTTACTACACCTACACCACGGCATATCCCACAGATGGAGTAACCACCAATTGGTGGACGTCGTTGCACCAATTGGTGGACTCCGGAACTCACGGTCTTGAGACGCCAATATAAGTCCGCCGAACGGGCCTTCTGCCCGGTGAGAAGTGGCAGCGTGTTGCGGGACTCTCCAGCTGGGAAGCAACTCTTTGAGCGGCTCCAGCGAGCGAGGGGCTCCTACAAATTGGCCATAAGGCATGCTAAGGCCTCGGCCTGGAAGGAGTGGATAACAGAAATGGGAAACGCTGACCCTTGGTCTGTGACTCGGACTGTGGTTAAATCTAAGAGGTCTGCTGATCACTATCTTACCAGTATTGTTTCTGGCGATAGTGAAACAGTGTGATTTGACGACATACTCAGGGCGCTGTTGGATGGTTTGGTGCCTCTTGACTCAATGTCAAGGGACACACCGTTTCATGCAGCGCTGCGTTTCCAGTCGCGCTGCCCCCCTGATGAGTCAGTACTCGAAATTGACGATGTGCCACATCAAGAATTGGGTGAAATCGTCAAAAGTTTAGGACCAAGAAAGGCACCTGGAATTGACAGAGTGAATGGTGCGATTGTAAAACAGGTCTGGAGGTTTTGCCCGGCTGAAATGTTGGGACTCTTCAGGGCCTGTCTGAGACAGGGAGTGTTTCCGAAAGTATGGAAGAAAGGTCTGCTCAGGGTAATCCCTAAAGGTAATGACAAGCCACTGTCGGATCTCAAGGCGTATAGGCCCATTACCCTGCTGCCTTCCTTTGGCAAGATTCTTGAGGTCTTGGTGAGGAACCGGCTTGCTGGGGCCCTTGTGCCGGGGGATCCTAAGCAGTTTGGCTTCAGCCGGGGATTATCCACAGAGCACGCCATTGATGCATGCATGAAATGGAAGAATGAAAGTAAGGAGAAGAATGTGCTGGGTGTCTTCCTTGACATAGCTGGGGCTTTCGACAATGCGTGGTGGCCACTAATATTGGCTAAGCTGAAGATACGGGGGTGTCCCCGCTGGTTGTTCGATGTCATCAGCAGCTACTTCAGCAACAGGTCAGTGGTGATCACTCACGCAGGACATTTGGTCGAACGAATCGTTGATATGGGCTGTCCGCAGGGTTCGGTCCTGGGACCGTTCCTGTGGAACGTCCTCTTTGATGATCTTTTGAGAATGGATCTTCCACCTGGCTGCACAATTTTCGCATATGCTGACGATGCTCTCCTCTTGCTATCTTGTAGCACTAGGAAAGCGATCGAGGACAAATTTAAAACCGCGATCGAGCGCATCCTGACGTGGGGTAGTGTGAATAGGCTTGTCTTCTCACCGAGCAAGACCTCTGCGATGTGGTTGAAGGGGACGCTTGGAAGGGGCAGAAACCCGGTTCTCCGGATGAGTGGAGTACCCGTAAGGGTGCTCGATGAAGTTCGGTACCTGGGAGTTGTTCTGGACAGAGGCTTTTCCTTTCTCCCCCACGTAAGAGCGACTGCCGAAAAAGCAAAGGTGCTGTTTTTCACCCTTCGCAGACTAAGTCGTGGTACGTGGGGTCTTAGGTCGGGGACTGTGAGGGCCATATATCGGGCGACGTACGTGGCGCAAGTCACATATGCTGCTCGTGTCTGGTCGCACAGACTTTCGGTGGGCTCTGTGTCGACGGCAGTCTTGAGGGGACAGAGACTCCCGCTACTCGCCGTCACAGGTGCGTATCGTACTGCCGCTAGCGATGGCCTTCCTGTCATCGCTGGTGTGTTACCTGCCGATTTGGAAGTCCTAGACAGTGTGGCCAGGCGTAGGATCAAGGCGGACGGTAGGGCCGAACATCTTGGTGTGTTCATTCAGGTAGAACCTGGAAATAGGGGAATTAGTAGGGCCTTCAGCCGAATCAGAGAGAGAACGTTGGAGGTGTGGCAAGAAAGATGGGATCGGGGGAGAACCGCTAGAGTTGTCTACGGTTTTCTCCCGGATGTGAGAGAGAGGATTAAAAGGGGCTTCCTGACCTTCAACCACTTTGCTGTTCAGTTGGTGACGGGCCATGGGGAGCTGAGGGCCAAGCTCTTCGAACTTGGGCTTGCGGATGATCCATGGTGTGCTTGTGGGACGGGAGCACAGTTTGCGGAACACATCCTGTGGGAGTGTCCATTGCTGACGGATGCGAGAGATGTAATGATTGACAGTATGAGTGACGACACCCCCAGACCCATCTGGTCTGGGGAGTTGATGACTTGTCCTGGGAATTTCAGGGGCTTTTTGAGATTTGTAGATGTATGGGTGTCTCGGTGGGATCTTCTACGTGAGCCGGGCTCACCCCCGGCTTTCCTAGAGGAGCTTGATGGTTGATTTTACCTTGTGTGGTTGTAGCTGTCGCGGGCGAACTCATTTCTTCGTCTTTTGTGCTGTCCTGTCTCCCTTGGTGGAGAGTCTTTGGTCTGGGTGGGATGTCCCTTTGGGGAGGGAAGCGTTTTCATCGATGGCCCCGGCATCGGCGGCCCTCGGTTTGCCGTCTTAAATACCCAATTAATGTTTCTGGACACCTCAGCTCGGCGCTCTGTACCAATGTGTATATATGTATATGAATGTGTATATTTTATATTGTTTTTTTTATGCTTATGTATTTAGCTGGAAATTCTTTTATTGTTGATATATTTTACGTATGTATATGCTTCTCTTGGCTAGAGGGACATCGAAGGAGTGTAGTCAAAAGATTCCACACGTGGGGGTTTTGGCCGGCCAGTCCTTCAGACTGCCCATCATGGCACCTCTTGTGTGGACAAATTTGTTAGTGTAGAAATTTTATCGGATAAATGGAAGTCCCCAGACTTCTGAGCTATCCGGGTGGACGGTGGGTCTCCTTCAAGATGGAGTAACCAGAAGACCAGTTGTTTAAAATAACCATACAAACCGTCTTCTCCGTGTCAACAAAAAATTAAGACATTTTAGACGGGTGACAAACCTCGTCTCAGGATTTGAAATGTAAACTGTCTCAATTTTTTTAACACCTACCATTTACAGGACACGAGACAGAGTATAAGATCAATTTTAGCCGGGTGTTTCATGGAACATGTTTGGAATACAGATCATATTCACACTTATAATTATGAAGAATTTAGCAATACAAATTGAACATCTGTTATTAGATCACTATCTTACCCGAAAGATATAAAAAGAAGACAACAATGATTAACACTTATATTAATCAAAATCACTTATGAATAAACATTAGATAAACACAAAACGTAAGTGTTTACATCAACGAATAATTTCGGATTTTAGATTATTGACTGTTAGTATGTACGATAGTAAAATATAATTACATATGTATGATGAGCTCGAGTATAAGTCGTTGTTGTGTTTATTTTCAACGAAGATATCCTTTGCATTATAATAATACCATCCCATATTGATTTCAGATATAAAAATAATATTAGGTATAAGACAGTGTAGTGGGTACATAAGCTGTAACGCTTAACATTATTTTTCTTTCATCACTACCTTGGCGGAATGTTAAGTATTGATGCCCTCGGTGGCTTTATGGTTTTGCCCACCCACAATATTGATTTTTTATATTACGATCTCATTTTCAATTCAACACAAGTCTCTAACTTGATTATCTTATAAAGAAATGTTATCTTCATCATTCGAGTACTTACATAAATCACGTAGTTGTATATTATACTTCTTTTATGTCTGGGGTATCGTAAACTTTAGAATATTTTGCAAAGAAAATAATAGAAATTATAATTATGATTGTGTGTACCAACATTATAATTTTTTGATTGTTTCTTTTATTAGTCTAAGGATATTCAGAGTTATGACAATTTTTATTGTGACTTGAGTATTCTTAATAAATATTATTTTCTCAAGCGCTGTTCAAAGATCAGATAAAAGAAAACCCATAAAATTCCCAAATAACTCACACTAATGGATGACAATACATCATTTTAAGATTCCTTTTTTTGTTTACGATCAGCGATGTCATATTTATTAAGACAATCGGCTTATACATATATTCCTGAAAAATATTATTTATATTTATAGGTCTTTTCTTGTAAGAAAACAAATACCAGGATCTAGGAGCATCTCTAGAATGTGAAATTATTTAAGTAAATTACCCCAAAGGCGCCTCACGCTGTGTGGATCGAAATCTAACATTTTTCGTTTTAACTTTTTCTTATTCTTAACTGTTATTTATATAGGCGGTTTAATTATCAATTACACTTACCACCGTGTTTCGTTGTAAAAAAAGATTATACTTAAATTAGTTAAATATCGGAAAGTGTTTTTCCGTGTTTTATCATAATTACTCAATTGAAAACTTTCAGAAGTATTTTTTTTATTACTTAAAAGATAATTTGTTTTCTGTTTTTACCATATTCACATAGATTTTATTTATTTGTTAAAAAAATTTGTCATGAAAGTTAGATCACAAAGAGCTTAAGAAGTTGCATATATTTAGGAGTAACATTCTCAGTTATGGTGTTACTTTTGAAGTTCTGTGCTATTATATCATTTTATTATTTTCTGACACATAAATTTTGAGACATTTTCTGTATTATTGTACTCTTCATTAATATTATTCTTAAGGAGGTCGTCGAACGTCTTTGTTTTACTATACCTATCTGTCTTCCCTTAGAACGTCACATAAAGTAATGTAATAATGTTGTTTCAACTATAAAAGGTTTTTACGAATAACTATTATACTCAGAAACAATTTTAAATATAGCTACAGTTGTCGTAAACACTCTGAAGTAATGTCAGATTTAGGAGCCATTATTTTTCCATCAGCCATACATAAAAATAGAGCCATGAAATTATTTTATACCAAGTATCTACTTTGATATGTATGCAAGTGCAACGAACTTCTCTCTGCTGAGTGAAAGAATTGCAATAAAGTATATCGTTGCGTGAAATCGATCCAATCTTGTCGATTACCAGTACGAGTATATCTTTACATTGATATTCCAATAAGTGCATTGCTTGGAATTAAGGTATTTTTTTTTTTATTATTCACTTTACTTCAGGATACGTTATGACAAAAAGGAAAACTTATTAAGGTATTTATTTAAGTTCAAATAGTAGAAAAATACAGATTGTCAATGACATTATAAAATATCCTTATTTTAATTGTAAGCATGAGCAAAACTATGACATATGAACTTGGAAAGTGACCGATAATGTATGTTTGTATGTAGTTTTGTAAAATAATCTAAATTATAAATTTACAGTCAAAAAGTCTAAAACTAGTGTACTAAAAGAATGCAAATACAATTTTTAGTCATGTCGTATGCCACCCATGTTGAATGACTTGATTATATTGGAATGTAAAGGATAACTCGTATATTTATTACATGCAGTAAGTCTATTGTCTACCCCACTTGTGGGAGGTGCCGTGATGGTATGAATGAATGAAACATACGACGTATTGTACGAGAAATGATATAAACGGTTTTTCAGATTTTAAATAGAACCTCTTGAAGAAGATAAATATTTAAAGTGAAGTTATATTTGAATAAGAAATGTTATGAAGGATTCCCCGCCATTTGGTTAACGAGTAAAAGTGGTCTGATTTATTCCCGTCTCGTCTTATCTCTGTGTACCTGAGTGGTGTGGGTGGTAGGTAGAAACTACTCATATAATAATACCCAGTCGTAATGTCATATTCTAGAGATTTGAGTAATGTCCACAATGACTGTAAAAACACTAAAAATACCTGCTGAATAAACTCTTATTCTATTGTGACTTCAAAACAGTGATTTTATCTCCAAAATAGTGATATAAACATCACTTTCTTTGAATATTTTATTATAATTTTATTTGAAAAACATACATTGTTGTACTATGTAATATGTGCATTGCCGTAAAATGAAATAAGAAATAATACTATGTAATATTGTTACATAAATAAATTGATTATAAAACATTTTATTCAAATTCTAAACGCTATCCACTTGCTAACCTAAATCCTTCTGTCGTAAATATTAATTTGTTTTTTGTGAACTTGCATGTAATGAGCTTTTTTAAAACGTCCTATTACGTATATAAATTACAAATTAAAACAGAGAGGAATTAATCAGAAATATGATAAAAATGGTCATCGAAGTTGATTGTAATAAGTGAGTGCAAATATGTCAGTTTTTTTATTGTGGTAATCCGATTCGAATATGAAAGCTTTTTTTGTACATAGAGGTACTCCTACTCATATAAATTGTAATATCTGTACTGTGTGACACATATCATGGCCAGTCGAGTAGCAGCAATGATGTGAATGTGAGCAGTCACACGGAGATATGGGAAAATAATGGTGGTCGTTACTCTTACTAAGTTTATCTTGAGAAAATAAACCATTCGCTTATAATATCTCCCACATAATGTACTAATATTGTGAGGAAATTTATTGCAAATACATCTACCCTTGTAAGAATCAGTGAACTGTGAAAATCTTCAAGATTAAACGTGCCGCTATTAATATCAAATAAATACATTGATATTATTGTAAGACGTTATCATATTAGGCGATATTATTGCTGTTATATCGGACAATTAATGTCCCAGGTTATAAATATATCACACGAAATCAATAATAATGTTTAACGCTGAGCAGACCATATAATACAGGTGAACTGAAATTAACACGGAAGCAATATCTAATGATTTTGATAATATGGCGAATAGAGTAAATAAGTTGACGATATTATTGAAATCATAATACGAGATTTAAAACTTTCAGTAGAGAAAGCTGATACGAGTACTATGACTAGCGTGGTTGTTACAAAAACAACTAATTATGTTTTGTTGAGCATAAACATGGTTGCATCCATGTTGTTACGTGAATCTTGGTAGTACTAGTAGTGCATTGGTAACGTTGGTTTGGTAAAGAAATCAGACTGTATGTTAGGCCGAACAACAAGTGTCTGAAATAAGATTATACTTGGATATGACGTATTGAATAAATTATAATTATGATAGTACAAACATTTTTCAATTGAATGATGTGCAGAACTTATTCATCAATTAATATTTACACAATATGTTTTTATGTATCTCATTATATTAATATGTATCTATATATTTCATATATAATGTTCAAACCATAAAGATACTTCTTTACGAGAATTGTATCATTCATCAGCAAGTTAAAAGTTTAATAGTGGTATAAACCAGCAAACAATATAATTATTTATAAATAGTCTCACGTAATATCACTTTAAATACTGTACCTATATTATTTTTAATACGCTTCAACGGTTTTAAAGATTCAACTCTCAATAAGTTAGTTAGTTAGTTAACAAAATCTTCAGTATTGTTAGTGAAGTAATATGAGTATTGTAAATGTTATAATAAAATAATGTTTTCAAATTCGCTTCTTCTCAAGTGAGTATGATCGATTAGTAGGCGAGATGTTTGGTCTGTGTAGAGAGAGTGATTACCAGCCCAAAGGTTGGCAAAAGATGGATGAGATGACAAAGGAGATCAATGTACAATAGAACCTCCCATTTCTCAGTCACAATTGATTATATTTCTCATTATACAAACACAAAAAGAAATTATAAGTGTATCCATGTTTTTTCTTGTGCAAATGATCTACTAAATATTTTTTCGTTTTTCAGAGACTTTTATACATTTAGAGATTAAGACCCCACAAATGAAAATACGAAGCAAACTAACTTAAGTAATGGATTGTACATAAAACTAATGTAATGAATAATCTTCTATATTACCGAGAAGCAGAAAATGAAATGTTTTCTTTAGTTGAGATCAAAAGAGAAATACTTCTATCATTTTTTGTTTTTGTTGTAGGATGAAGATCAAATCTCTAACTGATATTTTTTTATTATTAAATTACTAACGTTTTTGGGAAAAAATCTAAAAATACTATTTTTATTCGAAGCACTTTTATCACTTGGGATGAAACGATAGAGGTATTATTATTTTCGTGTGAATCGTTTTTATCGGAAATATAAAACAAATCAAACCATTATCACACTCATGGGACCATATGGCTGTACCAATTTACGATCTACTCTGAACTCTATGGCAGTGATCATCCTTCGTAAAAATAATATGACACGCCTTGTATAAAAAAATTGGATTAATATTGTGCCCGTTTAAAAAGTTAATGGTTCATTATTTTTGACATTATCTTAATAGTTTTGCAGATTTTTATATTTTTTCGAGAGACATCTTTTTAATATTGACGTTATATAAATTATTTACTCTGTGAAAGTATAATTCCTGCCTGAGGAACTCTCGTATATTAAAATATATTACCGTTATTAAGGTACAAAAACATCAAAGCACTAGAAATATCGTGGGATAAGGTTACACGATTAGCGCAGAATCACTCTGAATTTTTCCAAATCATTCGGAGGTTTTTTTTCAATTCTAAGAACACAAAAATAGTATTAAAAGGCGAAAGAAGTAGAAAAAAACGAGCATCCTTTTTCTTTTTATAAAAACCAAAAAATACCACAAAGGTAGATATACTCTACTTTCTTTATTTACATATTGTATATTATGAGGTTCACACGAAAACAAAGCATCTTGTTAAATAATATGATTTTCTTTAACTTAACTATTTTTTTTTACCTGCGTGTGGGGACTCATTCAAATGGTGATTGACAAAATCTGGTAAACAAGGTAGTTTATAAATATTCTTTATTTTGGTAAAAAATAATATGATGGTTTCAAAAGGAAAAGAACACGCTCTTCGATCCTCTATGAGTATGATAATATTTTTATTCATTCATTCTTTACTGTAGGTATATGTATTACAAACAATTTTATACATTAATCTAAAACTACGACAGAGAATGGTCATGTGTTATATTTGGTCCATTTTGCTGTACGGAGTAGAGACTTGGACCCTCAAAGCGAACACAATGAAACGAATAGAGGCATTTGAGATGTGGCTTCATCGCAGAATGTTGTGCATCCCATGGACTGATTTGGTTACCAATAATGAGGTGTTGCGGAGGGCTAGAACAGATGGAGAGATGTTATCCAACATAAAGATGAGGAAGATGGCATATTTGGGACACGTACTTCGAAATGAGAAATATAGTTTGCTCCAACTCATTTTGAAAGAAAAAAATGAGGATATTCGTGGTGTGGGAAGGCGGCAGATGTCCTGGCTGAGAAATATCCGAGAGTGGACCGGAGTTCGGAGGGTGGAGGAGTTGTTCCGGCTGGCACAGGACAGAGAGGCCTACGCCAGGGTGATAACCGACGTCGAGGGGACCTGACATGGCACTTTGAGAAGAAGAATACAGAAATAAAATAAACATACGGCGAGTTCCTTGCAAAGGCGCGATCTCTTTAAACTAACCAAACCGTTGATTTCTATTGGGTTGAAAATTGAAATATCAAATTTATAATCAACATTACTTTTTGTCTATCTGAATACTTCAAATCTCAATTTTTTTTTTTTTATCAAAATGATCGCAAAGCTTACCAACAATTTTCTAAATTAAGCTTTCTATATTTTGGGAAGAAGGAACTCAATTTCCTATCATGAAATATTTGTCAATTGGTACAAATGGAGCAATGAGAGGTGCATCGAATATTTTAACCTATCTTTCTATTTAGACCATTGCGGCATCTCCCACAAGTCGAGTGTAATAAACACACAAGTTGTCTTTTTCGAGTCAATAAAAATAAGGCGTTCAGTATAGATGTTTTTACCTCATAGTTTATTGAACCTAAAAATTATTTTACAAAAATAAGTAGATAAAAGTGTTAAATAAATCAATGTTTTCATGTGTTGAATGATTGTGTGACGTTATAAAGTTTATCTGTATACTTGTAAAGGCAATTGCCGTATATTGTGTTAAATAAATAAATAAATAAATAAAAAAGTAGCTCAATTATCAACCAAAAAATGTTTGCCTTTTGAATTTCATTTTTTTTTTTACTTTCAGAAATATTCGTTTTTGCCCTACGCTACCAAGAGATATATTGCATATTTTAAATAAATTATATATCATTAGTGTATACTTGTCATAAAATTTAAATAACTCAAAGTAAATAATTCTCTCTGGTAAATAATTCAAATTGTTTGTTACTCTGTAAAATATCGTAAATGCAAATTCACAGTGATGTGACATTTGTTGTACAAAGCATAGCTTGTATGAACTACATATTATTATCATACCTACCACCTACATTTATTCGTAGTAAGCATCGCGTACTGTTGGCTTATAATACGTGCATATTCAATGCAATATTATGTACCTACACTGTAGCGAGTGGAATTAAAAAAAAACCTTTCGGTTTATGCGCATCATTTTCATATGCATAAAAATAGGTAGTATTTTTGTTAACTTTGAAAATAAATATTTTATTTTGTCTTTTTACATAATTATTTTGATATTTATTTTTATGTAGTTTTGTGTATTTTCTAATAAATAAATACATATCTAGGTACATTATTAGTGCACCATTTTGTTTTGAATTACATAGCAGATTAATTTTACACGAAAAACATATACCTAGCCATATCCGTTTAAATTTGAAGTAATAAGCTTTATCTATGGGGTAGGTACTTAGAATTAGCTGATCAGATAAATTTTCCATTGTATCCTCTTAAAAGCTATTCGTTAATTACCACATTTGATAACTTCAATTCTTTGGTGGGGTGTAGGTACCTACTTCTTATCTTGAACATATTATTTTTTTAGAATGAAGAGAATGACCTTTATATTTACTGTGCGCAGAGAGATAGATTGAAACCTTTCTTGTGCGAGATTTCTTGATAGTATAGTTAGATAAATAGACAATAAAATTAACAAAGACATATAATTACTAGATAAATAACTGAAATGAATTATGTAAAACATACAAAACACATACTTTTTTACTCCACCCAGTAGAATAAATAAATTAGCCCGGATGATTTGTTGCTTAGTTTTCACCTAACATAAACAACAGGACATCACTAACCAACGAGATTTGAGATTAACTTAAATCATGCCAAATATTGAAAATTTATTATAAAATCATCAGATTCATGCCTCCTATTTTAAAGCATATAGCTTTAACTTAGTGATTTAATTTAGATTTTTTAAATAAATTTATAAAACTCAGCGTGTCTTTATTGCTTTCTCACTTTATCTCACTACAGTTAGAAATTAGTCAAAAACACGTTCAAAGATGATGAATTAGCAAAAATGCAGGAAACCCCTAAAATCGAAATAGAGACAATGTAGTTTGGGGAGTAACAACTTTTGCCATGTTTAGAATTTTTACATTTTTTTCTATTATTTGATCGGATTTAGGCATAACTTGCAGATGACTTGATTGAAGAACCATGTTATAACTATGTAAATCTAATCGGAAGAAGTGATAAAGACATTGAAACGTTTACGAATTGGTTCTAGGCCACATATACATGTATGTACCTAAACACAGTATAGGATATAAATACAGTAAGCATATTTTGATAAAGTAGGTACTATAAATAGACGAGTGTCTGTCTTGTCACTTTGCGTCAATAGCTAATGGGTCCCATCATGATGGTTTACAATTACGTCATATCACTACTGCGTATAAAGTGAAGTGCTAATACTTCTATTCTATGTAGAGTACAAAGGCCTAAGCTGAGCAGCTATGGTAAATAATACCATGTAATAGAGAACTTCTGTCACTTAACATAACAATGTGACTACCACATAATGTATATTGAAGTTATTTGTTTAGTTCACCCACTTTCATTCCTTTTAGTGTGGCTAAGAAGATCAAATATGTCGCAATTTTCAATCTTTAATGTGTTTATATAATATCGTATCTCTCACTTTTGCCTTCCCGCTGTATGGTATAAAGATCACAGCTTTTTTAAATAAAAATTAACGGATTTGTAATAAACTTAAATATCTTTTAGACACCCTCACACTAAGCAATGTGTTTGTGTCGTAAAGTTAGAAAGTGCAAGACTCAATCAAGCTACTGATCACGTACACTTCTTTTTTGAGGGTTATTAATTAAACGTTACATAACAAGTAGACTTCCCTTTAACACGTGAAGTGAAAAAGTAGGTAGGTATTAAGTTTAATGTTCCCGATGGCAAAGATGGCTCTATAAAATGAAATACACCTATTTTAGTTTAACATTTATGTCCCTAGTTGTATTTTATAAAACATATTTGATTCAGGGGACGCACAAATAATATCTATATACCTACTTAAAAACTAGTAGACTTGTTATTTTGATTGTCAATAAATGATATATTTTAAGTATTTATTAGAATATTGAAGACATTTATAGATGTTGTATTTCTAACAGATAATACACATAATAAAGGTAGAAATTTTATGTAAAGGAACTCGTAGAATGTCGCTTAAAGAAATTAGTGCGAACTGCGAATTCAATAAATTAGTACGTTATAATTTAACCCTTCTTTGCTATTTTAGGCACATCAATTAGCGCGTTGATTATCTAAAATAATTAAAGTCTTTCTAACTACTTTGTTTAAAATATGGAGCGCTAATGAAATCAGTAATTAATTTATATTTCAATTAGACGTTGGATGGATGGATTAGTTAAAAGGAAAATCCTGGTCAATAGAGAGGACTGAATTAGATAAACTTAGAGAATTCTTCAAATATTCTTTAGACAGTATTATTTATTTCTATTCATTTAACGATGTACATTAATATGTTTTTTTGGTATCTTTTTATGAAAGTTAAATTGATCCACTATACGATGAAAGGTATTGAAAAATTCATTTAGCTTTTATTTTTAATGACAGGTTTCTTCAATTTCAAACTCAGTTAAAGATGAAACGACTTAAAGTCAAATTTACTTATAATATTATTATGTGAAGAATCATTTTTTTGGTAATTTGTTAAACAACATACAATAATTTGTCTATTTTTTTCAGTCTTACATCAACAGTTTCTAGTTCAATTTAAATTATTGTGGAAAATATAAGTCAAAATAACTCATATATATATATATATACACAAAAAAGTGAATATTTACGATATCACTAATAAACACGGCATAAATTATGTTTCTATCTGTGTGAAATCAAATGATTAATTGAAACAATTATGTTTGGCAATATATTATGTAATATAATTACTTGCCTAATAGTTAGTACCTAAGTCTGATTAGTAGAAGCTAACGGCTCCATATACAATGCAATATCAGGACTGTAATTAATAATTATATCAGACAGGTTAGTGTTGGAGGATGGGAATATTTACAATTTCATTGTCTGACTTTAGGGGTGAACAATTCGATCTGAAACAATACGAAACATCAGTTGCTATACTTAATCTTATCATAATAATATCTATCTGTCTATACCCTCACACCGTGCTATTACGAGTATAATACTCTTCTTAGTATTATATATTGAAATGGTGATTAATTTATGATTTGTTATTAAAGTACCTATATACGCTGTCTCTTCTATTTAACTTTTGATTGAAGATTGAGTGTACTTGTATACTTTACTTAAACCAGTCAAAAACAATTTCCTAAGAAGCTGTGTAGATTTAAGAAGCTTTTGTGAAAAGTTTAAATTAAAATAATTGCCTAATCTTTAACAGCTTTCTCACTTGAATTGTTATATATCTTATATCGTCTAAAAAAATACCTGTTTATGTATACTAAATTCTCATGTCTACTCATTTATATGAAGTTAAAACAATTAGTGATAGGTGACACTATTTATCCTTACTTTAAGAATGTTTTTGAATTTAAATCAAAGTATAAGAGATATAAGAGTGACATATTTGAGTTTAAATCAAAGTTCAAGAGAAATAAGAGAACTTGTGTTAACGTGTTAAATCCATATGCGATCTACTCTCATCCAAATTGGAACTCAGAATTATTGCCGCCGGAAGTTGATAATTAAATTTCAAATAGTCTTTCTCGAAGCGACTAAAAGGACTGAAGCAAATTAGTGAACTTTGGATGGCAGAGAAATGAAAGACCAGATTGCGCGGGAAACGAGATGTTATATTTTAATAATGTTCTGTTGAACGAATTTAGCAAAACCACATTCGTTGCGATTCTCTTTTATTTTGTTTATTATTTTCGACATTTGTTTTCCCATCCCTTATTCTTGGTTCATTGTGCCATAAATTATATTCTATGTAGATACCTACATCTCTAATTAGAGTCATGTTCGACGTTCAAAGCCTCGCTATTAACTTCCTACATTCCTAAAGGCACGTACACATTATAATATAATAACATATCCAGCGTTCAGGAAAACTCCCCTTTATTATAATAAATATACCTACCTACCTAACTTGAAATGTAATATATCTTATATCGCCTAATAAAATACCTGTTTATATATACTAAATTCTCATACATTTTATTTCGGTACAATTCATCCATGGATGTCAAAGATTTTTTATTTCTAATATTTAGAACAAAAAATAATTGATTTTTGTTTTATTTGACCTGAGTTTGTTATGAGTGGATGATTTTTTTTTTTATTTATTTATTTATTTATAAGCAACAATGAGTGACATGACAGTTGCTACCTTTGCGCCACACAAAGTTCACAAGTAATTTATAAAGAAATGAATAAATTGCTGTGTAGAATGATATAATATGCAAATATTAATATATATAAACTTGAATTTATAAATTAATATCCTCAAGCGTGATGTATCTGTCTAAATTACAAACAGTTGAATCAATTTTTTTTGAAGAAAAACGTATACTATTTTTTTTTTATATGGATTCATACTTATACAATGTAAATATAACTTCAATCTTTCTTTGAGTTTTGGAATATATCCAACTTTCATAGGAGTAGTTCATGCATTAGAGTAAATAGTTTTGAGAAGATATTGAATAAAAGCGATAATATAATTTTGGTTGAAAATGGGATGCATATTCTCTGATTTCGTTTTTATGTAAAATTCAGACAAATATAATAGACTTCTCTGTTATATTTAAGTTTGTTTGTTTGTATTTAAAGATCGATTTATTAAAGAAATTATTTGAAAGAAATCAACAACGAACTTATTGTCAAAATAACACCATAAAATGTTCTTGAGATGGTTAACAATACTTATAAATAAAACCGTATTCAACAAAGATTTATAATTTAAAGCCTTACGGAGGCAAAATGGAGGAAGGCATTTTTTCATGTGGATTAAATTCACAAATGAGTGAAGCTTAAAGTGCCTATAAAGTTTGTAAAGAATTACTTTCTGTGAATAAAACATAATCCCTCCCCATGTAGGATGAAATAAACCTACTTAATATATTTTAGAAATTTCCATTCAGATACATGTTTAATTCCCCGATACACTTACTTGTTTATTTGTTAAAGTTTAATGTACCTTTTTATTGATTGTTCCAGGATGCAGGCGTAGTCAACATTTTTAACTCCCCAGCAGGGAGAGAATTAGTCTCCACAAATCAATCACCAGAAAGGAGAAAATGTTATAGTAGTCAGAAAAACTCGTGTTCAAGTAAAAGTTCAAGCATTACTAAATTTGTTTTAAACCCTGAAAATTTGTTGATAAATGAGGTAAGAAGTTGTATAGACTTTCAAGTGAACTACCCCAGCTACAACTTGGTAACTAGTCATCTAGAAGACCATAATTTGAATCCTCTAGAGGTTAACTCACAACATGGAGATATTCAAAATGGCGAAGATTTGAATACTATTCATTTAATGAATGAGGCTGAGGGAACAACTAAAGCGAATAATTTAGATTTAAATATGGAAAGCAATGAATGTAATGGCGGTATAACGAGGCGATTAATGAATCAACGCGAGGATGATTATTTAAGTCGTAATAAAAAGCCACAATTAGACAAATCGCAATCCTTAACTGATGACAAATATCACGGCGTAGACAACCAGCATAATTTTAACGAGGATTCGGAGATGAAAGTAGACAAAAGAATATTACGATATAATTCAACTAGAGATATAATTAAACAAAATAACTTCTCGGGAGAGAAGTGCGATATATTTAGGAAACTATTAAGTGGCTTCTTAAGCGGATGGAGTACGGGAAGTTTCAGTGATATAACGAGATGGCGCAAGAGGAAGTCTAGTGATGAACTATACCGAGAGGCTTCGTTAGCACTTGGGATACCTTGTGAGCTTACAGACTCGTGTAGATGTCTAGAATGTCAGGTGAGTGATTCGATATAATAGTAATAATATAAAACTTACACTTACTTTTGGATACAAATAATAAGGTTACTACATGGTATAAACAAATAATTTTGCACAATGGGGGAGTTTATCGCAGGGACGCGATATCTTCCAACTTACTTTTATAATTACCATATAAATATTGTTTCCTTAAAGAAATCTTTACGGTACACGTATCCCATTCCTCCTTGGTTCCTATATACAAACGCCACATATGTACGACATAAATGCAGATAGTTCAATTTATTCTTGACATTCGCTTTTCTACTTATTCAATTTACATTCAAATTTAGTAAGTAAAATAAAAAGAAAAGATCATTCAGCTATATAAAACTGTAATTTGAAATACAGGTAAGAATATCAAAGATAATAAAAACTATATTTATACCTTACCATACTTTTAATAAAATAAATTGAGTTTTTTTGTAATATCGCAGTCAAAAATTATAAAATATTTTTAGTACATTGTTTTTACTTTAAAACCGGAAATATTTGTTACAACGATTAATTTTACAAAGGTTCTTGAATCGTTGTATCTACCTATAGTACTTGTAGAAGGTATTGTTTCATACTTTTTATATGATTTGATCCGGATTCTAAAAGTTGAACAATTATTAACTTTTTTGGTGGACTAAATTATTAATGATTTTTTTTATCTTCAATGAAAAAAAATATTTTGGAGAGTACATTTTAGAGCCATATCTCTTACAGGAAAAGTTTATGACTTTTAAGTTGGGTACTAAATCAAGTAAGTATGATGAAGAAAATGAAATAATTTCTGTTATTCAAATAATATGTTTTTGTTGAGTTATAATACATACGAAAGCAATTAACTCAGAAGTGTTTTAAACAATAAACGCCATATTATGAGTATTCGCATATTAATAATAAAAATGTGTTAATTTTGACTTACAAGTTTTAAAAAAGACATACTCGTAAATGGTTTTTCGTTGGCAGTGTTATGTAAACAGTTTCATTTCTATGGTTAACACACTATAGCTCTGGCTGGAATCGAAGTAGGTATACTTTCTATTTTCTTTAGAGGAACTTCGAAAGAAGTATTATTTGATAAAAAAAAATATACAATAATACGAAATTCCTATTGTCAGTTTATATATTATATTATTATTATTATACCATCACGGCACATCCCACAAGTGGGGTAGCCAGCAGATCAGCTGCATGTAAGAAACATGAAAACTGTCCTCTCCGTGCCAATATAAAATCAAGACATTCAAGATGTCAGTTTATAAAACTGTATAAATCGGATTTTTGCTCTGTCCATTTATTTTTTCATATATCTATCATTATATATCTATATTATCATGCCATATCCCTAGTAGGGTAGGTAGAGAGAACGGAACGACACATAGATCTTTCCTGACATACTTCTTTTACTTCTTCTACATTCATACAATTTCTTAACACACGACCGTTGTTGAGAATGGATCCATGTAATTATGCCACATATTTTTCAGACGCCCGCGCTTCCTCACACCTTTTTTTAGATACACTTATTTTTTGTTACATATTCATTATTTGTTATTTTCAGATGTTCAAACCATGTCAACTTATTTATACATTTTACTCACGACTCTTATCTCAAATTCTTTCATTTCTCATATTTATTTTAGTAAAACATATTGATTCTAAAGGTTAAAAGTATACTCCCACGGCATATCCCACGAGTGGAATAGCCAGCAGACCAGCTGCATGTAAAAAATATGCATCTAAAAATATCCTCTAGTTTAAAAGGGCATACTATAAATTCCAATAACTTTTCATAAGATGAAAATTTATATAGTGAGAATAATAAAATATTTTTTTGTTTATTTATAAATAGCTTATCAGGATTAAGTGGCTGATATAGATATAAATATTTGGCATAAAATTTCAATTCCACAAGAAAGATTACCCCACCCACACATGAACTGTGAGCTAAGTATAAAAGTTATCGAGATGGGCTTAGAAGATTCTTAAAAAGTTTATTCACAAATTTATGTGGGAGTGTCGATTTATTTTTAAAAAATATTTTCCCTTGAGACAAAAATTTCTTCACAACTTCTAACTAGTTCTATAGTTGGAATAATTTTATATGAAAATGTAGTACACGTACATTATTCTATTCTATTCTGTTATATTCTTCTCAAGGCCATCCACTCGTTTGCGAATGATTTAGCACACGTTCATTAAAATTTACTTAATATATTAAATTTTTTGAGAATAAATCAGTTGACTATTTTTAATTCTGTAGTTTTTATTTTTAAGATGAAAAAGGGGTTGATGCCACATTATTTATGTAAAAATATAAAATATAACAGAGAAGTACATAATTATCCCACAAGAAGTCGTGATTTGTTCAGAGTTGGAAGAAACAGACTATCATCCACCAACAACAGTCTGTTTAATAAAGGTCTCAATACCTTTAAAGAACTTCCAGAGACCATTAAAAACTCTTCTACAATATCAGTCTTCCGTGGTAGATGTTTAAAGTATGTTAAAGATAAATATTTAAATTATGGTTATAAGGCTTTACATTGCTATTATTTTTTCTTGTATTACAGGTATAACCAGCTGAAAGTATATATATGTGTATAATTTTAGGTTTGAATTAGAGTTTTATGTATTTTAAGGTTAGATTTAAGTTATATTTGTATTATTTCATTTATAAATTTATAAACAAATATAAATAAAAAAATAAAATAAAAAAAATGTATTTTAAAACGCATAGATTTTTCATAACCGAGTAAGACAAAATAACAAGAATGTCACAATATTCTAGATACAGAACTGTACAAAAGGCAATGTTAGTATTGCAGCTTTCAATGCATCTCTTTCCTATAATATACCTATTGTATGCAAAAATGCAATGCTTACTATAATGTAAGATTCGAAATAAGTTAAAAATTTCAAAGAAATTTCAGTTTCGAATCAGATTGTGATTCCCGACAAAATATTATTTTGTTATTTTAAGGCGTTTGAGATTGTATTAGGGTTTCTTCTTCGCTTTTGCCTTTATCCCATTTATTTGGGGTCGGCTCTCCTAGTCATCATTTTCCAAAATTTCCGGTCCCCTTTATCCTCCGAACGTAGCTCTGCCTCCCTCAGATCGCTGACAATTGTGGACATCCAGGTGGTCACTGACCTGCCTGGTTCAGATTGTTTTTGGGTTTATTATAAATAAAACATTTCATGTAATAATTAGAATTTTATATGGAATTGTTGTTATTGGAGTATTTTTCATTTTATAATATACTTCATAAACAGGACCAGCTGGCAGCTACATAATATGTGGTTGGTTATTTAGTAGTAAAGAGAGTCTCAAACTTTTAATTGAAATTGGGTTTGATTCCTTCAATTGCCTACCTACTCTACATTCATATCACGCTGTGCGAGTGCTTGGGGCGTATTTGGCTTTATTTAAAAAAAAATCTAGTCCCGTTCCTGTAGTCTCATTGTTACACAGTAAGAAATATTATGAAAGAACTACAACAAAGGTTTCTTGAGGAACTCATTCCCCCCGCATTCCTCTCAACGTGCAAGTACTAATCTTTATACACTTAGCCCTGTCTTATTATTACTATTACAATATAATTAATTCTCATTGAAGATAAGGTTAATAAAGCTCGACTTAGCGATGCGAGTAGCTATTATTATAATATCTATTGCAGGGGAGTTCCTCCTAACGCGGATCTTATCTCTTATCTTAATAATAACGCCAAATTAATACATATTCTTGTAATAATAAACTGCGGCTTTTACATATGTAGATGATAATCTTATTCAAAACCGTTAACTGCCTAATTTTGTGTGATATCTGGTACTCATGAGACTAAATATTATATTTTTAAGGGCGATTACTTGTCGATTCTAAGATATAAGTTCTTGAGTTGGTGTTAGGAGTAACTCCTCTGATTTTTCAGTAATGCCATGTTTAACCTTCCCTTATCCTCTTGCGATTTATGTAAGTATTATTTCTGCTGTACAATGTTGCTGCGAGTACTGTACCTCGTTCTTGTATCCGTTCAATGGAGCGGAAACGAAGCACGTTTTATATTAATTTTTTAACCAATATTGCAGTAGGTTATTGGATGGTAATAAATTATTGTAAAGAAATTGAATCTATGGATCCTAAATTCTTTGCTTATTATATATTTTGAATTTGATATTCTAGTTGTGCTAAATTAAATTCAATAACACAAACGTCAGTTTTCTTCTTCTCTTCTCAAAGTGCCATGTCAGGTCCCCCCGACGTCGGCTATCACCCTGGCGTAGGCCTCTCTGTCCTGTGCCAGCCGGAACACCTCCTCCACCCTCCGAACTCCGGTCCACTCTCGGATATTTCTCAGCCAGGACATCTGCCGCCTTCCCACACCACGACTACCCTCAATTTCTCCCTTCAAAATGAGTTGGAGCAAACTATATTCAGTCAGTTTTCAGTTTCCCTTATTTTTGTGTTCTCTCTATCTGGTTTTATTTTTTGTAGTTTTAATATATCCTTTTCGATTCTTATAATAAACCAAGTTAAATAAATAAATTAAGTCAAGTAATCATTTTTAAGTAATGTTAAAGCGCTGAGACAAAGACCGACTCAGTCTGCTATGGTATGGTCTCATGCTCAGTTAGGTAGATTTTATGACACTATGTTCTTAAAATACTGTTAAATAAATAAATAAAACAAACATGTATCAGTTGCTGATATTCCATACAATTTAAATGTTTCTTGACACTTGATTGAGTATTGTAATATATGTAAAAAAATGTATCGTAATAGAATATTATATATTTAATTTGATAACAACTTATTGCTTTTTGAATTTGCTTACGGAATTCATATAAAAAATATCTCTAATATTGATGATTTTGATTTAAACAAACATAATTTATATATATTTTATTTAATATATTGGAGCAGGTATTCGTTGATAATAGTGGCTGAAAATTCCTGTAAATATATGTTGATATTTACTCATTTAATAACATAAATATATTTTTAAAAAATCACCATCTTTCCTGTCTTAACTTCTTGTTAGCATAGACAGGACAACTTTCATGTTTATTACATGCGCCTGGTCTGATGGCAACCCCGCTTGTGGGATACATATTTAATACATATATTAGGAATATATGCATAGGTATAAATAATAATTTTATTCGTTTTTTTAGCTTACATATTACACTACAATTATGTTAAGTAATATTTACATTCAAAAAACCTTTTTTTAAATTTAGTTATGAAATTATATTGGTAGGTAGGTACTTAAATAAACTTATTACCATTTAAGAAATCAATAAAATAAATTACTTTAGCATATTATATTATTCGTTTATATTCAAAATGTTTTATACTTACCTTCGACAAAATAGGTAATATTACATTAAATAAGGTAGATTAAGGTACAGAGTATCTCGATGTCGTTATAATTTTGTACCGCAAATAACTACTTACCTATACTTAAATTAGCAAAACCTCAAAACTCTACGGGAATTTTCAGAATAAGTAGTATTGGGTAAATTTGTAATCCTAATAGGAATCCACATTTTCATTTCCTGATATAAAATATATTTCCGAATGTTGGAATAATAATTTTACCTTCGCAATCAACCTCAAAAGACCATATATAATATATATTATAAGATAATGCGAATAGTGGTTTGTACCTACATTCTAATATGTAGGATATAGAATTACATCGACATGATTAATACGTAACAGATATTTCACGACAAAATTTGTTTGTATGTGAGCTTTTTTAAAAGAAGGCATAATTTTTTATGTTTTCATGTAAATGGTTTTGTATATGAATTGATTTTTGTCAAAAATTATGTATGAACCTTATTGATGTAAACGGCTTATATGAGAGAATAAGTTAATAAATGTATCTATTCACAATTGAAAATGACCCTACCTTTATATATTTGTGTTTTTGTGTAACATACATAGAAATAATTATGATTTACTTGTATAATAATTATTGCATTTACCTATTTTGTATCCCTATTTGCGTGTTTTGATCATAATGAATAGCGATACATTTTCATATTTTATTATTTATAAGGTCATCGACTCGCTTACGAGTATTTTAAAAGACACTGACACATTTGGATGAAACATAGTTGTTTTTATTGTTATTTGATTTTTGTATTTTAATATATTTTTTATGTTTTTTTTCCACAGTGCCACTATTTTGATTGCGGAGACAGCGATAGTGATTCAAGTGAGATCTCAATGAACCTGTACGACAGTGATATTGAGGAATGGTCCCAAGGACAAATATCGACCAATCATTACTCAGACGTTGTGTTCTATGAAAACGAAACGTGCCAAAATGCGGCAGAATCAAAAGATTCAATGGATAAAGATTTTACTAGCGTCGAAAAATCGGAAATATTATCAAACGACACGAAAAGAGATAGTATAGTGGAGACAAGTGATGAATGGTCTGGTGCGACTTCGAATCAGAATGTTCCCGTTCCTGTTAATGATGCTACAGCGCCGACATTGGAAATTGCTGCGGGCACTCCTGTAATTTTGGACCATTTGTTGAATAATCCGATGTCATGTACGCTTCAGTGATGAATAATGTAAATTCTCAATCGTATTCCCTTTGACTCGTTATAAATACGATGTGAGCTACCATGTAAAACTATGTGTTATATTATATTATAATAAATGAATAAATAATAAAAACAATCTCTATATGAGAACATCTGTGTTCAAATAATATAAATACTTTTTATTCATTTTTGTTTGCGACAAATATTTTGACAATATATTATCATCCGTTGAGTGATTTTATTTATAGTAGTATAATAAAACACAACATATTTACAACGTAAAAAATAAATAACTGACAAATATGTTTATATTTCACAATTTTAAGTAGTTCCTCTTACGTAAGTAGATAATATTTTCTTTTCAACTTCCGCGCTAAAAATATTTTGTGATATATCATCATTCGGATGAATACAGGAGATTACTTTTCTAGATTAAGGCATTTGTTTTTTTTTACCAGCAAATGAAAGTATTTTTCAAACCTTTCAATAAATAAACGACTTTAGCACCTACGTTATGTAAGAACCACAGAAAAACTAGTACGAGAAGTTAATTATAGCGTAGAAAATATTTATGTGCGGGAAAAATTTCATTTGTAGTAGTTTTTCATAAATTCCGTTGTAGATTTTAGTTTTAGAAAATAAACAGTTTTATTTCCTACTTATTGGCAACTCGTCAAGTGATATATTTCTAATATATACCTTTATTGATATAGCTCGAATATACAAAATAAATAAATAAATGATTAAGGAAACTCAAAGATTAACTAACTCACATAAATATTATATGTAATAATATTAATATTACATTGTATTGTGATCCTTACCCCCATTGGTTGGAGCTCTGACTATTATGTAATTAACTCATTTTGAAGACTTTATATTTTTAACTAGATATTGTTGAAACATAAGCCACGAATACATGCATACTTTATTATATTTAACATATTTCATTATAATTAAATATATTTGAATAATGCATTCTAAATAATATTATGATAATATTGTTAAAAGATATAGGTTGCTTTTAAAGGACTTAATATTATAATATACCTACGTATAGGAGTATTTGAAGTGAGTACTTGAATTATCTCGTGAATTTGTAATATTATAAATTAATTAAATATGTCGTTATTTCAGAACTCTTTTGTTTGTAAATAAATAGAAAAGTAAACATTATTATTATTATAATTAATTACAAGCAGCAAAATGTATTATAATACGCACAATTATATTAATTTGTGAATTATTGTTGTTAAAAATTATTATGTGATTTGTTTTCAAAAAGTCTATTGTTATTTTATGGAATTATAAGTTTATTCGAAAATAAATTGATCTTCTTATGCGTCTTTATTTTATTGGTACGTTTTATTTATATTCAAGTTAATAGTTCATTTAGTAAAGAAAAGGATAAATTACTATTTGCAAAAGTATCGTTGAGGAAGAACTTTGGAAATTAAGAAAATGTAAGTATACCTACTCTTCACATTATGTTTCTCTATTTAGACTTTTTTATTTCAAAGGACTGGATATATTATTGGTTGTTTATTTCAACTGAGTGCTAAATTTGAATTATAGGTTAATATTAACAACAGCTACATATAGACAATGATTTGTTAAAAAATACATTTCCTAGTAACGAGGCTGTAAGGGAATTTACATAGCACACTGTAATATTAATATTAGGTAAGTAGATAGGTATAGGTACATTTTGTTAAGCTCACCCATTGTAAAAGAATAACTCCCCGAGTAGGCACCGTCCTTTTCAATTTAAGGGACTACATTTTGTATTCACATCTTATAACAATGTTCAAAATTGCTTTGTCGTCTTTGAAAAGATTGGATAAAAATTCACTATGATGGTTATTGTCCTGTGAACTAAGGTACTACATCTATAAATTTACAGGAAGACATGTTATTTTAGGTGTCCCTCCTTTGTATGAATTATAGAGGGTTCATATATATTTTATGAACCTAGATCACGAGTCACAGTGTATATTATATACTAACTTATAGATAAGTATAATAAAACACATACATTAATATGAATGTGTTTAATAGCATGTAGATATGTATAAAGATATCATAATTCCAGTAGGTACCTTGTAGTAATGTTATTATTCATAAGGATGTAAAGAGTAGATTTATCTGAAGGAATAATTTATGATGGGAGATATGTATCTGTATTTAATAAATGAAACTACTGAAGAATGAAACTATGTTTCTATCACTGTATATATGTACTGTAGGTGTATTCATTGGGCGTTCATAAAGATCATTTTCCATATCGTGTGGAACGTATTATTCTCATAGATAACAATCATAATTAAAGTAAACATTATTCCAACAATGAAACAAACTCTCTTTCTTTTGTATTAACATTTTTTCTAACCATTGTTAGTAGAGTGATATGCCTTCTCCTATAACGTGTTTTTATGGTAAAAATAAAAATAATATTATAGATTAGTAGAGAAGTTTTGTGGATAGAATACGAGTAGGTACATGTAAATAAGTTACGATGGTTATGGTTTGAACATGTGAAATGAATGAATAAGGAAAGGATGACAAAAAGTATATAGGTATTTATCTTGAAAAGGGGGTGTGAGGAAGCGCGGACGACCGAGAACCACGTGGATTGATCACGTAAATCAAATTTTCAAGGACGTATTAAGTGTATTAAGTTAGAGAAATCCATAAATGCGTGTGTATCATACGAATCATACGAATGTAGAAGAAGCGAAAGAAGTATGTAAGAATAGATCTATATGGCATTTCTTTCTCTCTGCCTACCCCACTTGGAACACAGCGTGAGTATATAGTATAGTATCTTATCAATAGTTTTTAGGATTTTATCTTGAATATGTGTAGGTACTAGCAAAAGAAATAACATATTTTCACATGAATCGAAAACCGATATTGAATGAAATAAATAAGAATTTTGCAAGTATTTATATACATTGAGTTTATAAGCAAAGTTTAACGTGTTCTTTGGACCTCTTGCCTTGTGTTTTCTATATACATTTACATTATCCTTACTCTGTACTTCCACACGTCACCGGGTTCATTTTTCAAACTTTTCCGTCCTTTATTTTATTTGACATGGGACTAAAAAGGTTAACTCATTCATTTTCACCATTTCGATAACAAAGTTTTTTTTTACATACATTCAAAAGTATCTACAATATTGTATGTTGTGTTTACCCAAATATCAAGAGATTGAGATTGAAAATATGGTGGAGTGAAATATTGCGAAAATGAATTTTGTTGAATACATGTTGAAAGAAAGAAGCAAAAGGTTAGGGAATAAAAAATACGATGTCTTTATTATAATTTGGTTTAAGAGAAATAACTAAATCATTAAAATGTTGAACATCATCATATATCATCTTATTATTAAAAGTTTAGATTTTGATAAATAAAAAATCTCATTTAAAGTATTCTCTTAGTAGAAATAATATATGTAAGTACAAGTCGACAATATTGCCCAAAGATATTGAGCTTATATATGCTTATCTTGGTACTTTCATTTATTATTATTTTTTTACTAGTAATCCTTTTTGTAGAAATAGATGTAATCCACATGATAAAAAAGGGACATATTAAGTTTGTTTCAAAGGACTCTGAGCGTAAAGAGCACATTCAGTCTATAAAATCTTTTTTTATTTACATAGAAATGGAAAATCTTCTTTTTTTATATAAGGTATTTAAATATGTGAAATTTTATTGTATAGGAAAAACCTTAGAAAAATATTTAGTCAGAACTTTGGGCGTGTTATTGGAATGCTAGATTTTTTTAGATTACCTTTAGATATCAGTATATTTTTACTTTCCGATATGTTTTAGTAATGAATGAAATAACAAAGGTTCAACGTCTACCACAAGTTCTATAAATACAACAAAATGAAGATCAGCAGTCTGTCGGTCTTCATTTTCATAGGAGAGTTCTGTTTTTCAATACTGAGGACACAAAATAAAAAGAAAAAACAATAGGTAGGTATCAATTAGTATTATTATATAATTATCTACTTATATTGTATGATTATCTACTCGATTTTTCGAAAGAAATCGAAAATATCGAAAACAAAACATCAATTTATTTAAAATTAAATGTCTTCCAAAAAGATAACTACCATGGAAATTTGTGTATTATTATAATAATAATACCCATATCCATTAAATATGTATTTAAATTGAACGTTTTCTTGTTTAATCTTCCGACTTAATGTTAAAAGCTTTAATATTTTATAATGAAGATCAAATTCAGTTGTAATTATTATAATTATTATAGCAGTCGTTAGACCTCATGGTATTCAGCTTCACCGTGAATAATATTTTAAATAAAACCTTTATAATAATGTTAACATAAGTGACTACTATCTACCAACTAAAGAACGATATTATAACTGTGATGTAATGTCCATGAAATGTATATTTTCCGCGCACTGAAACAAAATCGTAACAAAGGGTATTCAAATATCTTAAGAAATGTCACAGATTCATAAAAAATGCTATATTAAATTCATAAAAAGTAATGAGTCAAGTAAGAAACTATAATAATAAAACGAAACATAAAGGATATTCGTTGGTGTCGTAATAAAAAAATTCGAAGCTTTTTTGTGACTTGGAAAATACTTGATGCTCAGGTGAATGTAAAATTTGAAGATACTAACGCGTTTAATTGTTCAAAATATTACTCCATATAAAACGAAAAGGATAGTTTGTGTATTAATAGGTACTAAGCAAGTGGTATTACCACATAATTGTTTGTAAACGTAGAGAACACATAAATTATAAAGGGTATTTGGAAATAATCTGTTTATAAAAAAAATATATGTAACGAGACAAAAATGATGTAATTTGTTGATGTAGGTACATACTTTGCAAATACCAATTATCTCCGCGATACAGGACAGAAACTTTTCCTAGTTGCTTTTATTTTAAGAGTGTAAAAATGCCCCCTTATTTTATTTTCGTAGACTCCACTGTCTAAGATTACAATTTTTCTTAAAATAAGTACATATGACTACGATATTGAAGCAATGAGAACGTGTTGAGAGAACGCTCCATTCTATACTGGACTCCAGAGAGACACGTTACAAGATGAAAGAAGAGCAATCATTTGCTATATTAACTTTGTGATGTTATATTTTAAAATTTATAATGGATAATTCGTATTTATTGGACTGATATAGTAGATGTGACAAATGTAGAGGTGTTAAGAAGAGCTTGAATGGACAGAGAACTCCTGTTGAATGTTTTCAAAGTGCATATCTAAGATGTCGTATCTGGATCTTATAATGCGCGGAGAAAAATACCACATGCTGATTATGATAAGCAAAAAAGAGAAACGCCGGGAGCAGAAGGCAGACATCTTAGCTGCGCAATATACGAGACTGGATTGCTGAAATGAGAGGTGTGGAGGAGTTATTCCAGGCAGCGCAGGACCAAGAAGCCTATCCCAGAGTGATCGCCAACGGGGGAGAGAGAGCTGACAAGGCACTTACAGAAGAAGAAAATATACCTATTTTGAAGGAATTATTTATTTGTTTATTTTATCATTTTTTAGAAAAAAAATTATCGAATTGAATTCACGTGTTGCTGCCAAGCTATTTTTTGGTCCATAATCATACCAAGGTTCTTCAAGGCCTTTGATGGGAGTCATTGTCCCAACATGACTTGCAATGTGCCATACGCATTATCCCCGTAACACACACATAGTATAACATAAAGTTAATGTTTTATAGATATGTATACATTCTATTTCATTTCATTAAAGTTTTCGTGAAATTTATGGAGAAATAAAATGTTCGAGTTTTTTTTATTTCATATTTGAGAGAAAAATATCGTACGACATTAAAATTTGTTTTCTTTTTCTTGTTAAGTTCAATTCCAAAGTTCAGAAGAATGAAATTGTTTTGTAGCGCTCACCCCCAAAGTGTCGCGTAGCGTTTTTCCAAATAAAATCATGGACAATATACGGTTCAGTCGGTTGAAAACTCTGATGAAAATTAATTATGTAAAAAAATAATTAATAGTGTTTTGTTGTTATAATGACATCGCTTTAATATCACTATCTCCTTGCCCTCTTGTATCTGCTATTTTTTTGTACAATAAGGAATATCCTACAGCGTTATCCTGAAAGTATTTTGTAACAAAATTTATTATTCTTTGTTTTTAAATATATGAATTTCATAAACTTAATGAGGTATGTGATGTACAGTGAGAGATTTAAAAAGGAACACACCCTATGTTTTATTCTGCACATTTACTAATTACATACTAAATATTGTTTTGTCAATTTGGTGTCAAAATGTTCTACCTACATAATATGTATTATGATTTATTGGATAAGAAGAAATTGTTCTCTATGATTGGTAAAAATATTGTTTTGCTTGATAACATAATTATTACTTGGATATCTTTTGAACTGTGTTTGTCTTTTCTTCTCTGATACTACCTACATAATGTAACAAATGTGTTATTTATGTTACACGATCGAGTAGGAAGAGTTGCTTTATAGTTAGAACAATGTATTTATCTTGTATGTAAGTAACTAGAACATGAAAAATATTAACGCATCGTACCCCTTCTTCTTTTAAGCAAGATTTTATGTGTGTATTTATTTAGCATCATTTTTATACGATGAGTCTGGGTGTGAAATAATCACAAATACATATCAACACCCTCAAAATAACTAATATGCTTGTGACTTGAAGATGGAGTAAATCAGAGACTATCGTTTGGGTTCCGATCATCTTGATCTTTTAAGTCAATATTACGAGGCTATGATAGTTTATCTATCTTCTTTTATCACACCTGTGCCGAGTAAAGCATGAGCTGAAAAGTCTGTATTTATAAAGTTCTTATCATGTGACGAGAATTCTCTCGAGTGGTGGACGTTGGTGGCTCATAAGTTTTCCATTGAAAGATATTATGTGTTTTGGTAACATACTGACCTTCAGAAAATGCATTAATGATTATATATTTAGATTACAACAAAATCATGTGTGTTTTATTTAAGAACAATTTAAACGTTCGAATATTAGATTTCAGACCTACTCCACCTTTACAATACGTCCATAATATGTCTAATGTAATAATGTTTGGTAGTGTTTTGCTATCTTTAAATAAAAAGGTAATATAAAACCTCTTACATTGCATAAATTTTCTACAAAAGATTGAAAACGGACTGTTTTTAGTAAAGTAATTATAAATCTCTACGTTGAAATAATTTGTTTGTGTAAAAAACTCACCCAAAAAGTTTGTAATAAAGTAATTCCATGTACATAATGATCACTGAACCGCTGAAAAGAAAAACACCAAGTTAGGATGAAGGGAAAGCTTCATTTACTTGCAATAGGCCCAGAAAATGTGTTTACATTGTACCAGCACTAAGTGTGTAATCTTGAAGATAAATGTGTCTTATATCTGTTTCATTATTTCTATTACTTCGTTGAAACGGTTACTTTGTTTTCATGAATGGGAAGATTTTATTTGTTTATATATATTTTTATATGCTGAAAATACATAAGACATTTTTATTAAATAATATCGCATGTATATGCTAAGATTTCGTACGCAAATGTAAATGGCAACTTCAATTTATCACAAAACACCATGGGAAAATTATGTCATATCGCTGTGTAGATAAATAATAACAAGTGCTCCCTCATGCCTCGAGAAAATATGAAAAAATATTTGGGATGATATATTTTATTTAAAATATTTTTTTACTACCAAAATAATGGCTTATTTTTTATATACTTAAAAATAAGTAATTACAAAATTCGACTAGTAGGTATGAAATGTATATGTGCCTAGGAAAGATTATGGATTACTGTTTCTTTCGCAAACCGAAACTTTTAATGCCATGGAAAGCTGAGTACGCAAAAGGAGGAGACATACGTCATCTCAAATAACCCATTGAAAACAAAATGCATTATCCACTAGGTTTAATTTTTTTACGAAGTTTATTGGAAAAATTTCTAGTTTTTGATTGATCTGAATATTGAATCGTTCATCATAATTTATTATGAATAGAACAGTTATTAAGAATGATTGATGTATCTGCAACGTGCATTCATCAATATTATGTCAGCACGTTCTGTCTATGTTATGAAATTGAAATCAACATTTTTATCCATACTCAAAATAAACATATATAGTAGTACTAAATTATAGGTTTCCCACACTTTTATGTTAGTTTCCGATTGTCCTGTTTAAGTGAGGCTTCGATAAACATCACGTTTAAGACATTTAACACCCTGGGCTCAGAGATGAAGTATGTACTTATATGGTATTTTAAATTTTGAATGACTTAAATTGACATGGTCAGGATGATTTTCATGTTTATTTAATAAAGTAGGTATGTCCGCTGGCTTCCTCACTTGAAGGAAATCCGCGATGGTATGAATACATTATATAGTTTCGAAAAAAGTGTTACAAGTATTATAATAATAATAATAATTATTAATAATAATAATATTTTATAATAATAATATTTTATAATAATAATAATATTATTATAATAATAATATTATTATTATAATATTATTATAATAATAATAATATTTTGTCTGGATGTTCTCTTCTTTCCGGAACAGACTATTTGAAAAGACATGATCAAGTAGCAAAAATATTACATCAAAATTTAGCTTTGAAATTTAAATTAATTGAACCGGAATCAAAATTACCATACTTTATTATTGTCCAGTATCGGTACTTGAAAACAATGACACTAAACTCTACTGGGATCGACCAATACAAACTGATCGAACTATTCTAGCTAATCGACCAGATATTGTGTTGGTTGATCGCAGATGCCGTAAAACATACATCATAGACATCACTATACCGCACGATGAAAATTTAAATAAAGCTGAGCAAGATAAGATAATAAAATATCTTGATCTTGCTCACGAAATCAAAGATATGTGGAGAACACCTACCACAATCATCGTGCCTATAGTGTTGTCTGTGAATGGTTCAATACCTAAGAGTCTGTCAAACAATCTCAGAAAACTGGGAGTAGATGACAGGCTCAAATACAGCATGCAGAAGGCCGTACTTCTATCGTCCACCAGGATAGTAAGAAGGTTTTTGTCCCTGTAGCTCTGTAAGTGATCTCCCATGATTGTACTATTTCATAGAACATCATGGAAGAATCAACTCGAATAATGTTGGGGTTCTACATTTTGAATATACATAAATTTATTTTAATATTTTATGGTTTTTGTTATTTAATGTTATTTTTAAATTTTATTGTTAATCTTATATTGTGTTCAAAATGTAGAATCAAATATTGTTTTGTTTAATAAATGAGATATGAGATAATAATAATAATCTGGACAATTTAATGAGCGCCGTTTTGTAGTACAAACCACCGCAAGGGCGCATTTTCAGTTTTTTTTATCTATTTATTATTATCAAATTTTAATATATTTTATAAATTTACTTTAACCATTAAAAAAATTTATTGCATTTCTAATTGTCACAAATTTACTACTATTACTTACTACTATAGCTTATGCAACTGGATGAAGAAAACACAAGTTTCTTTAACACGCAGAAAGTGTTCCCAAGTGTTTATACGATCATAATGATATGCATATGAAAGAAATCGGAATAAACTCGAAAGAAAGTTTTAATACCCAGTCTACGAGTATCTTGACTTCGTACTTAATCTGCTACTAAGCTGTGGCTGTATTGAATCAGAGAGAAAATATAATTATGTAGAAAAATTAACTTGTTATTAAAAACTTTTCAAACTTTACTCGGCAAAAGTATTTTTTGGACAGGTGAATTAAAATCATGTTTTTAATTAACGTTGAAACATTATACGTTAATGTGAAAATATTTTTACGAATTAAGAAGCCATATATAATACATATCACGAAACTGCCACTAACTGATATAACGGTATAATTTTTTGTTTGTTTTAACAAATCGTTTTTATGTCGGAATGAATGGTTACGTAAAAAAAGTATTTTCAGCAACTTTTATTTGGCGAAATCACAAATTATAGACGTAGATGGCTGAACTTCTTTTGAAATTTATTTTATTCAGTAGAAAAAATACGCCTCACCTTAATCGTTAAGACTCGCTCATCTTCAATTTGCATTTTTAAAGGTTTCTTGAGATGCGTAACTCAGTCACAAAGAACGGTAGGTGAGTTGAACATGTTGAGAATTTCACATCTTTCCAACGAAGATAAGTGGGGATGTTCCTGGACGTGCCGTGAATACATATAGAGCCATTTTAACCGAGATCATGTGGCACGTCTCGAATTAAATGTCAGATAAAAAGTTACTACGAAGAATAGAAAACAAACTTTCTTATGTAGAAACATTGGCCTCGTGTGCTTTAGTTTCATACACTACTCATATTATCATTCCTATATTTGCTTTAATTCTGGTTCAGCTCATGGACTGCCAGCCACCCATTCTTAGACCATAGAATATAAACTACAAGTTTGTCGTTTCTACGTTGGAGTTCGCAAGTAGCGTGGAGGTAGGGTCTCGGCTTCATGCACATGAGGTGTGTGGTTCGATCCTACGTGTCGGCAAACTCCCCTTACACGACACTATCTTTTAGCTAACTGTGAAAGGTGTATAAGGTTGTATTTAAGTTTATACCATAAACCCAGATACATCTTTTTAAAATTAAAAAAGTATCTGTAGATAATTGTTATGTTTTCGTCAATAATAAGGCACACGCTGTTTTATTATCAAAAAATAGACTCATTGAAGCAAGTTTTCAAAGATGTCATTGGTACTTGGGTACTTGTTTGTAAACAAACATACATTTGAGCGTACTGTAGATTTGTGTAAAATATTTCTTTCATCGATATCACGTATAATAGATATGTATGTATGTAGGTACTTAAATATGTAGATAAAATAACTTGGGCACTTTTCAACCTTTGCTTGGCGTAAGAATATTGAAAAAGGTAATATCAAAAGATGATCGGTACTTGCGTAGCCAAATTACATTATTATAGAGGAACGGTCACGTTTAGAGAAAATTTTCGATATCAAAGAGAAATAACTACAAAGAGTATCTAAACAGTTTTGTGTTTATGTATGCACAAAACATTATTAATAGGTATATTTATTGATAAAATAAAAAAAACGGTCTGAGCCTTTTACAGTATAGGTACATATAATAACAAATTTTGAATTTTTATACTGTAGTAATATAGGGGGACTTTTGTGGTCTATATTGTATGTAATTTGATTTTTGTAATATTTGTTGTGTTGACTGTTTGTCCCTCGCGAAAACAAAATAAATAAATAAATAAGAGAGTATTTGTTCCAACGCTAACGACTCGGCTAAGGTTGACTTAAGCGCTTTATACCATAGCAACGTTCACCAATTCCATCTATTTCTCTTGTACTTCTCTATATTATTCCTTTTCGCTGAATATGGACTTCGTTCAGCCAACCGCACCTTCTGGGATTGGAACTCAGCACCTCTGTGTTACGAATTAAGTTATTTAACAATGAGACTACCTTACATCATTTGCATACTAATCCTTTGACCTAGAAATTATATCACAAAACATATATTTGTAACAAACAACACCTTTAAAACAGCGCACATAAATCACAATAGCCGTACAAGAAACAATGCTTCGCCTAATAAAAGTGTATTTATATTAAATTATTTATCGATTTATTATTTCAAAAGTCCACAAGATTGTTATACAAATGTAAAGTAGTGGGTTTCTGTTAAGTGATGTTTTCGAAGAAATCCAGTTTAACTTTATTTTACATAATTAATGAATACATAGGAACTATCATTTCTAAAACATCTGTGGCTTGGGAAATTGGAAGACGTATAACTCTTTCTGCATTTGAAAAGCTAAGCTTCAATGTTTTTCGAGAATCGAATTCAGTAAAATATGTAAAATATCTGCTATTTATGTAATTATTATATGCAGTACCTATTCACTTCTGATATTCCGTTTAGAATTCACTTGTTCCGTTCAGACTTCACTTGTTATCGTTCAATGCCATTATAGAGAGGTAACTACTGCGCGCAATCGATGGCAATAATAATTATTCAATATGTAAATTACATATATATCTACTTCGTATAAAAGCACCGATCTCGTTATAATAATTATATCACAGGTATTAAAGTAATCATACAATATATGTATGGTACACATATTATCTGATGACATTTAATTAAACTGTCATACTGGGGCATGCGGTCTTTTCAATACTACTATCCGTTCTACAATCTATACATAAAACACATAACACTCGTAGTATTGTTATTCCTTTACGATAATTATGTATGTATTGATGAGCATAATAATATATTACGAAATCGATAATAACGGGAATCACAAAAGTGAATTCATATTCTTTTTTGGATAAATTATTATAATAATATTTGAATGTGATTAATTTTATTTTGAAACGAATATAATAGACTTTATATATCGAAGAAGATGAAAAGAAAAGAAAATATGATAAAGACATAAATATCTTTTTCACGGTAAAGAAAAATGAGGACGGTTTTCCTTGTAACTGAAATTGCAATAATCGATCAGATACTCCTTTGAAATTTTCTTTAGATGGCAATATACAATTACAATTGATTTCAAAGCACATGACATTTATAAAGCTTTGATATCTACATTGTAGGAATAGTGTAGGTCTTGAGAAAAAGTATTAATACTTAGATATCCATCCATCTTATCACGAAATCTCCCACATTTGGGATAACCAGTGAACCGACTGCTTGTAATAATCTTAGATTGATAAAAAAATAAAACATCTAGAGCATTAGATTCTTTACCAATATTTACCAGCTTTATCGACATAACAACATACATGACGTTTATGTGTTAGCGTTAAAAAAGGATCCAATAAAATATGTGTACTGATTCATCCCTAAAGACCACTGACTGTTAAGGGTTAGCGTATGCAAGACATCACAACAAACTAAACCCTATCCCATTTTATATTTAAATTGCAAACCCATATTACAATAATACTCTTTTGGTTGCCAATCATTTGGAAAACTTTACTCCAGGGAAATAAACGGTATGTACAGATTTTAATTCAAATTATTATAGATTACCTTTGAAGCAATACGCATTCAAATAGAAATTAGTCGAAATGTTTTAATTTAACAATACATAATAACAATAGTAAAAAATTCTCGGTATTATATTTATGCTTTATAAAATATTTTTCATTTCAGCTGAATAAATACAAAATCAATGATTGAAAAGCGGTATCAAAATAGGATTAATTTTAATTATTTCTTAGAAAGCAATAAAATCTCTGTCGCGAAGCAGTTTGATTTCTAAAAACGCTTTTTCGTTGTAAGCACATTTATTGATTTGTGGAAACAATAAATAAAATCATCATTTTCAAAATGTTACTTAGTTATAATAAAACTTTTTTTAATTTATTAATACTTTATATTTTTTTTAGTGCGCTGCAGGCTATCTGCATGTAATTATTATTATTATTCTAAAAATATCACCCTGCACTGAGACCATAACAGCTTTTGGCCAAGGCGGTCTCAGCAGTAATAAATATACAAGTAAAATGATTATTTTATAAAATATCGCAATCATGAAATTATCATCATTTTATATTTTATTCCATTCTATTTTTAAATAACTTTATCCATACCTTTTCAATTTTAATTATATTTATATTCACCTGTTTACATTATTTTTATACATACAAATAAACTGTCATTACATTGTCTTTAAGATATTATTCTCCTTTTATTTACAAAATTGGGTATTGTTTGTTTATTTTATTTCTTTGAGATTTTCATGTTAACTTATACAGACATCATTTTAATTAAATTTATTTAACGTAGACCTAGAGTTTGTCCCCTCGGTCATACCCTCCATTACGGCATGCAAGAGGCCTTCTTGTCGTATTACATGGCCGATCCACCTTGCACGCCTTTCTGACAAAATCTTGAGCAGGTGCCTTCATCCTTCGATTCTTTGAAGAACTTCTTCGTTTGTGATGTGGTCTCTCCAGGAAATTCTCTAGGGGACGCCCACGCCGAGAGTACCTGGAGGACCTGCTGGTGGACATGCGCTGCTCATCATATGCAGAATTCAAAAGAACCGCACAAGACAGTGAGGAGTGGAGGAGAAGAATTAAAGAGATAATTGCTGCAAACCAATCCCAGGATTGAAACCAGAGAGAGAGAACGTAGACCTATTCCTTTGACCTATTCATTCTATTTGACATTATTTTATTGACTGTTTATTGTTATAGTATTATTCAAAATTTATCTTTGACTAATGAATACGTTAAAGGTTAACGATGTACATTGATATAAATAAATAAAAATAAAATAAAGATATCTTTTTTTTTATATATATAAAAGATATATCTGGGTTTTGTTATAAACCCAAATACAACCTTATACACCTTCCACAGTAAGCTAAAAGCTTGTGTCGTGAAAGGGGAGTTTGCCGGCACCTGGGATCGAACCGCGGACCCCTTGTTCAAGAGGCCGAGACTCTACCTCCAGGCTACCGACGAACTCTTTAGATAATATCTATTTAGGTATTTCAAAAATCGTACGGAATATTTTTTGACAATATTTAAAAAATATAATGAGTTTAATGTTGGTCGAAAGGCCTTTCCCTGGAAACGGCAAAGGACAAGAATCTCTGGAAGAAGTCCTCATACTTAATGAGCTCCTGACTCAACTAAAATAAGGAGAAGTGGATGTATGTTAATCGTGTATTGGTATCTTGCATTCATTCGATTGAAAATTCATCTAAGAGACAATTATAATAATAGTTGTTATTAATGCATCAATCTATTTATTGTAGAATAATTTATATAGGTATGTTCTTACCAATACTCAACTCTCACCAAACTACATACAGAATTGTAGCAATATTCATACGCGAATATGGAATTATATCCTCAGGGATTTTAGGTATTGGAGGTGCGATATCATACAATATCTTATCGACTTGTAGTACTTATAATATATGTAAGCATCTACTATAATATAATCTAATATTTGATTTGTAACCAAATCAATAATACGGTGTTGATGTTAAACAATACGACTAACTAATTACTCACATTTAAGCTTTGCTACTTATGTATACATATTTCAGATTATTCTCTGCTATTTTATTCCCAAATTTATTACGTAGGTACCAAATTAAGTAGTTATACTCGAATACGGTTTTATGCCAATCATTTTTATTTTAGCGAAGAAAATACAGATTTACCACAACTATAATCAGTTATGAACGACAGGAATTGAAAATAAGCGAGAAGAATATAAAGAACGTTATTACTATGTATAGGGGAAAAATAATAAGGCTCGCGTATAATATTATATCTAAAAAGAATATCTAATATTTACGAAAGGTTTTTTTATGTTATTATATTTTATTCATGATGACGCAAGCAAAATTCTCGAAATATGCAGATATTTAAAAAATATTTATTTTTATTTTTTATATTAGGTAAATTATTCAAAACAAATTTACTTGGAATTAAAATCTTTATTAAATGCTGTTTCTGTCATGTGCAAAAACACGAGTATATTTTAGCAGACATTTTAAGGTAGAAAGCTTTTGAAAATAAAATATATTTAATGTTTTCACAAAAGAATGAAATGTCGGTGAGTTATCAAACTTCAGAACCACATTTTGGTTTTATTTGGTTTTCCAATGATGGATGGTAATGGTCGGCATGCCGATGATTGGCGTAGTTTGGTCATCTGTATCAATGATGAATCATCGAATGAACAGTTGGGTAAACAAAAGAACGAAAAATCTTCACAAACTGAAATAATAATAATGCTTCAAAAAAGTTCAATCTGGTAACGAATTTGGACTTCATCCATTTATTATTTGAAAGCAATGGATGCCACATAAAGCTAACAATAATATAATTTGTTAGGTTTGTGAATCGTGGAGCAATATATCTATATACCTATCTATAAGTTATTCAGAGATCGTTGTAGGTACGTAACCGAAACGAGCGCAGAATGGACATGGGATAAGATCTATTGTTATCATTTATCTTTGGCCTATTCAAACACCCGCAGCTCTAGTAGTGAACGGAGTGGAGCTATGACCGTGTTATGTTGTATTGGTTTTGCTTCGAATAGAAGATGGAATGCCTTTTTATTATTCATGAAGGTTTCCCAACAATTATTATTATGATTACCTACTTTTCTTTGTTCACAAATAACAAATAGTATAACATGGTTGCAAATTTCAACATTGTAATATGATATAAACCCATGAAAAATAAATGAACTACCAATAAGCTCAAAACCACTGAAATATACCTACACTTAATTTTTTGTCACCTATCAGAGGTGTGTGTGTGTGTGTGTGTGTGTTGTAAATGACATTGTGAGATAAAGAATGTATTGACCTGAATATGTCGAAGAAATGGACCCATTTAGACTTCCACACATCGCTCTCTACCGGACTAAAACTATGTTTCATCATCCGATCGAAATAATATTATCAAAAAGATGGAGGAATGATTATATTGGGAATCCACGTTGCAGGAAGGCACTCATCTTTGCAAATAGAAATATATATTTTTGTGTCATAACAAAATTAACTAATTTAGGTTACTATTGATTTCCAAAGCAACATATTTTTTATTGTGATCTTGTTTTTATAATTTAATACCGCATTTAGTGGAGATAGGTTTTGAATTATAAAAAAGTATTGCTTAATAAATGTAAGTACCTCGGTTTGTTTGTTGGTAAATATTTATTAGGTAGGTACTATATCGTATGTATATGCAGAAGACAAACGACGATATGTCTTGAACTTTGACCATCTTTCATTTGTCACAGACATAAATTAACTGCTCAACTTGTTTTGCGAATGGCTAAACAAAATAATTCATTAATGGAATTAACATGTAAAATATGTAGGTACTATTTTATGCTGCAGAAGCTATTCTATTAGCTAAATGTATGTAATCTTTATATTTGTACGAGTATAATGAGTGCACCTACATGAATTTTAAATAGATGTGATATTTTCAACACAACTTTAATAAATTCTGGGTTTATATTTTATTTTACCCTAGCTTGCATCAAACTTAAAAAATGAGTAAAACTCAAATATCGACATTATTTTAGAGTTTTCGATCTAACGATGAGCTCATCCTCAATGTATTAAAACGTGTTTCATCAACACACAGAAGATAACTTGGATGTTTATTACACATAAACAGTCCACTGGCTTCTCTACTTGAGAGATATGCCGTAATGGGATTGGTTAAAATAACATCCTTATAGAAATAAGAAAACCTTAGAATGTTACAATAAACTAAATAAACGATACCGAAAAGTGTTCACTTTAAGATTGTTTTAAAATAATATGAAAAATTGTTTGATTACTTATACTTAATAAATCAAAATGTGATATTTTAATAGTTTTGGAAATATGAAATAGGTAAGTCTTACTCAGGTTCAATAAATCATGGTAGATTACTTTGTTGGATGTATTTATTATTATATACTTTAACGATTTGATTGAACAATCTACTCGTCTTTCTATTATCCGCCCTCGAAGATACATTTTTCCTTATTTCCTTTCACGCCTCCATATAATGACCTCCATCCCCTACCACTCCCAACAACCATTTCTCTCCTTCAACAATATAATTTATGACTTTTTTAATCCAATTATAATCGATGTTTGAAATTTATGGGAAACGAACGAGAAAATTATGTTTTTCTGTAATGATGCGCAGTCTCTTCTACCTTCACCCTGAATAGTTATATAAATCCTTACTTTAAAAGGATTTCTATTAAAAATATCTTTAAAACTCAGAATTTTCTTATTTAATGACATTTCGTAAGTGCTAGCGACAAGTTAAGCCAATTAAAGTATAGATAATAAAAAATAAATCATCGATATCTTCTGGTTGATTAAAATGGATCAAGACCAAAAAATACCTACTAGTATTGTTACTGATAATGGAATATGTAGTTCCGAAAACGTTTTAACTCTAATTAAAGTTATTATAGTGGAAAATACAAAGTTTATTTTATTTTAAATTAATAATGAATATGGAATACCACAGTGTTAATCACGAAACATTAAAAAAACCTACTTCTTGTTTTACGAGTATATTGCCAAAATAAACAGTCTCCCTTCTCACGAGTGTCCTGTAAAAGTAGGCAGATGTTCGTAGAACATCATTACATAAAGAGGACATTATTAATCTTGAAATCTTAATTAATCTTTCCACATAATCTGAATGTCTTAATCTATCATTAACACGGAATGGAAGTTTGTCTACTGACTATCGCACTGTTAGGCGATGTTGTAATGGTATATAGAGAGGGAAACTTGCTATCTGTATCGACGGAATGCATGTGAATCTTTCAACTTATTTCTAGGGAACAAACAATAAAGAATCATTTTTGAATACAAAACTCATAATGAGCATTTTAGACGTGATAAACAATACACACATATCTCTTTAAAATAAATAATACACATTTTTGATTTACGTATTTCTCTAAAAATATTTTGATTGCTAGATTTTGTTATCAATTTTTGTGATACCTACTTAATAAAATACGAAATTATTTTTATTAAACCTTTCCTAAAATTTCAATTTATATAATGTGAATGTAAATGTGCCAATTTTAATATCGACAACGTAATTTTTTTTACGTTGAAACACTAAACCAACAATAAAAAAAACATTCGAAATATACGAACTTCACCAGGATGATGTAACCAACATTTATTTTTCCCATAAAATTCCTAATATAATTAAACAACTGTACAACCTTTAGTAGGTACAGTTGATGATATGAAGAAGAGAATATTATGTAACATGAAACGTGTATTACATTTATATTAAAATTTTAATCGTTATTATAAGTAAACATAATAGACTCCAGTTTATTTCACTAATGTTGTTTCATACCTATAAAGGGTTCCAAAATAATGTTCAAATAAAGGAACGTCATAGACATACCTGGTATCATAATAACTATTGCTCTTTAATTAAAACATATTAAAAATATGTTGAAATTAACTGAACTACCTTTTGGAAGTATTAAAATTAATAAATGAATGGAATTATTCTAAGATAGCCGGTATCGCGCAGGGGTAACGCTCTTGCTTTTGAGTCACGAGGTTCCGGGTTCGATTCCCGACCAGGGCAAAATGAAAAATGACCTTTTTCAAATTGTTCTGGGTGTAAGTGTTACATGTATATGTGTAAAGTGCGTTGTATATTATGTTTATCGTCACGTTAGTACCCATAATACAAGATCCATATTACGGTTTGGGACTAGCTTAATCGGTGTGAATTGTCTTAAACGTGGTGAAATTAACTGAATCTTGTTCAATCCTTTAAGGTTCAGTGGAAGAATATTTTCCAAAGATATAATCTAAACCATTGAGGATTTCGATTATAAATAATATCTTATGTTTGCCATAATATGAAAGTTTATGGTTCAATTCGTAATTTTTTTATACTATACTATACCCTCACGCCACGTCCCAGGAGGGGTAGGCAGAGAGAACGGAACGCCATATAGATCTATCCTTACATACTTCTTTCGCTTCCTCTACATTCATCCAGTTTCTCATACATGTACGCCGATTTCTCTTACTCAGAACGCGTCCGTCCTTTAGAATTTGGTCCACGTGATCAAGCCACGTGGTTCTTGGACGTCCGCGCTTCCTCAAACCCCTTCTTTCAGATAAATACATCCTCTTCGTCATCCTTTCATGTTGCATTCGCTCAACATGTTCAAACCATCTCAACTTGTTTACACGCATTCTGTCTACGACACTCCTCTCACATCCGCTCATTCTCCTGATATCCTCATTCTTCACTCTATCTCGCAACGTTTTACCAACCATAATTTTTTTGAACTGGTAATATTTCGATGGCATAGCGCACAGATGTGGTAAGTGCAGTTTTCACCAAAAATGAGTTATTATACGCATGTGAATGTATATCATCTGAAGTATGTTCCTTAGGAATATTATTGCGCAACTCTATGTCATTAACGAGATATTAAACAAAAAGTGTGTGGTTAGTACTAAATTGTATGGCATCTCAAACTTTCAACATTGATTATCTCAAAACTATGAAAACTGCACTTACCACATCTGTGCGCTATGCCATCGATTTATAATCACGAGGTATCAAAATATTTACGTGGAAAATGTACAATGGTAATCTCAAAAAAATTATGACGTACCCAGCAGTTTTTGCTTTATTTTTATTGTTCCATTTTTGTAGTATTATTATTATAACTTACCATAAGCCCATTAAATATATATTGTACATAAAACTGATATTTATTGTTTTATGAGGCCTTCTATGGAAAATACGTTTCGAATACATTTTTTCCAAAACCATAATTATTAATTTTACTCCATTGTATTTTTTTAGTTATTCATTAACTTGTGGAAATCTTACGGTCTTAAAAGAGTTTAGAATGATTATTTTTTTTAACGAAGATACGTAGGTTCATTTTGTCAAAAAGTTATAATTAATTCTGTGATCATTTTGAAGTATGTATAAACCCATCACACCAAATATCATTTAAAATTCATTAAAAGGGTAAGTAATTTAATATATCGTTATTTATTCATTTGAAAGCAATGTACATAATAAAATTATTCGCCAAGGGGTATTATTATTCGCGGAATAAAAGTCCACCAATTCATTGTTGTCTTTCAAATAAAAATATACTCCCACCAATTGGGACTGTTATCTCTGGGAATGGAGAGAAGCGGAAAAACAAAAGGGAACGGAAAAACAAAAGCAGAAAAATAATAGATATTGATACTTATCTACATATTTGATTGTACTCATATATTTTCTTTTTGTATTCTGATATCAGACTTGAATTGTTTTATTGTTCGAAATTGCCTTTCTAGGTATTTCTTTGTATGAACTAAACAAGATCACAATAATCATTATGTAAGGGGAAAAATAAACTTATTTTGACATTTCGAACGCCCTTTAAATAAGAAGTCTCTTCTCAGAATAAATTATTTATCAATGTAGCATTGGCGTTCCTTCTAAAAAAGCTCGTAGGATGAAAAATATCGTATTACACTATTACGCAGTATGTTTTTTGATGAGATGGTAGAAAAGTTAAGGCTTTGGAACTTTTGGCTAAAAGTCTGAGATAGTGTTATAACATAAACATTCAATTACATAAAAGCATTATGAATATGAAAAATGTTATCCCAGTAATGCGGAAGAGCTGAACACTTAAAACGGATTGCAATCCATTGCTCAATATAGAAAGAGTTAAAGATTCATTGTTGACGCCAATGCTCTTCAAGGGGTGCCGAGTATCGGAAGTTAGTAATATTGGTTACAAAACTATTATAAATCAATACAAAGTATTATGAAATTATAAGTTTTACAGTTCAATGTAGAGACAACGAATTTATGTCTTACAACTAACCCGGTATTATTACTGATGACACACACCATATAAGACATATTTTGCATTTGAAATCTTTTATTTTATTCTAAATACATTTTCTGTTTTTGATTTTGGAACTTCAATAAAAGGAAACAATCCGATACTCACGACAATAATAATAATAATTATTATTATTATTACTTGTAAACTTCTGAAGATAATACAAACGTATCTTTATCATGAATGTCAATATTGTTAACAAAGTTGAGACATTCGTAAGAGTGGGTGGGTGGGGTACCTTCCTACCTATCCGCGATACATTATTATTATTAGGGTGACAGAAATTAAAGTTTTGTTAAGTGCGTGAGAGAAGATTCTCATATCAAAAAGTAAAACAAAACTCGTCAAGCTAACAACAATACGAGTTCAAAATTGCTAGTATATACCAATACATAAAGTAATACTTATGTATGTATTACTCGTAATATCTACTACGTACTTGACAGTGTTTATTGTATATTACATATGTTTAACAGAGTGTCTACAACATACAAGTATTTGGAAGAAAGTTCTTCAAATGTCTCTTCGTCGAGTTGAATGAAACAGGGGTTTAAAACCTGTGCAGAAATATGTAGACCGAACGAAGTACTCAATTTGTATATAAACTTTGTATCAACATAAAACTCACATACAAAGTTTCACAAAATTCTAAAATTCATTTCAAATAAACAATAAAGTAAAATTGTACTTGTACTAAAATGAAATACAGATTAAGTATAGTAAAAATAAAAAGTGAACAATGTGTTTCATAGTATTATTTTAATATGTTTTTAACATCATTCATAAATAAATGCTGATGCAGAGTATCTCCCCATACTCCCTTTGTAGAAAGCTGGTTGCTTGGTATTCGTTAATTGATCAACATTATTTGAGCTTTAATGGGTCGTTAACAAGTATTGTGACTGTTTACTGAAACACGGTATTTGAGAATATACTATTACGGTTGAAATGATTGGTCCATATAACTTTAATTATTTTGGTATAATTCAGCTTTTAAATAGCGTTATGCATACCATAGCCTGAATTTTTTATAACACTATCAAACCTTGTGCGAAGCTATCGAAAACTTAGACTTGTTAAGATATGGTTTGTTATTCTTTTGAGCTGGCATTATAAATAATACTTAAATTAAAATTTAAAAAGTTTCAAATATAAGATAAGGTAAAAAATTAGAATAAAAAATACTCATAAACTATACTATACCCTCACCGTGTTCCAAGTGGGGTAGGCAGAGAGAACGGAACGCCAAATTTGGTATAAACTATGTTATCTTAAATATAATTATAATCTAGTACAACTTCGTACTTACTTAGAAATATAAATAGAATTTGAGTTTTTTGTCAGTTGATTGGCTATAGATAGTTTGAATTATAAAATTGAATTTAATTCAAAGACGCCCGCGTGTTGAGTAAGAGAAACAGGCGTGTATCCGCCCGTGTATGTTATATTGAGTGAAGGGGGAGATAACGAAAGAAGTAGGTATTTATATTTACGTATAGTAAAAAACGGCATTCCTTTTTCTCTGCCTACCTTATCTGAGACACGGCATGAGGGTATAGTTAAAGATAGAAGTGGTTTCTTTATTTTTAAAATTATCATTCATATGCGTGCACTGAGTTTACATCCTATGACTTCACAACGTAAAGCAAAAGTTTACAATCCTATCTTTCGTACATTTGATTTGATGTCTTGTCAAACAGACGAAGATACCATCTTGTGATGTGAGTACATTGTGCGACAACTCGCTTTCATACCTGATGGATTGCCTTTGTAATTGAAAATAAAATATACTGAAAGTTGTGCGTACGAAATATTATTTGATTTATATGGGGGATTTATTCTTAGAAATCTATTTTCTCATCAGAAACTAAATATTTATATCAGTATTTGGAACCTAAATATTTGCATAACTTATATATGTAAGACGAGGGCAAACATTGAACGAAGATATTTTGATTTGATTTAATTTAGTATTCTTATATATTTTATATATTTTACCTGTTCATAGTATACACTAGATCTCACTAGATATATCAAAATTTGTTGAGAATATATTATTTTACTAATGTTGACATGTTGAGCGAATGCAAGATGAAAGGATGACGAAGAGGATGTATTTATCTGAAAGAAGGGGTGTGAGGAAGCGCGGTCGTCCAAGAACCACGTGGCTTGATCACGTGGACCAAATTCTTAAGGACGGACGCGTGCTGAGTAAGAGAAATCGGCGTACATGTATGAGAAACTGGATGAATGTAGAGGAAGCGAAAGAAGTATGTAAGGATAGATCTATATGGCGTTCCGTTCTCTCTGCCTACCCCTCCTGGGACATGGCGTGAGGGTTTAATATAGTAGTATATTTACTATTTTTTTTTATTATTTAACCGGATTTGGGTGCAGATGACAAAACCAATCAAAAGTTCGATTGGAGAACCATGTCTACACAATGCAACATTGTGTAAAATCTAATCGGAAGAAGTGAGAAAGGTGTCCCAACGCTTACGAATTGGCTCTAGGCTGGCTTAAGTGATCACTTTCGGTGTCCATAGACAACGTTCACCAATTCCACCATTCTCACTGTCATTTAACGGGAGATCGCGAACCATTTGAGATCTGAAAAATGAGATCCCAAAAAGATGGTAGCTTTTAAGGTTTGCACTAAGCGTCTCTTGATTGGTGGACCTTACATCGTGACAGTGAAAATGGTGGAATTCGTAAGCGTAGGGAAACCTTTCTCACTTCTTCGGATTAGATTTTACACAATGTTGCATTGTGTAGATGATGATGATGATTTTGGATGATTTTATTTTATTTATGGCGCCGTTTTACAGTCTCTAGACCGTCTCAAGGGCGCCAGTGAAGAGTTTAGTTTTTAATTTGCCTCTGAAGCTAGTGATCGTCTGACCATCTCTCAGCAGCACCGGTAGGCGATTCCACATAACTGGTCCTACAACACCAAAGGCCCTCTCGTAGAAGTTGGACTTACCGGCTCTATTGGGCTCAGTAAGTCTATTCACGGCCAGTTCCATAGAGCGCAGAGGTCTTCTAGTGGTCGAGTCAAGGGGACATGGTTCTTCAATCAAGGTTTCTGATTGGTTTTGATATCAAAAGTTGTTTCAATAAGTTTTTATACTGATTCTTCAATTTTATATTTCTAGATGATTTTTAAATTCACAACCTCGTTACTTTTCAATTTTGAACATTGAAATGATATATTTATTTAAGAAGGTATTATGTTGTTAAGTGATCCTATCACATTAACATAACTTTTCTGTTAAACGATATTATTAAATGCTACATCTCGGAGATCCATTGCAATACTTCTTAAAATAAATTTGTAAGAATAAAAATAATGCTTTCATTGTGTATAAAAACATTTCAAAGGCAGAACAATACATTCCCATTAGGGTAGAAAAGGGAGAATATTGATGGTTTCGCATGATCATTAAAACTTATTTTCTTCAGGGATTGCCCTGGGAAAAGATATAGTTCACAGGTGTTTATGGTTTTTGCTAATGGTGGAAATCGCCATTCCAAGATACTTACCAATATTCGTCTTAACACATTATCCCTCTAATTCTCACAGGCGTTTTCTGAATAAAAACGTGAGAATATATCTTGTATCCGAGATTGACGTCAGCAGTAGAATATATAGACGAGATAAACCTAAATACTTGTTACCTCAAAACTGTTCAATATCGGTTATTATTATGAAACTGGAGAATATTCTACCGACTTAAGACAAAATTTTGGCTAGATTACGAAAGACAAATATTAGATGCCTACGTAAGGAATTAATATTTCACTTAGCCATTGTTATGTGTGTACCGTGATTAAACAGATTAAGTATATAAGAGTTCCTATATTTGCATACTATGCCATATTAACTTACGTAACTCAAATATGCAAAATCTGTTTATTTTACATGGTAGCAGAGGTATGTAGTTATATTATGTTTACAAATTCGTAACTATTTGTCTTATATGCCTCTACAATATTTACTTCATACATATAAGTTAATTTACATCTATCCAATAATCGAATGTACAAAAGTGTGGTACGTATATTATTTGCTGGCAAATAAGATAATTTTGTTTATCTATGTTTAAGGACAAATCAAGCTGTTGATTCAGATAAAGGATAATAAGCTACCTGTAATTGAAAATGGTTTGGATATATACTAAATAAGGGTTTAGAAATAAATTGATATGGAATTTTTCAATTCATAGATGTAGGCATGACAATGTGGGATACGTATTATGTTGAGAACTAGTATTCAAATAAAGCTTTTATGTGACATGTCAAAAAGCAATAACTTTTTACAAATAATTATTAAGGACCACTTTAGATAAAGTGGGTACCTTGACTGAACAACAAGTACCTACTATTAAAATATAAAAGTCCCGCCTCAACCTACGAATCATTTGTACAATTACCTCATTTGGCATATATTTATAATAAATGTTCATGTTCAAAATTTTACTATATTTCTTTAAATAAAAGATCTTCCTTTTATCGAGAAAACAATAATAGCCATGTGCCTATTGAATATTTCTTTACGTAACTAAGTATTATATTGCATGAGATCAGTACCTACCTACTGGTGAGTATATATTGTTATAAAGAAGGGTATTGAATATACATTTTTTGTGCTGTGTGTATTATGTATTCATACTGGTTTATTTTATTATATGGGTTGAAACCACAGTATGGAATAATTCACGAATTCTACGGATTTCTTCACTTCTTTGATATTGTATATCTAAGTTGTACGTTAGACCAGTGAATGCTAACATAGATAGCTACTTGGTGCGTAATATAATATGTATGTAGTAGGTATATGTACCATAGGTAACTGAGCTGAGTGAATAGCCATTACCTTAAATAAATACAGATGAAACTGTTGGTTTTAGATACCCTACGGCAAATTAAATAGACATTCTCTATAAACGAATCTCTCAATAATTTATAACCTGCACAATATTCCCAAATAAATCATTATTCAAATTGTCTCTGAGTTTAATATTTGACTTTCAATAATTCAATCGACGATGGAACCCACATTAAATAAATAACAAAAATATCATTCATAATTATTGAATGACGGTTTCAATGAAAAACAAATGTACGTGTATAGATTTATTGTGTAAATGATTGGTAATAACTGTTCGAGAGATAAATTGTGTATTGCATCGACGGATTTACAAAAAGTCGGTAATTTATTATGTCCTAACTTTTACATATTGATACTCCCACAACAAACCTGTCAGAGCCTCAATTTGAAAATAATCTATTTTTAGCATTATGTTGATTTATTTTATAAATATTACCTAGGTTAGCAATATCTGACGCAGCATCTCATGAATATTTCATCCGTTTTTCACAAATATGGTGCTTTTTGTTAAACCGTGCGTGTTCAACAAATTAGGAATCCATTCTGCTCAGACCGATAGCAAGATTAGAATATTCTTGCTGGTTATGCATGAATAGATTTATTATTAAAAAAAATATGCAGAAGCAAATATACGTGAGTGTGTTGCGTGTGAAATATATATCTCCTAACATCTCTTAATTATCTCATACGTCGATCAATAACAACAAGTGGGGTGGCCAACGAAGTAAATCCAAAAATATACAGAATATAATGTTCTCTCTGAGCCACATGATAGCTTTAGAAGTCTGAATATTCTTAGAATTGAGACAAGCTTCGTTACTATGTCAAATATACTCAATATCTTATGGGTGAAGTTTTATGATTACCTATTTTCTTATTTATTTATACCTACCTAAGAACCTATAATAGTCGACAATTTTGTTAGAAGGTGATTTTTTTATGATGTCTTTATGGTTTTTTTCTCAGTCTCTTTTGCTTTTTTCCTGCTGAGATCACCTTGGCCAAAAGCTTTTACGCTCTCTTTCTTTTTTAGCTTTAGTACCTACGTACATAGGTACTCATTCCTATACTTTTGATGAACGTCCTAAAACTATATTAATATCATTCGAGCTATATACATCTCTTTAGTGTATTCCGGATAGATATACCACGTCACTTTGAATGGTCATAGGATCTCGAGGCGTGAAATACAAAATTTATTTGATAATTTTTTGCTAGTATTTTATTTCACTGTTATTTTCCTCAGGGCATGCAAAACTCTTCCGTTTGTATGAATGGCACGCCGTTGCCTATGATCATCCAACATAATAATAATATGCTCTCCGTACTACATGATACGTAATAAAACGGTTATGATATGCTTTCCATACTTCATGATAGCAATATAATATTAACAATTAATTTTCCATACTACATGATAGTTACATATATAATAATAATCTCTGAGAGCCATTTAGTCTTAAGTACTAAAATACCGTTTTCAAATTCAATTTTTTAATTGACAAAAATTCAACATTTTACTATAAATAAGCTTTAGGTATATAGTTTCATTCTTATGACCCTAAGTGTTTCTGTACTTAAGACTCACGACTGTTGTGTTATTTCCGCTTTTTTTTGTAAATTAGCCATTTTTGTCAAAAATGCACTTGAGTCCTAATGGCTCTCAGGTACAGATATGTTCTCCATAACGCATAATAGTAATAAAATAATAGTTATAATAACATGCTCTCCATACTACATGATAGTAATATATACATATAATCTATAAAGTGCTCCTTTTAAATTTATTATTCGTCGCTCTACTGGATTCCGCCTCATGAAGTGATTCTCTACCTTTCTTTCGTACCAAATACATACATACATATATAGTCACGGTAGGTAGCCATAGCTTTCCAAGCAGAGAAGTGCTATAAAGGGAATTATGAAGAAATACCCTTTCTTACGCTTTTAAATTTTCATAACGCTTTTAAAACTCAATTCATGTACGAGTATTTTAAAACAGATTTCAGTGATTAAATTATACAAAATTTTACCGGTCAGGTAAACTCGCGTCGAGGGAGCGACCAAAGTTTGAAACTTTGGTCGTCAGTAATTGTATAATGACATAAATTTTCTTCCAATAATTACAATTTTTAAACCCGAAACCGTCAATTTTCATAAATAAGTACCTTCACTAAGTAGTGACAATACAATATAATAATAGCGAGTGAATAGCGAATTTACTTCCATCGATTGTAAGGTTTTTAAATTAATAAAACAATTTAAGTGGTAAAATCCCGGTACAAATAAATGTGTATCTTACTTATCTAATTATTTCAAGCTTTTATAATGACAAATAATACCCAGGTAACAGAAGGTTCAGGATAAACGTTATGAGAAATAAATAAAAAATCATAGATATATATTTACATAGGTATGTTATTTTGTTACATTTGAAAATATTTTCAACCATCATATACGCGTACTTGTAATATTATCATCTTCATTCATTAATGTTTCGTTAAATGGTTTTTATTATTTTGTGTGACGTGTCACTTGTTAATTCAATATTTTTTTTACTATGGCAATCCACCCAGCTTGAACGAGTATTTAACCTAAAAAATTAAATTAAATTTTGATCCTATGTAAGATTACTGGTCTCATAATTTTCATAATTGAAATACGTGAGCTGAAAGATATTAAAAATTAATTAACTAAAATAGACAGCAACGTGTGTGGATAACTTCTTACTTATTTGTAACCACAAACATTTATCCCAAAATATCCTTCATATTACAAAATGTGTTAAAAAGATTTTTTTTTACACCTTTACTTCAATTTTGACTGTTTTTTGTCTGGGAATTCTTTATTGTTAATTTTAACGTTTGACTAATTTATTATTGATTTTAACGTTTGACTAATATTGTGAATTTCTTCATTTATTGATTGTTGACAGTTATATTACATTTTATATATTTTAATTGCTTTGTTAACTTTTTTAAATAGTGTTTAAAACATTTTATATATTTGAATTGTTTTGATAATTTTTTTATGTAGTATGAATCGTTGACTGTTCAATTGCAAGTGAGTTTTATTGGTTTATTGTATTCATGCTTTTTTTTTATATAATACTGTGTTGATACTTTCTTACATATTATATACTTTTAATTACTTTTTTTAATTTCTGATACCATGTAATTGATTTTTTATTCTTATAAAAAAATTAAGCTGTATATTTGTGTATAAATAAATAAATAAAAAAACAAAATCCAATATTAAAAAACTTTGATTCAAGCGATAAGTATTTTTACTACTCATCTTTAAAAAAATATTTTGGAAACGGAGAAGTATGTAGGTATGTCTATTGCACGTAGTTAGTCCACTGGCTAACCCATTTGTGGGAGATACTGTGATGGGGAAGATAGATATTTTATTACCTAATTGTATTTTATTTTACGCGATACTTTTATATTAAGAGTTTCACCCTTCTGTAAGCGAAAGTTCGTTTATGTTATTATTATTAGAACTCTTTCCCTTAAATTAGTCGAATTAACTACTTCGTAATAGTGAATTATCACCCAACTCCAGAGACTAAAGGAAGTATCAATTTTAGAGTACAAAATATAAATTTTGGCTCTGAGCTTTAACATAATTATAGAATATTATTTAATGTATTGATGGATAATAATTCCTACTTTAGACTATATTTATGAAATTATACAGCTAAAAAAAATAACTTTGTATTAGATTTCTTACTTTTAATAAATTAACGAATACACTTACAATATAGAAATACAAAAATATATATTAAGGCACCCATACGGTATGTATCTAAAGTTTGATCAACATTTACTGCTATTGGAGATGAATATATTGTATGCAAAATTTCTCTCGTAGTACTGTTGAAGAGATTATAATAAATTAAAGAACATGTCGCCTTTCAAATTATATACAATTGTTAGATGAAAAATCTACAAAAAAGAGTGCTAGTGTTTCCCAAATGAAAAATGAGAGATAAAAAGAAGAATGTGCCTACGACGTCATTAAAACACATTGTAAATGACCTAAGTGCAGGAATGTTGGGGTAAATCGTGACCCCTAGCTATTCAGAATGTAACGAAAGAAGAATGTAATAAATTTATGTAAAGCGACAAAATGAACTTAGGTTTTGAAATAAAACTTCGTTATATATTGTAGTAAAATCACCACGGCCCTTGATGTGGGTTGACCTTCTGAAGTCTGTATTTCTCAACTTGATTGAAGTCCCTCATTCTCCAAATATATGTGATATACTCTCAAGGTCTTGAGTTCACCACAACCTATACGTATATTGATTTTAGCAAGCCTGCATATAACTTTGGATATTGGAATTTATTCATATAGAATTTCAAAATCGAATTACGTATATACGTACCTTTGTACGAAGAAACTTTTACTTTTGAATTATACGAATGTTTGACAGCTGAAAATTGATTTTAGAACTACTCGTAAACTCGTTATTTTTTGTAATATAAAACTGATTTCATATGAAATTAAAGTATATTGTTTCCATCTATAAAGTTGTACCATGGAAATAAATTGTTCACTAGCGCATAAATACGAACTTTCGTAGATTATTGCTGCTAAACTCACTTCAGTTTCAGTGTCTTTCATGTAATCCAGCGTTGGACAAAAGCCTTCCGTTTGGACCTTCACAAACCTTTATTAACACTCACACTCCTCCTTTGACTACTAGCCCTTGATGTAACTTAGTTAAAACATTATTTTATTATGTTGTTCTACTCAAAAGGAATATAATAGGTAGATAGATACCTACTATTAATTCAGTCTATGACGATATTCGATCTTTTATTTTCTTTAATTACATCAGCTAGAAATTTATATTTATTAAAGATCCCACGAGTAAATATAATATGTATTATACAAGTATTTTTTGAGTTTCTATTTATTATATGAAATTAACTGTTGGACGCAAAGAATGTACTCAATTTATGCAAAACATTTGTTTATTATGATATTTCATTATTTTAGTAGTTAGAATTAAAGCCGATAATAACATTCCTTCCTTTGAGTTTTCCCTTTGTTTTCTGTACCATACAATCATACGGGATGCAAGTTACAATATTTATTAACCAAGCAAACAACTTAATGAATTTAAATTTATTTTTTCATCTTATTCCCGTACACTCTTGGACAAATGTCTCCTCCATTTCTTTCCTTACCACTCGATCCAGTTGACTCTGTGTGTTGAGTGATGTCATTCCTCCACCTAAGAATCGGACTCGCACAGGGGAGTGTACTGGTTCCCATTCTTTTCAATACATATACCAACGACCAACTCATTGGTCAGATACGCAACATTTTATATACGGCGACAACCAGGCAATCACTGCACAAGGTGACACTTTTAAGGATGTGGAGGGAAAGATCTCGAGGATGCTGGAGAAATTAACGGAGTTTTACAAAGATAACCAAAGACCCAACCCAGCTAAAACTCAATTATGTTCCTTCCACCTGAAAAATAATCAAGCTACAAGAAACCTTAACGTAGTGTGGCAGGGCGTTCAGTTGGAGAATTGCGAAAACCCGAAATACCTGGAAGTCAAACTGGACAGAACACTGACATATAGAACACACTGTTTAGACACACAAAAGAAGGTAGCTGCCAGGAATAATATCATACGAAACCTGGTAGGGTCAAAATGGGGAGCCAATCCTAATGTGCTTAGAACATCTGTGCTTGCCTTGTCATACTCTGCTGGCGAATACGCTTGCCCTGTGTGGTGGAAATCAACGCATGCGCAGAAGGTGGATGTCTCCCTAAACGAGGCTAATAGAATCATAACGGGATGTCTTAAGCCAACACTCACTAGTAGGCTTTTCGCCCTGAGTGGGATAGCCCCGCCGAACATCAGGCGAAAGGTGGCTGCACAAGTGGAGAGAGGCAAACAGGTCACGGATCAGAGACATATGCTGCGTGGACACCTTCCTCCACCGAGTCGTGTCAAATCCAGGAGGAGCTTTTTTAACGCGACCACACCTTTGGCAGACACACCAGAGATTGCGAGGGTGCGCCTGTGGAGAGACACAGCGGAGAACATACAAGGGACAATATTTAACAGCCCAGTGGAAGCCCTGCCTCCGGGCCATGACCTACCATGGCCGATGTGGAAAACCCTCAACAGAATCTGAACAGGAGTGGAACGCACTAGAAAGAACCTCCAGAGATGGGCTTAGGTTGAGAGCACAACGTGTGACTGTGGAGAGGAGCAAGACACTGGACACCTCCTGATATGCCCAATGGCTCCCAGACAGTGTCACTGGGAGGAATTCGTGGGGCGAACTCACCTGGAGGGAGCTGCAAGAGAGGTCGTTGCTTTCTGGGAGGGAATGGGAGTGTAGATGTGGATTTGGTGTTTTTATTGTTTGTCGTTGCTGACCGACACGAAAAGAAGAAGAAGGTTCCTCTACCGCATTAGTGATCTTCCAATGTTCCTGGTTACCGCTCGTGCTCTCCAAGATGTTAAAGACTTTGGCTTTTAGTTATCTGGGCTTCAAGCTTTGTATTTGTCTTGTCATATTAAACTTAGGTATTCCACAAAATTTCTTTAATGATGAACACCGTCCCATGCATATAATATAATGTAGAACAATGGTGGCCAACCCGCGGCCCGTTGACTGACATTTATTTAAATGATTTCAAGAAATTTAAATTACCTTCTGCATTTTGTGTCATTATTTATTTTGCTAAAAATATTTACTTATTTCTAATAGAGGTGAAATAAATTATGCAGTAGTTCAGCTAATATTTCGTATTTGCTAATATTTATTTATTAAATTCAAGATCCGTTAATGAAGCGGAAATAGAAATTTGAATAAGGTCGTGTCGTTTTCTTAATAATATTTATCTTTATGATTTTTCATAATTGGAATAACAACTTTTTGTGCTATAAATATGTATAAATTTTGTTATGACATACAATCTGCGTATTCTCAAATATTTAATCAGAATAAATGTTTACATTGTATTATTAATACAATAAATCTTCAAAAGGTATTCGAATTATGATATAGGTTTAATATTAATAAGGATCCACCCACTTGCATTTTATGATACCCAAATAACTCATGAAAATTAGTTACCCATGTGTGTTCTGTCTCTGTAGAGTAACAATGTAGAATTTGGCTCCCACTCCCTTCCACGAAAGCATTCGAGTGTCTTACATAAGATTTGTATTACATGTTTGTAAACTATAATATTATTTTTAAATTAACAATTCTCAATTCAATCTTAAACTTTACCACCAACTTAAATATAATTTTATGGCGTAGAGCAGACTTTCTTTATGATTTGTACTCGTAGCAAATCAGTATCCTATCATATTTCTAAGAATAATAATAATATGACCACTTATATAGCGCCGAACTGTGATAGTATCACATCAAGGGCGCTTAGAAGAACTATTTATCCACTCATGCCGTGTGCCATTTAGAGTAAACCAAACGATTCATGACCCTTTTTTTACAGACTTTTTCTGTTTCCATCATAATACACAGTTTATCAGAAATATCCCGTGGAGCACCCGGTAAAGAATTGGTCTCCCACTCTTCCCCGTAAGTTTTCGAGTGTCCTGTAAAAGGCGGGTGTTCGAAAAAACTAAGACATTGTACATCTTAAATTCAGCGATGAGGTTGGCCACCCATCCTGAATGTCTTGATTTTATATTGGCACGAAGAGGACAGTTTGCGTGTTTCTTACATGCAGCTGGTCTACTGGCTACCCCACTTATGGGATATGCCGTGATGGTATAGTAGTAGTAGTAGATCAGACATAGTTCTATGTAATTGATTTGTGCATTAAATGTATTATGTAGTCAATCTACCGATTTATAGCTTGTAATAAGTGTTCAGAGTAACTCGATGGATGTTTTTTGTTCCTTCAAAAAGAGAGTGAAAACGTTCCATGGGATAGGTGATGAGTAAGTCAGAATTGCTTCCATGATACCGTAATATTATATACAGATAAATCTGTAATATACTGTAGAAATTTGAAAAACTGTAATATGTATCTAATAGTCTTATGACTTTTATAAATATACCTACCAAATAAAAATAATCTAATATCGTGTCTTGTTATAAAAATTCTGCTTGCAAACATTTATTAGTCGTATATTGTTCCATTTTATTTTTCACGAAAACAGCATGAGAGAGAAAGAGAAAGAGAGAGAGAGAGAAGATTTTACTGTACTCCTTACAGTGATGTGCTACTGGTACATGTTCTGTACTTCCAATTTACTTTTACAGTGCATAATTTCATGTTTATTAAATTCTGTATTAGAGCGATAAACGTCAGTAACTGGTGTGCCACACCAAATAAAATAACTTGACTGTAGTTGTATCGTAATATGTATGGAATAATGTTTTGTTAACCGCTCGTGAACATCCAACAAAATTATAGTCAACCAAATTACGGTTTTCAGTAAATATTTTACATTTCGTTTACCTAATCTAAATATTTGTGTATAATTACTTAACTCATTAGAGCTTTTATAATGTACTTACTGGAGTTCCATTTAAAAAACACACACACAATAAACAGGGTGTGTTTAATCATTGTTTTGTTATAAATTCAGAGTGTATTTTATTCTTATTTTAATTATGTACTGCCTTTCCTTTAAATATATTTATTTCTCTCGTATTTTTATTCAAACCAATGTAATCAATTCTCAGCGCAATAAAACCATGGCACTGAACATTATCTATTCTTTCTCCAAGTGATTTATTTTTTTATTTAAGTATAATATATACTTACCTTGTACGAAGTATTGATTTCCAATTTGTATTATTTTGTTTTATAACTTTAAATTATGCAACAATTAATAGCTATTTATGTGAAATAAATTATATCAAACAATGTTTGTAAAATTATAAAAAAATCTATAACTTTTTATTATGGAAATCTATTATACTCGTATGATAATTAATATTTTATTTTTATTTTTTATTTTATTTATTCAGTAAGGATCAGACAGTTGAAACAATTAGTATAGACATTAAAAGACAACAATAGACACACCAATTAAGATCCCCTTTTTACCAATGTAATAGACATAAATTTGTGACTTAAAATGATAAAAGACATATAAATGTAAAAAAATGTGTAAAATGTGTAAAATGTAAAGGTGTAAAAAATGTAAATAAATGTAAAAAATTTAAAAAAAGTATAAAATATATGAAATATAAAATATATAAGATGTATATATATATAAGAAGAAGTAAGAATCGCTTATTATACATCCAATATCTTCAATTCAGCGATTAGCAATACTATATATCCTTAGCAATATCTTCAATTCAGCGATTAGCAATACTATATATCCTTAGCAATATCTTCAATTCAGCGATTAGCAATACTATATATCCTTAGCAATATCTTCAATTCAGCGATTAGCAATACTATATATCCTTAGCAATATCTTCAATTCAGCGATTAGCAATACTATATATCCTTAGCAATATCTTCAATTCAGCGATTAGCAATACTATATATCCTTAGCATCATTTTTTCATCCCAGTTGTGAGAGATGAATGTGGTAGTATAGATAGGTAGATAGACAAAAGAATAACAATATTCTGAAATTATGGTTTCATTATACGAAAGACGCTTAAGGGAGTAAAGTTAATGCAAGAGGATTTCAAGTAAGCAGAAAATCGGTCTTAATGAAGGTTCCAGACTTTAAACAATAATTTAGAATGTTATGATTCATACCAATGAGAGAACAATTTGAAAAAAGTGAGGAACAAAATATGAATGAATGAAAAATCTTGTTTAAATATCTCTACTACTTATATCAGTTTCTATATACGAGTAGCTCCATACGCACAGGAGTATACCTAGTGTTATAAATCCACCACGTAAAAGCGAAAACAGAGATTGGCAGTATGAAATTGTGTTTAGTGAGCAATAAGGCGATAAAGCGGGACCACTGAATTAATGACAGAAAAAGGGTACATTTTATTATCGAATGAAGATACATAAGATGGGGAGGAAAGATTTTTTTTATATGTGTACTTAATCTGCACAATCATTATTTTCTTTAATTTTATTTTCTTTTACAAACATAACAGTTATAACATTAATAAGAATACACAGCCAAATTAATTACAATTAGAAAACCAGCAAAGTTTGCAAACATTGTTTGATATTATATAATGCAACAATACATGAAGTAGACACAACAAAAATAGACACTTCACACACGAAAAAAAGAAAGGTTAAATATACATTGTAGAGTAGGTTTTTTTTAATAACTATACATGTCAAAGTGTTGGGAAAGAGAAAATTTTGTGTATTTATTTCATGCAGCGGATTCATTCGTTATCTCTACTACACACATTTCAATACCATCACGACATATCCCACAAGTGGGGTACCCAGCATACCGGATGCATGTAATAAACATGTAAGCCGTCTTCTCTATGCCAACAAAAAATAAATAAATTGCCTCGTTATCTCATTGTGGTGAATAAAATTTCGGAAAAATTAATTCTTTCAAATATTTACCAACACGCATTTATACTTATAAAATATTTGATGCATAGAATATGGTGATGAAGATTCTTTCTTGAAAATCATAGTTTTTCATGATGTTTTAAAAACTGTCCAATTGATTTTCAAATCTGCTGTGAATGATATAATATATTAAAGACTGTTGAAGTATTCAGGTCACTGTTCAGTGCTCAACTTTAACATTACAAATAATATAATATGACTATTGTCAGCGATACTGTAATGAAAAATGATTTAATGAAATCATGGTGCGAGTTTTCAGTACATAGAACGCGGAACGACTCCCCAGATGATAATTCAATTAAATTACACATGTACAAAGCAAAAGTATGGGAAATGAATTCGTGTTTTGACAGGGCAGTTATAAACTTTGATAAACGATATTTTCCTACATTTATTTCTTTAATTCTGGAGTTGACTGGAGATGGGGTTTTTTGTTCAGTGTTGCTTTAATTGTATAGAATTAAATTCTATTAATCTGTATACATATTTCCCATTAAATTTCGGTATTCGGTTGCTCAAGTAACCAAACACTGAAAAAACTTAAATTGTTGTGACTTTCGACATATTATACATGTTATATGTTAATGCATTATTCACCAGTATGTATATTGTATGCTAAATATTACCCATGGGAGAGGGGCAGATTTAGAAAAGGTCAACAGCAGAAGAACTGTGAAAGGAAAGATGTTATAGAAAAGTTGAGTGCCTAAGCGTTTTCTTTAGTATGTATGTATTTAAAAAACTTGTATATTAATGCATTGAAAAAAAAAACAGCAAAATTGTGAGATTTAAATATAAATAAAATATAACAGTACACGACAAGCTATCTCAGTGGCTAATCTGTAATTTATTATCGCCTAAAGTTTTCCATCAAATATTCAAAACAAAAGAAATGTCCTTGGGAGGACACAACACTAGTAGACGATATTTAGCACTATTCAAACTTTTCTTAAACAAATAAAGCATTGCCTAATTTCACTATACAAATACTCGTTTACCCTAACTATAAAATTGTAAAAACATTATGTAGTTTCATTGATTTTTAATCACGTGTCAGATTATTAAGATAATTTAAAGATGACAATTTTTTTTTCAAAATACAATAAAATAATCAATTTGGGATGGGAAAATTTGGATGTTTGTAAGTGGATTGAAGTTTTTTTATTGTTTATTTTTTCTACTTTAAACGACATGAAAAATCCCAAATAAAATAGCTGAGAAAATAGCAGAAGAAGGGTAGGCATTACGTTGGGTTTTATATTCAATAATAAAATTGACGTCTTCAAATGTCTTCCGGGTTAACAATTTATGTATATTAAAGCTCTTCTTATAAATTGACCTTTTCATATTTGCAATCCTTTGGCATTACAATTGTGAGTACATATATATATATATATATATATATTGGCGTCACCGTGGCAAATTGAATTATCTACAAAACACATCATCAGAGATACTATACCTACCCGTAACACATGCGTATTCACTGGATTTTTTCACGTACCTACATATACACTACTTAAGATTTTCGAGAAACTATGTCAAAATTGATTTCTTTTCGCAGTTCACTAGATTGCGAAAGCTTTTATATATCACGTGCACTGAAATCAGCCTTAGCCTATTTGTAAGTATCGAGATATCTCTTTTATTTATTTATAGTCAGGTCCCCCCGACGTTAGCTTTCACCCAGGCATAGCTAGGCTTCTCTGTCCTGTACTAGCCGTAACAATTCATCCACCCTCTGGACTCCGGTTCAGTCTCGGATATTTATAAATAACTATAACAAATCATAAATTGGCACGACAGATAGGCAGCCCTTTTACTGATATAACAAGTGTGAAATGTTTTAAGAGTAGATATTTTTCAGATAAATATTTTGCTAAGGAACTGTTCATGTAAAATAATATCCCAACTTAAAGGCACTATTACTTCTACAACCGTTTAAACCCATGTAATTGAATGTTCGAGCAGACAAGATAGCGTTAAATGGACCATGTTCAAAACACTTATAACAGAGACCTTAGGTCAAGTGGACCATTGTAGTGGATCAAATTCTTTAATATTTTTATCCATTTCATACTCGGAAGGTACACTCTTATGAGATGAACATTCAGATCTCTTTTTTATTTCACACTTATTTTACAGGGAAACAATACATTTTTATGGTAATATTACGTATTTTTACTACACTCTTTATATTCATATGAAGTGGGTATATCAAAATCTTTTCTTTACATTTAAGTATTTCAATGTCTTTTGTATTTTGAATATTATCAACATGACGATATTTTTAGAACAAAGGAATATCTTTTTCGTTTCAAAATAAATATAATGTAAACCATATGGTAAGTACCTACATTTTTAAATCTACATTATATAAAGACAATGTCTAAACTTAAAGTAACTTATTTAAAGATTATGTTCAAATGACAAAGTATCTTATTTAAAGATTCCTACGCTTATAAATAATTTAATCACTTTTTTAATTTTACTTTATTCTGAAAACAGTTTGACAACTTTATTTAGAAAGCCTGCAAATGTTTGAATTGTAAATGTGGAAATAGGAACTATTTGAAATTATTTTGTCAAAGTTTCTTTTAGTTTCAAAAGCATACTTACTACAAAGAAAAAATAAATATGTTGTGGATACGCATACTTTGAAATAAAAGATATTTTTAATCAAACCAACATTGTCTATTATTGGATGATAAAAGGATGACGAAGAAAATATATTTACCTGAAAGAGGGGGTGAAAATAAGCGTGGCCGTCCGAGAACTACGTGACTTGATAACGTAGATCAAATTCTCAAGGACAACCGCGTGAAGAGTGTGGGAAATTGGCGTGATTGTATTTTGGGCATATTGCAAGAAGAGAGCATAACAACCTGGAAAAAGTAATATTATGACTGGGGTTGTAGAAGGGAGGAGGGGAAGGGGCAGAGTGCCAATAAGATGGAGCGACCAAATTAAGGAGGCCACACAGAGCTCACTTCACGGGGCCTTACACATGGCGGAGGATCACTCAACGTGGAGACAGATGATTTACAGAACGAGGCATGATGGTCACGAGTCACGACCCTCAGGATTGAGGGACCGACACAGATGATGATGATGATGTATGAGTAATTGCATGATTCTGAAGGAAGCGAAAGAAGTATGTGAGGATAGATCAATATGTCGTTGCATTCCTTCGGCTGATCTTACATGAAGTATAGCGCGGCTTGAGGGTATAATATAGTATCTATAGTTTCAAACTTTTTTTTTTCATTATTTTCAGCATCCTTCACTCGTCTTTATTATTTTTTTAAAATTCTATGAAAATTTCATCTTTACCTACTTCAATTAGCCAAAACATTGATAATTTGCCTTGTTAATCATTAAACTTATTGTATTTGAATACACCTTATATCTGCTTCTACTATTATACCATCACATCATATCCCGGAAGTGGGACAGTCAGCAGACCAGCTGCATGTAATAAATACGTAAGCTGTAACAATAAACACCTTATACCTACAAACAAATATTATAGATATTTTGCAAATATATATTATGTATTTGCAAAACTGTCAATTTCAGTTAATAAAAACTTTTATAATAAAACGTATTGGTGAAAAGTTTCGAATAAAAGTAACTTTAGTACATGGTATAATTTCAACTTTTATAATTTGCAAATTGAAGGCACATATATACCTTGGAACAATTGTAGACGCATTATTCCACTTTTATTTACTAGTTCTCAAATTATTCACAACTACTTTCCATTACACTTCCCTCCAAAACTTTCTCTGACTCCAGTCCACCCTTTTATACATTGTCCAGCTAATTCAGTCGAAGAACTTGAGTCTCAGTTCAGGGATAATTGTAGAGTTCTTAGTTTGGTTTCATAGATCAAAAGAAAACAGAAGTTAAGTTAAATAACAAAACATTTATTCATGGTTCAAATTATTACTGTCCGGTTCAACACAAACAGACACACAGTTACATTTTACACAAGCACTTAATATTATACAACAAATTCTAAGTTAAAATTAATCAAGTCACTTATCACTATGTACAGTTTATTTTGATACAGGTTTCAATTATTGTTTAGCACTTTTAACACAAGTTATTTCTTTTCGGTTCAGCCACCGCCCAACGCAAAAGCGTCAGACGGGTGCTACCGAGGCCAGGGGCAGGGGACAAGTGAAGTTAGTTACAGGATGTTCAACATAGAGAAATTTAACGGAAGTCAAAATAGAGTTTTATTTAATATTTGCGGGATTCTTTCCTTCAAAAAAAGTCAAATGGTAACTAAGTAAATTTTAATATGGAATACTCTTAATAATTATCTATTGTTATTTTTAACTACGACATTCCATCTCAAGTCATTTCACAAAGAAAAAAAATTAAAAAAAAAGAAAAGTCTCATTGTTACGTTACAAAGTGGAAATTACAGTTACAGAGACTATCAACACATCAATGGAAAATTACAGTTGCACAGTGACATTACAGGAATTAATGATGATCAATCATGAGTTACATATATCAATACTTTTTTTTTTTACAAAGTTTTTGTACTTAATTTCACCTTCTATTACAATCCTCATCAGGAATGTACACGTCATGAGCCAATAATGGGACCAAGAAGATGTACCGACAGGGCAGGTCGCAGATACGGAAATCGTAGACAATACCCTCGACATTCCTCCAAGCACACCATTACGAACTCAAGACAACAATTACAATATTACACATTATTTTCACAATTTCAACAATATAACCCTCAAACAACAACCCAACACCCAAGTAATTTCAGAATACATAGTTTGACAATAAAATAAAGGGGGGTAGTCAATCCGACCTTCAATCTTGCAACAATTATACCTGAATTACCAATCTCATTACCATTATACCTGATCTACCTCTATTCTAAGGGCGGCAATCTATACCCTATTGAATTAAACATGTTATTTCCATGGGGTGTTCGACCCATCTTGCACAGGCTTGACGACATATATCAGGTGTCCAACCTTTCGCGCGGAGCTTTTCCAAGCGAACCTGTACGTAACATTTGAGCGTCCTCAATCTCTTACAATGACAATGGCTTGTCGGGCTAGCTTCGACTGGCGACCACAAGAGGTTCCAGACGAGCAAATACAAATTTTAAAAAAAAAAACTTAACTAAATTCGAGTTATGCTTGACTTTCTATAGGGTGAGACGATTAGTCACACCTCTAAATCAGCATAACTCCGGAGATGAACAGGGAAGAGTGCGAATCATCCAACTGACTCCGTAACATTCATTCTTGACACTTGAACATTACTGATAGGGTACGCATGCCTATACAGTAATAATGTCGAAATGACCAACAGGTTCACATACCAAGTGAGAACCTTGTCATTAAAATTTTGGTGAACCAGACAATTTGAAACAATCTAAACATTACAAAATTTTCCTTTTACCGATGCAACCTTGACCCTTTAATACAATTGTTACAATTATTATCTACTATCCCAATTAGTGACAACCTTTCACACACTTTTATACTTCCACATTTATGGCTCAATCTGACATACTTCATACTTTTATACCTTCCATCCTTCATCTATCATAAGACGTACAACAGTTACCACATAAGTAGGAGATTGGTAAGAGACCAATTACAAAAGAAAACGACTAAATATTATACTTTCGTATAAGGAAGGGTCGAAATTGCATCCGGTTTTTCTTAACATCCTAACTTAAAATTAAACAAGTATTGTCCCTTGCCTGAGCCAGTGGGGGAGTTCAGATCTTAATGAATAAGTTGCATGTTGAAATGGCTAGCTTAAGAGATGGAAAGGCAACCTCATTCACCCAAAGGCACAAACAAGAGAGAAATTCACAATACAAAAGGTTGAGCGCCACGAAATTCATATTTTAAATTTTTTTACAAAATTCCTTCAGAGTCTGAATTGCGAAGATCCTCTGAGGCATACTTAAAATTAACAAGTTTACACGTACCTGAGCTGTAGTGATTACATACATTATTCTGATATGGTAACAAGATTCATTATATACTATTACAGGTTTTCCAATTTCTAAGTTATTTTACTTTTTCTATTTATCAAAACAATGGAATTTCAATACGTCCTTTGACAGTGACGTCATTACAGTACATACATTTTCATGGCATGGCGACAAGACAAGTTATATATTATTACAAGTTTTCAAATTTTCTAAGTTTTTAATCAACACAAACAATGAAATTTCAATACGTCATTTGACAGTGACGTCATTACAGTACATACAGCTCAAGCAGGGTCAGTGTGATTTAAAACTTCTTAACCTAATACATCAATTGTAAATTTAAAAAAAAACAACTCTTTCGAACTTGTTGCATAGTCAAGTGCAATGTAGAGAAAAATTTGAAGCTAATGAGGATGAGTAACGGAACGGTCGCAACTGGGGACACTTTCCTCAGCAGCGATAGCACAACTAGAATTGGTAACATGCAGCAAGGTAGTATTTTCTAAAAGTTGAGGAACATTTGAAATTTTGTTGTTAAATATCTTACATTGTTCACGTAGATCATTAAGTGACTGCGCAGGTTCTACACCTCTTTGGGATAAAGCATGCTTCAATGTTTTTGTGTTTGATTTTTCCACCCGAGGGATAGGCGTAATTAAGTATTCAGACATTTTGAAATTAAAAAAAATCAGTTGTATTTCAATTACTTGACTTCAAGAAAAATTCAACTGCGGTTCGCAGAGGGTTAACAATTTCAATCGTGTTCACTAAGAGTTAAACCAACAAGTTCAAAATTCAATTGCTACAAAACAAAAATTTACATTTATTTTCAATTGTTACTTAACGTCCACAAAGGGTTAAGTGTACTTACATTTTCAAATTCGTAAAAGGTTGTGAAAGGTTAACATTATTTTATTTCAACTTAGTTCAAAAAATTATTTCCACAAAAAAAATTAATTATTAATTTAACTCTTTGTCCCAGCACTATATAAGTATTAATAATTTTATCCCAGCACTAGTTCACTATGCATTAAACCATAGATGATATTGCATTCAAAAGTTCTCTATAGAATCAACATTACAACTCTAATTGTTTCAAAATTCTTTTAACGAATTTAATATTCACAACCAAGGACACAAATCTACCTTTAAGATAAAATCAAAACAAAAATTTATCATCAAAATGAAATTCCCCATCAGAAGCTACCACACATACAAACTTATTATTATGTATAGCTAGGTAGGCACAACAACATTGGTACAATTTTGAGACATTTCAACAATCAATTACTGCTTTGCAAGACTGCAAATTGCACACTGGATCTTGATGAGAAAAGAAAAAGAACTATAACAATACATTACGATTCTCCAGGCGCAATAGATGTTTCCCTCCTTGGTACCTAGCCTTCAATGACGTAACCAAAAAGAACGTTGAACAATTATCGGAATATTAATTTGTTGTATTCACATCTGTAGTGGAACTGCTCTACGGTCATCAAAAACGCTGGAACATGGCCTCATCATTCATTCATCTCTTGAAAATATCCACCGCTTGGCTCTGTATCAGGGTATCCTCACAGGCAGAACAACTGGAGAAACGCTTCTTGGACATTTGGTCTGAATTATGTTTCATTCAGACATTGAAGTCATTGTTCGAAGGAACTTGAAATCATCTAGCACTGTTTAATATTGTTTTACTTGAGTACCAAACGTACAATTGTACTTATTTATTTGCAAAAAACTGTATTTAATTATTTTATTATTATTATAAAACGTTTAAAACTAGAATTGATATTTATCTTTCACTTATTCTTCGTAACCGTTGTTATTTTTAAACTTTTTTTTGGAGAGACGAAACATGACGTTGCGTGTTCTGTGTTGACCGTGTGAGTTGAGTCGTTTTAGAATTGAGCCGTGTCTTCGGGCGTGGCTCGAGAAGATACGTTGCAAAACGCAATTGCGTTGGCCATCTTGAATGTTCTAATGCGTCGAAATTTTAATTAGGTTATCACATAACAAAACTAATTGTATCTATTTTTACACTGAATTTATCACTATGAAACCAAATCTGGCCACACGTTGCAGGCGTCATTTATGTAGACGCATTATTCCACTTTTATTTACTAGTTCTCAAATTATTCACAACTACTTTCCATTACACTTCCCTCCAAAACTTTCTCTGACTCCAGTCCACCCTTTTATACATTGTCCAGCTAATTCAGTCGAAGAACTTGAGTCTCAGTTCAGGGATAATTGTAGAGTTCTTAGTTTGGTTTCATAGATCAAAAGAAAACAGAAGTTAAGTTAAATAACAAAACATTTATTCATGGTTCAAATTATTACTGTCCGGTTCAACACAAACAGACACACAGTTACATTTTACACAAGCACTTAATATTATACAACAAATTCTAAGTTAAAATTAATCAAGTCACTTATCACTATGTACAGTTTATTTTGATACAGGTTTCAATTATTGTTTAGCACTTTTAACACAAGTTATTTCTTTTCGGTTCAGCCACCGCCCAACGCAAAAGCGTCAGACGGGTGCTACCGAGGCCAGGGGCAGGGGACAAGTGAAGTTAGTTACAGGATGTTCAACATAGAGAAATTTAACGGAAGTCAAAATAGAGTTTTATTTAATATTTGCGGGATTCTTTCCTTCAAAAAAAGTCAAATGGTAACTAAGTAAATTTTAATATGGAATACTCTTAATAATTATCTATTGTTATTTTTAACTACGACACAATTTAAATTAGCATAAAACATTAATGCGTATGATAATATATGCAGACTTGGTTGGTTATTCTCTATAATGATGAACGATCATCGCTTGTACTAATTGATACCTAAGTATTATTTTAACTTTTAGGACTAAAGCAAAGCTGTAGTTAATATTTAATATATTTAAATATTACTTAGAATAATTAACTATATGATACCTTTACCTTTTGTAGAACCTTAATTAAAAACCCTATATTTTGTAAAACTTCTAGTATTAAATTAATTTTGTAAATCAGATAAAATCAGAAAAAAACTGTCACTTTAATTTGAAAAAGAACGATAGGTAGCAGAAAAACATATTTGATCATTAGTGAGAATAGTGTAAATGAGAGTATTTTTAACAAAAAAAATGGTATTTTCAGTTTTGTATTAGTACTGATCAGGTCACAAAAACAAGACTTTAAACAAATGTGATAGAAATTATTTAATGGCATCTAGTCAAAAACGTTATGTTTCATGCTGTCTGTTAGAGTCTGATTTCTCTACGGGATAAATAAAGTTCATATTTTTTCTATACAGGAGTAAAAACACTATGCTTCTTATAAAATTGAAATTTCAGCTCTGATGTTGGAATCATGAATGATCCTCGCTACTCGTAATTGTTATGGTGTATATTCTATTTAATTTGTAGAGAAAAAACAAATATCCGGCTAAAATAACTGGTTAACTCAGAATCCGATCCGAAAAACTACTTGTGTATTTACTTACCATTATAAGAAATCTATTTTATATTGCCTTGTTCATACTGATATTTATTTATACACCAATAAACGATCAAAATCATTGGTAATCTTTCATATATCGTTATATAAAGTAGATCATTTAGTCATACGCATCTACAGACCATCAAAACTTACAAATCGTAAATAAGTCTTAGAGCTAGAATAACTTATATCAAACAAGTACCGGAGGATTTCAATCTGATCAGGGAATAGAGAGAAAAATGGAACGGAGTAGACCCATTGATAAACAAAACATTATCGAAGACCCTCCTATTAGAGTCCCGTGTTACAATCTTCCCCGCAAAGTCTGGGTCCAACAAAACAGCGTTCGCACGGGTTAAGGCTGCTGCAACTACCTAATGTGGAAATGGGGTAGGAGGAGGTCTCCTGAATGCGACTGCGGGGCTCAGTCCCAAACAATCCAGCACCTGGTGGAGGAGTGTCCAGGAAGAAAGTATGAACAAGGACAATGGACGAACATCCATAGGTCAATCTCAGAGGTGGTGCAGTGGTTTTCTAGATTTGGTATGAAATAACAATTGGACGCAACAATCTGGCTACCAAAATCAACACAAACCGAAGAAAAGTAAGTACTAAAACAAGTCACAATTTTTCCCTGAACATTTTGCTATCCGGTATTGGATTCGGTTGGATATTCATCATCAGATATTAGGTGAAAACACTTTCCGTTTTCATTGCTACCAACTAATACTGACAGCACGGTGTGGCGTTGGCGTGTATTTTACAAATTATTATTGTAGGCTGCCAGTACCCATATCTCAATATCAGAACAATAAAAATGAGTGATTGAAAATCAATGCATATAAAGCGTGACTTTAATATTTTTTGTCACCATTCGTGGCCTTTATTGAGCTGGTTTTTATTAATTTTTAATATTGAGATTGAAAATAAATGCATATTGAGCTGGTTTTTATTCATTTTTATTCAATAAAAATGAGTGATTGAAAATCAATGCATATAAAGCGTGACTTTAATATTTGTTGTCACCATTCATGGCCTTTATTGAACTGGTTTTTATTCATTTTTAATTAATTTTATAGTTTGATATATCATTACGACTATAAACTAGATCATAACAATTTTTCATACTTTCAGAATAAATAGAAAAATAAATCATTTGTAACTAAATATTTGATATTGTCAGTTTTGAGATGTCCTGTTCAAGGCAGGTGATAGACATTTTACATCTTAAATTGAGCAATTTGTTTTCCATCCATTCTGAATTTTTAATTTTTTTGTAGGCGCAGAGAGGACAACTTGCATGTTTATGACATACAGATGGTCTGCTGGCTATTTCACTTGTAAGATATGCCATGCTAAATCAAAATCGACCAACTCCCCTTTCACGACACAAGCTTTAAATTTACTATGAAAGGTGTATGTATAAGGTTGTATTTGATTTTATAACAAAAACCCAGATACGTATCTATTAATAAAAACAGAACACGTTACCAGGAAGGAAATATGTTAAGGCATATTTTGTCTGGGTGTTCTCTTCTTTCTGGTACAGAGTATTTAAAAATACATTATCAGGTTGTAAAAATATTACCTACTTCAAAATTGGCTTTAACATTTAAATTAATTGAAAGAAAATTAATTAACAAGAAAAAAATTACCATACTATAATTATTATACAATGTCAATTTTAGATGAAAATGACGTTTAATTCTACTAGGCTGATCGATCAATTCAAATTGATTGAATCTCGCAAATCGATCAGATATTTTGTTGGTTGATCGCAACTTAACCCCGTGAAATATATCAAAGACATCGCTATACCGCACGATGAAAATGAGTTGATTTTCGATTTTATATTACATGTCTTTACATTTTAATACACGACTTTAAATTATAATCATATTAAGTTAGGAAATTAATATATGTTAGTATATTTCTATTTTGTTGAATTCATATAATATATAGGTATATCACCAAATTAAGATGTATTAAGGGTTCTTATAAAACATCTCTCGAGATTTCTCATGAGATAAGAGTTGTTCTTTAGTATGATACAATAAAAAAGTTTTATATGCTTAGATTGAATTTTTTATGTCTTTCCTCTAGTGAATGGAAGACGTACGCACATTTGATTAATATTGTTTCAAAACTATTTAATTTAATGTATCCAACCACTTAACAAAAAGCAAATAAGCAAGTATCTATAACTAGAAAGTATCTTACATAAATTCTTTAGAGAAACTTTTTGATTTTCGTTCAGATGTACTTGAGACTAGCTAATTTCTTTTGAATGTCGAATTTAGAATGTGACAACTATATACATAGGTACAAATTCTTCGTGTTTTATATCTGGAATTTTATGAAGGTATTTTTTTACTTTTTATAACGTAAGTACATTTGTTTTATTTTATTTTATTTATACCATTAGCGCATCTCCCATAAGTGCGACATTCAGTAGACTAATTGTACGTAATGAAAATACAAGCCGTCATTAAAAATATGAGATATTCAGAATGGGTGGCACACCTCATTTGTTAAATTGTATTAAAACTTACCAGAAATTATTTTAATAATATTACATATAATAGGAAATTTTGTCAATCTAAGGCACTTGGTGAGTTCATGTAAAAGTGTTTTTTTATATTTTTATATTTAGTACCTACTTCTAGGGTGACTATCAATTGCGAGCCAGCTTTCACTTTCAAAAGAGGAAGTTTTTGTTAAATTAGTTCACTTTGAGTCTTGTCTGAAAAATATCTTCATATATACTTTTAAAAATGCACTCTTTGAAATAAAATAACATTTCACGACATTAGCTTTTTGTAGCTTACTGTGAAAGGTGTATAAGGTTGTATTTGGGTTATAACAAACAAAACCCTGATATATCTTTTGAAAAAAACATGCACAATATTTTTTTTATATTACAAATCTTATTACATTTTTTATTGTTGACTTTTTTATTTTATTTATTTATTACGTGTTTCTTCAACGTTTATATCTTGTTAAAAATCACCAATAATATTATGTTTGAACAAATCGACTAAGTACTTACAATCCAATTAATCCAGTTTACCGCAGTTTAATCTAAATATGCAATGCTGTTTTGTAGGTACATATTTACTGCAAGGATAAACATTTATATGGTTATTTGCAGTAGCACCATAATATTATAAAGGTCAAAATAAAAATGTCCAAAGCCTGAATAAACGTTAGTACTATCTACTAACATAACACTGAAACAACAACAAAAAATACGGGTAGATATTGTATAACTAATATGTACAAGTAAAGGCTCGAAGGGAAATACCGGAATATACATAATTTTATTAGATGCTGTTATACAAAAGCACGGCAAAAATAAAAATGTGTTTATAGCACACAAAATCTCTGAATAAAGTAGAAAGGTATCTGTGCCACTAATAACGTAGGCAGAAAACGTGGCATAAAACATTTTCTGTTTTTTTTTTATAAAATAAAATTGATATTCGTAAAAATAAAATAGAATTATATATTATTCTGAATTTTTATAATACATTATTCAGGTTTGAATGTACACAAGTACAAGTTGACAATTTAATATGTCACAGGTAAAATGTAATTTTATATGGTACATGAAAATACGGAAACGACAGAATTATTTTAACCGTTCACATTCCTGTGTTTTAAAAATAAAATATTGAAATAAAATACAGCAAATATTTTTGTAAAGCTTGTCTTGAAAAGCTCGTCAATGGTGCAAGTGCACTGAAATCCCGACAGCGTAATTTAAATTAATGTAACAAATAAACATAGTGATTCAAGTTTTAAATATTTTATTTGAAAATATTTTTGTATGCAGAAAGTGGATTGAAAGGGGACACCATCAATGAACCAAAGGGGCTAGTGTCAATAAATTAACTTCATTAATTACATTTATTCCTTTTTTTTGTCAGTTCTTAACTTTTTTTACCTACATATAAGTGACTTAAGACCGAAATCCGACGAATCCATTTCTATTAAAATGTTAGTAGAGTCCATATGTAAACTTATTGAATTTGGACTATTTTCAATAAAAATGATTTTTTCTTTTATTTTTCATAAAAAAATCATAGTATTTTGGAGAATATGGTTTTATAGAAATTGACACAAAGAATATTTTTACATTCTTATTTAAATATATCTATTTTTGGATTTGTCTACTTTCGACCATACATACGTAGTTTTTAAATACTGAGAGTACTATGGAAAATCTGTGGAGTATACAGAAAATTACTTTAGACAAAAGGGATTGATTTCTGTTATTTATTTCGTGTGGAACAAAGAAAATAATAAATAAGTAAATTCAATCTTTCTTCTTAGAAGTAATCGGATACCTGAAAGAAATCAATTAGAAGAATAAGGACTGACCTTCATATTATTATACACATTATAAGACAGAAATATTTGTACAAACGTGATGGGATTTATATTTAGGTCAAGGAAAAAATATTCACTATTCCTTTGTGTTCTCCTCTGAGATTTTACATGATTATTTTCTCCTCTGAGATTTTACATGATTTTATTTTATTTTATTTTTTATTTCGATGTTGTACTCTCTGAATAAAGACGCATATATGTATAGTCTCTGCGATATAGGAGAGATGATGGTCCTTGTTGAGCTTTGTTCTGAGAAAGTCCAATAATAATTGGCCAAAAAAGGTCCATTTGATTATTGGTTCTGTGAATTTGACGTAAAACTTATGAAATATCGTGGAAATTGATATAAGAGAAGGCTCAGACTGACTCATAATCAAAAGATTTTTTTTTGTTTTTACTTATAAATATGTATTTTTTAATAATTTGGCAATAAAATACAAATACGAATATTGCATCATCTCTAAATTCTTTTTGGATTAAATTGTATTCACTGTTGAATAATAGTATTCAGGAATCTCATTATGTTTGTGTTTTTGTTATTATTATTTCTATTTCTGTTTAGTGTTAATGTGACGTGGTTAGATGGAAGAAATCACTATATAGTGATAATCTCGCCACTGCACATCATCACATTTTTTCTTGTGTATACCTATTGCTATATTTTATTTGTTATATGAATGATGATGTGCAAGAAGAATAAAATAAATAAATAAATAAATTATATTTCACTTCTTAAATACAGATATATAAGCATATAAAAACGAATTATCCATGTGAAAAACTAGGAAAGTAACTTTATAGCAATAATAGAGTATTGTGGGTATAAACACTCATACCACCTTCTCCAACTGATATTGAAGGGGAAAATTGAGGGACGCCGAGGTCCCGGTAGGAGACAAATGTCCTGGCTGCGAAACATAAGGGAGTGGACCGGCATCCGAAGTGTGGAAGAGCTGTTCCGAGCAGCGCAGGACAGGGACAAGTTCGCCGAGGTGATCGCCAACGTTGGGGGGACCCGACAAGGCACTTGAAGAAGAAGATATGTCTGATTTAATTTCTTTACTTGACTGTTTATTTACATCACAATATTTTGAACAAATTCAATCCAAAAAGTAAAACCACATTTCCCAACGCAATCCGGTGTAATATTCATCCATCACTTCACATCTTATGATCCAATTTTTCGTGTATTCAAAATACCTCTGGGTAATATAAACCGGATAGTACAAACCGTAAATCTGAAAAATTGAAATGTACGAAGGTTAAAACAATACATAGAGGTACCTACTCTGGGATATAAGAGAATAATGATAATATCACTTCACCTCTCTGTAGGCTCTAAATGGACAGGAATCATATTGTAAGAGAAAATATTTGATTATATCATAATGGATATTTGGGTACTGGATAAATTGTAGTCTACACGTGTTTTGGATAGTATTTATAGACTTCTGTAAATGATAAGGAAAATACAAATCGAATAAATAAAGGATAACGTAAGAGAACATATAATATACCAACCAACGTTCTTATAAATATATAAACAAAGGCATTCGAATCTGATTCTATAAAAAACCTTATTCCCACTTAAACTTTAGAATACTTGATAAGATATAACTACTCCTAGAATACACGTGTAAGTTTATATTTTGCATGTTTATTGAATGTCAAATTTAATAGAATTATGAGTTCTAATAAATGGAATTGAATATTACCATACCTATCAAATATATTATGTGTTAATCAAGCGTGTGTAGGCTTGTATTATTTTCATGTCAATTAAATTGTTTAGTAATGTGTAAAAAGCTCTTACTGTGTGTAAATAAATAAAAAAAGGATATTTGGATATTAATAAGTATTCAATACCAATTACACCATCCCGTGTTTCCCTACTAAAGCTTTGAACGTTCACACAAGATAATTTGAATGTTCATATAATTTCTACAACACGTGTATTTCATACAAGTTCAGTATTATATATATGAAACTAAGTACGTAGGAAGTAGGTTCTTTAATGCTCAGGTTCATTATGAATTCAATGCAATGGACTTCCAGGCCATAATCATTAGCTGCCGGATTGGAATGGAGGGAAATGTTATGCAAATTTTGCACTTTAAGGCTGCAAAAAAATGTAATAATGTTCCTACATACTACTACACTGGGATAATGTGCTCAAAGAAATTGCTTTTAAATTTATGTATTAGGTTTATATAAATTTATAAATAAATTGAGGTACACAATAATGTATGAGTACTAAGCTGATACGTTTGTTCTGGAATTGTATCGAAGAATAAACATTAAGAAAACACTTTTTATTTATTTTAAAACATTTTCCCTTTCGTATCGTAAACTAATTTTGTCTTTTTTTAATACACTTTGTAAGACAATTCCATTTATAAGCAATACGTCTTGTATACATAATATGTATTATTTGATCTATACTTCGAGTCGGCTATCGAGAAAATCTGCACTCTTCGTGGATGGCGCCAGAGTCATCCCAAGAACGTAGAGACGAACGACACCATGACCAAGATATGGGATGGCCTGAGGCAGAGAACTGATACCAATAAAGATGGAGAGTCCTCTGCAGTGGCAGCAGCGCTACATGAACATCATGTTTGACCTAGAAGATGCTTCCAACTTAACTAAAAAGCCACGGCGCTCTTGAGATGGTCACGGACCATGAAACAGCGCCAAATACAAATCATCTTTTTATTATTATTATTATTATATATTGTTTTAATCTCTTTACTTAAGTTGCATCTCTATGAGAGTAAGATAGAGATTAAATGTATATTTCTCTTTACTTACGTTACATCTCTATTAGGGTAGGATAGAGATTGGTAGATAGGCATAAGTATGCAGGACTCATTTCCTCAACTTTAATTTATTACTTTCTTTCATTGCTTTATATAAATTGGTTATAAAGTACAAATATATATCTACTACTAAATACTTTCACCGTATAACACACAAACGGAGTAATTAGCAGACTAGCCGCATGTAATAAGCATGAAAACTATCTTCTCCGTATCAAGAAAAAATTAAACATTGAAGATGGGTGGTCAACATTATCAACTGAATTTAAGATGTAAACAGTATTTTTTTTCGAACACTTGCCTCCTACAGGACACTCAAAAGAATACCTATGGAAAAGGGCAGGAAACCAAAGCGTTGTCGATTGTTCCACGTAAAAAGTATAATTTTTAATTTTAAACAATAGGTATTAGAAATATTAACACTGGTCAAACAATTTTGCTAGGGATAATAGTGTATGTAAGTAAATAATTTCAATTAAGTTCCGTTTTATGAAAATAAAAAAATAAATCTTGAAATAAAACAAAACATCCCGAGGCGCTAAATGAGTTACGAAAGAAAGGAAACGGAAAACATAGACTAGGAAATGTATAGAAGAAAATAAGAGGTAAAATAAAAGCAAATTTCAAATACTAAAAGCATCTGTAAATATATACGAGTAAATAATAATAATATATATGTACCCTATATAGGTAGCTGTCGATGATTAAAGTTGATCATTAGCTTCTAACTAATTATCTACTTGCATATAATAATTAAACTATACTATAGACTTTAACACGTGTATTTGATCACATATAATATGTACTTGTGAAGCAGATAAATAGACATAAAAATATGTAGTAACTTATCTGGAAAAAAGTAGGTCTCCCACTGTTTTCTATAAACTTTTGAGTGTCCTGTAAAAGTGATTATTGAACATTGTTTACTTTTATTGGTACGAAAATGTCGTTTTGATATGAACGATATGAAAGATTTATTTTATAATTTCGTTGTACATTTTAGAATCATTTTGCAAAACTTACGTAAATTTTAAATACTTTCTACGATACCTGACAACTGACACATAGAAAAAGGAAGATGACTTAACTGTATAAATTAAAAATGTTCTTATCTTAATTTCATTAAAAGTTACCTGACAACTGACACACACATAGAAGAAGGAAGATGACTTAACTGCAATAGTTAAAAATGTTGTGATCTTAATTTCATTAAATGTTACCTGACAACTGACACATATATAAAAAAGAAGAAGATGACTCAATTACAATTGTTAAAAATGTTGTTATCTTAATTGAATCAAATATTGCGTTTCTACGTGAAAAACCTAAGAAAGCCTTAGTTGTTTCATGTTATATTTATTTTCTGTTTTTTCAAAGTATTTTTTACAGTCAATGATGTTTATTATTATTATCAATTTGAACATTATCGTTCATCTTATTAATTTTGACAATAAATTGACATTTTCATTTGGTATTTCTGAGAATTTGTAACAACAAAGTAGCTAAGTAATATTATTTAATGTTGTTTCATTTTGTATTATTATTTTTACTAGCCCTAAACCCAAACTCAGTCAACAAACATATAGCAAATTTCAGTGGCAAATAAATTTGAGTTGGTATTCAATCATTTTTGCAAAAAGGTGTAAGACTATTGTATCAATTATGTTTAATTTTCCTTATCAATAGCAATACATCTTTTTACAAAATGTTCCGTGACTAACTACGACTCATGTGATCAATGACAAAATGTCGGTAGATAGCCACCATCATCTATAGGAAAAGCATCTAAATAATTTTGATAAGCGGCGGTAGCTGTACAAAGCCACGAACTTTGGAATTATTGTCAAATGATTTTGAAAAGTCATCGCATTAATGTTAATGTCTTTGTCAAGTCATACAATCTTATTACAGAAGAGTATACTCAATGGATGGGAGTTTTCAAAGAAGGCCATCATTGCCCCGCTTCTTGTCTGGTAAATGTGTCTATAGCAGATATATAAACAAATGCAGCAAACAAATAATTGTCCGTGTATACGTGTAAATGGACAATATTTTTATATGCAATGCGATTTTATTATCTTTCTATATTCAAATAATTTTTCATCTATAGGTGGGTAGAAAGAAAACAAATTTTCTCATTATTTGTCGGGTTACATTATGAAAATAAGTAAGCATGTATGAATTTAAGTTTATTTTCTATTCACTGTGTCAGTAATTAGGTAATAGAATTTCATAATGAAATTAAAAAAAACAAAATATGTTATTTTGATTTACAATATCCTTGAAAGACGTTAGACTTCTCTCTGAATTAAAATCTATGTATATAGTGGAAAAAAAGTTTTCGTTTAGCTATGTAATATTTACTATTTAGGTATTTTCGTTCTTGCCTATGAAAATTATAATCTTGTCTTGGAAATTTAACTGGGCTATTTAAAAATATTTTCAAGATAAATACGAGTAAAATACTGTACGTAGTGCATGTGTAAATTATTTTTGATATAACCTTATCGTGAAATTACAAAAAATGTAAAAGTGGGGTAACTAGCAAACAAACTAAATGTAAAAGCGTGCATATCTTTCTCTCTGTGGCAATAAAAGTTAAAGCCATTCAGAATGGGTGGTACACACCATCGCTGAGCCGATAATGCCAAATGTTTACACGTGATGTTTTACGAATACCTACCTGTCTTTGACAGGACACTCGAGAACCTACAAAAAAAAGTGGGAGACCATTTTTGCGGGTAATGCCATAGAAATATAAATATAAAAAAGTAAACCATGACATAATTATATGAATCCGTTCAGATGTGTTTACGTACGTTCATAGTTGCTCTAACCAGACGAACAGTTTCTCTATATATCATGAACTCTTTATCTGTGGAGCGTAAAAAATACATAGATTTTCTCATCTAATATTATATCTATATATATAAAATAAAGTGGTGTTAGTTACACCATTTATAACTCAAGAATGCGTGTACCGATTTGAATGATCTCTGATTTGTTGAATTCTTTTCCGCCCCCAAATAGCCGATAGGCTATTAAAATATCTTACAAATTCACGGGAAGAAAAATTACGAAGAAAATTATTTACGCCATAGATTTTTAATTTCAATAAAAAATGCAATATGGAGAATTCTACAAATCAACGATGATGTTTTTTTTTTATATATATTTGTCTATTTGTGGAATCATTTTTGTATGCAGTTTCAAATTAGAATCATTATCCATAACATCTGTGGTTCTGAAATTTCAATTTTGAAAAAAATCATGGATAAGAATTTATTTCTATAAATTTAAAGTGAATAGGTATCTACCTAAAAAATAAATTAGTACCTACATAGATTACATACGTATAGCAGATAACATGCAAATCTGAGTTAAGTATATGTAATTGTTCAACATAAATGAATTTTATTTTTTTACACTATACACACTTGGACAATTACGGGAGTTTGTAAAGAGATTAAAAAAAATAATCATTCATTGATACAAATATTGATGAAAATAATATCATAAGATGTTGGAAGTAATTTATTAATGTTTTATCATATAAAATCATTTAAGCTTATTTCATGTGTACAATTATTCTAAATTGGATATAAAATTGGTTACGGTATTAATTTGATCTATGTTACATCCATAGTTTTAATTGGAAATAAAAAAAGGTTCTTGTAAATTACCATGATCAAAAAAATTATTCATACTCATGCATGTAATATCGAATTATTATGCATTTTTATATCCTTTTCGCAGTTCTTCCTGAAATTTTGCAAAAAAATATGATTGCTTATGCCATTAACAAAGTGGCGGATGTTTTAAACATTCTGCACCTACGGGATGTATTATATATACCTACCCGCCTTTAACAGAATACTCAAAACTCACCAAAGAAATTAAAATGTCTTTTATTTTCAAGTAATTCCATAGGTTTTAAACTAGTAATGAATATCTTGTTTGTATTACGGAGAACGAAAGTCATTAACAGACTCTATTGTCTTATAAGAAAGTATTTGAAATTCGTGAATATTGCTTTTTTCCTATATTTATTTTCAAATTTTAGAGATGTTCTGTGAATAGGTTAACGATTATCTTATCTATTTTATTTGCAGTAAATACTATATAGATGCTTACAATTATTTCTCACACTTCTTTTGTGCAAATTTGAAGCTTTTTATTATATGTAACTTTGAAACGCTGGGTCCTACTTCAATGTCCATTGTCCTTTATATCATATTATCCTGTGGTAGTCTCATAATGTGTCCGTACTATCTTAATCTGTTTTCTGTCACTTTTTCGCCAATAGTAGCAGTTTTGAAACTACCATGGATATTGAATTTTTTCACCCTGTCCAACCTTGTTACACCACCAGCCTATCTGAGCACTTTCATCTCGTTGGTATGTAGAGTCTGGGCGTAGCTATTTTGCAGCGCCCAACATTCAGATAAGTAAGTCATGGTTGGGCTGACCATAGTTTTGTACCTTTAATTTTTATAGACATATGTTATTCTTGTCATATTTCGTAATTATTCATACAAAATACAGTAGTATGTTTGGTTTACAATTAAAAATTTGGTCGGCAGTGTGATGGTATAGTACCTATCAGATTTTTAATTAAGATATCCCGGATTCAAATTTTTGTGAAGAATCATTACACCTTTACGCTACAAACATACATAATAGGAGTTGGAGTTTAAGGGTGTATAGCCAGAATATCAGCTGTGAAATAAAATATATTATATACAACTACTTGTTATTATGTATCAAATAAGATTATGACTTTTGTTCATACCGATAATACAAAGTACAATAATTGTATGAGAACAAAATATTCCACCTACTCAACTACTTTCTGTAGTTCTCGTACAACATTATTATACCTATGAGTAAATCGGTACCACATTGCTACTGTTACAAGTATCTACGTAATATAACACTTCTCAAGCTGTTTCGGGGTACTAGAAATATTATTATCATTATACCGGGAACATGTAGTAGCAGGTAGATTGTATCGGGTATGTACATAGTTTCTATTGCAATATTATGAAACGGAGTAAGAAGCGCTAGTGAAAAGAAAAGCAACAAACATCTTGAATCTAATTGCACCTCTTCACAATACAATACAGTACCAACAGTCCCGACAATAATACCTATACCTACACTATCTATACTAACTGTATACGACAATACAAACAAATCGGAATCGAAATTCCAATTAACATATTTAAAAACATAAGGAGCTCGTTAACCAACTATGGAGCGATTTTATTTTGATATTAATTTTAATTTCAGTATACCTACTGAGGGCAGAAGGCCTTTATAAAAACAAAGGTGAAGACCTTTATATAACATCAATCGAAATTTGGTGGAGCTAAATATTTAAGACTGCTGGAAATCCACTGCTCAAGATTGAAAGGAGTGTAGATTGTTTGCTTCTAAGGCCAAGGTTCTCTATAAAGAATGTCCAGCCATTGAAAGTAAGTAAGCATTGGATTATCAATTTGATGATTATACACTGAGCAATGCTGGGCTTAAGATTAGTTATCAATAAACGATTTAAGAATATTGCGTGTAAAAGTTGAGTGTTTTCTTATGAATCCACTTTTTTTCTATTAAAAACCTTTTTTATGTAAACTTTCTTCTTCTTCGATGGCCCTACAGCTCATATCGAGCCTTGGCCTCCATCAGCCCTCGCCTCCAACTCCTCCTGTCTCCCGCTACGTTTTTCCAGTCTATCACCTGTAAAAGTTGGTTTGCGTCCTTCCTCACCTCATCCTCCCACCTCAGCCTAGGTCTGCCAACTCTTCCTTTCATCATTTTTGGTACCCCTGAAGACGGCATTTTTTGCACATATCCGGTCCATTATAATGTAAATTTTAACCCTTTCTATTTCAAAGGAAATTGTAGGTATTTGTAGTCGATTTAATTAAAGCGATAATTATTTACTTAATCAAATACCCAAGCCTAAGATAATTATAATACCTTATACAAGAACTCTGGAATCTTAAATCTTGATGAGTAAATTTCACAATGGGTAAATTTCAGGCGTTTGAGATAATACATACAAGAATACTGCGCATTTGTTGGACAAATTTAGTATCCGATACTAAAGTTTTAGGTAGAGCTAATACCAATAAAGAACTTGTGAAGTGTGTCTAATTTTGGAAGACTTAGGAGACAATTACTTCAATTAATAATACAAGGCAAGTTTCAAGGTAGACGAGGAGTGGTCATGCCATGGCTTTATTAATTCTCTATTGGTCCGAGATACGACGAGTGGAGGTGTTGTTCTGGGTTACGCAACACCTCCTCAACGTTGGAGGAATTCGATATGTCACTCGAAGAAGAATATACATTTAAAAGAAGAATCCTTTAATATTTTATTGACAACTGATTAAAGCTGAAGATAGTTTTAAAAATATTATTAATGTCTCCCAGGAAATAAAATAAAAATATTTTGCTTTTAATTGTTTTTATTTGAATTAAACATTATTACAAATATAATAATAAAACCCTAAGGCGGACTAAAGTTTTACGATATCTATGTCCAAATGTTGATGGATTGTAATAAATAATATATGATATTTTGTACTGAATGAAATGGATTTGCTTAACTAATGAATTGTTTTTGAAATAACTAATGTTTTATCATTTTATTTTTATCATAAGGGTCACAGTGGAGAGGGAACTCTGTTTGTTTTTTTTTATATATACCTATAAATATATTTGTATTTTTAAATCAGATTGACAATGTTCTTACAAGAAGAAAGACGTCTTTCTCGCTAATAAATCAAATAGTAGAATAAAATATTATTGTTTTATTTATTTCGCTTTTGAATTCTACTATCTAAACACCGACACGATGAATTCAAATCTTTTATTTTTCAAAAGGATCAATTAAAAAGGAAACTACTATAAAAATCAAAACAACTATTAACAAAGCAAATATTTATGAATATTACTCAATGGACACCTCATCTTCACAACAACAGATTGTGCCAATTCCTTAAAACAGAAAACAGGGAGGATGACGTGGTGCTTATTATTCGGCTAAAGCTGGCTTAAGTGGTCTTTACCCACGGTACGTAATCACCAATCGCATCATTTACACATAAATTTATACCCATTAATTTTGCCCACTTTTTCTGTTTCTGCTGAAGGGAGTTTGCACAATCTGTTGGTTGTGTAGGTGTCTGTTGTGTAATATACTTGATGTCTTCTTTCACACAGGTGTAAAAAAGTCAGTAAAATGAATAAAAATATTTAATTTTTCCATTAGATATCTGTTTTCCGTATAAAATTAATGGTTGTTTTAGGCAAAAAATATTGGAGCTGTAAATTATATTTTTTTCCAGTAAATGTCAAAAATTAGGCTTGAATAAATTATGCCGTTTTGGTAAATCGATAATTAAGAAATATTTCATTGCACAAAAATTTAAAAATAATTGATGGATATAAAAAAAAATCATTAAGAATCCACATGTGAGGATTTATGTGACGATTTTCCACAGCTATTTTCCAATCAATATTGAAATATGTGATTTTATTATTATACGATGTCATGGAGAGATGGAAGATCATATGGAAGGTAATTTTATCTCACAAAATCTCTAGGATTCGTATAAAGAGTATTCTAACTGATTCAAATATTTACAATGGAAAGAAGATTATGCGAAACAGGGGAGGAAACATGAAAAGTTTATTTTAAAAGGGTGGTGTGAGAGATGCGCTTACACTTTGTATGTCATGATCGTTCGAAACACGTGTAGGAGGTTTAGCCTTCGAATAAATGTGAACGCAATGACTAATTGTGATGTAGTTCTGCTCCTGAAATAAAGAAGAAACATGAGGATCGGGATAGTTCCAGATTCCATCTATTGTAATGTCTTCCTTAAGGATAGTTACAGATAATAACTTCTTGTACTTGTACTACGTGATAATATTTCATTGGAGTAAAATTATTTTTCCCATATCCACTTTAAATTAAGTATCTGTTTTTTTTTTAAATATATACCTAAGTCAAATCAAGGGTTAATACATGACTTTTATCTGTTGTTCAAATTTGTTATGACCGTCAAGGATATCTGCTTCAAAAAATAACTAGATATACTGTTTTACTATCAACCATATACTAACTCGACTCAGCATTAAAAAAACCTTTTTTTATATTCTTAATGATATTTTTGTGTTAGAAAAAGAAATATTAATTAGGTCCTGAGTAAATTAAAATTATTCTTAATTTTTACATCTCCGTTACATTAATTTATTTTAAAAAGCTTTCAAAAGCATTATTATAGAAATTAAGAGTCAGTATTCCAAAGGAAGACACTTACCTCAGTGTTTTATAATAATCTTTATCCATTTAAGAAAAAAAATTCAGCCATATTCATAAAATTATTATTTTTTTACACAGAGAAAGTTAAAATCGTTTTACTTAGCGATAATAATGAGATAATGAAAATACCTACCTGCCATCTTTTAAACACTTATTTCATGGCAAAAAATTATTTTATTTTCAAATAGGTATAAAATTAGGTACCTACCTTTGTTTACCTACTTTATTTTATTAAATGAAAACCAACAGTGTAGCCAGTTTTTTTTCCTATTAAATCCTTGGAAAATAAAAAGGTCATAAGTAGTAAAATAAGCACTTGACAACATATGTAACATTTTCAATTCAGAAATGAGGTAGGTACCTTTATAGCAACAATGATTTTTATTTCGCACCTTTTAAGAGTCATATGACATTCTCATTTCGATGACAACCCGCTGTCGATCAGTACCCACTCTACCCCAACTCTATTATATCATAAAACAGTGTACGGCGATGAAAATATAATAATTGTACACTAATAAACCATGAGATATATCTGCGTATTGGTTACTATTATTCTGATGGGAACAGAGATTTTATCATGAATGATACATTTAATTTGTATGGTTCGCAATGTAGAAATGACCTACCTGCATGTTTCTACGTCCAGTTAGTTACATAGTTCACTGTACCCAGCTCGTGGAATACCTCCCATGATGCAATAAATATATCTAGATTCTAGATATATTTATTGAAAATTGAGACTATAGTTATCGAGCCTTAAAACGGAAGGCTAATGGGGAAAACATACTGTTCTTGATGTGTCTACATTATTATACAGTGAGAGGGCATTTTTTTTTATAGAGAAAGTGTATTTATTTTAATGCAAAGCATTTTTTGTTAAATATATGTACAGTTAACAACTCGGGACCATTATGATAATATAATGTGATAAAAGTATTTTTGCACCTTTTTCCTGTTAATTTAAAGTAATGCCTGCCTTTACGTTAAAATGTATTACTTTTTGCCGGGTTTATAAGTAATTCTCATTTCCATAGAAATTATACACGCAGAGAGAACAGTGATGATGCAGAAAGTTTTCATACAGAAATACAGGTACCTACCTATACCTACATCTTCCTATGCCTACGCACAACAAAAGATAAGCAAAATGATCAGCTCTAATCCTGAAGATATTATATACCTACTTACCAAAGTACGAAGTATAATCACCGAAGTATGTACCTATACATTTCATTTGAATTGTGAATCCAGTCAGGATCTTTCTTTGTGAAAGTTACTCATTTTAATAATTTTCTTCGAGTATTTTCATAACTCTGTTGCTCTTTGTAATACCTATTATGTATCAAAGTTTCCCTGCCGACTCTGTTTTATTAATTTTCATACATTGCTTTATACCTCTAAAGAATAATATCTTTCTTATATTGCGCTTGTTTAAACTATGTGTCTATGTACAAAATAGAATATTTAATATTATGTAATTGCAAATTTCTTGCAAGTTAGTTTTAAACTTATATGTAGTAGCAAGAAACTATCAAAAACAAAGTTCAACACGGAGTTTCTTATTACTGCAACATTGCCATTCTGTTCGCTACATCAAAGCTTGTTACTGTTATTATCTTATTGTGTTGTTTTGTTTCTTACTACAAAGCAGATTAATATTTTCAGAATCAGCATACCTATCATTATTGCAATCTTTTTTCATTTTATTTTTAAATTATATAGAAAACATACACGTATGGACATTTTTCGGGCATTTTCGCGGAATTCCTATTTGTGTTTCAGTGGAGAATAGCCGAAAACTTTAAGGTCACAATGTATTGATTGTTATAAAAAGTACTATTTGTGTTTCCCATGACGTGTATATTTTTATTTTCTGATGATTGATAAACATTTGATTGTCTACATTTTTCGTTTCGTTGGTGTTTTTAGATATAAAGGAATATAATTTGATATGGTATATATGATAAATAATATAAGTAATGGAGTTATTTTAAAATATAAGACAGAGTTATGTGATATGACATTACGTAATGTAATATGGTGTAATGTTATAAAAAGTAATACATAGTCACAATATAAAAGAGTGGAAAAACACATTTGAGAAATTCAAAAAAATATATAAAATAATAACACTGTTTATTTTTCTCACTGATAATTATGTAATTCGAGCGATTTCGTCAATAGTTTTACATTAGCATAATAGCAGATAGTTTTATATTATAAAGAGAAGTTCACGAGAGAAAATGAATTAAGATAATGTATGAGAAATCTACAAGATAAGTAATTATCAGTACTTTCTCAAACATAATATAACACGTACAATATTACTTATTCACGTGCCGAAAGCATCTTGATCAATAATTAATGGGACTCCTATCTGTATAAGTTCTATCTAACTCTTCAGCTACATATCTGGTTCTTCGTCTTAATAAGCTTTTCTAATAACAACCATGTTAAAGCTGTCTAATTAATGCATACTTAAGTATATTATACTACATATTACGGTTTAGATACAAAATAAAGGCTGTGTGTTATTTGGAAATACAGAGATTCCCTTTGGGTGCTTTGCTTCGTACATAAACACCTATGTATATGTATTCTATAAAATAGTGTATTTTTATGTACTATAATTTAATTTTAACTCTAAAATGTTTTTTTTTACTAAGGAATTAATATTTATACCTTCAATGAAATGAGTGAAATTTGCCAAAATAAATAAATAAAAAAAATATTATAAAATAATAAATTGAGTTCATAAAATGAAAAGCACATAACCAATTATGTGCGAGAAATCTTATATTTATAAATACAAGCACGTGGGAAGACTTTTTCTTTATCTGTCTCTAACGATCTATATAAAACTTACATTTTATTTTATTTTCCTAAAAACGTTAACATTTTTCATAAATTCCAATCTTTTAACCAATTTTAAAAGTTTCAAAAATTTGTTAAAAATTAAAAATTTCAATTAAAAAGAGATAAAAAAATCTCAAGAACCATTCATCCACACATTTCTTCCAAGAATTTATTTATATTTTTTCAAAACACAGTATAAACACAACTATAAATATTCCAAGAATTTATTTGTATTCTTTTAAAAATACATTTAGCAACTCTGAAAACATAGGTAATAATCGTTATATTATTTCATTATATGAAATGTCTAAATTTTTTTTATATCTTGTCATATCTCTTGTTGAAAGAAAATGTAAATCTTTATTCATCGGTCACGTAGCCATGTTTGTCACATTTGAAATATAAGTTTTTTGAAATAAAAGTTATAAAAACACAAAAAGTCATTCTGAAGTCCGCTGAAAATCGTTAAATTTCTATTTGATCATACACCATACCAGCGGGTGATACATATAATACCAGTCTGTCAGGACAAACATTGTGCAATACTAGTGCAAGCCAACTGGGATTTTGTCACTTGTTACATGAAGAATAAAATGTATGATAGGCCGAAATAATACAGTAATGTTCATTATGTTTTTTATATGTACCTACTTAATCTTTTTCATGAATTTATGAGTTTACCGCCTATTATTGTAATGTTGGAATATGTATACCTATGTATAGTGTGGTATAGTGTAAATGTTGTATTGATATGATGTTATGATATGCTGTAAAAAACTCAAGCCGTTCATTGACTTAATAAATTTAAAGGTAGGATGGTAGAAGAAATAAATACATACGCAACGGAGAGAATGAAAGACTCAAGCAGTAGTTGGCTGTGAGGTAGAAACACGATCTGCAAAGAGAAAGGAGGGGTTTTAACCGGTAACAGTCCGGCACTACAGGAGCAGGTCACCTAGGTATGCATGAGGGTTTTTCCCTTATAAAAAATCTGTCAGGAGATTGTGATCCTCAGCATTTAGAGAGCGAGAGTGTGATAGATATTTTTAATTGTGTTTTATAATTTATATATTTTTGCATAACACGCATATACCTACATAATATTGTTATTATATCTATACCTCTCCATGAATAATGATTATTTATTTGACGCCGTTGTTCATTGATTTTATATAATTCTAGACATATAAAATCTATGAACATCAACATTGCTTTTAATGTCCTTATTTCGTATTTTATTCAAAAGAAATAGAATAGATTCCATTCTAATTAAGCTCCAAGATAAGTTTTTTTTCAAACAGCTTGTTCGCAGGCTTGGGTACATTTTTCGAGAAAGACGGTCGACCCAATTATTTTTTATACCTCCCATAATAATATTATCTATTTTTAAACAATGTTTTCTCCTAAAATATTTAAAATAATGACAAGGGCCCGTTCTCAGCTGGAAGGAGGCAAAGAGAGAAAAGAGATACTTACATAATATACCTACAATACTCATCTCATATATTCATAATAATAATTACAAAAAAAGACAACATTGGCATACTACAGTGAAATTTATGGGCGGTGATGAAAACACAAGCGTTTATTTACACTAATATTTCTATTTATTTACAAAAACACACGATTATCAAAATTAAAAATAAAGGCATTTAAAACTAATGTTTCCTATCTAAATTATAGCCTACCCCTCATTCCGATTAAAATATGTCTTTATCCAAATTATAAAATACACAGTCTTTTCACTACACATTAATATTAATTGTCACTATCAAAAAAAAAAACCAAAACACAGACGCACAAGAATCGCTCACGTTGGGTGGGAGCCTAGGCACCCCAGCCCGGCTCACACCACCCTGATGCATCGTCCTGCCTGCTGAACTGCAGACAGGCGCAATCCTTCCCACGATGGCATTCTGGGATATGGCCCTCAGAATGGGATCCGTCCGAGGCCAGCGGCCTTCAAGCCCACCAGAGGCTACATCCTGGGACCCGGCATCCTGGGCGGGAAACGGCGGGGTCCCATCTCGTCGGCTCCGCCACACAAGGGCAGGAGCAACGCTCTCCACGGAGGCCTGGCGGGTAGTGTTTTGGAACCCGGCGTCCTGGGCGGGAAACCGCGGGGTCCCATCTTGCTGGCTCCGCCACACAAGGGCGGGAGCAACGTTCTCCACGGAGGCCTGGCGGGTAGTGTTGTGAAACCCGGCGTCCTGGGCGGGAAACCGCGGGGTCCCATCTTGCTGGCTCCGCCACACAAGGGCGGGAGCAACGTTCTCCACGGAGGCCTGGCGGGTAGTGTTGTGAAACCCGGCGTCCTGGGCGGGAAACCGCGGGGTCCCATCTTGCTGGCTCCGCCACACAAGGGCGGGAGCAACGCTCTCCACGGAGGCCTGGCGGGTAATGTTTGCGTGGTCTGCCGCTGATGGCCCGCTTAGGGGATGCTACCCCACGCTCTCTACCTTCACACCACACCCTTTGCCTTCATTCTGCATCTTTATCCCGGACATACGGCGTTACTAGCTAGTATGCCCGGGTACTTTGCTCGCAGACTACCAGCGTATTCCACGCAACACATACATCACACGCTTAATTCAAATTTTATCATTATAAGAGAAAGTGTCCATTTCACTACAATATACCGGTTCATTTTTTTTTTTATCCCCCCCATTTTCAAACAAAAACCCCAATCTATCTTGACGAAACCTAGCTAGCACTTACATACTAGTTACAATGTTATGAGAGTGTATGTCCGTTGGTATCTACGCTCGTGCAGATAGTATTTCATATCACCTTTGATATTATACCTACCTACAGGAACGTTTACATCTAGATTACAATGTACATACAAACAAACACACACTCTGACTTATAACATAACATTATGGGTTGATTGGCGAGAGACACTAATGACGGCGACGAATGGTGACCACATGTGATTCATGGAATCACGTCCAGTACCTGCCTTGGGTCGTTGTTTCACGAAGTTTGCACGATTTTTAGATATTTTAATTATTATTATTACTACTGACCGAATATTATTACGAAAAATATTTTGGATAATTTTTTTATCACCGGCCAAAAACCACCCCATATCAACTCGACCCCCCTCTTTTGATAAAAAAATTATCCAAAAAAAAAAACTATCTGTTCTCTCGCCTATCCACACATAATTAAACACAAATTTTACAATTAGCAAAACCAATCCTAGGTGTATCAGGGGAAAGGTAGGTACTCCAACAATTACTATTTAAAACAATTACCAATTCATTTTCTAACCCATTCCATTTGTATATAAACCCGTTGTTCAGCTCATAATTAACAATTCAGACACAAACAATGGCAAAATTTACAACGTAGTATTTATAAATAGGTATGTAGGCAAACATGGTTCTGTCATTCACCATACACGTCTCATGGTATTTTCCAGGTAATGTCGGCACACTTCTCAACCTCCCACTCTCACGTCTCCGACCAGCCCTCTTGCTTGATCCATCCTCTATCCTCCAAATCATCACAACTATACCTCAACCGGCTTTCACAACCACTGGGAACTCCAACCCCTTATACCAAGGCGGTCAGGCTATCAGCCCAAAGCTCGAATAGCCCTTTCATCCCTCTAACTCTCTTCTACCCCATAACTCGCACTGTGTATCAAGCCCCTACGCTTTGCCGGGAAACACACGTCCCGTACACAAGCTGCCTGAATACACACCGCACCCTTTCCTCTACTCTCTTCTAGAAATTCTTCTTTTCTACCTAGCGCCTCGCCGACATACCTGCCATTTACCCCATCTTCTCTTTCACTCTGCAAAACATACCCTACCATGTATCACCAAACATAACTATGCTTAACTTCCGCGCATGTACACAATTTTCCCGCGTTTTCCCCAAAAAAAAACCGCGCGCTTTAATACTACCACGGTGTCTGTATTTTCCCCGCGCATTTCAATTCGCGCCATTTCACAAATTCGATTTCACCTTGCGCAAATCTTTCTTAAATTCACAAATAACTATCATTTAATTATAAAAAAAAAAAATCCAAAACAACAACGAATATTACCCACATAGATATAGTATAACACACAGTCTCCTTTTACATTTCCCATAAATTGCTATCATCTCATTTTTATACACAATTGAAACATTAAATTTACACATTTTCCCACACAAATTTTGAAACTGTTATCACTACAATACATATAAATTTTTCTCGAGTACCTACCAGTTCACCTATAAAATAATACCTACACAAAATCAATTCAACCAATCCAGTTTTGAGCGCCAGGTTATTTTTCAGAAAAAATAACCAAAACTATTCAAAATTATTCTACATCACCGCCAAAACAAATCAAAGTAATATGCCAACACAAATATAAAAAAAACTCTACAGATTGAAAAACAACATCCTTCCTCCAATTCCAGCTTCCTTGTCTCTCAGGGATATTAGTCGTGGGTTTGTTTATAGTGATTATACATCCCTTAAGGATGTATTTTTTCACTAAGGGCCCTAGTTGCGGCGCCAAAATTGACAAAGCATGCTTTGTCAATTAATGCCGACACGATGGGCGCCAAAATTGACAAGGGCCCGTTCTCAGCTGGAAGGAGGCAAAGAGAGAAAAGAGATACTTACATAATATACCTACAATACTCATCTCATATATTCATAATAATAATTACAAAAAAAGACAACATTGGCATACTACAGTGAAATTTATGGGCGGTGATGAAAACACAAGCGTTTATTTACACTAATATTTCTATTTATTTACAAAAACACACGATTATCAAAATTAAAAATAAAGGCATTTAAAACTAATGTTTCCTATCTAAATTATAGCCTACCCCTCATTCCGATTAAAATATGTCTTTATCCAAATTATAAAATACACAGTCTTTTCACTACACATTAATATTAATTGTCACTATCAAAAAAAAAAAACCAAAACACAGACGCACAAGAATCGCTCACGTTGGGTGGGAGCCTAGGCACCCCAGCCCGGCTCACACCACCCTGATGCATCGTCCTGCCTGCTGAACTGCAGACAGGCGCAATCCTTCCCACGATGGCATTCTGGGATATGGCCCTCAGAATGGGATCCGTCCGAGGCCAGCGGCCTTCAAGCCCACCAGAGGCTACATCCTGGGACCCGGCATCCTGGGCGGGAAACGGCGGGGTCCCATCTCGTCGGCTCCGCCACACAAGGGCAGGAGCAACGCTCTCCACGGAGGCCTGGCGGGTAGTGTTTTGGAACCCGGCGTCCTGGGCGGGAAACCGCGGGGTCCCATCTTGCTGGCTCCGCCACACAAGGGCGGGAGCAACGTTCTCCACGGAGGCCTGGCGGGTAGTGTTGTGAAACCCGGAAACCTGGGCGGGAAACCGCGGGGTCCCATCTTGCTGGCTCCGCCACACAAGGGCGGGAGCAACGTTCTCCACGGAGGCCTGGCGGGTAGTGTTGTGAAACCCGGCGTCCTGGGCGGGAAACCGCGGGGTCCCATCTTGCTGGCTCCGCCACACAAGGGCGGGAGCAACGCTCTCCACGGAGGCCTGGCGGGTAATGTTTGCGTGGTCTGCCGCTGATGGCCCGCTTAGGGGATGCTACCCCACGCTCTCTACCTTCACACCACACCCTTTGCCTTCATTCTGCATCTTTATCCCGGACATACGGCGTTACTAGCTAGTATGCCCGGGTACTTTGCTCGCAGACTACCAGCGTATTCCACGCAACACATACATCACACGCTTAATTCAAATTTTATCATTATAAGAGAAAGTGTCCATTTCACTACAATATACCGGTTCATTTTTTTTTTTATCCCCCCCATTTTCAAACAAAAACCCCAATCTATCTTGACGAAACCTAGCTAGCACTTACATACTAGTTACAATGTTATGAGAGTGTATGTCCGTTGGTATCTACGCTCGTGCAGATAGTATTTCATATCACCTTTGATATTATACCTACCTACAGGAACGTTTACATCTAGATTACAATGTACATACAAACAAACACACACTCTGACTTATAACATAACATTATGGGTTGATTGGCGAGAGACACTAATGACGGCGACGAATGGTGACCACATGTGATTCATGGAATCACGTCCAGTACCTGCCTTGGGTCGTTGTTTCACGAAGTTTGCACGATTTTTAGATATTTTAATTATTATTATTACTACTGACCGAATATTATTACGAAAAATATTTTGGATAATTTTTTTATCACCGGCCAAAAACCACCCCATATCAATAATAAAAGGTCCACCTAAGCTTTTAAAATAATTACTCATCTTATTATTTAGGGTAAGGAGATTATATAGACTATAATGATCTTTTTTCAAAAACGTGAAAAGATGAATTCTTACATTCATCAATTATTATTATTATTTTATTATATTACATACATACTTAGTACATAACGGACATTAATAATGTTTATTTATTTATTTATTACAATATACGGCGTGAGCCTCTTTCTTCTTGCTTTAAGGCAAAGCACCCGACTTCGAGTGATTTATGGCGTGAGCCTCTATCATGTATAAAATATAATTATAGAAAATGCATGACAGACAGTACATTCAAACCAGACAAGGAGTAACTATTGAAAAAGGACAATACACAATAAAAAAAAAACAGTATGATAAATGTAATACATATAAACCAATCAATAAAAATTGTTAGAAATTGATTTGATAAAAGACAGAATTAGCAATAAATCATTAAAATTGTGAAATTCAACATCAGATTTAAGATTATTAAAATATATAATAATAAAATATTTAACATCACAAACAAATAATCAATACAGATAGAGATCGATAAACAATGAATTTTAGACATGTTAACAAGAAGAAATTAATAAAAAATAGAAATAATGTAATAAACCATAATAAACCGGTAGTCAATGTAAATAGGTTAAAATAGGCAAACAGATAATTAATTAATATAAAAGGTAGAGATAAATTTCATATCATCATCATCTCTGTCGGTCCCTCAATCCTGAGGATCGTGACCATCATGCCTCGTTCTGTAAACCATCTGTCTCCATGTTGAGCGATCCTCCGCCATGTGTAAGGCCCCGTGAAGTGAGTTCTGTGTGGCCTCCTTAATTTGGTCACTCCATCTTATTGGCACGCTTTCATATAAGTAATTCAATAGTTGAAAATAATGAATTAGGTAAAAACCGTTCAAAAATATTAATAAATAATGTATAAAATAATATAATTTTCAATAAATTATACATTATATGTTATCTTAGTTTGTTAATAATAAATAAAGGTTTATATTCTCATTGTTGTAATATTATTCTGTTTATTTATTTTCAGTCCTGGATGACCCTCCCCATTTAGAAACCCCTCGAGTTTCGAAATCCGTTATAACACATTTTTGTGATTTGGAGAAATTCGATACTTACATACTTACATACAAGTATTAAATGTACTTTCCTGAAATCAAACAGATATGTTATTTAGAAGATTGTTACAACAGTTTAATTTTAAAATAAATTTTGCTTTTGAATAAAATTAAACTGTTTATTTTGTATACATAAAAATAACTCCTATTGGTCGGTTGAGTTATAGAGGATAAAAGACACATAAAGGTATATAGCGGTATTTTTTTTTCATAATTATATTTTAATTTTTTTGTACAAATTGTTAGCGTTTTGAAAGATTAAATTTTCTATGGTTATAGAATATTTAATTACGAATCCATCGACATACTCGTATGTAACTCTTTTCGTGAAATGCGTTTCAGCGGATTACGAAACTCGGCGACACAGTATTGTTCTTATAATAATTACTATTGCTATTATTATTATTATTACAACACCATACTCTACTGGGACCATAACAGCCTTCGGCCAATGCGATCCCAGATACATTGAATATAATAAAATTATCATGAGTGATTAAACTGGTTCAGAATCATTCTGAATGGAGGAAGCTCGTTCCAATTTTTATTCTGAAGATATTACATAATGCAACAGTTTTTTCTTTTTCTTCTTCTTCTTCCTCGTGTGATAGATCATTGATCTGTTGTTTCGAAAGTGATTCCCTCTTGTGACCTTGAGGACCAGCTATCTTTCCATCTTTTTGGTGGTCTTCCTCGTGAACGTGAGCCAGCCGGTGTCTTCTTTGCATTTTTTTCTCTTTTTTCAGCTTTTTCTCTTATGTGAAATTTATAAAATAGGTAGGGACTATTTTTGAAACTGATTTCCTATGAAATATGTTAAAACAGAAATAAAATCCCAGGATTAAAATATATTTTCATTGTTCACGATGGCTGATGTGGTGCGGAGATAGCCCTCTTGCCTTTATGTCACGAGGTTTTGGGTTGGATTTTTGTCCAGTGTAAAATGAAGAACCACCTTATTCAAATTGTTCTGGATCTGGTGGTTTGGTGGTTTTGGCCGGCGGTCCTTCGGGCTGCCCACTTAATTACGTCACTTACAGTGTGCCTACCTACATACTTCTGCACTATTCAGGTGATCGGTGTGTTTTTCAATCTATGTTCTAGGTTTTCTACATATATAACATGTTAAGTGCATTGTATGAGTAGGTATATCGTCATCTTAGTACCCATAATACAAGATTCATATTATGCATTGTCTATACACGTTTTGTATTTCATTTATTCATAACCCAGTTATCTATTAACTTAAAATTGTATGTCATATTCTCAGCTAGAAATGAAATTCTCTACAATATCACTACATACATAGATCTTCTCATGTTTACCTGCTCATTAAATTTATAACTCAAGCATGCTTCTTCCTACGATTCAACTCGTTATTGTGTATGACACGAAATTAAAATCTCGCGACCATAATTTCAAATGAATTTTGCACTACCTCAGATACTCGGAATACTCGAACGCGTTGCACGTGAAAATTGATTGAAATAGATGTAGGTAAGAGAGAAGTAGGTATAGGCGCACCCAGGAATTTCTCTTGGGGGGGGGGGCAGGATCATAGTAATTTTTCTAGGTGTTATTAAATGTGAAGACCCCTTTTTTAGTCTCAGTTTTCACGAGTAATTTAGTTAATACCCTTCTCTCTCATCAAATTTTTAATTTGGAAATGATTTAGGATTTTTGAATTGTCTTTTTATTTAATTGAACCCAATTTTTTTATGCTTTTCTCATACTTCAATACTATTTTTCACCTTTATTACTATTTTTAAAATTCCAGGGCGAGGGAAATCTGTCCCCTTATCTTTTCTTGGGTACCCAAGGAAGAGAGGGGCTTCATTATAAAATGTGCGAAAATAAAATTTATGTTCATATCTAGATAACTTCAAATGTTATAGCGATACCTACCTTCAAATTCATATGCGTCTAAACTGTTTATTTTTTTTAATGTAAATAAAATGTGTTAATTCATATTTTCATAAAATAATACATTAGTAGGCATCTTTTACAATCACAACATTAGTGGTTAGTGGCCTTTAAATGTACTCTCGATCTTCTTATTTCATTTTACGGCAATGCACCCGCAATCGAGTGAATTATGATACTTTATATCGAGCATGGAAATTTTCGGCAGTGGCGTTTGACCATTTTCATAATTACTTACTATGCAGTGAAGTAAAAAATCAAACCATGAATAGGGTAATTTTCATTGCTTTAGGTATGTACTTTATTTGTAACGTTAATGTGTAATCTTCAGTTTGTAGAGTAAATAAATAACAGTGTTTGCCCATTTTCATACCTTCATGAAGTTCTGAGTTATTCGAAGTTCTGACGTCACATTTTCTCTACAAAAGAAGCATAGTAAATTAATGATGGATATTCAAGAGACACACAGAAGAATGAAAATCAAAATATTTAACAGGATATATAAATAATAAAATATTTTTCTGACTAAATTTTAACTTCTGTAATAAACATTCAAAATGTCAATTACGTCAGTTCTCCATCACAATTAAAGTGCTTGAAATTGGTGAATAATTAATCATTTAAACGCTAAATTTCTAAGAAAGAATGAAAAAAAAAACAGCACGTTGATGATGGGAGAGTTGTATGAATTGAATGAGTAAATCAAAATCAAATATTGAGTTTTTCTCGGCTGAATCAAAGCAATTTCCTCTTAGAAAATTCGTTAAGAAATGGAAATAAACTAAAAAAGCTCTGATTTACAGATTTTCATTTCCAAAACGTTTTACGGGAAAATAATTATTCATACATTTACTTATAATATTTTATTATTATTTCCTCTGCCAATTTTTCAAATATGTGCTTGAGTAAATTGAATTTTTAAATTAGGGTTGAGTGGTTTAGATTTGGATAAATGTAGGCTCTATATAAAAGGAAATCTAGAAAAAGTAGAACTTACTTATATACTACCTACTTATAGGTATCTATACTTACACCAAATGAAGTATTGAGCGTAACTTTTACTATTAGCTGTACTTGGTGTAGCCATGCGCTTTTAGCATAATTCCATTATCCATTTACTATTTGGGTTCTCTCATTTTATCCACTCTGCTTTATCATGAGTTGTTGTATTCAACCAAGTACCTACTCACAAAAATCTTTTCTAGAAATGTATCTCTCCTCGATTAGCAATGTTTGGCACTGATTGATTGATGTTTTAAATAAAATCAGTAGATAAAACATAATGTACCTACCTACTTATAATTTACTGATAAAAGTTTTACGTTTGAATTACTTGGAGCAATTTTTTTCTTATGAAATAATGGATCATGTGATATTTATATGGTTATACGATTAAATATATTTAAATTTAGGTAAAAAAAAAAATTAAACACTGTATAACTTTCACTAATACTAATATATTGCTTAGAAGCTTTTCGGACATGCGTCCATCCTCAGTAATTTAATATCTTATAACTAAGTTACTAAGTAATAAGATACATATTTATTACTGAGGATGGACAAATGTCCGAAAAGCTTCTAAGCAATATAGGTATTAATTAGTGAAAGTTATACATTGTTTCATTTTTTAGTTTTTATTACCTAAATTTAAAAATGTACTTTCATAATGTTTCTTCTTCAAAAATAGAAAAGTTATATATTTAAAACTTATATAATCATCCCCAATTATTTTATTTTCCCTTTATAATTCTATAATTTTGATAATGGCTTAAGACAATAATTATATTGTCATTGGCTGTGAATTATTTATTTAAGATTATTTATTGCGTTACCCAATGTTAACCACAGATAGTATATTGCCACAAGATATTCCAGAACGAGTAAAATTATAGATGAATAAAGATGAATAAAATGAACATTGAACCTGCGTGAAAGTGAATATTTATTTATTTATTGTGGGTAATTATTAAAAGGGTTTTATTTAATGTATTTTATTAATATACAGGTCTGCGTTTCCATTGTAATTTACAATATCTGACATCATAATTTAAGTCGAAATTGTAATAAAGTAACCATTACGAAGAATAATCAGTATAATATTTAATGCAGTATATAATAAGGAGCATCTTCTGAAAATCTAAGTTTACAATATCGAAAAAATAATAATTATATGAACTTTGTTTTCTGTGAAGAAAGTTAAGAAGTATAATAGTCATTTCGCTTCATAAATTCAACACCACGTAGACTTGAAAGGCACTAAAATTCACTTTTTGTAGTCGAGGTTTAAAAAGCACCACTTAATTTGTGGAAAATATCATTAGTTGAGACTTGACTAGCAACGTCCTTGCGTTTCTGCTTCGTGGAACGCAAATAAATTTGTAATTTTGCGGCTTTATTTTATTGAAAGATCATTGATAATCTGAAATATTCCTGTGGAATTTCACCTCCACCTGTTATGTGGAAACTGTACAATAATTTCGTGAACATTTTTATCTATATATGCCGACATACGTAACTTAAAATACATACATACTACGTAGACCGTTCTTACGCCGTAATTCAATTCTCATGGTAGACATTACGTGTAGATATACTAAGAGCTTAATAAAGTATTCTGCCGTAGAATATTTTGAACGAGAACTGGACCCAGTAGATAATAATATGTATGTTCTTTAACATGCAAATACAACTCCCTTCATATATATCTATCTATTTGTATAATTTCGGTATGGCAATTTGAATTTTAATTCTTTGACGTAACAATGAAATACGCTATTGATATGAATTTATTATAAAAAGATACGAACTTTGCGTTGAAACGAAATAATCCATCCGTTTATCCAAATGAATAGTAGGTACATATGTACATAAATTAGTCATTTGATATAATAACTTCATGTAAATAACCGACTAATGTACACAGCAGCGGAGGAAGCAATCGATGACACTTAAAATCTAATCAGTTCTAAGTTATGAGATAAAATGGAATAATAATGTAGGTACATATTATATTATTATTATTGTAGAAGGTAGTAAGCAGTATCTCGGTGATCCGACTTGTAAGGCGTGGGAGAGCAATATAGAAGCTATTACTGGATAATATAATATTTTGCAGGTACGAGTAATGGCTTTTACCTGTGAGACGTGATATCGAATAATGTAAGTATTATACCAGTGATAAATTAAGCTATTATTTTACTTACATAATATAATATACTATTATACACATTTAAAGTACTTATTTTCTTACATGTGTTAGATTTTGTATCGTCTTACGTGTAATAAAAAGTATATATTTGAATTATTTTTTCTTTAGTACGATATATTCAAATCGTAAAATATAATCCGCTTCTAATGAAAAATGGACAAATTCCGTGACAGCAAAATCTATCTAAAAACAAATGTAAAAATGAACACACTTAAGTACTTATTTAAAATTATTTTTTCTAAAGTATCAATTTTGCGTAAGATTCGATGAATATGAAATTTCTTATTAACTAACTAACTAACTGGGATAAATTTTAAAATGAAATTATTATTGACAAACTTACATATTTTAAAAAGATATTTGAACTTAGATACGTACTTCATATAACAGATAAGTTAAGTAAATAGATATTCTGAAGAAACAAGCAGTAAGAGAAAATGAAAGTGCTATTTTTTGGATTAAGGGGCATGTTGTGCCCGTAAATCCGTGGGGTTTCCAGGAAAGAAAATGTCTATTATTATTTATTGTAAAATTTTGACTGTCCTGTTAACTCGTAAAACATCACACAAAAGAGTCATAATAAAAAATGTAAGTATATGAGGGTAATCGCGTTAGAAACATCAGAGAGTGGACGGAAATGCAAAGGGTGGAAGAGCTGTTCCGGCTAGCACAGGGCAGTGAAGTCTACGCCAGGGTGATAGCCCACGTCAAGGGGACCTGACATGCTACTTCAAGAAGTATGTCTGAGGAGTGTTTCGCCAGAAAGTAAAAGTGTTTTTAACATCCCGAAAATTTTTATTAAACAAAACCCTGAAATGGCATTTTCTAAAAATAATATTAGTTAATTACACACCTATTTGTATCCTGTAGGTATATACTCGTACATTTACATACAAAAAGTAATCACTTCTCCTAAAATGAAACAACATTTTTTTATAAATAATCCTCGTGTAGGCGTTATATAATTTTATTGATTCCCACGTTGTTTATTTTGCAAAATTCAATTTATGAAAAGATAATAAAACAATATGGAAGTATTTCTATTTTTATCGTGAAAGTAATTGAGTGATAGCTATTCTATTTCAATAAAGCTTTTCATAAATCAAAATAAAGAACCTACAACATTTTTAATAATTGTAGCATTATATTGACAAGCAACTGTAACAATAATTTAAACCCTACGCCTTTTTATTTGAAATATGGTGTCCTCTTTTTTATTGCTCTCTGCTTGTGGGAGCTTTATATTGTAAAAACAATTGAGATTTCAATCATGGATATCTTCAGAAAGATAATAATATATCTTATACCTCTATAAGTATGGATTTGATATTTTGTACTTACATACAATTCACAATTTAAATCCATTCGTCCTTTTTCTCAACGTATCATATTAGTTATATTATTTCGTAAAGCCGATTTAAAGAGGCTAAAGTTTCATGGATTATACTGAAAATATAATTATCATTCTCTCGAGACTAGGCTATATACAATTTTGTTATCTTATAATAATATGTAAATTTGGTGGCATTTATTTACTTATGCATGGTCATGGCTGAAATTCTAGTACCTACCTACGATAAAAAGAATATTTAACTCAAAAAGTAAAACGTATTTTTTAAACTTTTTAAAACCAACATAAACATTTTATATGAAGGAACTCAAACCGTAAAAAAACACGTAAATATGATCCTCTTTTAAGACGTATTTGTAAAATAATAAAAAATCCGTTTTTTGTGGTGTGGAAAGTGCAGTACATAATGAAAGTGTTTATTTTTGAAAATTTACTTATAATTTTTATTTTATCATAAGGAATTTACTGGTTGATGAAGTATAGATTTATTTTTAGATGTTCAATTATATTGTTCTTATGTTATCTGTTTTCTACTAAAAATTTTATAATTAGGTACATAATAAATAATTACATTATTATGCATGTATAAATATATTACAAATACTCGTATTACTTAACAGATACTCCATCTACAACACAAAAACCGAAGATTTGAAAATAGAATAAAAAATTCCCACAAGGAGGTTTTCGGCAGTCAGCCTCTCAGATTGTCCACTGGAACTCACTATTGAAGACATAAAGTTCGCTTAAGCCGATAAAAAAAGTTTCTCTGTTTCTAATTTATCCGGAAATGGCAGAACTCATTAATTTGGTATCATCACTTCACCAATCTGGTAACATATGGGAAGTAGAATAAATGCAGTGGAGCTGAGAAGAATGGTCGGTAAAACGTTGTGTGATAATGTAATGAATGAGAATATTATCTAGAAGAATGAGCGGATGCAAGAAGAGCGTTGTGGACAGAATGCACGTAAATATGTTACGACGGTTTGGACATATTAAACAAATAAATGAGAAAAGAATGACAAAGAGGATATACTTGTCCTCAAGCGGTGTGAGAAGGCGCGGACGTCCGAGAACCACGTAAATCAAATTCTCAACGACGGCCGTGTATTGAGTAAGAGGAATCGACGTGCGTGCATGAGAAATTGTATGAATGAAGAAGAAACGAAAGAAGTATGAAAAGATAGATTTATGTAGCGTTTCGTTCTCTCTGCCTATCCCACTTGGGACACGGTGTGAGGGAATGGTACAGTTTAGTATAATTATATAGTCTTAATTTGGGTGATATATCATCCATTCATATTATCATTCCTAAATTTGGAGGAAATGACTTATGTTGTACGAAAATTAAGGAGACGATATATCTACTTGTTGGGAATAACGAAACAGAAAATTATGTAAGAAAAAATGTAAATTTACGCTTTATATACTTTAACAACTTTATAATACGATTATCCTTAGGGACGTATGCCAAAAAAATGAACATGACACAAAATGTAGCACATTCACACGAACGTGATGGAAACTCTGCTTGACGTAAAAGGAAAAAAAATAACAATAAAAGCATATTATTTATACTTATACTCATCATACACATAATGTTATGTTACAAACATAATATTATTTTGACAAGTACAATTCACAGACACTGAGAGAGAGACACGAAACAATTTTCGATTATCTTTCCAACCGAATTCTTTATAATATTCTTGAAAGATAATTTTACTCTGGAAACCTTACTTTAAGCGATTCTGTTTTATTTTAACATAAAGGTATATAAATAAAAGAAAATTCAGAGTCCCAATATACATTAAAGTAAGCCCATGTTTAATAGTAGGTATACCGGTTTAAATCTCGACTTTCACAAAATATGAAAAAAAAAAAAACTGGTATAACCGAGTTCGATTAGTAAATATAAATCAAAATCGATAGAAATGTGAAGATAATTCAAATATCAATTAATACATGCCTGCTATTTCTCATTCGATACTGTAATTTGTATGAAATGTCAGCGATAATCCGTTTATATCTATGATGTGTGATATTTATGTACGTATTTTATTTCCACTGTGTGCAGGTACAAAATGCTTTTGGAAAATTTAAGTTGTGTAGGTAGGTACACTGGTACACACAACGATAATAATGGTCATGTCTATCTGCTTGAATCTGAATTACACGAAAAATATTTATTTTTGTTCATCTCATGCTCTGCGCACTTCTAACATTAAAAACACTGAAGTGTTATAATTTAATGTAGATCTACCTAAGTACGATGTTGTGTATGATTTCATAATATAGGTCTGTTCATTTTATAATAACTAGATACACCTGTGTTCCTATTCCGCGTTGGTATGTACGGTGTTGTACAGCGCAGAATAATAAACTTGTCATTTTTCTTCACCCTATTAAAAGTTCCGTCTCTCAGGCGTTCATCTTTCGACTTTACTCAATTAACGACTGAATTTTTGACGCCCTCCTCACTTTTTCCTTTCCGACTTCTACTAATGAAGTTTCCACGTTATTTATTATGAACCGTCGAACTAACAACACAGCAGCGACGAAGTTTGATGGAAAATTATTTTATAGTCTATGACAGCGAGCATATTTTTCATTAATAGGGTGTGCACATGAAGTATGGGACAGGACAAACTTTATCAAATGGAGACATTTTATATGGAAACTTTCAGGAATCTGATGTCCATTAACCCAATTTTATTAGCACTCAGATGATATAAATTCACGTGTATTTTTTTATATCTCGCTGCCACGTCATATATTGAGTTAACATTTTTCAGCTTTCAATATTTAGTACGTACGAAAAACATCTATATTGAGAATAAATATAACACTTATTAAATATTATGGTTTGTAGTTAATAAGCGATTTTCAAAATATTTTTACATATTTCCAAATATTCTTCTGAAATGTTTGTAGTTTTCTTTAATGAAAGTAATCATGACAAACGAAATATATTTTGCCATTTATTTTAAGTTCAAAGCAGTTTATTTCTATTGTATATACTTAAATGAAACTATATCTTATTTTGTAATGTTAGTTGGAAGATATCACGGCTCTGCGATAAACTCGCCAAGTGTATTATTTTTTTGTAAACAGATTTTTAAAATCTTACTGCTTATTATTAATGTTTTATAGTTTGTAAGATAAAGATTTTTTTTATACTATTATTGAGTAGAAACATATTTGAGATTTGAGTTAACTCTCGAATTTGCATGATTTTTATGTTCAGAATTAATATCCTGTCTTAGTAAAGTGCAATGGATATTGTCATAGAAATAAAATATATACTATTTCTACTACTTCTATGCCATCGTGGGTAGCCAGTAAATCAGTTATATGTAATAATAAACATGTGAGCTCTCTTCTCCATGTCAACAATAAGATTGAACATTCTGGATGGCTGTCAAATCTCATCGCGGTTTTTAAGATATAAAGTATTTTTATTATTTCAAACAACTCCCTTTTACAGGACACTCGAAAACTAACGGAAAAGAAAAGCAGATCATTCATAGCAAAAATATAAAAATATCTTAAGGATATATTTTTTTATTAGATGGATGTGTTGGGCACTGCGACCTATAAGTATGTAGGATCTATTGTACTCCCCTACTTTGTCTGCTTGGTACCTACTATTCATACAACTTATATGAAGCTTTTAGGATTTTGAAGGAGTCTAAAGTGCAAAGAGATTTAACTTTTATTTATCAATAATTTTGTATGTTTACACAACAATAATTATGCATACTGCATATAACAATAATTATATATTTTTGTTCAAATATATAAATGTTCATAATTTCAGAAATCCGTTTTATATCACATATCTAATTTTTCTCTTTAACCCTTGTCCATCCACTGTTGGATGAACATGAGCCTTTTTAAGAACATCTCTCTCTTTTTTGACCTCTGCCGCCGTCTTTTATATGGACTTTCCTATTTTCTTAATATCACATGCTTTATACATACTATCACTGCATCTCCCACAAATAAAAGCGTTTTAAATGCATGTAATATATTGTTCGTCTTTTCCATGTCAGTGATTTCATAATAATTAAATGATTTAAGTTTTTTTCCATATTATTGTCACTCTAGTTCTAATGTGTTATTATTATTAGCGATGTATTATGCAGCCGACGGGAGATTCGATCATCAATGATTTGCAAAACCGCCAGCAGGCAATATTAATTACTTGGAACACCAACTTAATTATTACTGTTATTGCTGTGATAAAATTTCACATGTATACCCCATACCTGACATTATTTTATATACTCCTATTATCATACTGCCTACATATAAGAATATTGCATACCTATTTCTGTAACATAATTATCGGCAAAATGGTGGCAACTGGCAATATAATGCCTGCCAATTCATTCAGAGATTCAAGTGAAACCTTTTTCCACATATTATTTTATAACTATTTTTACACATCAAGAATGAATAATTTTAAGTTGGATGAATGAGGAATAATTGTAACATGGATGAATGAGGAATAATTGTAACATGGATGAATGATGAATAATTGTTACTATGTATTTTTAAATTAATAATCTGACTTGTCGCCGATTTTTAGTGCATTATTTTCTTTATAGCATAAATAGAATATTTCGTATGCATTTTTTTTAACACATAACATAACACATATAGACAATTCACACAGACCGAGCTAGTCCCAAACTAAGATAAGAATCTTGTATTTTGGGTACTAACACGACGATACACATATACAATGCACTGAACACATATACATGTAACACCCAGACCCAGGACAATTTGAGAAAGGTCATTCTTCATTTTGCCCTTTTAATTCATGAACAAATCACGCAACGTATGAAAGATTATAAGATTTTTTCTCTAATTCCTGGCTATAAACTACTCAGTTTATCCCATCACATTATTATACTCTACAATTTAAAACACAATAACTTGTTTTTGTCATAAAACAAATTGAAAATGTGGAAAAATCCACATATATGAACAATTGAACAATCACTATTTAATAATCGTTGGTATTTTATACTGAACTTTATTTATAGTGGACAACTAATTAATTAAATTCATACACACATAATTTCAAAATAAAAATAAAGAACAAAATGAATTTTTAATGACAAATTTATAAAAGTAATTACCTATCCAATTATCACATACATTGTACACTCACGCCATCATACTACACCTATTTATTAGACGGATATCGACCAATACGTTTATACCGTAGATTAATACAACATCAATATTGCATTATAATTATTCATCCAATTTTCCTGCACAACAATATAAACATAATAATAACTAATAATAGGTACTATATTGCCGTAATACCAATGACCTAAATAATAGTTAATACGTGGACTGCGTAAAGCCAATAATTAATTTATGATAATCATATTAAATTAGTTAATCATTTACTCTTAGATACATCATCGTAAATTTGTTTTTATTTAATAAATTACTTATAATATCAGACAATAATGAATTTATTTTAAGATGTGTACCTATTAATTAACCTATAAATTTATTTTTTTTCAATTTTTTCTATTTTTATTCAAGAAATATTTTTTAACAATTTAGTTTTCTTTCAATTTATTTATTTCATTCTTCAATGTACATTGGTAACAATATTTCAAATCATATAAAGTATCATAAATAATATCAGTTATACAATTCAATGTGCAGAGAGCGAGTTATCGCTGGAAAGCGATGTCTTCGAAATAACCCAGTCGCCTTTTACACTAGGTCGAATCATATTATATAATATCGTGTGTCGAATCATATATATATATATATAATTTAATATTTTTGACCGACAGTACTAGTTGGAAGATCAGGGTTAATTTGTTGATCTTAACTACTGAACAAAAATGTTTCATTAATAAATTCAATATATTATTTTAATGGCTATCTTTTGGTTTGTGAATATTTTCCTAGAAATGAAGTACAACCCAAAACACGCTCACAGTAAACAAAATGACTGTGTCGTAAGGGCGAAGTGAGTCGACAACAGAAGGAATCAAATCTCAATATCAAAAACACACTTTAATATCCATACTTTTATTTTTGCCGTTTATTTCTGAGCTGCTGAAGAAATCATCTATACAAATTTATTTTTGTACAAATTTCTCTAATAATAATTAAATTATAAAGAGAGTTCTTAGTAGTAAGATAATATATTTTTGATTTCAGTATTTTGTTTTGTACTTATTATTATGTATACTCGTACCAATATATCAATACATTTTCTACCATGAAATTTTCTTAGAAGTAAACGCTCCTTAAAGATAATTTTGGTTTGAGTATCATCTTTCACACGATACTGTATGATGAAGATAGGTTAGTGGGTACCTGTGGCATAAATAAAAATGTGTGTCTTTCTGAGAGTACCTAACTGGTAAACTGAGCTTTTCAGTAAAAATCAGTAGCTACATTTAGAATAACTCATCGCTGAACTGAACACGTTAAATGTCTTAGGGTGCAAACACAAAGAAAGCAGGTTTCCAGCGCCGATCAGTGCCGGTAAGCGCCGGCAAAGTAAATCGCTATCGGCGTTCCTGCTTTTATTATGTTCGTGTCCATTGAAATGCATGTAAACATTCTCGGCGCCGGTAGACGCAGGCATCGGAAAGCAGGCAACCTGCTTTCTTTGTGTTTGCATCCTTAGTCGTGATGTTTTAAAATACCTGCCTTCTACAGGATACGAAAAAAATATATAATAAGTGTGAGACATATTCTTTGCTGAGGACTTCAACTATTAAAAGTTTTGATATCCATTTTATAAAAAATATATAATAAGTGTGAGACATATTCTTTGCTGAGGACTTCAACTATTAAAAGTTTTGATATCCATTTTATAAAAAAATATATAATAAGTGTGAGACATATTCTTTGCTGAGGACTTCAACTATTAAAAGTTTTGATATCCATTTTATAAAAAATATATAATAAGTGTGAGACATATTCTTTGCTGAGGACTTCAACTATTAAAAGTTTTGATATCCTTTTTATAAAAAATATATAATAAGTGTGAGACATATTCTTTGCCGAGGACTCCAACTATTAAAAGTTTTGATATCCATTTTATAAAAAAATTATAATAAGTGAGAGACTTATTCTTTGCTGAGGACTTCAACTATTAAAAGTTTTGATATCCATTTTATAAAAAAAACGTAATACACATATTAATCAAAAATATTCCAATATTGTTTCAGGGTTTTTTTCCCATCCCTCCTCCTCCAGGTTCAAGTCTGTATGTATTTTGTAAATGTATTTTGTGAGTTGGATATTTTATTTTTTCCACATACAGTATTTAATAAGTCTTGTGCGCTAATGATGTAGTTTTTAATTATTAAAAACTTTACTTTTTTTAACATAAAGTGGTATTCCAACTACTCAATTGTGTCGTAGGTATATGTGTGCCTACAAAGGAAGCATTTAATTTATTATATTTTTGTGTATATTATTTATATTTTTATTCTTTAGATTATATCCCTTTTGATACACTTTGATAAAAATAAATAAATAGTTGTTTAAATTAAAAAAAAAAAAACGTAAAAATTTCTTTAAACAAAAGAATTTTTTGAAGTTTTTTTCAAAACTAGGAATTTGAAGTAAATAAGTACCGACATGAATACAAATCAAACACAGTTTCCTTCCTACAAGGTGATTAAAACTCTTTACTATATACAGTCGTATGACAATTTATTATGGCCACCCTAAATATTCCTGTAAAACAGTAGGAAATAATGTTTTGTTTATATTTTTTAGCATTCTTTTTACTCAAAAATTATTATAATTGAAGGTATAAGTATTCCTTTAATTAATAAAGCACATTTTACTTTGATAATACAATTTATTGATAAAATATTTCGAATATTTAGTTGTAGTGCGTCAATATTTTGTCACTCCACCTTTTGCCTCTATCACTGCATGTACTCTTTTTGGCATGCTTTTAATGCAATTTTCTGCCATTTCCTTAAGTCTAGCGTTGTGATTCCAATGATATATGATTCTTTCAATTAAATAAACTTTATTCGTGATATTCTCCTTCGCCACTTCCTTTTTCAGCAGTTCCCAAACATTCTCTATTGGATTAAGGTCCGGAGAGTTTCCTGGCCAATCCAACAATGGAACATTCTGTTCCATTAGATATTTTTTAATTGATTTGGCCGTATGGCATGGTGCCCCATCTTGCATAAAGATTCTTTTATCTCCCGGACCAAACCATTCTGCCAATTGTGGCAACAATCTTTGTTCAAGGACATTTTTATATTGCCCCTGATTCATCATCCCATCAACAATATAAAGTCTTCCCATCCCTTTCCCAGAAATAACTGACCAAATCATCACCGATGTTGGATGTTTGACTGTTTCAATAATGCAGCTGGATAAATATTTCTCTCCAACCTTTCTCTTGACATATTGAGCCTTTTTTGTCAAGACTTGAAAAGTACTTTCATCACTAAAGCAAATCTGAAAATGTAAGGTGATATTTCATTTAGTTGAACTATTAAAGCTTTTTCATGCTTTATGTAAAAATGATTTTTTGTATTACTATTTTTAATAATAATTACCGATTTCCAGTCATCTTCAGTAAAATTCTTGTGTTTTTTCGCCCAATCCAACCTTTTTTGCATCATTTTTGGTGTCAATTTTGATTTCCTTGCTGGGCGTCTCGAATTGTAACCGAGATCGTGCAGTCGCCTTTGAACTGTTCTCTTAGACATACGAATACCAGATTGCTCCAATTTTTCAGTTATTGCATCGTTTGATGCTTGTCTGTTTTCCAGAACAATCTTCGTCAGTATTCTTTCGCCACGTGGTGTGAGAATTTTTTTTTACCACATTTACCAACCCTCTTTGGAGTCAAGTTCTCCATACGTGATATTTTTTTTTGTATATTTTGAACAGATACTCGAGAAACATCACACCTTTTAGCTATTTCTCTTTGAGAATAACTTGTATTCGTTAGTAGCGTTCGAATCTCTGCCACTTTTTGTGGTGTTAAATCTTTTTTCTTACCCATAACTAAAATAAATTAACAAATTTTAACACCCACAGTTTAGTATTTGCTTAAATATACATAATTTATAAAATATTGTATAAAACATAAATATTTTAACATACAAATATAAAAAAATGTTAAATAAATAATATTTTCATTGATTTGAATACTTACTTTAAAGATATCTTCCTAAAATTTATCAGAAACACCAAAAGAAAATTCGACACGTGTATCGTGAGACCATCAGTAACAATATGGCATTGTACAAAATGGCTGCCAGGAATAACAGTGTTGCCAACAACACAAAAAATGCACTGATTATTTTAAGATCAAACCATATTATACAATTTCAAGTAAACTAAATACGATACTTTTATTACTTATAGCTAAAAAAACCCAAGTATTTTCAAATATGATCAAATTCTATAGGTGGCCATAATAAATTGTCATACGACTGTACATACACATAATAAAATAATTATTATACTTATTCTGTAGAATTTTATATAATTTTCAATGTTTTTTTCTTTTCGATGTTAAGTGTTGAGTTCTTTTGAAAAATAAAAATGCTTCTTGGCTATTTAATAAAATGTCACCTTTTCATTTAAAGATCCTTCATCCTCCACCCACTCCTCTCCCCCCTGGCCTGGTATAGGTACAATCATTAACAATCACTGCTTTTATAATATCTCCTGTCACCTTCTCCTCTGCATGTTCCTACCAGTACTGAGTACTCTCCTTAGTACAATATTATAATACTAGTTCATTAAGCAAGGCGTAATTATTTCTCATTCATACTCTAATATGACATCAGCGGCTATTCCCGACACCTCAGTTTAGAATCAAACAACTTGATTTGCAATTTGCACTAATATTATATAATCTAACCTAATATATAAAATTCTCGTGTCATACTCCTCCGAAACGATTTTAATGAAATGAAAGTAGATCTGAAAATCGGCCAACATCTATTTTTCATACCCCTAAAAGTTAAGGTGGTCCACCCTGATTTTTTTTATAATTATTATTTGGTCAATTTTTTTTTAATTTTTTTTTTGGTCATTTTTTTATTTATTTTTTTATGGTGAGGCATTAAAAAATACATACAGCCCTAAATTTTCACCCTTCTACCATCAACCCCTATTTTTTAATAGCGATATTAGTAACCTAGAAATAATGTATATTGCAAAACAACGTTTGCCGGGTCAGCTAGTATAAATATAAAATTTATTCAACTCCAACATTTTCGATGATTTTTTTTATTTATTTTTTCATTATATATACCTATCTATACCATCACGGAATATCATAAAAATGGGGTAGTTAACGAACTAATTGCAAGTAATAAGCATGTATGTAGATTCTTATCTTCGTGCTAATAAAAAAATAAGTCATTCATGATGTACGGCATATGGTATATGGATAGGCCTCATCGATGAATAATTGTAGATGTTAATTGTCCTATACTAATTATATAACTGTAAACTGAATATTGCGTTCTTTCTCGGTAGTAAACAGTACCTACCTAGCATACTTAAAAAAAAGTAATTGTTAACTTTTGACAATGAACAAAGATTACATAAATGAAAGCTTATGGAGCTGTTTTGTTTTTTATTTTAACATATTAAAAATAACCAATAAAAATAGCGTTTCATAGATCCTTATCTTGTTCATAATATATAGTGTTGGATCCCTTCTTCACGTCGGCTATCGCTTGTGAGAATAATGTGTCCCTATCCTGGACAGCCCGAAACAGTTTTCGTGTACAAACGTCGAATAGGTAATTTGATTTCAATCTAGTCTCAAGAGTTCCATATTTAGAAAAGTAAATAGTTTAACGATGTTGAAGAGCCTCAGTTTGATGGTTGTTATACCTAATAACAAAGTTAAGATATTATAATTTGACCTTTATAAGATACTTACTAATAATCTACTCTTCTCAGTAATATTTATCTTGATTAAGACCGCGTCCAGAGTTACCACTACCTTTTATCTTCAAGTATCTAACTTAGAACAAGAGTAGTAGAGTGTCCCCACACGCCTCATATTATCTACTTAACAAAACATTTATTCAAAGTACGAATAAATTTGCACTGCTTAACATTTTATAATATAAAATTAATACAAATATATATTTATATATACCTATAGTTCTATAAGCCAACAACTATAAATTTTCCAAATTCTAGATTTTCGGCTTACTACATATTATTTAGAATGTGTTTTTCTTGCAATTTCACGAACTTGAAATTCTAAAAATTTAATAGTTTCGGCTAGAAGCACATATTTTTTTTGCGCGACGTACAGCAGTCATCATACATAAAAACAAAAAAAATATTTTTTTAAGAACGATTTAAGGTTATACATCGTAAGAAAAAAAACTGGCAAATGTTGGTATCAAACACGAATGTGTATTGAAAGAACCATTGAAAGAGACCCACCGACCACCCGGATAGCGCAGAAGTCTGGGGACTTCCATTTATCCGAATTCTACACTGCACAAAGTTTGTCCACACCCGAGGCGCCATAGTGGGCAGCCTGAGGGGCTGGCCGGCCAAAAACAACCCCGTGTGTGGAATCTTTTGACTACACTCCTTCGATGTCCCTCTAGCCGAGAGAAGCAAATACATTCATAATATAAAACTAACAATATATTTACAAAGGCATTTCCTTAACCTAAATAACAAATCAATTTTAAAAATAGAGATAAAAAATTAAGTACACACATTAAGGGTTGCACCCTCCCTCACCCATGAATGTTACAGGAATGGCAGTTCCTATGTCATCCATACTCTTCAAGCAAATTCTTTCTAAGGAAGGGCTCAAGGTTCGCCTGAAGGACTCCCCCTGACAAAACCCTTCCTGAAATTAAATACAACCGTTAATGTCCACCGACTCTCTATTTTACAATATGACTTAGAATTAGCTTACAGTTACGTATTATCTACGTACTAGTTGATTGCTTAGACTAATACAAAGGATGAAGACTAGACACTTGGAAATTTTAAAATAAATACATTTTTCAAAGCCTTCGGGTTTCTACAAACAAATAAATGTTTCACGACGTAGTGGGTGTTCACTCGGTTTCTGAAATCATAAAAAAAAAAGAATTTTTTTTTTTTCGCGGAGTTTCGTAAAAAATTAAGTAAATAAAGAAATAAAAAATGAGCAGAGAGCCGAGTTGAGGTGTCCGGAAACTTCTTTAGGTATTCATGCCGGTGAACCCGAGGGTCGCCGATACCGGAGTCTTCGCAGACACGCTTCCCTCCCCAAGGGACATCCCTCCCAGACCTAAGACTCTCCACCAAGGGAGACAGGACAGCACAAAAGACGAAGAAACGATATCGTTTCTACTGGTTTTTATCGTTTCAGACTAGCTGTCATTTTGTTCACACGGTTCAAATGACTGGCGATATTTTGGTGCCCTGGCGATATTCGCCAAAGTGAGAACACCACATAACTCAAAGAGCTTGGCTTTAAATTCCCCGTGTCCCGTTACCAACTGCACGGAAAAGTGATTGAAGGACAGGAAGCGCCTTTTAATCCTCTCTCTTACATCCGGAAGAAAATCGTAGACAAGTCTAGCGGTTCTCCCCCGGTCCCATCTTTCCTGCCACACATCCAAGGTTCTTTCTCTGATTTGGCTGAAGGCCCTACTAATTCCCCTGTTCCCGGGTTCCGTCTGAACGGAAATACCAAGATGTTCAGTCTCACCATCCGCCATGATCTTACGCCTGGCCACACTGTCTAGGACTTCCAAATCAGCGGGTAGCACGCCAGCGATAACAGGAAGGCCATCGCTAGCGGCAGTACGATACGCACCTGTGACGGCGAGCAGCGGGAGTCTTTGTCCCCTCAAGACTGCCGTTGATACGGAGCCTACCGAAAGTCTATGTGACCAAACCCGAGCAGCATACGTAACTTGCGCCACGTACGTCGCCCGATATATGGCCCCTACAGTCCCCGAACCCAGGCCCCATGTACCACGACTAAGTCGGTGAAGGGTGAAGATATTGAAAGATTTGGTTTAGAGTAGCAAGTGATCCTTAAAACAGTGATAGATTTGGATCTCTAGATAGTCCTCCTGGGGATATTGGTTCCCCCAGCCAACTAATAGGAAAAGAAGAAAACGGTGCAATACCTGCACACCCATTGTTTTATTTTAGAAATAACCAATGTGGTATAAAGATACCTTTAGACTATTTCCAAAAGTTTTTACTAATAAAGAATGGCATATTTTTATATCTTAGTGATAAATGAAACTGAAAGAATATAAGCTGTCACTTTATGAAAGAATAAAATAAAATAAATCGTCATCAGAATGAAGTAATCGCTACTTGTCATCCATATCCGCCTCGTTTTTAGAATGGAAGAACGACAAGCTGACTTACGTGTGTGAATTACCAAATGTGTTTAAATAATGCGAAGGTGTGAGCGAATATGACATAAAGTGAATAAGTATCCTAACATTATTATCTTTTATACATAATAATGATGTTATACGGCGTTTACACGAGCTTTCTGCGTCGCTGTGACTATTGTGGTATATTATATCTTATTATACACTGAGAAAAATACTAACGAAATTTCACAACGTATCATTGGTACGATCAGGATAGATAGTACAAAAGATTCATTAGTACGAATCTATAATATTAACTTTTCGCAAACAAATTGTTGGTAAATTTACCAATGATTTGTTTGCGAAAAGTTAATATCATAGAGTCGTATACCTACTAATAAATCGTTTGTACTATCTCTGGTCCTAATCTGATACCAAATGATTCGTTGTGAAATTTCGTTAATATTTTTCTCAGTGTACTCGTAGAAACGTCAAACAATATATTTTCGTGAAAATGATGTGTGGTCTTCAATTAGACAATAATCTTACTTGGAGTCTTCAAAATATTTAAACTGCATACATTTGTATTGCTTTTGACATAAATGGGAATCTCAGAACATACCTATTTTGCTATCCTTTTTACCTAGGCATATGGTTGTCTAAATCAGCAGGGTTACTCTTGACAAAACTAAACACGATCTTAATCTAGTCTTGATCATATGACGCACGAAGGGACTATAGTCAAAAACACCGCGCTACCGCTAACGCAAGATCGGTTTGCAGATGGTTAGATTTCATTCATTAGGTAGAAAAAATCTAGATTAAAAAATTAGACTGGACTTCAGTTCAGTTTCACGCCGACTAGATACTCGTGAAGGTAAATATTATGTTTCATTGCTAGGTATTCAATGCTACTGCTATGTAATACCTACAGAGAGGTAAAGATTAGTAATAAATAAATAAATTTTACGTAAAACCCATTGCTAAAAATACTAGATCACAAATCCCGTGGAGTCTATGGTAAAGAATAGGCATTCCACTCTTCTCCAGTTTTCGAGTGTCGTATAAAAGGCAGGTAAGGCATGCCACCCAACCTGGACGGCTTATTATTTATTAGCACAGCTAGTTTGCTGGTTGCTCCACTAGGATATATTATCGTGATGGTATAGTATATTATCAAATAGGTAGGTATGTCGATTTCATAGAATAATGTGAACAGATCTGTGCTTGTTATTTGTATGAAATCGAGCGAATGTGCAAACGATTTACAGCTGAATTATTTCTACAGAATGGTGGCCTATATTTATATTATCCCTACAAATTTTATCTAAACATAATCCATATTTTCTAGTAATATTTTAAATCATTTCTCTTTGTCTGCGCTTACATATTTTTTGTATGTAAGTAGATATTTTTTTATTATGAGAATAAATTTACTGTACCGGACAAGGGCTCACTCCAGAGAACCGGGTACACAAAGACTGTGTCTCCGTGATGGGCAGGAGTGGAGCTGAGTGATGGGTTCACCGGTTCTTCGATCGCCGCAAGCGCTTCCACAGGATGCAGGGAGGGTACTAGGCTTCTAGAACCGCGGCTGAAGAGTAGGTCGTGCAGGGGTAGGTCGGGTCGCGACGTCGGGTGTGATGCCACTCGGCAAGCACTTCAACGCCCGTCGGAGCCGGCCTAATAGAACGCAGGCAGAGTTCGCAATCCCGCACCTGGACACCTAGGCACACCACACTAGCTACTCTATTTGAGTTGTACGACCACAGGCAATGAACCAATGGTCAACTCTTTCAAGTAACTAGGCAGCGCACGGCGGTTGTCACGGTAAGGCACTTCGGGAGGCGACCACTACACTGCAGAACTACGTCGGAAAGCTCGTCGGAGAGGTGAAGGTACTGCTTCGTGTAGTCCGTAGAGATGAATCCAAATCCAAGCCAGGTCGTATGCAGCAATGTAATCCTTCAAGTCCAGTCCAGTGTCAGCAAAGGTGATCCAAAAGCAATTCCGAGGTAGGCAGGTAGTGGTAGGTAGAAATAAAACACGTCTGTTCAGTAACGCTGCTCAGCAAGTTCTGGCGACTACTGAATCGGGTCCCCTATATATACCCCTTTCGGCCGGCGCGCACCGTCTCATCGGGCACCTCGCCTGAGGCCTGAGTCAATAACACATTTTCATGTTACGTTTTCGTTCCGTTAGCGTTCAAATGCAGACGATGCTGCGCCAAAGTGTTAATTTTCGTAACTATTGTGTATCTTAGCAACGAAATTGACACTTGCTTGCAACTTCGTCTATACTCGAACGTTAACGGAACGAAAACGTAACGTGAAAATGTGTTATTGACTCAGGCCTCTGGGCGGTATACCGTGCGTTTCCTGCATCACGGTGTGTCGGGCATTCTCAACCCAACACACCGCGTGCCGCTTGGGGACCGAAACAGCAGCCGTCATTTCTTTATTTTTCATAATATAACATGGTTTACATAATATTTATCTTGGTTTTATATTGGCACGAAGAGGACAGTTTGCATGTTCCTTACATGCAGCTGATCCGCTGGCTACCCCACTTGTGGGATATGCCGTGATGGTATAGATAGATATAGATAGATTACATAATATTTACAATAACAAATATACATCACAACAAGTTTGTATATCAGTTGATCTACAAAGACATGAGTTTATACAGTTGCACATGTTGCCTAATCTATCTGATTCGCACCAATGGTTTGGTGCCCATGATGCGGGTAATTCGCCGCCCGCGTGGGTCGAAGCCACGCCGGGCGCATGCTATACCGCATACCTCTCTATGCGCGTCAAAAGTAAGAATTTTCGCCAAACCTCACTTATCCGATCGATCTCGCGGCCGATATTTATGATTCACATATCATTTTAATCAGCGTCGCGAGACCGATCGGCTCGTGTGAGGCTCGCTCATAAATTCTCACCCAGACGCGACATAGTTGTGTGTGGGGGAGGACCGCTGTTCGATACATTTACTCTACTACAAATTTACGTACCTACTACCAGAAAATTATTCCCATATTTTACATTTAGTTTTTTTTTTTTTTTTTAAATATATAAACCCAAATACAACCTTATACACCTTTCACAGTAAGCTAAAAGGTTGAGTCGTGAAAGAGGAGTTTGTTAGGGGGGAGGGGAGTTAAGATAATTAATTTTGAATGTTTTTTTAAGTATTCTACAATGCACATCCGTTACTTGATTATTAAAATCGCGATCGATTTCGGTAAACCATTGACGAGCGATATAGTAATATTATTATATCGCTCGTCAATGGTATAGGTTTACCGAAATCGATCGCGATTTTAATAATCAAGTAACGGATGTGCATTGTAGAATACTTAAAAAACATTCAAAATGTCTCGTAACTGTTACATAGTTAATCCTTCTAAAATAACTGATAAGTTAATTCAACCTTTTGCTCAACATTATTTCTACAAGGTTACTCTTAACATAATCTAAATAAATGATCTTAATCTTGTCTTGATCTTAACGATACGATGCGCGAAGTGACTATAGTAAAAACTATGTGCATGCCAATCCCGCGGTAGCTGTGAATAGCTATTTTTAACATTTACAACATTTAGGGTTAAGATCAAGACAATATTAATATCATAATATTATATAGATTGTATCAAGAGAAACCCTGCTTTTTACTTTTCAAACTTGTAGAGATTTGATTTGATTAGAACTTGATTTGATTACAAAATGTGTCTGGATTGTGAAATACAACATTTTTTAAAGCACGTTTTTAATATAATTTATTATACATTTTCACAAAATTGAATCAAACGGAATCACATTCTTTTGATTTCAGATGCATTGCCATAAACATCAAAGATGATCAAATAGAAATGTGTAGAAAGTTAGGTTACTAGGTTTATAGAATGTACTTAATAGAATTGGTAGGTGTTAATAACTCACATATTATTATTATATCTATTTCTTTATACCTGTTACATTTTTCATAAATTATGTATACCTACCTATGGATTAATAATACATACGGATAATCATGTAACGATATAAAGTGAATAATCATATAGAATTGAAAATAAGTGGTAATTCATTCGCTGCTTTTTGTCCTTATTTCTATGATCTCTCGTCCTTACATTTACCTGCGTAAGATATGGCATAAACTAAACATAACATCTAATTTATTCGTATACATACAGCTAGGTGTGTACCTACATAAATTAAGTATACATATATTATGTTAGTTTTCCGGTTTTCAATTTCCTCTGAGGTTTGCATGTAAATAGAAAACATCTGCATTAATAATAATACGGAAGGTATCAGCAAAGCTGCCCAAATGTAATATGGAAAGACAACAGGTATAGTAGAACGAAAGCCACTAAATTAAATAAAGGTAGTGAACCAATGATTATAATTCTGAGCTTGTCCGAATAGGCACGTAATATTGTACTTCCTTGTAATGTGGGAACATAAAATTATATACAGGTATGTATATATTATATTTCAAAGAGGTACTACCGTGAAAAAAAACTTTTCCTCTTGACATCTTACGAAAAACATAGAAATTTTTATTTCTTACTGCATGAAACACGCAGTTGAATGTTGTTATTTTCAATTTTCGTATTTTCACTCGACTGTTTCGTTCAAAAGTTTATTGTATTTACATATAGATGGCTCCCGTTCAAAAATAAAATTGAAATTCCTGGAAATCTACACCCCCCAGAGAGGATTACAAGAGGGGTGGATTGTTGCAAATGGCGTCTTGTTATTGCGCAGAGCTGTTTCAGGATTTAGTACTGAAACTGCGTATCAAACATTGAAATCAAAACAAGAAGTCTGACATAATTTGCCAACGCACGCCATAATTTATCATCCACGCCCTTATAAGTTGTTTTTATGTTTGTATTTTTGATTATTTAATTCATAAACTGTATTATTGTATTGGTGAAATGTGGTAAATTGAACATGTGAACGAACTGTCGTTATAGATACTTGTATTGGATTCTTTCAGCCATATGTAAGTTAAAATGATTGATATTATTTTTTTGTAATAAAATGCACATTTGCAACATATTTATATGAAAACTGACCATTTTAGCCGAATATATAACATCAAATAATTACTCACCTATTGATAATATGCATATAAATATTACATATTTCTTGATACACCTAGTTTTATGCAATAATTGTAAAATCAGTATTATAAATTTTATTTTGTATATCAAATTTATATTGTACTTGCATACTTGGCTGAATGTAGGTAATGGTATATTTACACACACATTTCTATTGAAATATGAAATATGATCTTTCACATTCTGGGTGCGTGACATAATTCATCGCAGAATTGAAGATATGAAGTTAAATGTCATATACAAATCACAAAAATATTAATTGTGCCTTAATCTCATATTTTATTTTAGCTTTATTACTTGATCACCAACACTGGCACCCTTCAAGCTTCCTCAACGCTTCAGAATGTCGGGAGAAAGGTATCAAGATCCAAACTCCTCAGCAGAGAATCTTCTGTATACTCCTAGTGAGGGATCACCAGAAACTAATGGTTAGTATAATTTGATAATATCATTGAATTGAAAGAAACATTTCTTAGAGCGCACTGAAAGATATTTTTGTTTATGTTATAATGTTTTGATATTTTTTCAGGAATCAATGGATATATAAATCCAGTTGGACCTGAATCCATACCATCAAGTCCGCCACCATCATATCAACATGTTTTAGAAGAGGTATCATCTATTAAAAATATATATACCTATAAATTTTTGAAATAACAATAATCAAATGAATTCATTAGAAAATTTTCATAATTTTAATTTTGAATATTTACTCTATATATTAACACTACTTCTGCCATGTATTGCTTTCTGCATTGATGAATTTGTTCTAGGCCCCGGACTAGAGTGAAAGAAACAATATAGTATGTGACTACAATTTGCGCCCCCTAGATTTTAATTTCAAAGAAGTCCAAATACACTTTCAAACATCCAAACTGTAAATAATATACCTGAGTCAAAAATTGAAAATAAACTGACAGTGAGATTTGTAACCTGGACTAAGTCAAAAATTCTACCATCAAGCTTATTGACCGTCTTACAATAATAATTTTTGCTTAAAATTTTTCAGACTCGATTGGCAGCTTTGAATGAAAACCAAGGAACGGGAAAATCAAACCGAAATCCAATGACTAAACAAATAAGTGTGGACTCTAGCAACCTTGGATCAAATCAATCCTCCCCAATTAGTATTTCTAGAACCACCAGAAGAGCCAATACAATATCTTCTGATGAATTAACGCACACCACTGTCAATACAAAATTAGAAAACAAAGAAAATGTTGACCAGGATTTATGCAAAGAAAAAGATAATATTGAATATATTGATAGTGGTGCTCCCAGTGATATGTGGCAAGATTTCCAAGAACCATCAACTTCATATGATGTTAGCTCTCGACAATTTGATGAGTCAAGTGTTGCAACGTTAGCTATGGATCAGTATGACAAGGATTCAGAAGAAGAGGCAGCAGTATATGAAACAATAAATGAAAGTGAAATTGAAGAGGAAATAGAAGAACAGAAACAAGAACAAGATAGTACAAGGCAACAAGAATATGAATGTAAATTAAGACATCAACAACATCCAGAAAAATATATTGAGGTAGTTGCTCAACTTTTAAAATTTTTAGTAAAACATATTGCCTATACCTTCTGTAATTATTTAACAGAAATCGTAAATTGTTTTATGTTTTAAGGTTCCAAATAAAACATCAAAGGAAATGTACCTAGCAATGGCTAAAGAAATGGGTATAGTTTGCCGCATGTCTGATCAATGTCGATGTTTGGATTGCCAAGGAGGCTATTTAGAATGTGGTGAAGGAGATGGGGGTGATGAGAATATCAAAACTGATGGAGGTCTTGGAGCTGGTACTCCTATGTTTGTTTCAGAAGCCTTCGGACATGGTATGGCTCCAGCTTGTATCATTCTGTAGATTTTTTAATGAATTTATGAAACAAAATCAGTTTGTTGTTTGGTATTTATAAAGTGAACATAACTTTTTACTGACTATTTCAAATTGTAAAGAATAGCATCAAAAATATTTGTGGATACAGTTGTTATAAGTCAGTAAAATAAATATTGACAACTTTGTCTCCTCTGTAACGGAACATGACTCACTATCTATTGGAAGGGTTTAAATATTTTACCTTCTGAAGCCAATGTATTCATGTATCCAATGGTTACTGCAGGGCTACTCTTGAAAAAACTAAACACGATCTTAATCTAGTCTTGATCTTGATCATACGACGCACGAAGTGACTATTGGCCAAAAATACACGAAATCGATCACGCGTTAGCGGTAGCGCGGTGATTTTGACCATAGTCCCTTCGTGCGTCGTATGATCAAGATCAAGACTAGATTAAGATCGTGTTTAGTTTTGTCAAGAGTAGCCCTGCTGATGTCATTAGAAAATAAAGGAATCATGAGATATTACGGTAGCTACCAGGACTAATGTGTTTGTTATAACTATTTTGATGTCTAGAATTAGTTTATGAATGGATAATTGAAAATGACCAATGTTTTTTTTTATAAATATTACTCTTTCGTCCGATATTATATATACAAATGAATTGAGGGAATTCTGATAAATATTTATATTTTTATAGAAAACCAAGATTACTGAGATTGAGGTGCTCGCACTATTTGTAATATTCACTGAACTAATATGATTATGCATATACCTATTTATAAACTAAAGTTATAGAATATTGTACAGTTCATATAAATATGTGACATTTTGATATGCTTTGAGAATTTTTGTAACTAGCATTCAATGATGTTTTTGACACTGACTTGATAAAATGACTGCAAGCAAGACAAATCACAATTATGTTGAATGGCTGCACAATTCTTTCTACTTAATTCAACCCTTAAAATATATTGAAGTAAATAATTAATTGTCAGTTTTAAATTATGGTATTGTTAAATAAATTTTAAGCTAGATAATGTTACTAAAGTTGCATTGATAACGGAATTTCACCCCACATAGATATGTAGTATATTATGATGAATGTTTTTCAGAATGGTGTGTTTAAGTATTTCGTGTCAATTTAAATATAAGCTTCTAATATTTAAGTCGTGTAAAAGTGGAACATTAATGATCTTGAATCACATTATTATATTGTACACCCATCTTCATAATCATGACTGTACCCAGGCTTTTCTTTAGAGGGGGGAGGAGCAGCAGCTTAGTAAAATTTTATTTTTACATTTATCAAATGTGTGGACTTTTGTTTTTTAGTCTCAGTTTTCATGAGTTAGTAATTTGGTATGCGTGCCAAATTTTTAACCCCCCCCCCCATCTCACTCACCCCGAATGTCAAATATTCAATTTGGTAAATATTTCCCAATCTCCTCATTTTTGTTGTAGGATTTTAGAACCCCCTTGCAATACTAGCTTCCCACTTTGATGCCAATTTTCCATTCTTTATTACTAATTTTGCCAACTTTCTTACAAAATTCAATATCTCGAAATGTAGAAATAGAAAAAGGTATCTAAATAAATAAAAAATACCCCCCTCCCTGGGTATGCTCATGTTCGCACTCGTCATTATTAATGACCAGGTGACTAGAATGTGTCAGATGTGACGAGCTTTCATTTTTAACCATCAAATAAATCCTGAGACTATGTAAGTACTTTTGAATACAAAATCAGTGGTATCATTATCGAAAGAATTATACATTATCAGATCTAAGTTATAGATCTACAACTCTACTACACCATCATGGCATATCTCATACGTGGAGTAGCCAGCGACTAACTGATAATTCTTTTAGTTTGTAATAATAAGGAATTGATAAAAATATATTATGAATCTGGGTCATTTAGGTGTAGTAAAATCATTGCACAATGAGTGTTGTAGATATCACGGACTAAACTATGTGTGTAGGTAAGTAGTTAAATCAAAATTATTTATAAATAAAATAAAAAATACCTACATATGTATGTGTGTATGTTATGGTGTAGAGTTTAATAAATTAATATTAATATTTTAGTTTTGAAAGATGTATGTTACATAATGAATTATCAAATAAAGCCAATATTATAGAGGCTTTGATCATGCATGTAATTTGATTTTTATAACCATATTGTTTAATGATTTTTTGTATCTTGATGTGTTCCACAAAAGTAAGTTTAAGCCGATAAATGATAGCCTAATTAACTACCTGTACTAAAATAAATGTTTTGCATATTCAAATAAATGTATTAGTTCCTATAGGCTTTTGTATAATATGTATATAAAATATAGAAGATGTTATTTTATTTAGATTGCACAACTACGCAGTTATGGTAGGATTGTTTAGATCAACGCACAGTGTCTTAGGTATCTAAATGAATAAAAAATATTAATAACTATAATTAAGTTTCTGATCACCTACTGTGAGATGAATATTTGATAACTGTAAACCTAAACAAAATACACACTTTCTGATTAATAATTTAAAACATTTTAAATAAGGATAGTATTGGTCCTGTGTTCCTTTTCATAAACTGTGGCTACGATTTGTTTTGTAATGGAAATGTAAACTCTCCAACATACTATTATTTGGATGACTGTCTTTACCATGTGAGCTTTGCTTTCTAAACTTGGTTAATTTCAAATGAAATATATTTCCTTTTTTGTGTCTGTGGGCAATTAATTCCAATATGGCCTAAATTATATGAATTATTGTTTCTACCATAGTGACATAATGTAGATATATTGAAGTGTCATAAAGGAGGTATATTTTTATAAGAAGTATTTTATACCAAGACTCCTCATACTACCTATTCACATATTATATTGTACAGTTTCTCACATAAATCATTTTGTAGTTTTTAAAGTTTTGACGGGCTGGACCTGAAAGAAATGGATATTAATATTAAGCATTTGCTAGGTTTAATAGAAGTGTAAAGGATAACTATCAAATCTTTTATAGGCCATCGTGTAATATTTTACTGTACCTATACTTTCTGTATAATTATGTCTTTGTTGATAATAACATTGTTTTTTTTTAAATGACCATTAATTTTTTCACGTTTCTGTTGCCTATTGATTTCCCATTATGAAGAAAAGGTAAAATTTATATACTCTTTTAAATATAATTGTTTTTAAAGTAATTTAAACATTGATCTAACATGTTAGATCAATGGTTAGATCAATGAATTTAAGTTTTTTTTGTTTTTTTAATATTTAAGGAATGATTTTTGTTCCATGTTTTTTTATATCAATTGATAATAGCCTAAATAGGTACTAAATAGTTATTAATTTTATATACCAAAGCAACCAACATGATACTTGGGTAGTCAGATTATGGTCTAATCTTCAGTAAGTTACTTTAAGGAGGGCAAACTGAGCAACTGTCTAGAGCCTCACATTTTGCGGGGGTCCTCCAACAGAATGAATGCTCAAAACTGGATAAGAATTTTTATTCAAAATGCAAAGAGTAATGGTAGTAGTAGTTGTCATCAGGGGCCCCTCTAAAATGCTTTGCCCGACACTCCGCAAATTTTGATTCTCCTTGGGTCCCACAAAATCTAGAAAAATTGGAATACAGTGTCTATTATCAGGAGCTTTCTTATTATAACTGAACCTAATTTTAATAATATCATTATTATTATTCTGTTTACTTATTTTGTGTGTCCATTGCCGATATAAAATATTTATGTTACAGCATAATACATGTAATGAGATTTACCCACATTTTGTGAACAATCATGCATTTGGGGAATAAGTGTTAATTTTATTTGTAACTCTATCATTTATATTGTTTGTTAGTAAAATTTAAAATGTAAGTTATAGACTATTAAAGGTCACGTGGTCTTGTCTATGGATTTGCTTTTGCTTGGGGGGCAAACAGTCAGATTGCGCAAATCATCCTTGTAAGATGTTATGCCATAAGAGAAAAAAAAGAAAGTCAGACGACAAAATAATAACAAAATCGACACTGACAGTTTTTTTGATTATTAGGTATTCTTTAGGCGTTCCACCTAATATTACACCGTAATCGTCTGTTGTGTTGGGATGCCTGATGCCCCTCAATGATTTTCTGTGACGTCATCCTTTAATGGTCTATACTCATAATATGATATTATTATAGAGCTGTTTATGTATTTACATTAAAATATATATATATTAATATCAGTCTGTTAAAATTCCTATGCTTAAATTAATATTATCATTATGAATGTTTCATTACCTAACTATAATTATGATCTTAGAATACATTATTCAATTATATTGTAAAACCTTTGGATGTATGAGGGTTTTTGTAACTTTAATTTCAAAAGTAAAATATGTTTATCTGTAATAAATAATGTTTTAATTCTCCCTTTAGATATAATGTTAGAAAGTGTACTTTATTCATCTTTCAATTTGCTTTTTTTATCTTCATTTGTTTCATTATTGGAAACAAATTAGCCAATCTTTTGATTTTCCACAAATTTCTATTTTGGGCTCACTTCTTTCCCATAATTCCCTACGTGTTTATATGTTACATGTAGTGTTGTGGAATTCTCAAGAAATAATTTTTGGAGAAATTTCTCGAAGTAGAGAATTTACAGAGATTTTTTTTTATTTTGTATTTAACAGTATAATAATAATAAATACTTTATTCAATCAATCAATAACAATTTACAAATGTTGAGACAATTTATCACCAATATGGCTACAATTAATTATGGAAACAAAAAAATGTTTGGTACCTACCAAAAAGTGCTAATAACTGATGAAAAATATTTATGTTTGACACCCCACATGTCCATATTTAAGTTAAAAAAAATTGCAGGTACGTATATGGAAAAAAAGTGTTAATAACCTCTGATTTGGACCTTAATCAGCCCCACAAATTTTTGGATCAATCAGGTTGGCTGCGAAGTGTACTGGGCGAAAGGTCATAATACCACTAAGAAAAATTATGGAGATAAATTTCTCTTCCATCAGAGAAATTCTCAGAGAAATTTCTCGTTCTCGAGAAATTTCTTTGGAGAATTTTCTCTTCTCACATCACTAGTTACATGTATCCATGCCTGAACCTTTTTTCCTTTTTGTTCTTCTCTTTGGAACTGGTGCCCATATAGAGACATTCAGTAATTATTGTTTACTTTCTCTTTTCTTATCTGCAACAACAAAAATGAAAAAGTTCATTGGTTTATGTGTAGGTTTGTATACATCATTACAAGCTTCCTCCATTCCACAGGAAATGTGATCTATAAACGTTCCACACAAGGCAAGTATTGATAATTATAAAATAATAATTATTTTTACTAAAATACCTACACAACATTTTAAGTGAAGTCATGACAATAAAAATAATTAGGTATATACAGAATGGCAATAAATTATTAAATTTAATATTATTAATCTAAATTTTTGTCTATAGTAAACAATTCTAGTCTATGATTCCATATAGCGCATGTCACGTGACTCATTTTTTAGAGTCGCGCATGCGCAACTTCAATATATTTTCAAAATGAAGGCCGTCTACCTTATTGGTGTCGCTCCGTGTTGTATTTTGATATAACTAATATTTCAAAACCATTATTTTAGTGACAATTTTTTCTTGGTTTGTGGTAATTCGTTACGATTATTCGTTTTCAAAACATTTTTGTCGCCGTGTTTCGCTTAAAGGTAGTAATAACTGGTAGTTCCTGCCCACTTTTATTAGCAAATGTTTTCATTCTAACGTTTTTTTTGTTTCTCACAGGATAATCGAATGCATTGTGCATCTCTTCAATATTTTGATTGTGTGCTAAATCCAATATGATTTGAATTGATTGTTTCTGCAGTACTTAATGTTTTAAGTAAAAATTCATATGTGCATTGTAACAACATCGTCAGAGTTCCTATTTTGACAGTTGTTCATCTCTGGTTGACGTAATGAGCGCCCGGTGTAATTCACCTTCGTTTTCGTGCGATTGGTTTGTAAATTTATCTTCATTAAGGTTCAATAAAGATAATCATGTAAATAATCTCAATAGGAAGGTTCGTAACGCGTTGTGGTTTGCATCATGTGTTAGTGTTTATCAGTGGAAGTTCTCGACCTAGTGTTTGATCAATTTATGATGTCATTTTATGCAAATTTCTCGCCTTGTGTCCAATCTTGGCAGATGATTGCGTTGAATAATTTTGATAACATGTTGAATTAGATAATTTTGAGAGTATGTCTTTTTTGTTTAATTTAACCAATCATTGAATTTCTGGAGCTCACTTACACCAGTCTGGTTTTTATTTACCATTTGTTCCCCAATATTATGTACCAAATTTGCAGTACCTAGTTATAACCATATTTTGATAAATACCATCTCATGTTACCTTCGACTACTATTACTATACCATCACGACTTATCCCACACGTGGGGTAGCCAACAGTTTAGTTACCTTTAATAAACACGCAAGCTGTCCTCTCCATGACAATAAAAATGAGACAATCTATTTTTTGACACCTGTCTCTAACAGGACATTCGAAAACTTTTGAAAAAGATTGGGACATTAATTCCTTGCCGAGTGCTCCACGAATTTCCATCATATGTTATCATTGATAATAAAAGTTAAACCAAACAATTGGTCAAATATATGCACCTCTATTACTTTGTTTCATTTAGTAGCTCTCACTATAAACATCTTGCAAATGTTGAGGGTGAAGGTTTAGTAAATATATTGTGGCCCTGATATCCACAATCAGCTGTTTCCGTGTACTTGTGGATTTTAGTCTCCTCTGTTTTTAAGCATATTGTAATAAATATTTACCTTGTAATCAAGGTTAATGAATGAGTGTCAATTGATATTTACAAATATATTGACTATGTAAACATGTATCAATATTAAAAATATATATATTATTATAGTATACTATGGTCCTGAGTCCTAACACATTGTACTTAGTCCTGGTGTTAAATTTATTTAGTACTTTGTCCCTCTTTTACATATATGCAGTTGTTGATGTGAGAAAAAGTGGACATAAAACATAATGAAGTTTCAATGATATTCCTTTTTATTATGAAGTTTATGTTCTCTGCGCATATAAATGTAAATAGTAGACATATTCCAATATTTTAGATTTGGTCCATTTAGTCTCCTGGTAAATTTGACGCATCTTTCTCTATATTGTTTCCTTATCGTTAGTAATGAAATATTAAGCTGATAAAGGTGTTTGTACTTAAAGATAATGTTTGTGCAGGTATTTTGTTTTGTTGTGCATCTTATAAGTTGAATGAATAAGTGTAAAAAGTGAAACTATAGGTGCTTGTTTGATAGTGTGGTGGTGTTTATCAAAAAGTGTTTGTCGTGGAGACCATGAGAGGGAGTCTAGTGTTGAAACAGTTCCTTGGAAGGGAATTACACTTTGCAGACACATAACCAAAGACTTATTATTTTAAAGAGGTAAGATATATTTTACTTTCACTCTTTTAAAGCTTATTTTGAACATTAGGAGTTTAACAAAAAATGTATCGTTTATTTTCTTTCGAACCAACAACCCGCCTTTTGTATTCTCTATTTCATCAGAAATAAAACAAGAATGGGATAGGGACTGTACTACTTTAGTGTCAAAAATAGATATATTCATAACATCAACTACTTTAATAATTCCTTTAGAGAAGCAAACCTTTTTATTGCGGCAGACCGCTCAATGTATCATAATTATACAACTTTTGAGGCGGATTGTTTGCAATGAAAAAGTGAAAGTGAAGACCTTTTTGCAGGTCTCAGATTTCCGGTATTTGATGACTTCCCTTACACTCTAAATTTCTATTACCCATCACCAGGTATAGGAAAAGTTATAGGAATTTGACATATTTCATGATCTTGGTTTTGTTAAGGAATATTTCACAGATTTGCTTTTAACTTAGTTTTAAATATCTAGAACACTACAAAAAAGAATTACCTTCATGTTCCTTCCACGGCCTGGTAACACTTTCTCCGAGGTTTGGGGGTTGGAGATCACTGTTTTAGAGGCATGCCAGGGAAAATAAACCTCGTGGGATGTTTTTTTTTTGTTAAATGAATCAAATTGTTCATTATATCGCCCATTGCACAAAATTTATTTGTCTAGTTTAAATTGTTTATTTTATTTTGTTGATTTTTTGTGCAATAAAGGTTTTTATTATTATTATTATATGGTATTCAACAATGAATATTTTGAAAATGATACATATTAAATTTTTCAGGAATATATGTTTTTTTTTTGTAATAACATGTGAATAGTCGACGGACACAGTGGTTAGTTATTTTCCTGTGTATTTGAACTACCGATTTTTATATTATTTTTTCTCTAACTACCGTCTTTGTATATTTGCAATATAGCCCCTTTACTAGCAAATATAAGTTTTGCTATATTTACCATTGTATTTATTTTATACTTATCAAGAAAAAGGCTCGCAGATGTCCTGTTATATGTGCTACCATAATATTGTAGGATATGTGTAATAAGCAGTTACTGAGTCTAAAATTTAAACAGGTATTTAAAATATAACAGATCAAACACGCATTATCACGCCGTCCTGTATGGAACCAAACTGTGTGTCCCTACAGAACCATGTATTTTATGTAAAATCGTACAGAAGTTATAAAAATAAAAATTAAAAATATATTTTTATGCAGTATGTGCATTCAAAAGTGTGATGTAAAATAACTTTAAAAATATTCTTAATAACTTCACATATATTATTTGGTCTTATCCGTTCTTAAAACTTAAAAGAAGTGACAAATCCTGTCCCGTATAGAACCTAAATATAAACCTCTATTCTATGTTTAATTAAAAAGTTACAATTTCAAAATTTTTGTGTAACATAGGTGTCTATTGGTACTATCTTATCACAAATAAAGGTTTTTTAAAACATAATAAAAAAAACATCTGAGAAGTACCTCACAAAGAATTGCTCTCCAAATCTTTTCCATAAATTTTAAAGTGTTATGTACAAGGCAGATTATCCTCTCCATGTCAACAAAAATTCAAGGCATACAGGATGAGTGGCAAACCTCATTATCTGAATTTTAGATATTAAATGTCTTATGTATTATGTTTTACGATTACTTGCCTTTTAAGGAAGCTCCTAAACTTTCAGAAAAGAGTATAAGAACTTTTGTTATCCGGGACTCCATGAAACATGGTTAATTATTTATGAGGATAATTTTATTTGTTATTATGAAACTACAATTTACATGTATATATGAATGTATAGATTTTATATTGTGTGTCTCAATAAATTGAATTGAAGATGTATAGTAATTACACACTTCATACATATTTTATTAGGAACAGACAATAAAGCAGGTACATACCAAATTGTATATAGGAATGTTCATATTATGTGAATGTAAGTTGTTGTGTTAATTAAAAACACCTGGTTTGATGTATCCATTCATCATTGTTATACTTAATGTTGTATTCACTTAGATTATTTCAATCATCAATTTATTATTTGTGTTAATTTTACAGTCTATGTAATAACCACAATGCTCTTAAGGAATATGTTTTACAACTTTATTTTGTCTCAATTCAGATGTAATTAATGGTCATCAAACCATTTTAAGACTTTTAGTAATGCAAATGTATGTATTTGGTTAATTTGATGCATTTTTTATTGCATATTTATGTTGACCCATAAGACATATTATTTCGGGTGCAATCCACTCAAAGCAACTGCATCAGCGACATTTTTTTTCCACCAATGAATAACTAGATATGTACAATATGCACTGCTTACTTTAAGTATGGTGAATCGCATTTAATAGGATTAGAGTAAGTGACTTAATAGTATAGAGAGCATATGGAAGTACAGAATACCTTCTGTCATCTAAAAAAGGTCTTCTTCTTCCTCTTTTATTATAGTCTATCCCCGCTCATTCATTCTACGTGGTCGCACCAGAAGCGTTTTCTTTTCCTGCCCCATCTGATAACGTCTTCGGTATTGCAGGTCTCACGTATTACTGTGTTTCTGATTCGGTTATAATGTAAAAAATATGTCAAATTTTACAAATCCAAATTTATTAAGTCATTGAATGAACGAACAAACTTATTGCTTTATCCATTATAATCTAATTTCTTCCAGACCACCAATGTCATATTGATAAAATATGATGCTTAAATTTATTTTGCCTGGTTTAAGCTTTCACTCGACGTTACGAAATGTCTCGGTTTTTTGTTTTGGCTATATGTGTCTACCCCTACTGTAAATGTTTATTACTTGCTGCTTGTTGGCTGGCTGACCTGTGGAGAATTACATGATGATATGATTGAATGAATGAATTTCCTTTTTGTATATATAAATGTATTATTATATTGTTTTTTTTCTTGGCTATAGAGGGACATTGAAGGAGTGTAGTCAAAAGATTCCACATACGGGGTTGTTTTAGCCGGCCAGCCCTTCAGGCTGCCCACAATGGCACCTTCGGTGTGGACAAGATTTGTTATGTGTAGAATTTCAGATAAATGGAAGTCCCCAGAGTTCTGCGGTATCCAGGTGAATGAACTCTGTTCAGTTGATTTCAGATTCTTCAATGAAAGTGAAATTTATCGAAAGCTACACAAAAATACAAAATATTATACTAATACATACAAAATACTCCGATGCAATAGGTCATATATATTTTGTAAAAATTCTAATAGCTTGAGATGATCCCTACTATGCAATTAGTTTAGAGAGCTATGGCGCTGTGAGCACTCCCACGTCGCCTGTTGCATTGTGCTAAAATAATCCTTGAGCAGTGCAAGCAGACCGGTTAATGGTAAACTTGACAGCCATACTGGGTTTGTCTGCAAACATATGACAATGGAATATTGTCTTTAGAAGAGGCAGAATCTGAACCACAAGCAGGAGCCTCTTCATCATCATCCTCGGAAGACACAATGCGATCCGACTGAATGTAGTTATTTTCTTCCGCCGATGATTCTTCGTCAGATTCACGGAGCCAAGATTCGATCCTCTCTTCGTTATTGGCACTATTCACCCAAACTCGTATATTTCTAGAAGTAGACGGCTCAGAAGAAGAATTAGGCCGCTTGCTATTCATTTTTTCGGCGCAAAATCAGTAATCACTATCTTTAAAAAAGTCACACTTACACTGACGCTACGTACCACATACGTAGGATCATCAAAATCACCTATTTAGGGACGTGCCACGTGCCCACTCTCTAGCACCCCACAAGAGTCTCTGGCATATAGGAAACCACCAAAAAGGACGTGCAAAAATTCCAGCGCAAAATAAAGTTTTAAACGAAAAACCGTTTGCATGACGTACCACATACGTACGTCAGTGGTTAAGGGTTAAGTGAAAAAAATAATAATACAATCAAATGAAAACTAAAAAAAAACATACTAACTGAAATAAGCGTGTTACAGAAAAAAGTACCCAATTAGTGAGGAGTGTATCTTTATGAGGTTATTGTATGTAATGCCAAATAACATTTACTTGTAATTTCCTATTATTTGATCTTAATGTTAACAATATTATTATGTTATCGGTTTAGTAGATTTTGTTGGTATGTTCCACGTGATATAATATTATGATCTGACAGAGATAAATTAAGTTATGTTGATTATTTTGATAAATAACAGCAATACAATATATTATATTACTATAACCTAAATAATAGATAGATTATGTATGGTAAACCAGTTAGAATGCGAAACTCTTTCCTTGTTCACAACCTATGGGTTAGTTGGAAGATATTGCGCTTCAGCGATAAACTCGACCATTGCATAAAATTATGTGTTCCGTTGTTGTTATACCATGTTTTTTCTTCTTTGTATACTAATTTTGTGCAATAAAGATTATTATTATTATGTACACAAATCCATTGTATTTACTTTCCTCTGTTCTTAAATAATTATTAATTAGTATATATTTTCTCTAAAATCTTACCGCCCAACCTTTCATTTTATTTATTTATTTATTCTTTTTGCTCATCATCATTACATAACAGTGTTAACAAAATAATATAAAATTTTAGAAACTAGGAAGATGTGCAGTGGCGAGATTATCACTATAAAGTGATTTCTTCCATCTAACCATTTTGAATATGTTATGGGCGATTTTACAAGAAACCCGTCTTTTACAAGATTATTGTAGAAAATATTTTGATTTTAACTCAGTTCCGAGAATTATATATAACAAGAATAAGTAGATATATGAAGTACGTGTATTTATGATTATTGTAAAGTGTACGTGTAATTAATGTTTATTCCTGGCACCATTAGCTTCACATAACATGTCTATTGATGGTATAATAGTGCAGGGGTCACTCCATGTGCTATGTGTAGCAAACCACTTGCTATCTGATGTTCTAATTGCCTCAAACGTACCTACCTACCTACCTATGTTATAATTATGTACCTACTATAATAATGCTTAGTATTGAAACATGGTTTATACTCAGGTCATTCATTCCTTAATATCTCCGAATGTCGTACATAAAAATCCCATTCTATATTTTGGTTCGAAGATAAACTCCATCGCTGCATGAGGGCTAATTTAAAATGTGCTATAGGTGGCTACATTACCCTATATCAGAATCATAGGCGCACAACGGAACGCCCTGTGGCATTATGATTTTGTGTGCGATTCAAATGAAAATAGAGTAAATTTGAAAATATTAAGAATCCTATAGTTTGGTTACATTTTTAAATACCTATACAGGTACTTCTGGTTGCTTAAAACAATAACACGATTTGCAATTCTACATCTCGAATGTAAAATGCTCCGCAGAGCGGTGTCCGTATCGTAGTTCTGGTATGTGGTACACACATTTCTCGTGTGAAAGGTGGTTTATTGTGATTAAATACCATGTAAGATAACAGTTTCTTTTATGTCCCGTAATGTCTATGTATTGTAATGTAATATGTCTATAATTTGTGTACTTATATCAAATTTCATTTTCACTTGTTTCAGCGCGGTGTCCTCCGGGATGTCTCACACGCGACCAGAGAACCTGGACGGCTTCGTGCCGCTCCTAGCGCGTCCAGAACCGCGTGCCCGCCAGCTCCTAGGCGAGGAGTTACTGGCCTTCCTCGCAAATCCCGCCAATGACCTTGTCTGCGAGGACTTGGGCGCTCTCGTCGATGGCTTAATGCCATGGATCACAGGAGGCAATTTTAAGGTAAGATTACAATTTTTCACCAAAATACATTAGAAGGAGAAGTTCATTCGTTTTGTTGTAGAATGTTTCATTTAAATCGGAACAAGTAATTATTTATTACGTTTTATGAATCCCATGGGACCTCAGTTTTGTCCTTGTATTATGTTAGAGTGATTGTTGAGACGGGTATTGGTTGACCTTGTAAGGACGTGTTTATTTAGTGCGTCAAACAAATCCATTTCCACTAAAACCACATCACACTTCTCAAATCATAATAAATCAGGAAACACTTTACCTTATTTAGAGCAGCAACGAAATAATGTGACTACAATATCAATATACTAGCTATAGACTCACTTCATTGGAAAATAATCATAAAACGGAGAAATCACATAGTAGATACTGTATATGAGTAGGTAAGTTCATAATATATACCTACATTATTTTTTATGTACACAAAAAAATAGGAGCACAGGGTAGAAACATGTTCATTCAGATCGACTCTGCGCCAATTGAGTAAAAAGAATATACCAATCAAATGACATAATGTGGGCAAAATAATTTTATTTCGAAAAGCTAAACACGCAAAAAAATGAGGTTTTGAATAAAATACTTTATGTACCTATGATAACTTACCTACATTTATTTATTTATTCTTTACTTTAAATAGATTACAAGCAATTGTAAGCAACAATTACGAATTCATTAAATGTATGTTAAATATAGTTTTTGCCATTTACTGGATTCTTCACACCAACATGAATATGATGTTAAATATAATTTTTGTCTTTTGCCGGATTCTTCACACCAACATGAATATGATATTAAATATAATTTTTGCCTTTTGCCGGATTCTTCACACCAACATGAATATGATATTAAATATAATTTTTGCCTTTTGCCGGATTCTTCACACCAACATGAATATGATATTAAGTATTATTACTCAACAGACATCTCATCTGCAGAACCAACAGACTGTGCAAACTCCATCTAGTAGGAAACAAGAAACGTGTTCCCATGGTCACGAATCGGTCTAGTATTTACAGCCTGCTAGAAGGGGTCTTAATGGCTTAAAGAGGGAGTTTGCACAATCTGTTGGTTGTGCAGGCGAGGTTTCTATTGAGTTATATTCTCAACATTAAATATAATCAATACACCGAGGGCGAGTTTATCGTAAATGCGTCATTTCCTTAATGCCTACAAACAAATATTTGTATGAAGACTAAAATTTGTTTTTATTGTTATAAGAGTATAGATATCGGTAGTCTTTTGATGATACGCTGATTATTATAATTACAAGCTGTCGTTATTAAAAAATATTATATCTTATCATTTCATTCCCACTCAACCATAATATTTACTAAATAGTTGATAATGCAAAATCAATTTGAATACTACTACAATTCTACAATTAATACTTACCTATGTATCGGCTTAATGTTATTTGTAAGTGAACTGTCGTGTTAAAATGTACCTATTAAATATGTCACAGCTGTATCTAGACTTTTATTTTGTACGTTGTTTGAAAAACATAGGAAAATTGTTTGATATAAACGATATAATTTGTACCTCAGTTATATACATTTACTGATTTCTGCTACTATACTATCACGGCATACCCCACAAGTGGGGCAGCCAGCAGACCAGCTGCATGCAATAAACATACTGCGAAGTGTCTTATCCGTGTCAACAAACATTTAGAATGAGTGACAAACCTCATCGCGGAATTTAAGATGTATAATGTCTTCGTTTTTAACACTCGAAACTTACAGAAAAGAGTAACATCATATTGTGTACATTCAAAACAAGTAATTTCATGTCAACAAACAGTATATATAATATTTAGTATGTATATCAAACAATAATAATTTATTAACTTTAGAGTCAAGGAGGTTTACCAATAAAAAAAACTAATTAAAATTCTTACGAAAGTCGATAGTCTTTGTTGAGCCCAATAATAATAATTTCTAATTAGATATAATTGATAATGAGAATTTTAAACGTTAATTTTATTGGCCTTATTTATTTTACATTTAAGGCGTTTATTTAGACGCGAAAAAAAGAACAATAGTTTAGTATCTAACATCGGCAAGTAAAGCAGTATGATAGTAATCTGAACTTGAGCACTGATTGAGTATGTGTTGCCTATTCTTTCATACTAATGATCATTTATCTAGCGTTGACATCTCTTCATCTTTTTTACACACCATCATAGGTCGCTAGGCGTGGGAAGTTTGTGTTCTTGGTTTCTAATCAGCTGATCGCTGCTTCCATTATTACTTTACGTTGTATGTGTACAAAATACTCAAGAGGTACAATTTGTAGAAAGTATTATGCATTTGGATCTCGTAAATTTCAGTTGGCTATCCATTAGCACGATCACAACCTTTCTGTGTGTAAAATAATAAACATTCGCGCATTATCTTTATCTTTTCCTTAGAAAACCTCATCATTCTTATTGTTTAAAATCAATCAGTAAAAGTTAGTACCTACGTCTAGTAACAAGACTTCGCTGTTCTTTAGTAAGCGATTCTATTTTCTCTCTTATATCCATACAACATGTAAAATATATATAATATGTAGGTATAATGCGATTGTGTGAATTGTCGGAAAATTATTTTATGAATGTATTATCAGATTAACACCACCATGAAATAAGCCTTAACAATAGAGAATATTTTGCTTGTATATGATGTGTTTGGTTCGGATAACGTGTACTTAGTTGGTGTTAGTAGATATTGATACATATAGGTATTTATCATTGCATATTATGTTTATAATGTTCCGTGGTGAACAGAAATGAAGAGCAATTGCTACTTATGGTGCTAGAGCTGGGTTCAGTAGGACGCGAACAGAGTTTACGGGTCGCTGCCTTGCAAGACATGTATATCTACTCTACATACATATATTATGTATGTAATATTATATACGTACATATATGCTTTGCATGATATTTTACACTTATAACATAAAATCCATATACCTAATTAACATTTACGTTTCGTTACTAGTCAGTACTGCACCATTGCTTGCGACGACATATCAGAATGTGCTTTATTCTCCTTGTTTTCGTTTGATTGCCCTCGGTACTAAGTCAGCGTGCATTGTTTCATAGAGCCTTGAATTGAAAAAAGAAAAAGCTACAAAGTACCTACGTATAAAAATGAAATGACAAGATAGTCATCTCTCGATTTCGTTTGAATGTATTGTGCATACGTAGGTACTTGCACTTGCAGTTTTATTTAATCCAACTGGTTCGATTTCTTCTGAATATTAAAAGACGCAGTATTCATTGCAGAATAATATTATGATTCATTAGATACTTTATTAAGAATGTTACGTTCTAATAGAATAACAATATAATTGATTAGTATTGGTATGTTAGTAAGTAAGTATGTATTGATATTTTATCCATCTCGTTTGTGCTTGGTCGATTGTATCGCCATCACCCTGTGTCGTCGTCTCGTAATATAAAATTGTTTGTCATCCCACACAGATCGGATACCAGTCTTGACAAATATGTAACATGTCCTAACTCATTTTGTATAGTAGCAGTAGTGCCTGATTGCCTGTATCTCACACAAGTAATACGCTGCTAATTATACTTATATATCGCTCATTGTAACTACATGATAATATCATAAGAGACTTATTATTTTCTCTAATAATAACTACAACATATTGTAAGTATTCGCTTTAATAATATTAAATCCATTCTTAACTTTTATATCAACAATAAATTATACTCGACGTGTCTTATTCTCGCGACGATGATATCAAAAAGAAATCACTTTGATTGACAATCATTCAGCTGACATTATGAATTTGTATAGAATTCTCATTTCCATTATTGGAGTGAGCTTGTATTTAATATTATTTATAGAAAACACTTCTATCACAACCCGAATGAAACTACTATTACTACTATCTCAATATATCCACAATTTTACCTAAGCTTGTTCATTTGCATATTTCTAATAGCGACAGAATTAATTATAAATTTGCATATTTTTAATACATATTATCCATGAGAATTACATATAACGCTGTATGGCTGTCTAAAAATATTTTTCATGTGTTATTTTTTTATCGTATAGGTATGTATTATTACGTCAGTTGTATACTTATCTATTCAGTATCAATTTGTTGGTCGAAGTAAAGAAGTTATTACTTTTTCTATTAAACCAAATGATGCCAGCGATATTACGCAACACTTGCTTACTCTCACATAATAAATAATGTCTTGTCTATGTACTGGTGCCACCTTTATATTTAAATCTCTAATGATATTACTGTTTTTTCATTATTATATATTAGGTGCCTGGTCGTTCACATATTATTTTATTCTTGCTAACCACAAGTTTTAATTTTTTAGACAATAATTTATAACTGCGCTGCTGGTGGACACGTCATCTATCAAATTCACACATTTTCACTAATTCTTAATGCATAACTTATGGACTCAGTATATATTTTTATTACTTCTCACTTTCTTTATGTTAAACTATTTCAATACTTAACCCATTCTTTCATTACATAAATATAATTTAACGTGCATCTAAATCTTAAAACCGAAGAGGCTAGTATAATTATAATAATATTTACGTGTGACGTGGTCTATGTTTTTTTGTGAGTAATCAACATGAATTTATAGTACCCACCTGTGTAGCTATTAGTGAAATGTTAAAATGTGGGAAATTTCAATATAAATTTAGGAGCCATCTGAGTATTGTTTGCTTTATATTATTATACGTACTTAGGTGTATTGTAATTTTTGATTTCCGGCGGATGAGGAACATTGTGCCTTTTCACAGTTTTTGCTGCATCTTGGATTCTCGGCTAATTTATTTAAGACACGTATTGTTTTCCGTCCTCTCCCGAAATTCTGTTTGAGCGATTGCTTATGCGAGTATCCATAAATCCGAAGAATAATGAAAGTATATAAAGGATGTCCATGGGTATCGATGTCAATGTGTAATGCAAATCAAGGCACACATAATACCTTTTTGCCTGTGTTTGAAGAGCAGATTTGGCTATTAAGTTTTCTATGTATGCATTTGTGCCTATTCGCGATATTATAACACACTTGATAGATGCTTTGTCATATTAAATTGTTCATTTTGAAGTCGATGTCATCAATTTCCTGCAATTTTTATGAACAATAGAAACGAACGTAAATAATTGTTTGAGGTAGAAACTACACGACCTATACTGTAAACACAGTATAGGTACACTAGAATGGGAATTCAGTGTTTCATTCATGATAAAAGATCCACAATATTTAATTTATTGTTCTCACAGCATGTTATTTTCATAATTAAACGGTGTACGAGATGAAGGTATTGTTTGTTCATGATGTGGTTTATCCATTCTGGACTCTCCATTAGTCTGCATTAGGTGCGCGTGTACTATAATATTGTATGTAGCTCGTTTTTTATTGTCGGTGTGTAAGTACGGGGTACTCGGTCCCATCTGTAGTAGGTACACTGCACATAGGTATATACCATACCATACCATAACAACACGACACAACCACATATAATAAGAATGAATAAATCTCGCTAGAAATGACGGAATCTACTATCTTGTTTCACAATGTACTTTCTCTGAGACCTTTTTAGAGATATCTGTAAAGTATATACAGTCTGATAACTTGTTACTTTTGGCAAGTTCTGTTTATCTGGTTATTTTGCTGTTTTATAAAGTGGGTGATATTGTGACTGTCATAAACATAACATAGGGATGTATTAGTACAATCTTGGCTGAAATTCTTCAATGGAATAAATAGGATGGAGAACATAAAAAAAACTTTGAATTGGAAATTGATATCGGAATGGGTGATTTGATGTGTTGCCAAACCCATGATAATTTCTTTTTGGTCCAAAAAATACTGCGTACAAAATCTGCATCATTTACCTGTTGTATCAATTTATGTTATTTTAATTATTGATGGTATTTGTTTTTATTACAAAAGTGTGACTTTTATTTTCTTTTTTTATTTTACGTAATTTACATGTAGGTCTTAAAATCCAATTTTATTTTTCTTTTTCAACTTTCACACTCGAGCGTTACAAATTGACCAAGGTTTGTTGAATAACATCTAATTTTAATGGACGAAATGACTTCCACTGTAGGCGTAAATATTCTAGTTTTTTATATGTACCTGCATATTATTATTTACCTACTTAATTTGTCATTGTCTGGGACGACATAGTGAGATAAGTTTCCAACGTGTGAAGGTTTTACGCGAGATCTACATGTAGGGTCATAGTCTGAACCAGGGATGTTGCGGATGTCGATTTTTACACATCCGCGGATGTGAATGCGGATGCGGATTTTTGAAGGCTCACATCCGCGGATGCGAATGCGAATGCGGATGTTTAAGATGTTATAGAAAAAAGTAGGAACTATCTTAGTTGGTAGGCCCCACTGTCAAATATGTGACGAAATTGTTGCTAGAATAATATTATGGATTTTTTGGCGAAACATTTTTTTTCTTTTTTGTTATTTGCAAAAATAAAATAAAACCGGCAAAAATAAAAACGCGTCGGATCTTGTCACCAATATTTTCGTTCCCATTGGTTAATGTCAAGTGCGAACGGCACACGCCATTCGCGGCCCCGCCCCATTTCTTTCTTGTCGCAAATTGTCTTACATCCGCATCCGCATGAACATCCGCATCGATTATTGCGGATGCGGATGCGGATGCAGATGTCCAAATACATGCGGAAGCTCCGCATTTGCGGATGCGGATGCGAATATTCGCAACATCCCTGGTCTGAACTACAATATCTAACTTGTGTATGAGAGTAGTATTAAGATTAAGTGTTTTATTATTAAGGTTCTTATTATATTACTTGGGACTTTGTGAAATTAGGAACTATATACAATAATTCCTTAATCACCTATATGTAAGTATGATCTCTTTCGCCATCCATGGACCTAACTGTACCGAGAGCACAATACATAAATTATACCTGCTAAATACATACATGCGCGTCTCTCTCAAATTACACATCGGGAGGTACCTACTATCTAGGTGTTTGTTTCGAGATGTTATTATTGTCAGAATTTTCTACACCTTCAATTATTCAATTATTATATTCACAACGAAAGTGTTTGTTTTTTATATCGCTTCTTAAAAAAAAACTGTTTATACTTTTATGAATCAATACATTATTTATTTATTTATTTACGTTTTATATTACATAATAATTATTATTACACAATAAATTACATAATTACATTACATAATAAACGGCTGTATCAGCCTTTACAAATAATACAAACAAAAAATACAAAAAAAAAAATTTATGAAACATAAGTTTTATAAATACATATTTCTGTTACTAAATGTGAGGATTCCACAGTTTACTGCATTAGTATCTGTTTGAATATTAACTAGTAGGTATAATCGCATGTTGACAACAATTTGTTTGGTTACAGTATGTGTTTGTAAAGAATAATTCAATTTATTGACCGAATATATTTGTTCAGTAATGCTAATTTTCGTATTTATTAATACAGGCTTAGGTGTGGAGTTGCAAATTCTCATTGAATACGATGTTTTAGCGCACATCTATCGTATCCGCACATGTATTACAACAAGTCTGCCCTTTGACTGCTCATTGTTGGTGTATTCTTTTATACTTTTTATCTGACTATTATTTATATTTTTTCTTTTCATTGTGCTGTAACAATTTTGTTGTGAATATGAATTTATTATTATTTAAAAATATGTGTTATTGAATAGAAGCAAAGGTCGAAATAAAGTTCATCTTTCAATTTTGCTATTTTTATATCCCGCATAGATATTCTCATACTTACTTACTTTTACTTTTCGTATGGCTCCGGATAATGTCTTGGCCCATGTGGGTTGCGTCCTGGTATCACAGTTTTGGCTCCAGTCTCGTCAGCCAGTCCACCGCCTCCGGAGTCGCCTCATGAATGTCCTGGAGGCCACCATTGAACTTTTTGAATTATTTATTAATTATTTTTTATTAATTATTTTTTATTTATTAATTATTTTTTAATTATTTGATCGAATAAATTCTCATGAATTTATTCGATCGATTAGTCGATGTGCAAAATGATTATTTTATGGTTAATCAGATTCATTTGATACACTCGAAGGTCGTCTTATATCCTACGGTGTGTTAGTTTCCTTATGAGTTAATCATAGTAAATAACGTGTAAGTACCTTACGTAATATTTAATATAACTCTCGTACTTCTCAACTATCTAACTTATTGCGGAGGTGTGTCATCTCACATTGTGCCCATGTGTAAACAGCACTGAGTATAACTACAAATTATACTTATGTACCTACATTATTTATATCAGCCTTGAAGGAATCAGTGATGCTGAGCTGATACAAGACGGCGGAGTTTATTGCGAAGTCGAACTTGTGGCCATATAAACAGTTATTATTTATCGCACATTATATTATTTGATTAAATAAATGCAATTTATACATACAAACCCACTACAGCAACATACACTGACATTGTGATTGTGAGTAACCATATACCTACCACAATTATGTAAAATATTATTAACCTTCCGTCAGACTAGTTTATGTTAAAATTCTTATGGAATATAATATACTCGCAAATGACTGTTTATAGTGCGTTTTCGCTGCATCAATTTAGATACGATGATTCAACGTAGCGGACCCACATGAAATTGAAACTCGGCGTGCAAATTGCAAATACTGCATCGTCTTATGTCTAGCGAGGCAGAAAATTCAATTTAATATAATTATTTTAAAAATAAATGTATTTCGGGTTGAGGTAAAGTGATGTTTTATATTTCTGGAAATATAAAACATCACTTTACATAAAATAAAATAGAAAATGATATTTTTCTCACACATTGTTGATTATTTACTTAAACTTCGATGTAAGAGAATGATATTATGATAGCAGAGATTTCTGGTAACAATTTTACATTTTCGTGTTTCCGTTATCGATTGTTATTTGTTACCTTTTATTTGATCACAGGCAGTACTCAGCACCTTAATATGATACCGTAATAAGCATAATATAGATTATTATATATTTATTTCGCAGACATGCCAGTGATTACTAAAGATAATGGGATGTGAAATGACCCGTACATACACACCTTCGTGCGACAAGGTAGCGTAGTTAATCTAATGTGTGCTCAATCATCAGAGGAAATATCCCGAGTAGGCACGGTGTGGTGCGGACTGCAAATGGTCCTCACTCCTCATTTTTTGTCTCAGTAATGCTACAAGTTTCCTCCGCGAAACATTATTTTGACATTTAACAAGTCTATAATATTTTGTAATCGCCTAATTCGATGTTTCGTTTCCTCTAATTTATGAATCACTACGTATACAGTAAAATATTTTCTCAACGTACTAGATACAGTTTTGTTTATTATTGTTGTTGTGTGTTTGTTTATAATATTTCTTTTAATGTCAATGTCGTTTGGTACATAAATTGTTTTTGGGCAACGTTCATAACCTACTAAATAATAATAATAACTATATCGATCGTTCGAAATGCGATGTAGGTAAACATTGGTCTGAGTTTCATGAGACGGGGATGTATTGTAATAACTACATATGATGCGTACTTTAGTAGCACACGATAGACTGCGTAACAAAGGAAAAATTCCCTCCGGTCTTTGTAGTAGCATATTCACTGCTATAGTATTATTATACGTACATAGTGGGAGTGAATGACGTTCATTATTTCTCGCAAGGTTTTTTGGACGAACAAGTTTGAATAGATAAAGATTATTATCTTTCAGCAATAAACACCCTTATTCAAACACTTTTAAAGTATGTAGTTGCAGAACTAATAATAGAATAACTTGTAACTTTCGTGCATCATTTATTCAGAGAAAATAATGTAAACATTTCTTTGATAGTATACCTACTGCTTAAAAACTATGCATGCTTCTTTTGTAATATTTTAACGTTTAAGGAATTATAGTGCCTGTTATAGATATCCATAATATAGATAGGTTTCACCTCATCCCATTACTATTACTCCAACTTTTTATAGAGTGCGTCTGCACGAATATTGTTTTTTATCCACCACCCTTTAAGCATGAACTTATGTATCTTTGTCTGTTCAAGGAAAAACAAAATGTAGATATTTCGCATAACAAACGTAGATATTATTAATTAAATATTTAGTCATGTTGTTTTGTGTATAAAAATAATATATCTATGGGACAAGTTGTTTGAATGTGTCAAGCGTATGCGAATCAAGGCAATAAATAATAGTTTAACATCTTTATTGAATTTACCAAAGAGGTTGACCTCTCGATTTAAATGTCTGCAATGTACTACATTAAAACACGTAAACCTATGTAGGTAGGTATAATTGAGTAATTTTGTTTACGTATTGAGATGTCGGCTGTCGGCAATTAGGGCAAACGGGATATCTGACAATAAAATGCAGCATATTTAACTTATTTTTTTATAGTTTTTATACTTAACAACAGTCATAATACTATCATAAATGGAAACATATTTAAAAAAAAAAGCAATACTAATCTACAAATTATTTGGCAAATAGGATACTTCAAGAGATCGGGTAAATATCCCGTATTGCCCCGAAGTTGGGGTAAAACGGGAAATGCTAAGGGGCAAAGTGAAGAAATCTTCACTTTGCCTCTCTTCTCTACTCTTCTCCCCAAAGCACGAGCTATGCTCAATTTTGGGGAGTAATTGTATTAGAAAAATAAATGTATTGTGTTTTTTGTTCGATTATTGTAAAATGATATTGTGTTTAATAAACTATTATTATTATTATTATTATTATTCAAGGAAGTGAGCAGTTTGCACATTATATGGGGATCATTGTTTGCACATATCCTAGTCTACTGTAGCACAGGAATTATAAGCCCAACTACCACACAAACTACAAGCTGCTCAATCCTCTTTTGATTGGGAGTAAAGGTAGCCAGCAACGCTTGACACAAGGACACTCGTTTTCGTCTTCCTCAGAACTAGTTTCATTCTTATTTCGTATTTAGCGTCTTTTATTGTTTCTTTTTTACTTGTTCAGGTTGTAATATTAATTTTACTATTTCTTTCTTATTTTTGGTAAGTACTTATTTCATTCTCAAACTAATTTTCGTATGGAGGTAGGTACTATAACAGCCGTTTTACAGCGTTTTATACCTTTTTTCTTTCTCGGGTTCTGAATTCTTACGGCTAGGCAATATTTATAATAAAATAAAATTAAAAAATGCCATCGTCTTTATTATGTAACGATAAAGGGACTCTAAGGGATTAGAGTTTGTTAAAAATAAAAGAGGCATGTTAAAGTTTCATAATTATTATAGAGCAAACAGTAGTAAAGTAAAAAAAATGTATGAGGCAAATCGGGATACCATCCCGTCCCGAGAACGTGTTTTTATGAGAGGTTAAACATAAAAAAATGGCTGCCCTCACTCAAACACAAATCCATACTAAATCATGCATTTTAAGGGAATCCTATATTTACCTGCTTACATGTGATTAAAAAATTATTTATTTTCAAAAAATATACTCAAACGATATTACGCCGCAGCATCTTCTTGGCGCAAAACACCATGTCCACTTCCTTTGACCCGTGTGGGGGAGGGGCACCAGTTTGACTAGTGTAACACATGAGACACATACCCACTACCATATTTCTCGTTTTGCCCCGAGCTTCGTTTAGAACCCAGTTTCACTCTGTACCTATTATATAATAAAGGCGATATATTTGCACTTTATTCCTTGCTGCTTTGATTAGGTATTATATATTTTTATTGAGTTATACAAAGGTACCTACATTTAAATACGTGACACGCTTCTCAATAACCTTCTTTTATTTTATTGTTATACTTTTGAATAGTCGTTTTAAAATAATTTTTCGAATGGTATGAACATTGCAATCTCAGACGCCCTGTTTTAAATGAATAGAAAATAATTGAATATAGCACATATCTACATATATGTTTTACATATATACCTTTTAGAATGTCTTATCAAACAGCCGCCTAAGTGTTTACATGCCATGGATATGATAGATGTTATGTTGATGTTGGTTTGGTAAGCGCAGTATGAAGTAAATATGTCGAATTGACCCCGAGATGATTATGTTTACTGTGATGAGGAGATTTATTATTGCCGGTTTTATAAATAGCTCATAATATTATGATGTTGGTCCTTACACTCGCTGTTTACTGCTGCGAGGATTGGCTATTTCAATACCCACTATCTATCTACTATCTACTAGCACCGTATCGTTTCATGTTTCCAACAACTTTGTTAGTTTATTTGCTCAATTAGGCAATTTAGATGCCTCTCTTTATTTTTATTTACCCCTTACTTACATTACATAACTTCCTGTTAGGCGAAAATGTATCTTTTACGGTGTAGGAAGGAATGAAAATTTGCCGCGTTTATTTCATTGTCGTAACATTTTATAGGTATAATACTATGTCAAGTTTTGATGATTATTTACAGATTTTACGGAAATGTTCATTGAGTACCTACCTAATACCCTCGTGCCTATTAAAAATATAAGTGTAAATATATTGGTGAACAAAGTAATCATGTAGGTATATTTGTGATAATTACTACACTTGCCCAACTGTCCATAGGTAGACCTATTGAAATACAATATGTTTTAGTTACCTTCTAATAATTTTCGTTTGAAAGCCCTTTATACATGCATAATTAAAGGCATGTTTAAACTTTTTTTTAATATTGAGTTATTTACGTCTTTCGCTCATCTAGGCATTAATGTCGTCAATATTTCGTAACAAAATGAACATCTTACTATTTTCAACACTGAATAAACAAAATAATTAAAAATAATTTAGGTTTCGGCATTAATTGAAAAATACGTACTTATATTCAGTTATGTATACGTGTTTTTGATATATTGCGATGGATGTGTATTGGGAGTTGGAAGAGGAAGAAGATGAATTGGAATTATCAGAGGATGAGGAGGACGTAAAAGGCAGGTGTTTGAAAAAAATAAGACATTTTACATCTTAAATTCAGCGTTGAGGTTTGCCACCCATCCTGAATGTCTTGATTTTATACTGGCACAAAGAGGACAGTTTGTATGTTTCTTACATACAGCTGATCTGCTGGCTACCCCACTTGTGGGATATGCCGTGATGGTATAGTAGTAGTAGTAGGAGGACTGCCACATAGAAATACCTCCACAGTACTATCAACTCATGGTAAATGATGAACATTAGAAGCATATTATATTGTATTACATTTCAGTTCCAAATATCTACACAATGAACGAATCTAATAGTTGTTTTCGAAATTAGTTGGAAATACTCTATTTTGGATTACATTGTCTAATAAACTAATTGTTTTAAAATAGTGTACTTCGTTTCTATTTTCCTTTAATTTTAACATTCATTCACGGTATTGCCCACAAGTACACAGAGAAAAAGAAAAAAACGACTTCTGTCTTTAGTTAAAAAAAAAAAAAAAATTCCATACGTTTCCGTTCATTTTCAACCTAGAGTAAGTAAGTCTTCAGCTGAAATAGAACTTTAAAATTCATACTTGTTTTTTCATTAACCTATATGTCCACGTAATCTTGTTTTTTATACATTATAAGTAAGTTACATATATGTGTGTGGAATGTCATAATTTGTTGATACATATATAGATTAAGATAAAATATATTTGCCATAATCTGTTGTTAGATAATATATAATATAATAATTTAATCTAACTTCTGTTTCGAGTATATTTTTAATGTTTGATATTGAAAACAATAATGGGATCTCCAATGTTTATTATGAGACTAGATGTGGATACTGTAAGTTTAATAGATAGGTATATTGTAATTATTGAAATGGGCCAATCACATTACCTAGGGTAATACTATTATATTATTGTCTAGGTCCACATAATATACACACATGTAGAAGTTGCAGAATCCAACCTAGTATTACAGCTGCCCCATAGACGTATGAAAATATAGAACAAGGAGTGGCAATGTTTTATGTGAATCCTATATACTTATGTATGTGTGCTAGGTCTGTATTGTTTTACTGCTCTGTGATTATTCTATTGTTTCATGAAATTAAATTGATATACCTCCCAGGCGCCTACCTGAATATAAAGCATTGTATTTGTATAATAATATATGCCATAGCACATTATCACCAATTTATAATCATGAGACAATTTTTCTTTTTTTAGATAATGTTCACATTATTCGTTATTTGAGTTGTTATCAATTTATGTATTTATAAACTATCATTGTTTTTTTTTCAATATACTGTAAATAGTTACCTATGTTATATATCATCCTATTAATATGGGTTAGTTGGAAGATATCGCGCTTCTGCGATTAACTCGCCCATTGCACAAATTTATTTGTCTGGTTCTACAATGTTTATATTTTAATAATGTTTGTTTTTTTGTGCAATAAAGATTTTTATTATTATTATTATTATCCCCTTTTTTCATATTTATATTTTCAAAATTAAATGTTTCATTCTTTACCTAATGCTGTAAAACTTACATTTGTACATTTATGAATTTGTGTTTTTTAATCAACTCTACTCTAAAAGTTCCCGTGGCACACTCAGTTGGACCATTTAATATAAAGCATTTTTTTACCAGGGATCATAGCAGATTAAGTACCCAAAAACTTTTTTCCCGTGTTCTTGATGAACTTAACACCCAGTATTTAGGAGCTACACTATATTTGAAAGCTTCAGGACCTTTACTATTAAAGTGCTATTACATGAAAGCGGAATAATAAAAGTACCTATGGAAGAAAGTATGACAGTTTTGTAAAAGGAATCAAATTGAGATTGAATCAACTTATATATCGCCTACTAGTATAAATATAGTACAAAACAATAATCTGCAGGTGATATGTATGTATTTATGATATTATATAGTGAATTAACATTGTGATTTTTTTACAATTTTATTTATTAACTTTATTCATTCTTTACTGTACATTGATTAAGATATTTTGCCTGTATTTTCCAATTAAAATTTGTTTCTTTTTTTATAATACTCAAATACAATTTTGTATCCTTTTTTAGGTATCACAAAATGGGCTGGAAGTCCTCACATCCCTCATCACCCGGATGGGATCAGATTTTGGCACGTACACTCCCACAGTGCTACCACTGGTCATAGACAGGTAAGCTACAGAGCTGACTACATTATCTATCCATCTATACTTAGTATCAATCCATTTCTTGTAAGTAGGGTAGCCAGTGTGTTTATTGTATTGTACACATTCTGCATATGATAGGATTCGATTAACATTTCTGAGATTTACTATCCATCATGATTAGGTGTTATTATTATATAATTAAGAAACTCATTGCTTGATTTGGTTGTAACAATTTGTGATAAATAATTCATTTGAGAATGATGCCATACTTGTTGAAATTTGATTATTGGTAGTATAAACTAATGAAGAGTATTTTTTTTATAATTTTTACTCTTTACATTGACGGTAGTACAGATTTTTTTCTCTGTATTATAAAGTAATGAAAGCACTGACGATAAGCGCAAGTTCCCAGCAAGAAATAATAAATGTCTCATAATTTTTTAAATTTCATAGATAATTCATTTTAACAAAACACTTATGTTGAAACAAAGTTGTGGAATCTTCAGTATCTGCAACTATTTGAAGAATTTAAAGTAAATCGACATAGCCGATTAAATATTCTTTGCCTAATAATTTGTCTTAGTAGGCTTGTTTTTCTTTGAGTAAATATTGTGTACTCAACCTTTGTGTCAATAGTTCTACACAGCGTTGATAAGATATGAAACTATTTATCTGTTTCTGTATTTGTTAGTTTGGCTAAATCATTTAAAAAATTTAAATTATACGATTTTTAAAATTGTCTTTAGTAAAATATATCTATTTATATTATGCATCTAATAATTTATGAACCAAATATAAATTTTTTTTCAGGTTGGGAGACTCCAAAGAAGTAGTCCGTGTAGCCGCCCGTGCTGCTCTTTCAGCTCTGTGGAGCAGTGGATCCCTAGCTGGACCTCAGTTGCTAGCCAAATTAGGAGTGGCATTCAAACACAAGAATTCCAACATGAGGGAGGAAGCTCTCACATGTCTCATGCAAGCTCTCAATGAGTGAGTAGATATGTTTCTAACAATTATAATAGTTTTTCTTCATGTACGTATAGGTGTGTGTAAATTTAGGGAGTGCATTGATTACTACCTTTAGTTTTTGAATTGATTTTTAACCTGTGAAATAGGGTAATATATATAAAACAGTCACCAACTGTATGTTTCTTTATATTTTGTTGGCAATTTGATAAGCCAATTTGTAATTGACAATGTTGTTTATTTGGCTATTTTTTATCATCTTCTCTATCTGTTTCTCGAGGATTGAGACCATCATTCCTCATTCTGTTGACCATGCATTTCTACAAAGTAGATGGTGAAGGATTGCCCTAATGGTAAAAAAATTAAGAAATTTTCAAGACTTGCTTGATTTTGGAAATTACAATGCCTTCAAAATATATTTAAGCTTCCATAATATTTTGATTATAGAATGTTGTTTTCTAAATATTTATAGACAAGGCAGTCAGGACCTGCAAATGAAAGGAGTAACACCTTCCATCGCAGCCTTATTAGCAGATCCCAACTCAGCTGTGAGAGATCAGGCTGCAGCAACACTCTTAGAAATGTACAAGAGATATGGTGAGGAATTGAGCTTGTTTCCAATAGTTGATTGTTAAATAATATCATCCAAACAACATGTATTTGATGTTTTTACTTTTTATTCAGGTGAACGTCTTAGGCTTGATTTAAGGAAAATGGAGTTACCAGCTAATAAAATGGCTGCACTAGAACAGAAGTTTGATGAAGCACAGGCCGCTGGTCTTTTATTAGCAACTGCCTGTTCCAGTAAGTTCTTTTGGCTTAAAGTATCATTGTATTCAGTAAATATAAAGTATTCATGTCTTTTTTTGTATTTCATGTACCTACTCTGTAAATATGTTTCTAGGAGGAATATAATTTTTTATAGTTAAACAGAGAGAAAAAATTGTGATCACATATATTGAAGATTTTGGGGATTTATTTTGGGTGTCTAAAATTACTATTTTTTGCAGGTGCAACAAATAGTAATGATGAAATTGACAATATTCTCATGCAGAAGCCAAGCAAACCTGTGAAAAGAACTTTTAGCATTCCAACTTCAGCAAAAAAACCAACAGAAACACCATCAAATAATGTCAACTCAGGTAATTATTTATTACTTAACTGTGTATAGAAAATAACATTCACACTAACATTATAAAACAATTTGTATCATGGGATTTAAATTTCAGAATCTTAATTAAAATTTTCCTCTTTAATACAATTATGCAATGGGATTTAAATTTGAGAGTAATATTAACTATTATACATTAGATCATGGTGGTCAGTAGCATTATGGTAGAGTCTCTGATTTTCAAGCGAAAGTTCCCCGGTCTAATTCTATCCCTGCCGATCTAGTTCACCTATATGACATGTGCATATCACTCAGTATGAGGTGTATTTAGATTTATTTCAAACTCAAATAAATTGAAAAATTATACAATGTAAGTGCTTTATGTCTTGTATTTACATAGCTTGTCATAGTTAGTATGCCATTGTTTGCTTGTCTTCTAAAATTCTATTTAAATATTTGTGTTTGTGTTTTGTCCTACATAAATAGCAACTATTGTATGCATTCGTCCTGTCAATATCAATATTGCTTTGTCTGTTAAATTATACTATTCGTAGTTTCAAGATTTGTGATAATATAAATTAGGAATTTATAATCTACTATTATTAATACTATGGATAAAAATGATAATGCAATCTTCAAATTTTTCTGACGATCTTATTTTTTTGCACTGAAAGTGGGCGAGTTTGTATAAATACTTTTTATTGATGTATTTTTACAATTGAACCATTCTATGAGGTCATTATATGTAAATTTAACACATGAAACTACCACATAAGGCTTAGAAAAGACAATGTCACCTTATTCGGTAGTGCCCTGGACGGGACTTGAACCTGCATCCCTTAACCTTGTCGCGAGGAGTGCTTTGTCCAATTAAGCTGCCGGGCTACTTGCCAAAGGCTCCGATATTCTCTCTTATAAACCCGATGACAGCCTCATGTGTAGGTATTGTTAATATAATTTACTTGTATAAATACTGTTGATATATTTTAAATGCAGATTGACTTAATTCAGTTTGTCTCTCGACTGTCTTTATTATACAACACTTTTAATGATTATCATAGAACTAAGAGGAGTATTAGAGGAAATGAGACCATCAAAACACTTTCAACATTTCAACACCCATGAAAAGAGAATTATTCATATTCTCTTTTCATGGGTGTTGCTTTTTGATGCTAGAATATCTGCGTATGTCAGATAGTAATTTTGGGAAGTTACCTTCAGTAATTATATTTGAACTAACTCTACCTGTGGATAGTTCTGGATTAATTTAAAATGAAATTTTATTTGTTCTCTCAGTTCTTCATTTATGTACATTTCACAAAGTTTTTAAGCATTTTCATTTACAAAATTCATTTTCATGAATGAACAATTTTTGTATGCATAATTCATTAACTGTCATGCATGATTTCATCAAATCATTAATTTATTGGTCAATCTAACTTTATTCAGATTCATTGACTGATTTGAATTTAAATTGGCAATGAAACCTCTACTTTATGTATAGAAATATTGCGTAATGTAGAAGCAATATATTTTCTGTGGTGTGTTATAATTCCCATATTGTTCATTATCATAAAACTAACACATTAACTACATTGTGCGTGTGCGTGCTTGTGTGATCCTTGTAGTGGGAAATTATGGAGGTTCAGAGTTCCAGAGAAGAGCAACGACTGCTGTCTGTGGAATACCCCCAACATCAGCTAGTTCAAGAAGACAGGGGTTGTCAGGTAGGTAACATGGCTATGTAGTAATATATAATTAGCACTGGGAAATTAAATGTGCACATGCCATTGTTTCGCTATAATCTTAATAAGTGTTCGTCAGCTTATTGCATTGTTTGCAAGATAAAATATGATTGAAAAAAGTATTTTGTAAATATATACCTACCTTTACACATATGATTTGTTTTTTCATTTGCATGTTCCATGATTTGTTTACTCTAGTCTCTTTCCTTAATCTTATATTGAACTGTGTTTCTAGCGGATACAGCAGCTGGTGCATTGAATGCTGAAGTATTTGAAGCCAATTTCTGTGCAGTACCAACAGTAGCTCTTTACAGCGCCAGAGACTTGGATGATGTATGTCGACTCGCATGTTCGGTTGTTGGTGACAAAAGTGCAGACTGGGAGAAGAGGATAGATGCTGTAAATATTACAAAAAATAAATTATTACATACAGTTACATATATATGTTGTTTATATGGCATACTAATGGTTACATTTGCCTTTTTCAGTTAAAAAAAATCAGAGCATTATTGGTAGCCAATGCACACTCTCTGTTTCCTGTGGAGTTTGCTGCTCAGTTGAAGGAGATGTTTGTGCCATTTCTAGTCGTTATCAAAGAATTAAGAAGTCAAGTAGTTAGGGAGGCGTGCATCACAATAGCGTACATGGCCAAAATATTAAAGAACAAATTGGACCAATTCTCGCTCTATGTTATTACAGAACTTATAAATCTCATACCAAACTCTGCTAAGGTAAGGCTCTCGAAACATGTCATACTATTTGTCCAACTGATTTCATTGTGTGTGTAATTTTACATATTTTATTTGTTTTCTAGATAATATCCTCGGCAGGGAATGTAACTATAAGATATGTCGTACGATATGTTCATACTCCTCGAATGATTCCTATAGTTGTGCAGAACATGACCACATCAAAAGCCAAGGAAATTAGGTCTACACTCAGGTAAATAACTATTGAACAAACCATTGATGGGTTTAAAGTTAAATAACTTACTAAATTATTTATAAATATACAAAACTGTTTGCAACACTTGTAGGTATTGTTTGTTTTAGTGATATATTATGTTTGTTACTGGAGAACTGGAGTCCACAAGCATTAGAGAAACAACAGACAGTCATTAGAGATGCCATAAAAAAGGGATGTTCTGACGCAGACAACCAAGCTAGAATCAATTGCAGAAAGTAAGTTACACTATTTATAATTTTCATTTGTCTTTTGTTGATAGTTGATACGGTATTTCATTTCACATCATTCAGTGAAGAGCAGGCAAGTTAATCACCGTATTGTGATATCTTTCAATTAGTTTGATATTCCTTATAGAAGTTGAAATGATTGCATGGAAGCTGAAATGTTTCTAAAACATATCTTAATATATTATGGATATTAAATACTATGTAACAGATTAAGATGTTTATGACTTATGTATTTGTATAATTTTTCAGAGCTTTCTGGTTGTTCAAGAAGCATTTCCCAGCAGCGGGTGAGGCCTTGTTCCAGCAACTGGACGCAACTGCACAGAAGGCAGTGGAGAGAGAGGGCTCAGGGGCGGGAGTGGGCTCCAGGCACGGTAGCACGGACAGTCTGCACACACTCACACCACATTCAAATGTTCCTAGACCTACATATGGTAAGTCAGAACATCAAAAAAATAATCTACTTGCACAGTTGAATATGGTAATGCAGAGAACAACCATTCAACAAAAATAAATTTGGAAATGTAACTTTGATGCTGAATATCTGAAGGGGTCTATTTCTGTGAGTATCTTAACTAACCACTACTACAGATGTGGAAATACAGATATGAATACACTTCCCAATAACAGTCGAAGAACTCGTTATTTGAATTTCACATGCTTGAATTAGTTGTTGTACTGTTGAGTTCACACATATAATGTTAACACGTCAATTTTATATTGCAGATAGAAAAATGTTAACTAGTGCTAGAAGTCCGTCAACTAGTGTTACAGGTGCGTCTCCCTTATGTATGTCTAATGAACAATGATTTTATATACTTATAACTATTATATAATTTCATAATATATATCATCTCTCTGTGTGTTGTGTTGTGTGTTTCATTGTACATATATTACAATACAACACTCGCAGTACAGTAAAGTAATAACAAGTTATATGTTTATTTGTTATTGCTCTCTCCACTGTGGATTGGTAACACATTCTCAACAAATATTTGTTACACATTTCATTTGCTTCATTATTTTCACCTTTAAAACTGCTTCTTATCTTTCTTCTTACATTGACGAACACCATATTCCCTTCCACGTCGTTAAATCCTTGATAACAATATGTCTAGCTTCCGCTGAGAACATAGCAGCAGCAAGCAATGCTGCAGGACCCAGTTCGTGTCTTGGTAGAACTGGTTCATTTAGGAGAACCCCTGGATCTCCTAAAAGACGCTTGTCTAGTGATAGAACTAACATTCCTTTACCTACCCGCGGTACGACTTTCCATTCTCTTTATTTTCACCCATAATATGAAAAGTTGCTCATTCTTGTCTGCTTCATATCACTACCAATTATATTTTTTTCTTTCCTACCTATATCCTGCGTCAATTCTTCATTAATTAAATTTTGCATGTTATGTGGGTGTTTTCATTATCTCACTTTTCTGCTTCTCACATTGAAATCTTTTTAGCATAATTTTATAATAAGAAAATACGAAATTAGTGGACAGTCGTAGGTAGTTACAATTTTCTGTAAAATCAATCAAGTAATGAAATTGGTAATGTACCCAATGTAATTTTGTACAAGGAAACATATCCAAGACTATATAAAGGAAGATCCCACTGTATTTTAAGTAAATTACCAAAGTAGTGTTATTATTTATGTTTGATCCTATGTAATTTAACTTAAGTCTTAAATTTGCCTTTCACACTCCTCAGCCTATCGTCTAAACTTAACAGTAATACCATCATTTTTACAATCTGATTTTTTTTCTACATGAAAGTGGTCTTGGATGTTTTTGGATTTTGAAAGTACTATTTTTGGTCTGTGCAACCTTTAATTTGATTAGATACCTATATGCTCTGTTGGTACTACTTATATAATCCTTTTTAACCACTTCTTTTTAATCTTTGTAGTTTGATCTAAGATAGGAATACATATTCATTATTTATGGTTGGTGTGTTGACAGGAATGGGAGCTGTTGGTATGAGGAGTGTTTCAGCTGTGGATACAGCTGCAGCACAAAGGGCTAAAGCCAGGGCCATGTACTCACAGATGGCCAGATCTAGGCCTGCAAATAACACTGCTAGTTTACGTAAGTATTAATGTTTATTACACATTATTCTAAAATCTATAAATCAGTCAATATTTCTATATTACGGACCGAATAATTTTACCCAATTTCTGTTTAGATAAAATGATTGTAAAAATAATTTGAGATGTTAGTCATCTCATTAATGTTTGTATAAAATTACCTAGTGTTTAAACGATGGACTAACGGAACGTTAGATTAACTTTTTGTATATATATTTCAAACATTAGATTACAATTTTTAGTGTATTTCGGTGTTGTCTAATGTATGTTTTGTGAATATATATATTTAGATTAATTTTCTTGATAATTTTAATGCCATCAACAGAAAGTGATATGCCCCCCAGAGGTAAAACACCAATGATACAATACAAGTTTTTGTTCTTTTTTAACCTCCACCTGATTTACATTCACTTGATCCAAAATCTTTATTATAATTCACCCAATTACTATCCCACATTTTAATTGAAAAGTTTACAATGAATTATTTGATTTTACTTTCTTTTCAAGCACCTTTTGTTCAAACAATTTCTCCATGTTTTTAAAATCTAGATGTTGTAAAGTGACTTGTTTTTGCATGAATAGTGGATTCCCATCATCAAAATACTTTTCAGTTTTTCTAGAAGTTATTTATTTTTATAGTTTAGTTTTAGTTAGAATCAGTAGATATTCTTTGATATATACATTGTATAACTATAAATCTGTCTTTCTGATAGTCAATATTGAACTAATAAACAGATTAACTAAAGTAACTAAAGGATTGCGTTTCTATATATAAGTTGATAATACAAAATATTTATTTCAATCAACTTCTGAAATGAGAGTAGTGTTCTTTCAAATAATTGTGATTTAATAAAATTTATACTGTCGAAGTTCATGTTAAATTAATAAAAATAGAAAATCCAATATTTAGTACTTCCACATCGATCTTATAATCTATTAATTGTGTCGGTGCACACGTAGTAGAATTCTATAATTATGTTATTTGAAACAAGTGTTTCTTTCTACTATAGATTATTGATTCCGAGAGAGACGTCTTTCGACTTATCAGGTCATTATTAATCGTCTAGATTGACCTGAAGTCTAGATTGACCTGACCAAGAAACACTTGTTTCAAATTACATGATCTTATAATCGCAAGTCGGCTCACGATTATAATAAAGTCAATCATCATCATCATCACCCTCAACCTGATGAGCCGACTACCCCTCCTCTCGGGAACACAGGGCAGAAACCAGCCTCCTCCATTCAGAGCGTCTCTGCGCCAATTGCGTCACCTCTTTCCACAACATTCCCTGCGTTCTGATATCGTTGTCATAGGAACGGTGTATTGTGAAAGAGGGACGCCCGGGCTGAGGGAACCCCTGTGGATGGATACTATATAAATATAAAAAAACAGAAAAAAATAAAGTCAATGTGGAATTAAATGAGTTTTTTTTTTATTTATTTGCCATGATTTAAGTTTTATTCAAGTTTTATCAATATAAATAATTTCATCAAATTCAAGAAACATTTGGGAAAACTCTAGGCAAACAGTCATTGAAATATCTCTTAAAAATGATTATATGTATTCAGTGTCAAATAGCGAGCATTTTTAATTATCCTTAATAATTTCTATTTTGGTATTCTTTTGCCTTTGATGTTTCAAATTATGTTATTTATAATTAGGTAAATGATATATTGTTAACATATTTTGGATTTTATTTTGTTTATTGATATTTTCAGCTCGAGCAAAGAAAACACCTGTAGCAATGAATTCTGCACAAACACCTAGAAGTCCAGAATACTATTCATCCACTAGATCAAGGCCAAGAGTTTCTCAATCCCAACGTATGTATTAAGACTAATATGTCATCCCATTAGATAAGAATTATGCTAACTACAAATTTACCATTTTGGAAATATTGATGAAAATCTAAACACAATATTAAGATCATCTAGTGCAGAAATATTAAATCAAACAAGTTATTATAGACGTGTGAAAAATAAAATTCATGTGACCAGTCACACTGCATACATCAACATTTGAAACTTTCAAATTGCTCCTCTCCTGTAAAGTTGCCATTTTTGAGTTATCATAGTTCTGATCTAATGGGAGGATATGATATATATATGTATATGTAATTTGCTATTTTGGAATTATAATATCTTTTGAGTTATCATAGTTCTGATCTAATGGGAGGATATGATATATATATGTATATGTAATTTGCTATTTTGGAATTATAATATCTTTTGAGTTATCATAGTTCTGATCTAATGGGAGGATATGATATATTGAATACCTGATTGAAGTGTTTTAAATGATATTATTTTTTTTAAATAACATTTTTTTTTTTATTGTTTATTGTGATTTGTTGTGTTATTATGTATGCCTACACTTGCTCACACCAATTTTACTGTTTTTATTTGATAAGGTTTTTTTTTTTTTTTTTATTTTTATATACTCTTTAACTTAGCATCTGTTAATGTTTATATCTATACTAATTTGTATAATACTGAAATATTTGTTGTTGTTATAGTTTAAATTGTGCCAACCTTACTATTAAAAGGCCAGTGGGCCGTTGATGTATCAATAAATAAATAAATATATATATGTATATGTAATTTGCTATTTTGGAATTATAATATCTTTTGAGTTATCATAGTTCTGATCTAATGGGAGGATATGATATATATATGTATATGTAATTTGCTATTTTGGAATTATAATATCTTTTGAGTTATCATAGTTCTGATCTAATGGGAGGATATGATATATATATGTATATGTAATTTGCTATTTTGGAATTATAATATCTTTTGAGTTATCATAGTTCTGATCTAATGGGAGGATATGATATATATATGTATATGTAATTTGCTATTTTGGAATTATAATATCTTTTGAAGCAGGTGTATCTTCCTGGGTTCTTATTAATTGTTTATGTATTTTCATTTCCAGCTTCCTCTAGGTCCGGCTCTCCCACTTCTCGTCTTCCCATTGCAGCTGCAGGCATTCCCCGACCATCCAGAAGGTCATCAGGGATCCCAAGGTCCTTAGCTGGCTCTAGAGAAACATCGCCTTCAAGGTTTGTAATTTTTTACTGCATTTGACATTCTGACTGTATAGATTGAATATAGTTGATTGTTTGACATTATGAGTCACATTCACCGTCAAGACTAGAGGACTAGAAGGTTTATAATTATGAATCCTCTCACTTCGGTAGCACCATGTCATATATGTATGGTGATGTACATAGTTTTTTGAACAGCGACTGTCGTTATATAAAAATTCTCCATTCAATGTTCCTCTGGGGTACACAAGGCATATCATCTTCCTAAATACATTCCTGATGTTTATATTTTTTGTCATGGAAATAGTGTGTTTTTAATCACAATCCTGTTAGAGAGGATTGTTCAGGCTGATAAAAAGCTATTTAGTGGTCCTAAATTATTAATATTTCTAAGAGTCTATAAGCTTTTTAACACAATCGTATATTGCAGAACGACAATGAAAACTGCCCTAGGACGTGGTTTAACGGGACCAGGCACTAGAAGACTATCATCAGAGCGTTCTTTCCCTGCCCCTCGTGTACCACTTTCATCTCACAGACTACTGCAACAATCTAGAGATGCGGAAAATACTTTGGTAAGAATTAAAATTTACCTCGCAATATTTAAGAATAATATCAAGTTATGTAACAATTTGAAATTCATTAATTTATTTGTAGTGTATTATTGTAATAAACATCACTTCATTCATCCATAATGAATTAAACAATGTCATGACAATTTTATTTGTATTTGCAGAGTCCTGAAGATCCGAATGGAGGTGATCTTTCTGCAGAATTATCCAGATTACGTTTGTCTAGAAATCAGAGCGATATTGACAATGATTCTGAGGCTTCCAGCATATGTTCAGAGAGGAGTTATGAATCTTATAGAAGACCCAACGATGTAAGCATTATGATGCGCGTTTAATAATTCTACTTGATTTTAACATTTTATGTAATCGATATACCTAATAATTGTGTTAATTTTTTTTCAGTCCATATCATGGAGTGGTAGTCAGAGCAGATTGAGTGGCCGCCATGAAACTATTTTAGATCCGAAATTGTCTGCTCCGGAAATAATCTCTATGTGTGCCTCCACTCATTGGACAGAAAGAAAGGATGGCTTGAAATATCTGGTAGGTTGATGAATACAATACATATTACAATCTAAAGTATTGTAATATCTGGTACTAGCAACCCTTGTGTACAAAATAAAATAATTGAACCTTGTATGTTTTCAGACGGAATATCTAAATCAAGGACAGTTGTTATCCTCATCGGAACTCCGCCAAGTGACTGATGTATTCAACAGGATGTTTGTAGACGCTCACACTAAGGTGTTTGGACTATTCTTAGAGGCTGTGGCTGAATTGATTGTCGCACATGCAGATCAGCTACACTTATGGCTCTACATGTTGATTAATAGGTGGGATTTTACAGATTTTTCATTAAAAAAAAGAACAAATTTATTTATCTAATTGTCATTATTATCTGTGATGTTATTTTGTTTCAGATTACTAAATAAATTAGGCAGTGAGCTCCTAGGTTCTGTACAACAGAAAGTAAACAAAACATTAGAATTGGTACATGAATACTTCCCATGTGATTTACAACTTGAGTGTGTTTTTAAGTAAGTCGTCCTTTTGCTATGTTTTTATAATTCGTTATATCCTATTCACTGTTTGTAATTTTATGAAACTTTGTTTATAATGTATTTTAAATATAACAACCAACACTTTAAATTGTTATTGTCATTAAATTTATAATCCATTTTTCAGATTATTAGCAGATACTGTTCAGAAACCCAACACCAAAACAAAAGTAGCCACTTTGAATTTCCTCACATCTCTAGCGACGGACTACTGGTCAGGTGGTAGTGGAATGACATGCGGTATAGAACAGTCAGGGTGTAAAGCTTTGCAGAAAATTATTGATATGACGCAGGATAGGAATGCTGATATTAAATTGGGAGCCAGAAGGGCCCTAGTCGCATTATTTGGATGTGACGCGCCTTTGGTAAGCAAAAAAAATATTTTTATTCGTACCTGCCTTTTATGGTGTGACAAAAATTTACCCTTTTGGTATAAAACTCTTCTGAATGATGTTTACTTATTTACCAGGGTGAAGTGTTAATGGCCCAATGTTTATTTATAAATTGTACAGTTATTACATCTTTGAGATTACAGTAGGCTTAACTCATAAATAGTAGATGGTCTTGTAAAGAAAATAATTAATATTATAGTAAGTTTTTTCTATGATGCCATTTGCAGATGACTTCCATGCTATCGGTACTTCCACAGAATTACCAAGCAACGGCTGCAATTGTAGTGCAGTCACACGTGAGAAGGACCAGTTCTTGTAAGTAGTCAAATAAAATATTTTGTTAACTCAATTCTGATTATTTCTACTGTTGGTATATTGTGATATCTTTTTCTCAATTTAAAATATTTTATTTGATTCTAATTATTATTATTGTAAGTATATTGTAATATCTTTCTCTCGCTATAAAAATTACATTACTGGATACTATCTATTGATACTACAGTAAAACCTCGTTATTTCGAAATCCAAGGGACCTCGAAAATCTGATTTCGAATTAGCGAAAACCCCGATAAATCGAAATTTTCGAAATAATTTTGATATACGCAGTATATAATACAGTATATATTATAGCCATAGGTACCATACGTAATAGAAACAGCTGATTTGGACTTGGGTTTTTTTTAAATTTCGCGCGTTCAAACAAAAAAAAACATTTGTAAGGCTGATGAAAGAGCCGCATGGAAAGGGCTAACAATTTCTACTACTCTTATACGCATTACAAATAAACAGGCGACCCTTTGTACAAGAATGGAATAGTTTGTAGTAAAACATACGTAATAAAGACGTCATGGGCGTATCGTGGTTTATCATAAATGTAAAGCTTCTATCACATACCACGTTTTTGTCCAATCCTTGCATTTTGCACAATGAAGGTAACAAAATATTGATGAAACTAACAGTTTTTGACATAATTAAATTACACACACATGTAAATCTAAATATGTATGTACCTACCTAAACAATACACAAATATAAATAGGTACGTACCTAAAACACAGTCGAATATTTAAAAATACATAATTTTAATGCTTCACTTCACACACGTTACTAAAAGTTCACTATAAATGTTAAAAAATGGGAAAAATATTATTGACCAAATTTGTATTTAAAACGTGTATAAAAGTTCGGATATAAAATATTTATTTATTTGGAATGGAAAATAAAAATATTAAAACACAAAATATTTCGAGTAGGTATAGGTACGTATGACGAGACGCCCATGAACAACACGGAAGTACATAATGTACATCGATCACGCTATGAGCCAGAGGATATACATAGGTAGCAGGTACCTGGTACATACTCAAAACAGCTGTAGATAGGTACATATTGAAATACAATACATTTACGATGTTTACATACAACATAGGAGATCTACTTAGAAATTTGGAAATCCCGTTGTTAAATATTATTATATGTATCTGGGTAGTGGGTAGGTCAGGTCCTTTATGTGTATTAGTGTGAACACAAATTTCACATAATAAGTTTTATTGTTCCTGAAGGAGCTTTGGGAAAAAACAAGGGTATTTTTTATGGCAGCCAAATGTTTTCGAATTACAATATACAAATTTCTATTGTTTTGTTTTGAAAGGACCAAATATTATTTCGAATTACGTATTAGCGGGGATTTCGAATTATAAATGTCTTTTGTATGAAAATTTCATTATGGGGACATTTTTGGGGGGAATATTTCGAATTACGACGAATTTCGAAATAACGGGGTTCGAAATAGCGAGGGTTTACTGTACTATTCAAAAGTTTTTATGTTTTAAGGGTCTTGTATAAATAAATTTTGATGTATTTGTTCTCTTGTTATCAGCGGGAGGTGAGAGCCCTGTAGTTAGAGCAAGTGGCTCCCCCACAGCCTGTTCTGAGGATGTATACCGCAGCCTTAGAAGGACAACAGCTGAAATACAGAGTTATACACATTTACAATCTCATGGTTAGTTACTTCTCATTTACACTGACTGCTGATGTGAAACTCTATTAATACCTTCTAAGAATTTTTCAGTCCATGCATCCATCTGCATTTAGAATTGTTATAGTATATTTTTGTTGTCTTCTTTTCAGGTATGACGGAAGTAGTAGGAGATTCAGCTTCAAAGGACTCGGGTATAAGTCAAATGTCAGATGTGGCAAATAATAGAACGTTGAATGGAATCAATGGACATCACAGGTAATGAAAATCATAACTAAGGGTGTTAGAAATGTTGAAAAATAGAGTTAATTTAATTGGTTCAAAATTACTTGGATGTATGATGTGAATGTTCTAACTCATAGTGAAATTTTAATGTTTCGTTTCATAACTCAAATGATTCATTACATTTCATGTTTCATTGTTTGTATTGTTTTTTTCTGGTAGCTTGGACATGTGCGATAGTAAGCCTTTGTCAGCAGAGAGCTCTGAAGCAGGAAGCACAAAAGACTCTTCTCCAACACCGCAAGCCACAGCCAATTTGTTGCATTACTATCAAAGGTTAACTATTCTTAATTATAGTTTTCACATTAGTGTTTGTAATAAAATATTGTTCTAATAATCTTACTTTATATTTCATTCCCACGGATTATATATTATATTTCATTATTTCTGTTTATTTATTTTCAAATTTTGATTACAGGGAAGGATCTAGTGAAGAACGAGAACGCTCAAAAGATCGTATGAAAACTCATGAATTCGATAAAGATGGTTTCATTATTACCAAAGGTATTTTTATTTTTTTATGTAGGGATTTTTTTAGATTAAAATGTAATGATACATCTCTAGATGTAAATTTCCATTCAAGTAATGAAAATGAACGGAGATTTATTTAAATCCTTATACATCATAGTAAAAAAAACAGTTCTTTTTGTGATTGGATGTAAAACTTCCATTGCTTATTTTCATATTTGTTTGGTGCATGGTATTTTGGTTTTGATCTCTAGTTGTATTTTTGTGTGTCTGCTATACTGCTTTTTTTCACATATAATTGATATAAAAGTTAATATTTTTGGTATTGTGTTTAGATGGATGGACAGAACAGCAAGTATTAGATAGATTCAGTACATTGAAGCCTACTGATGATGAGAACACACGCACATCACTGATGTATGCTATGCATGAGGTGCTTAAATACGGCAACTGTCAGAAACCACAGGAACATTTCAGGTAAGAGCATATGAATATTTCTGAATATATTGATGCAAGGAAAACTTTACTATGTTCAATATTAATGGACCCAAAAACTGGGGGAAGAAGTAGTAACAATGTGATGTCTGTTTATAGGAGTATAATGCGAGCTATTCTGGCATTGATGGATTGTGAAGAGGAGACAGCTGTGGCAGGTGCTATCAGGGTGCTGGTACAGTTATGTAGAAGAGAAGAGATGAGAGCTACCTGGCTAGACTTCTTTGATCTCATTCTGCTAAAGCTTATGGACAAATATTGTGTACAGACTAAAGAAGTAAGCATGTTTTTTCACTCAGAAAAAGGAACCAACCATTTCAGTACTCACTAAATCTTATGCAGGTGTATATATTTAATGGACAAAGAACAAGTATATATTTTTGGAGACTTTTTATTAGTTTTATTTATAATTTTGTTATTATTATTTGTACTATGACAGTCTGTATCTCTGTAAAAAAATATTGAATAGACAACTGGTTTTATTTGTTGGCCTTTGGTCATACATTTCAAGGTTTTTCAAGTGTAAGTTTGTGGAATGACACTTTGTTAACTATTTTTTTATGTATATAATTAATTATTACATTTTGTTGTTTAGGTGACTAGAGTGATAGAAGGTGGTATGCCCTCTCTGGCGAAGGCGCTGCCTGTAGAGAAGACTGTGGTATTTTTGAGACCCATCATCAGCACTCGCGACTTCCCACACAACCTCTGCGCCCTCAAGTTGGCCACTGAGCTGGCCAAAGCTCGACCTGATCACATCACAGATGACCACCTAGCTGCTCTTATGCCTGGTGTTGCAATTGTAAGTTTCAATTGACTTAAGTTAATTTTACAATATTTTTCTAAAGTGTGACGTCATCTGACATTTGCGCTACAACCTTCAAATTTTATGTTACGTGATTTCCCAATTGCCACTTCCATACAGCTGGATGAAAACTTTAATTGTTTGTTGACAATTCGGAGCATTCTCAGAAGAAATACCCGTTCTTATAGGATAACGAAGGTATTCATGATAATATTTCTGTGGTGACAAGGTAAAGGGGCGTGAGTCAGTTTTGGAGTTATTCCCTCCACAGAAATGTAGGTGTATTTCATACCTCACAAATAATGGCATCAAGGGTTACCTAGCACCATAGGCTATCCTTGATGCCATTTCTTTGTGAGGTATGACATATACCTACATTTCTGTGGAGGGAATAACTCAACACTGCAAAACTGACTTATGCCCCTTTACCTTGTCGCCACAGATTTGTTCGGAGAATGCTCCAAATTGTCACCGAATTATTGAATATCGATGATTGATTAATGGATTAGTTGGAAGATATTGCGCTTCAGCGATAAACTTCCCCATTGCGCAAAATTATGTATTCAAATTTTGTGCAGTAAAGATTTTTATTATTATTATTATTGATTGACATTTTCATCCAGCTGTGTGGAGACGGCCATTCAAAAATCTGTGTTGAAAGGCAGAATTTTATTGAGTATTAAATCAATAGGTATGGTCTGTAAAATTATCAGAATTTTCATTCGCATTTTTTTTTCTTCCACGACCTTGCCCATCTCTAATTCTAAGTGTAGTCCATTGTGGGATTTAGTCCTTAGACACCTTCCCACAAAACAAAAACCTGAAAATAGTTAAAAATACTTTTGGTTGGTGTTAAATCACATAAAAAATGCTTATTATAAAATAGCTAAATTGGGTGCATAATATATTTTCACTTGTAATACTGTTGTGTATTATGTAACAATTTTCATATCAGTTGGCAAATATACTCCCTGGCTCCTGCACGTACTGGTTTCTATTCGTACCCCGTTCTCGTTTGGCTTTCAACATGGCCATTCGACCGGATTTATTTTCTTTAAAATAAGTAATAATAATTGAACCAGCGAAAATATTAATAGTTAATCGAGTGCTTAAATAAAACAAAATTTAAAAATGTAATTTAATAAATATTAAAATGCAGTTTTGCATAAATAAAACATAACACGTGCAAGAAGAAATTAAACTTTAAAAATAATAAAATTAATTAAAAATTAATATTTAAAACAATATTAAAAATACCACTCAAATTTCAATAAAATGTTATAAAATTTAATAAATCAATATTTAAAGTGCTATTTAAAAATACCAATCAATTTCAATATAAATTCAAGCGATTTTCGCAATAATAATAGAATAATTGTGCTAATATAAAATATGCACAATTTTATAAAAATTTAACAAAATTAAAAATTAATATTAAAAATTATTTTGAAGAATGCCGCTCAAGAAATGAAATATATAGTTTATAATAATTAACTAAAGCGATGTAAAAAAAAAGGGCAAATCATTAAAAAATAAACATGTGGAAGAGATCGCGCATGCAGAGTTGCAACAATATTAATATAAAGCAACATATAAAGATACAACATATCAATGTGGTGTTTCACAAGGAAAAGCAGATTATCCAGTTAAACCTAGATGAAGGGAGAAACCTAGGTGTGTTTTAGAGGAAGGTTCATCTGGTATTTCTGCACCCATTCAAGGACAGGCATATTGGAACGAGCTACTCAAGACGCCGCCATATTGATGACGGAAGAGGAAGAGGAAAAGCGACAGCGCCATCTTTGTTCCGATAGCAGCCATTTTTCAACCATGGATGAAGCAGACAGCACTAATAGAGTCAACTCATTGAAAGGAGCCATAGAGTAATATAATAATGAGCTGTTGTTGATGCTTCAAACTGCATCTATGGAAAGCAAATGTGAATATGACAGATGGTCTTCTATTCTGAGATAAGTAATGTTGATGTGTTTGTTTAAATATTTTCAAGTCTAAATTAATTATTATTTATTCTTAAGTTGCAATTCTGATGTGCGGTATTATTTAACATCGCAAATAAAAATATACACACACTATTGCATTGTAGATGTTGTGTTAAAAGACAGGCTCTGTGACGAATCAATTTAAATTATTCTGAAATTATTGTTTGATAATATAATGTGCTCTGTTTGAAGCACTTATGATAAAAAGATTTTGAATGATAAAACAATAATAAATAAAACAGTGATTATCTGTACTTCTCTGTCACGGCGCCTGCCTTAAAATTTTCAATTGCAGAAAGGTCTTATAAACCTGCAATATATATTTAAGTTGCGACAAAGACTCAAAGGCCTGCAACAACATTTAAAGTTACAAAATAAATATAGTAACACAAATACTCTTACCCTAAGAGGTAAGACAAACAAAAAATGGGTTTTACGTAACCGTAAAAAAATACGTTCTAAGTTCAAAACACATTGTGATGTCAATGTGTCATCAGAACACCAAAAACTTAAATAAAAAATTCCGTGCGCGTTGTGACGTCAACGTTGTATTCGGAGGAAAATAAGGTTGTATAACCAAACAAAAAATGGGTTTTACGTAACCGTAAAAAAATACGTTCTAAGTTCAAAACACATTGTGATGTCAATGTGTCATCAGAACAACAAAAACTTAAATAAAAAATTCCGTGCGCGTTGTGACGTCAACGTTGTATTCGGAGGAAAATAAGGTTGTATAACCAAACAAAAAATGGGTTTTACGTAACCTTGAAAATACGTTATAAGTTCAAAACATATTGTGATGTCGATATGTAATCAGAACACCAAAAAAGGGGGTTTTCATGGCCTCCAACAAAATTCTCTTGCCATAAAATGCAAGAGAGTTACAATAGAGTCTTTAAGGCCTGTAACAAAACAATACATGTAAATATGCATTTAAAATTGTTTTATACAATAAATGTTGCATATAGCAAAAATTTAAAGGTAAAATACCTAATAAAAAATGTTATTTAAGTACCAATAAGGTAAAATTAAATAAAACATAAATAAAATTATAGTTAAAATGTACTGAACAGGTATGTCTATATATAAAATGTAATCAAGTGATAAGCTTCATGTTCAAAATTATTAATTTGATTAATTGTTTAAAAAAAATATTGTATATAATATCATGTTGTGTTAAATAAAGATTTTACAAAAGCTGTCACACTTGAATGTCACATTTCATGGCAAATAAAGTATATCAAATTTATCAATTAAAAGAAATATTTTATTGAACACATGAAGTGGGCATGTAAAATGTATGACTAAATACCTACTTGTTTGATTATATTGTAATGTACTTACTCACAAAACAAAAATATGTCTTTGTGTATAAAAAATTAATTTAACAACTAAATACCTACCTATATGTTCTATATATGTATTCATGTATAATAAACTTACCTTTTGTTTGTAAAGTTTATATATAGGTATATATTTCATTATACAAAAATGTGTGCATACTAATGTGTACATAAAGGACATATTTTTTGTTGAAAAAAAAATATTTAACACCTAATAAAAGGTACTAATTATTAATTAACAGAATAATAGCAATTTGTTATTTATAAAATGTAACAGTAAAATATGTATCTACTTGTTATAAGCAGGTTGGTATATTGGTACCTATCATAAGAAAAGTAGGAATCATTTGTTAAAATTGTAAAACAATATGTGTTCAAATGTTTAGAACAACTACCAGTAGGTATACAAATAAAATATAAAAAGAATTATAATTAAAATGTTTTGAGATATTATATATGTATATCAAAAATGTAAACAAATGGTTAACTTCATGTCCAAAAATGGCGATATGATTTTCTTGTAAAAGAATATTTGAAAAATAATACTGTGTTGTGTATAAAAATAATTTCTAAAAGGTAATGACACTTGAATGTCATATCATAGTAAAAAAGGTATAGGTATACCAAATTTATCTACATATTAATAAAATGAATATTGTATATTATGTATGTCAATATAATGTTATTGTGAACATTTTAATAAAGAATCAATATTCTTTATATACCTATTACCAAAATTAATGTTTTCAAAAATAAAACAATTTGGAAATAATTTTGTAATCAATCTGCTTAAATTAAAAGAAGTTATTTTTGTGATCACATTGTGTAGAAATATACCTAGCTATTTGAATGTTTAAATAAATACAAATAAATGGGCATGTAAAATGTATAAGTAAATACCTACTTATGTAATATTATAATGTACTTACTCACAAAATAAAAATATATTTTTGTGTATAAAAATGTAATTTGGAAAGCTAAATACCTAAATGTTTTACATTGTATACCTACATGAAAACCTATAATAAATTGTAAAGCAAATTAATTGCAAAAACATATAGGCACTTCCTTATTGTTTATAAAATTTGTATGTATTTCTATATATATATCAAAAAAATGTTTGCATTAAAAGATGTCTTTTATGTTGAATAATATATTTTATATTCTTGCTTTGGTTGGAAGTACCTACCAGTAAAAATAATTAAATTCTTTTAGGTATATGTGAAATACCTATTTGGAGGTACTTATCAATTAAAATAATAGCCTTTTGTTATCTATGAAATATCATATTTATAGCAGCTTACATTATAGGTTAAAATCAATAAAAAAAATCTTTAATACCGAATTGTAGGTACTTAATAATTAAATGATAACCTTTGTTATGTATTAAAATATTACACTTGTAACAGCCTATATTGTGATTGAATCAATTGGTAGAATTTCCTTTGATATTTGTTTGGTAGTACCTACCTATTAAGATAATAACAATTTGTTATTTGTAAAATGTTACACTTGTAACAACTTGCATTACAGTTGTGCCTTTTGATAATATTTTCTTTAATGCAGCAGCCAAATAAAATTCCTTTATAAAATAGGGCAGAACTGTGATGTAAACATATAATAAAATAAACATGTATTTATTAGCTCATTAGGTATAGAGCAATTATTAGCAACAATGTTGATTTATATTTAATTATAGGTAAATAAAAATGCCTATGCAGATTAAACTTATAGGAAATAGAAATACCTAAGTTATTCAAGAGTATGACTTTATTGTTTAACAGATTTATTGTTTATGAAACATAAGTGTGAGTACATACTCAAAAAAATATATCAAAATTTAATATTTATAGAATGTGAAAAATAATTTAATGTACAATGGAGTGGAATATTGTGCACCTGAATGTAAAATGGTGATGACATGATTTCCTGGGATGATACGAAGAAGATGAGAAAAAATATAAAATTAAAAAAAAAAAATACAGTCCACTGAAACATCAAGGCATCTCTTCGTGCGTCCTTGGGAATATGTTAAATCACATAAAAAATGCTTATTATAAAATAGCTAAATTGGGTGCATATATTTTCACTTGTAATACTGTTGTGTATTATGTAACAATTTTCATATCAGTTGGCAAATATACTCCCTGGCTCCTGCACGTACTGGTTTCTATTCGTACCCCGTTCTCGTTTGGCTTTCAACAGTTGGTTCCTTTGATCTGTTGATGATTAGGAAAGTTTGAGGCAATTATGTTGGTTCTTGTTTGCATTATTGGTTCACACTCTGGTGAGAATTATTATTTTCTCTCTGTTAAGTGTGAGAATGTCTCTACTTTACAATTATGTTGGTTCTTGTTTGCATTATTGGTTCACACTCTGGTGAGAATTATTATTTTCTCTCTGTTGAGTGTGAGCATGTCTCTACTTTACAATTATGTTGGTTCTTGTTTGCATTATTGGTTCACACTCTGGTGAAAATTATTATTTTCTCTCTGTTAAGTGTGAGCATGTCTCTACTTTACAATTATGTTGGTTCTTGATTGCATTATTGGTTCACACTCTGGTGAGAATTATTATTTTCTCTCTGTTAAGTGTGAGAATGTCTCTACTTTACAATTATGTTGGTTCTTGTTTGCATTATTGGTTCACACTCTGGTGAGAATTATTATTTTCTCTCTGTTGAGTGTGAGCATGTCTCTACTTTACAATTATGTTGGTTCTTGTTTGCATTATTGGTTCACACTCTGGTGAAAATTATTATTTTCTCTCTGTTGAGTGTGAGCATGTCTCTACTTTACAATTATGTTGGTTCTTGATTGCATTATTGGTTCACACTCTGGTGAGAATTATTATTTTCTCTCTGTTAAGTGTGAGCATGTCTCTACTTTACAATTATGTTGGTTCTTGATTGCATTATTGGTTCACACTCTGGTGAGAATTATTATTTTCTCTCTGTTAAGTGTGAGCATGTCTACTTTTCTTTGACGAGAAGTCTTATTGCAGTTAGCTGACCACGAGAATAGTTCTGTAAGGAAAGCAGCAGTGTTTTGTATGGTGCAGTTGCAGTTGGCCTGTGGAGAGGCTCGGATGAGACCACACCTCGCTACACTGTCTGCATCTAAGATTAGACTCCTTCAGGTAATTATAAACAAACTTAGTGTGATAAATTAAGTAGTATTCAAATTATTTCTTAACCCTTAGTTAGATACATGATTTTTTTTTATTGTGTTGAAAAGAATTTTTTTATTGTGTTAAGATGTATGTATTCCTACAGAAAAGTAATAAAATCCATACCACAAAAAAGTAAATAATAAACTCAAAATAAAGTATAATAGAAATTTACATCCAGCACCTGATAAAAATTGATCTCCCATCCTTAAGTTTTCGATTGTCCTGTAAAAGGCAGGGGTTTGAAAAAATAAAAACATTTTACATCAAATTGAGCGATGAGGTTTGCCACCTATTCTGATTGTCAGAAGACAGCTTGCACATTTTTTGCATGCGGCTGGTCTGCTGGCTATCTCACTTGTGGGATATACCTTAATGGAATAGTGACAGTGTTCTGGCATCCATCTTTAGACAATTTTATTACTATTTGCTGTTGAGCATGAGCATTATTATTTCTGTTTTATTACTTGTGTTATTCTTGTCCTGTTCTATGTATTCTTATTTTTTTACTACATTGTTATTATTTTATATTTTATTAAATAAACATCTTTCAAAAGGGACATTGAAGAGAGAGTGTTGCTTAAAAGATTCCCACGATGGCGGTTTTGGCCGGTTGGCCCTTCAGGCTTGCCCAATGGCCCGCCCGTGAGGACAAATTTAGTTTAATTATGCTGATAAATAGGAGTTCACAACTCCTGAGATATCCGGGTGGAGGTGGGTCTCTCTTCAATGTTGAGCATGAGGTTAAAAAAGTTTGTATATCTGCTGCATTGTATGAATGATCTTCTCAAATAAAATACATAATTATTTCTCTTGTATTTCATAGATGCTTAATGTCTTTTTCCAGGTTTACCTCAGGAAAGAGAAAGGTGAGCAGGTAACTCCGCAGAAATTGGCAAGACACGGTGACTCAAAAGTTTAACATTGGATTACCAGCAACGGTATTAGACAGACAAAGCTGTGAGTGCTGAGAAGTAATAATTAGTCTTAGATAATGTCTGTGCGTATATCTGGATACGTGGACCGTGCCGCGAGTGAAGGAGAAAGAAAGAGGGGACAGTAGTGAACAATGTGCTTTTCTCACTTGTTACAATATGTGATGTGTGCTTTTATATAATACATTTATACTTTGTTTCCTAAGTGGATTGAAACAGTTAAACGGAACCTTATAAATATATCATAATAAAATCAACATACAAACCTACACTTTATATGTATAGTATGTATGTGTATTCTCGGACTTATATACCTATATGTATAATATTATAATGTATAATTGTATAACTAAAATATATATATATATATATTATCTATTTATATCTACATGAAATGTAATACATATATTATTAATTAGTGACAACACGCTTTCCAAACCTTAATCAGTAATAATATAAATTAATATTTAAAACAACTCATAGTATGCGTGTGTATATATGTGCGTGTGCGTACGTAGGGATAGAGATGTGGCTAATTAATTATATATAATGTTACTGTTATTATTATAGAATGTATTTATATGAAATATAATGACATATTCCTTGTCAAAATAGATACACTTTTTGGCATCACCATCTCAGATTTAGATCAAATTTGGTGATAGGCGGTTTTAATGAGAAAAATGCAAAATTTTGCTGAAATATATCACTCCCTGTTTTGGAATTACGGGAGTGCAAAGTGGCCAAAAAACGTTAAAAATGATCCAGACATTGTGGCATTCAAATTTTTATTGTATATTTCCTAAATGAGGTAAATAGCTGGAAGTTGTGTCATTTGAAAGCCTTCTATATGTCGTTTAATTTAATGTCAACATACTATTAGAAAATATTTTAAAATATTTGAAGCCATTGGATTGCCATCATCAAACTTTCAGAATCAGTTTCCAAAAGTATTGAAAATAATATATATTTTTTGAAAATTTTCAAAGTGGCATATTTTGAAACTAAATTCGATGAAACCATTGAAAAAATTTCAGCCTAAAACTGTATTTTTTTCCAGGACTGTATATCATGTTACACATTAAATCAATGAACATGTATTGTATTTGTCTATGTCTACAAAGATTACCCATCTATAAAATTCAATCAAAGAAATGGTGATGCTAAAAAGTGTGTCCATTTGAAGTTGAATATATGTCTATAGTAAATTATTTGTATGTATGTATTTATGTATCATAATAAGAAAGCTCTCGGAAGGAAATATGAAGTGCCGTAATTGTAATGTGTTATGTATTTGTTTTTATATATTATGCGTATATATATATTATACATTTTATGAAATATAATGAAAAAGTTGAAATGTTAATATTGCATCATCTCATTTGGTTTTTATTATAATTTTACCTTTTTATTACATGGTGTTACTTTGTCAATATGAGGTGAGTCCTACAAATGCAATTTGTGCTAATCTCTTCGTAAGGTTGGTAGAGATAATTAGATTGATACTTGTCAGCAAAAACATTAATAGGCTTTGGCACTATTTGCACTTCAACATTGGTTTTGAATTGTAAATTTTATAAGATTTCGTTATGTTTCCAAATTGTCTGATTGTTAATATCAATCCCAAATGATACTGTGTACAATTGTACTTTTTGCCAGTTCCATAATCTTACTTCATCTTTTGGGTTTCATAAACTAAATTTTAATTTGAACAGAATTTATCTCAGTTCGATTTGGCAATATTGTCAGATGTTTCATTGCCACTTTGTATTTATACAATTATGTTAACTCCTGTATTTGAAGTTTAATTTATGTATTTTGGTGGAGCAAAACAGATACCTATTTAATAATTGTAACTTATGATTCACAATCAATAACTCTATCTGTGAGTTCTATGCAAAGACATGTAAATTTTCGCAGAAATAACATTGATAGCAGTAACCATAGTAACTAACTAACTAACATACAATCTCAATAATTTGCACTTTTGACATTTCATGTTAAACTTATGAAGAAAGCTCTCTTTTACTAATGGAGAAGAAAACATGGGGTCGGGTCACCGAAGATATATTTTTTGCTAATGAAAACAATAGTATGTTTAAAATAATGTAAAATTATGTCATTAGAATGTGTCATAGTAATATATTATTGAAAAATATTGATAAATATACAATTTTTATTATAAACGTTGGTCACCCAAGCGCTCGCTATATTACAGAATCTATAACAGACTGAAAAGAATTTCAGCAGTAGAATGCACTCATCTTGACTAGAATACATACTAACTCATAAAAATATTATAATAGACAATAAAAATATTATTATTTTCTGTGGAGTCTCCGACATAGAATTAGTCTTCCAATTTTTGTAAGATTTCGAGAGTCCTGCAAAAGACAGGTACGTATAAGATAATTAGCATCTTCAGCTCAGCGATGGGGTGTGACACTCATTCTTGCATGTCTTTTACACTTATTGGTACGGAGAAGGCTATATGCATGTTTTTACATGGGAATCAATGATTGTGACCGAATCAAGTTTTGCTGAAAATGTCCAGTGATAGTTGTCAAAAAAGACCATTTTTCTTTCGTTCACAAGGTTTCACATCACTCTTTCAAAGCTTTGACAAGATATCAGAGTGCTGGAATGTTGTAGGAAGAGGTGGCTCAATTGATGCGAAGGCACCAGTTGAAGGATGCTTGTTTTTGCCCTGTACTGCTGGAAGGAATATTGAAGAGCAACTGAGTTGATTCAGTGAATATTGATATTTACATATCGTCATTAATCGTTTCCAATAATTAGTACAAAATTGACTTTACGTGGAGATAGCGAACTTGCATTTGTATGACTGATTGTATAAAATATAGAAATATGGCATTTGTGACAAAATAAAATATTATTACACTGTTACAATTATGTATTTTTTTATAATTATTCTATTGTCATTATTATTATTATTACGATTGTTAACTAAAAGTGGTTTTTACATTAATTATTATTATACTATTAAATTAAATGTTTAATAAATTAAATTTAAAAATATGTAATAATATATGATAACATAACAGTGATAGGATTAGACAGCCTCTGCATTCATTAATAATAAATAAATAAATAATAAAATATATACATACCTATATGTAATTAAAACAAGACAAAAACATTAACTACCTACCTTATATAATTATTATTATTTATATATATATATTTATTTATTTTGTAAGATTATAATAAAACACTGTAAAATATTTATATGTCCTATATATAACTTGCATTTGTATCTATATATTATTATTGATTTTCATTTTCTATCACATTCTCCTTAGCCCGCTACATTAGTACATACAACATTTCCACGCATTGTATGTTATAAATATGATGTGCATGTTTTGTATTTACAAATTATACTTAATGAACCCTTGTAGAAATCTCACTATTCAAATTTTTTTCTCCATCACAACAAATTCGCTAATAAATTTTAGGAAAATTTATATATTATTATAATCTTATGCGGAATTCCTGCCTCTTGGTCAACTTTGCTGTTGTAAATCTTAACTCTTGTTGTTCGCTTGTTCTATTTTTGACATCTTGGTGTACAGAATATCATCACTTATATAATAATCTCTCATTCGCTATATGTAACTAGATGTTTATTCAACATGTCTTTTTAGAGTATTTTGTAATATTTATTATTATTATAAATAAAATAAAAAAGAGTTGATCATATATAAGAATATACATGTTTGTCTCCCGGTTATTGATTTATGTGCCTTCATTCCAAAATTTAGTATACTCAAATATAAAGTTGTCTATGTTATTTATTATTTAAAATGGCATGTGAATTGTATGCATTATTCCTGAATGTCTAGAATAACCGTGAGAATGTGGACAAATGAAGCAACTTTAACTTGAGGTTAACAAATTGTTACGTGATTTTTGCCCTTTTTGTTTAATAGAACAAATAGGTCATAGAATGGGGTTATATTTGTTTTTATTTTTGAACAACTTCATTTTATCATGAACTATCTAAATAACTACATCAATCCTTTGGAATGTTTATTCTTATTTAGTAAACTTGAATGCAGTTTCTTGTATAATAATTCCAGAAATAGATTTTTCAAAATAATGACTCAAACATAATTACACAGTAATTTTGTTATTTGTTGCAAATGGAATTCTAATTCAGAAATTATAATTATTTATCAGTGGAATGTTCAAAAAAAGTTTTTTTCATTATGATATAATCAGGGTTTGATAATTGTTAAATGAAAACTACATTGATGTTTATTTATGAAAAAAGAATCCAAACAGTTACTGAACAGATTTTGATTAAATAATGAAAAGGTGAACAATAGCTTTTTATATTAATTAGCAATTAATAATTAATGTGTTGTAGGTATGTTTGTTTCAGAATCAATGCATCAATGCATTGATTCTGAATGAATTTACTCGAAATAATTTTATATTACAATATGTGAGCATAATATGATATGAATTTCATTTATTGCTAAAGTGTACTGCCTTTTTAAAGATTAATTTTTGCTTTTTTTCTCTATTATTTTAGTTGTATTTAATAACACATTTATAAAGTTATGTTGATCTATCTATATTCCTTATAACATACAGGACATTATGCAAAACAATTTTAAATTTGTACAGACCAAATGAATATATTACTATTATATAATTATTATGATTATGTTTATGTATGTATCTCATAGTGAACATTATTGTGTTAACTTTTTTCCATTTTTTAAACAAAACATTGTGAATTATTATTGTTTTAATGTATGTATTTATAATAAAGCTAAATATTACATAACTATTTTGGATATTTTATTTGTTTACTGCTGAACCGTTTTTATTTTGGTTTCGTAGCTTGTTTTGCTATAAAGCAAGAAATCCACAGCAGAAACTGCTCTACATTAAGGGAGGTATTACCTCCACTTGCCCCTGGATGTTTCAAGAACATTTGTTTTCGTGTCGTTCAGAATGCTTAGAGCAATATTGTTTTATTTCCGAGAGTGGGCTCTAGGTTAACCATAAGGGCTTTCCTCTCCAGAACCCACTCGAAAATTGAGACTCCCTTAATGTAACCTCGGTTGAAAATCTGACACCAAGGAGGACTGACACACGCACACATACCTACATGAAACAGAATTTTGCAATCTTATACATAATATGCAAATCTTTTCTAAATCCATTTTATAGTCATGTATGAATACATACTAAGGAATTTATACCTTCCTATATATATATATATATATATATTATAAAATGGATTTAAATCACACCTTTATCAAACAAATGCACAAATAAGATGTGCTCAGCAAGGGACATTGAAGAGAGACCTACCTCACAGCCGGATATTCCAGGAGTCATAGACTCCTATTTATCCGCGCATTCAAACCAAAATTGTCCTCACGGTCCATTGGGCAGGTCTGAAGGACCGGTTGGCTAAAACCGCCATCGTGGGAATCTTTGTAATTAGCAAGGGACAGGATCACCTTTGGTGTGGAGTAAAAACATACACAAAACAAAAAAAAAACAGGAAGTTCCACCACTACAAGCCAAGTCATGTAGAAGAGCAAATCAGTCGACAGGGGGTAGCTCTGCCATCTGAGACTCTCCCATCTAGATATCTGTACAGCCACAAACATTTATAAACAAGTTATTAGCATTCGTAAACAACTCTCCGCACCATTCAGTGCGCAGCCCTGCAATTAGTATTGAATATTTTTTTTGTATTATTTAAATATATTCTTGCATTAAAATAATTAAGCCTAACCAACCCTCTGTAATACATACATTTTTTATTGTCTCCTCATATAGTTGAGGTTGGTTTTGGTTGACACGTTGTTACATAACGTATTCCATATAATTTCTTTTATGTTTAGGGTGTATTTGGATTTTACTACAATCCTAAATTCCGCTTTATTAAGAGTAGAACAATATTTAAATATTACCTACCTGTATGCAATTAACTCTAATAAGTTTGTGATGGGGTGTACCTATCTACCTACATATTATTATATATTACGTAGGTATGGTTGAAACGCAATATATTATTATGTATCATTTGCAGAATAAAGAAGGGATTAATAGGTGTTACGACGCTTACGAATCAGCTAAATCTGGCTTGAGCGCTTTGTACCATGGCAACTTTCACCAATTCCACCTATCTCTCTTATTCTTCTATCATATTTTTATATCATGCTTCGCTCAGCACAGGGTGAGGCAAAATGCAGACTGATTGAGCCATCTCGATCTCACAAAACAGGCTTTGGAGATAGAGCGTTTAGTGTTGCGGGTCCCAGATGTTGGAACAAGCTGCCTCTGTGTCTGCGAGAGGAGGTGGAATGAAGAGAGTTTTAAAAGAGGGCTGAAGACACACCTTTTTGCTGGGAGTTTCGGGTGATGGATACGATATACAGCGCCCTTGAGGTCATGTTATGAGTAAACGGCGCTTTACAAATTGTCCATATATATATTAATCCTTTTCAGAGCGGGTGACTGCACTAATCGCTGCATACCGACTTGTTGTGAATTACAGTGAATCCTTTGGCTATGCCTAAATCCTTCAGATGTACCTATTTATTTACGGTGCGAAATAAGTGTTCTAGCGAGTGTTATTATTAGTTATAGAATAAACACATGAGTAGTAAAATAACTAGAAATAAAAACATATCAATACTAACATTCTTCAGTGAAACAATAATAGATGGCTTAATGATGCGGGTCACTTTCCTAACAAAATAATAGCGAAAAGTTTATCGTATTAGATAAATTTAATAGCTAAATTTCACAAAAAATATGGCGAAAAAGTGAATAAGTGGTACCTACCTTCATATCAAATTGGCAATTACATTCGACATGAGAGTAATGGTACAATAGTGTCTGGTAGACTTCATAAGCAGATAAGTACCTACTAGCTAGCTAGCTGGTATTACCTAATATTGCTGAAGAAACAATAATTAATCAGATCGATTAAATATTGTAGGAGAAGCGAAAAAGTTAGTAAACATTACCTACGTTTTGTATATTATTTTGGAAGCAAACTGTTGCACTTTTTTTGGAAATGCCTTCACACTATCGGTAATATTAGTATGTAAATAAATAAATATGTAAGTTTCATCAATCTTTATCATGAGATCAAAGATGGACAAAAAGGGTAGTGGAGTGGAAACCTCGTGAAGACAAAAGGAGTAGAGGTCTCCCACACGATGGTTTGACGAGATTAGAGGAATCGCTGGTGAGATCCCCGTATGTCACAGAGATACCTGGAGATATATGGTGGAGGCTTATGTTCAGCAGTGGACAGGAATAGCTTCATAAGTAAGTACGTAAGTATTATTCACGAACGCAGTCAGAGGACTTATAATATTATAAACACACACATATTAATGAATGAACTCAAATAATAACATTGTATTATGGTGCTATAAAGAGAAAACTGTGTTACAGAGAGCTCTGGGGTCAACATATCATCATTTTTCATATTTTTTTTTATTTATCAACGAAACCCACAAAGTAAGTGATGGTTTGCAATCAGCTGTTTTGTACATATTAACATGCAAGTTATGGGTATAGGTAATGTATACACATACATAGTTACAATACATAAAATCATTACTGTGTATTATTTATGCCGTTTACTCGCTGCCGTCTGCCGTTTACTTCACATTATAATATTATAAGTACCTACCTACACTGGCTGTGAATTGCGACCTACAAAATGTTGTCACAATTTAAATCCAGCTACAATACATCGAAAACTTTCTATAATGATAATTTTCCTCGCATTTACCTATACACGCCGCTGTTTACCAACTTTCATCTCCATGAACTTAAAAGCTTTTGAATGCACGTGGTAATACGTAGGTACATGCATACTTACACCTCTAGGTTTATATAGACGTGCAACGAGAAAATTAAACATCAATTTTAATTCAACTTTATAATAAGACTTTCAATTCAGCATGAAGAATATAACCTGACATTTATAATCTTGACGTTATCATTGCTGCTATTATAACTTCACATTTTTTTATTTATTTATAAACGCCTGCATTAAAAAATATTAAAATAATTATATGATCTTCTTTTCTCTGATAAAGAAAAATCCAAGTAGGTGCCCACTTTAATTAGTTTTAGCAGTAAAAAGTCAATACATATTAAATATAGGTACCTATTTAACAGAAATTTTTGTGAAATGCGAAACCGTTTTCACTCCGAATCATTCTGAAATAATTCACAGTCATTCGATCGCCCTTTATCGCTACTCTTGGGAACACAAGACAGAAACAGCCCCCTCAATATGCATCCCTCAAACTTTAGTATCTTTTTTCCACATTGATTTGTCACTAATCACTACTTTAATAACAATTAGAAATATTATATGTTGTCGATAAATATTTATCTACCTTTTGAGGTAAGTATTAACTTCATTATCTACTTGCGAAGGTAATTATTTGTTCTATGTACGGATTGTGAGGGCTGAAACCCAAATTACGTAGGTAAGTACACGTAACACTTGGTAGGCATATTGTTACATTCATATGTGTATCTATCTTGACAAAATCTCAACAGCGTGGAATATATTATTGTCTTGAGACATAACTTCTTTGAACTAAAATTCCCTCACTGATCTATTTATCACGTACTTAGTTTACAGTTTCTTTACTGAGGATAGTTTCAAGTTTCAGTTTCCCTCTGTACGAGTAAAAGCTTTCTCTTGGTTGTTTTGTTATTCGGAAACATTAGAGATGGCTTCAATTAAGTATGATGTAAGAACGGAAACATTAATTAGTATTATGTAAGTGCAAAACAATACCTACAATTTTAGGAAGGATTTATTTGCTTACATATACTTACGTTTAAATGAAAATTACTAGGATCGACTTTTTTATGAATTGTAGCTATGATGAGTATTGCCATAATAAAGCCATGGTGGGTAAGCATTAAGCACTTACGTATGTGTGGATATTGAAACAATACACTATAGACTAATAAATTAATTTGCAAAAATGAGTATTGGCGAATATGTAATATTTTTAACAATTCTTTTTAAGAAAGCAATCGATGTACTTATATAATCTACAATACATTTGTCAACTTTCTATTTCAGTATTAATATACCTACATACTTATTTATTTTCTAAATGAGGATTTTTAGAATTTTATAAACAGTGTTGTTTTTCATTTACGTTTTAGCTTCGCATAATATAAGCGGTATGTAGGTTGAACTTATTACTAAAAGCTCAGAGAAAAACATTATTCTCATCAATAAATTAGTAATTTATTGTACAATCAGTAGAAACTTGTGAGTTTATCTTATGAATTTCTTTAATTTATTACTTTCGGTAAACACGAAAGATCGTAGATTAGACCTACGACAATATGCGCGTACGTATATTACATATCTACATTTTTTAGTAAATAGGCATGATACAAGTATTTGTAAATAACAAATTAGTTAGTAAATAAAATAATAGACACACGAGTTGTATGTGCACGTAAAACAAAGTGATTTATTTAAAAAGCCACGTATAATAAACAATTTGTTTAATGACTAAGTAAAGAAAGTGAAGAAAGTTTAAAGTAATTCCTTGCATTCAAATTATACAAAAGTTGTTTACTTGCTTAGACTGTAAACGATTTTATTACTAAACTGCTTATTTACTTATTATCTACAATTTAACTTAATATGTAAGATAAGAGTTAGATATTAACTTTACAGTCAGATTATGAATGGAAATGTAATTTAATGGAAAACAAATAGCAGTAGGTAACTTTCATAGTCTTTATTTAACAACTACGTGACAAAATATTGGGTTACTTTTTGTTCTTGTTTACAAAACGCCTCCATTATTTTTCATTTATAAATACTCAGAATTATTCAAATAAAATAAATCTGTCTAAATGACAAATCCATGTACCTACATACAATTTAAAATTTAAATTTCTCAGTTTATAGCAGCAATAAATACATGTTATGATCGATACTAAATTTCTTAAATGGACACTTTCGTTTAAAGTAAAATAAAGCAAAATATTCGTACGAGTTTGGTAATTAAATCCATGTGATACTTGGTTATTAATTGATTAAATACATATTGGTATCATATTGATCATTTTCACTTCCGCTTTTAATTTATTACGATATCATAATATGATTGAACACTATATTGTAGTAAGTAGTGCAAATTACAGTAGTTTATGATATACCACTTTCCATACTGATGATCCCAAACACAATTTCAAAGCTATAATGAGAAAATATATTACTTGCTATGTAAGCAAGATGCCATATACAATATGTGTATAAAACCATTGCTTAGAAGATTGCACTGACTGTGAATGAGGACAGGATCACATTCAAATTAAGTATTCTAGTATATACATAAATCCGTGAGCAATATGATCCCGCTTTGCATTTTAGAACTTTTCGTCCCAGATACTACTCTTCGCAGAGCGCATCGATCATTCGCAATGCCCAGCTTAATGAGCCCAGCAGATTCAAGAATACACAATTCCATGTCAGGGCTTTCAGAGTTGCCCGTCATGTGACGTGAAATAGAATATCTGCCGATCTGCGGCACCAGAGCAACATCACCAGTTTTATAAGCAAAATGAATGCCGACTTTTTTGCCAGTGCTCTAGAGACGGTAGATTAATGCTAAAACCGTGCCTAAGAACAAAATCATACATTATCATTCACAATATTTTAATAAACTGACAGATAATATTGCTGTCATTTACAGTAATGAATACTGAATTAAGATAAAATATTTGCGTAAGCTATAGAAGCCATCAAAATTTGTTGAGATAAAAATCTGGCTCAAAGACATCCTACTTACTTTCTTACTGTTAGCATTCTTCTCTCCACTGCTGGATATAGGTCTCTTCAAAACTTTTCCACACATTCCTATTTCGTGCAACACGATACCACTGTTTTCCCCAAACACATAATAATTTCTGTCCGTATTATTGGGATAAAATATTACACGTTTCTAAAGGCCACATATTATTTTTGCCATGAATTATATTTATAAAACTTTTTGTATGTGAAATTCAGCAAGAGAGGTATAGAGAATGATATTATTCATTCTCCCCAAAGCACGAGCTACGCTCAATTTTGGGGAGTAATTGTATTAGGAAAATAAATGTATTGTGTTATTGTTCGATTATTGTAAAATGATATTGTGTTTAATAAACTATTATTATTATTATTATTCATATTTATTTTTATGGCACATAATATAGAGAAGGTATAGTACCTACTACCTGTGATCCCCTGGCTACCCGGGCCCACGTATTATGAGAGATGCCATGATGGTATAGTTAGATAGATTTGAAGAAACAAATTCAAATAATTGTTATCTACTTCTTGGAGACAGTTGTTCAAAATTTTAAAGTGGAAGTGAGAATTTTAAATTTCTTAGACAATATAATAATATATCTAATTAATCATTCATACGTGCATTCTTCCTCTACAAAATATTTGACACTATAAATTAAATTACTAATAAATATATGGATATTATTTATATTATGTATATTCTCCATGAAGTTCCCGACAAAGAATAAGCCTCCCACTATCTTTTGTAAGTTTTCGAGTGTCCTGTAAAAGGCAGGTATTGGTAAAACATCATATAAAATATTATACATCTTCAATTCAATGAGGTACGCCACTCATCCTGAAAGTCTTAACTATGATATTTTAGTTTAGTGTAGTGCAGTTAGTTCGCGATGAATGAAGGAATATTGTGTATGGATTAAAGTTACATTATTACTTTGCTTCAGAATGAAGGTAAAAGCAAAAACAACTCGCTATTAATAATAACAACTTAGATAATTATTGTTTTGAAATGTGTTATTTTGTTGAAAATGATCTCATAAATAAGATAATAATATAGGTATTTAACCTTACTAGGTGTAAACAACAATCGTGTTATATATGTTCAAAGTACTCAGAACGGATTTTTCTAATTTCACCGTATTAGTCCTTAATCTTTGCAATTATAATAGATAGATACTTGTGTACTAAAATTACATCAATACAGAAACTAAATGAATGCAGAAACTAAATGAAACTAAATGAGTTGGTAGCTTGATCGCAAGCTCCCGGAGCAAAATCTTTCCACTACGGATCCTCAGCTCCATGACGCGTGTTCGGAGGTATATTCATTTGCGTCGGAACACCTAAAACTCCTTTCTATACTTTGATACATATTATCTTGCTGCGATTGAATCGTACCTATTGTAATATACACATATTTTTTAATTATAGTTCCCTGTGGACATTTTTTTAATAATTTAATTAAAGATAATTAACAACTACTCTTAATATCCACGGGGTACAAGATATAAATCAAAATTCACAAAATAATAACTTAGATGTGTGTGTATGTACATTTATAATCTACACTGAAATATTTTAGCCCGCTTGTAAATATGTATGTGTGTCTGTCTCTGTTCTCTAGAACCATAGACATACTTGACTTGCAACGCGGTACATTTTAACGAAATTTTTGTGTTCCAACATCGATGGCCTTCAAGCATTAGCAATGCATTGTCTTACAACCAACGTCAGTATAAAACTGGATGCAAAATTTGATCGGCTGCATGACCGATTTTTTCTTTGTCTAGAGCCTACACTTCTATATTCCCAATTCGTTCAAACAATATAACTTTAATTTGAAAACAATGTAAAGAAGGTTTGGGTATAATAATGTTTTATGAAATATACATATCATCAATTTTTGACGTGCACATTGACCAATAATAAATTCTTCCAGCATACCCGATTTTTGCATACAATTTGTATTTGCAAATAATTATTTAAAGTAGCGAGCTAAGAGACCAGCTGTGTGTGATGAATAAAAATCTGAAATCAGCGTTTCTTGTCAATCTTGTGATTATTTTCTTGAGTAAAATCTTGTTTAAAGCTAGTATTATAATATTACTAAGTAAAAAGTTGATGATAATATAATATGGGTACCTAATATACCTAATATATGATTCTCGCACTAATTCATATGTGATGTAGAGCGCATAATAATATTGATGTGAGAAGACTGAGAAGCAACCGTGTAACATGCACTAAGCACTTACACGTATCGCTATCCCGATAAAACCAGACACAACTCAATTTCTCTTTTTTGGAATGATGTTTAATTAGAAATGAATAGGATTGATTAGGACTGACAAATATCAAGGTTCGTAAAGTCTCATATTAGGGCCACATCCTGCGAGGCGATAAATATCGACTTCTGCAGTTGATAATATAGAAGTCAAGATTGAGGGACGTCATGGAGTAGGAAGGCGGCAGATCTCGTGGCTGCGGAATATACGGCAATGGACCGGAATAACACAGATGGGAGAACTGGTCCGCACAGCACGAGACAGAGAGGCATTCTCCGGAGTGATCGCCAACGTCGGAGGGACCTGATACGGCACTGATAGAAGAAAAAGAATTGATAATTATAATAATAAACTAGTCATTTTTTTTTAAGATGCGCCGTTTTATGGAAAAACTACCGCAAGAGCTCATTCTAGAGTCATAACACCTCCTGAACAATAGACGTGTCTTCCTTGTCTTAAACACTTTCACACTCCCCAGAGTTCGCAAATCATAGGGAATTTTGTTCCACAGCAACGGACCAGCCACGCAGAAGGCACGGTCAACATAGTAAGCCAGACCCCCTCTGATGCTGAATTTGGAAAATTGAGTTTTATTTTGTTTAATTTTTTTCAACTTTGTAACTAATAAAAGAAAAGTAAACGTGTCTTCTATTAACTTATTACAAGGGTAGGTACTTATATTTTATGACCATGTTTCTAATTTTAATGAAGGTGACGTGTCTATTGTTGTAAATTATTTTTCGTATCAGATCATTTTAAATATCATAGGGTTAAAAAGCTATTGTATCTATAGGATGCTCTAAAGGATATTCTATATATAGGGTTAAAAAGCTATTGTATCTATAGGATGCTCTAAAGGATATTCTATATACTAATATTTTTAGCATCCACCCTCTAAAAGACAATGCAAAGGGATCACGCAATCTCATAATGTATAAATTATAGTTATTAAATTAATTCAGTCATTTGAAATGGAAGCAAAAAATATTTGAATACGTAAGTATCTAAATTTATTGTAATATTTTAAGCTGTCACTATTTCTTTTCAATTGGACGAATGTATTTTTATTTGAATTTGTATTTTCTTCTTCAGATGTCGTACTTATCATTGATTATGTTTCTCGTCCAATATGTACATTTGCTTTAGGTATTACACTTTTTCCTATGTAATGTGAGAAATGTGTGAGAAACATTATACACAGTATTATTCTACTTGTATACTTTGAACATTATTGCAATAAATATCGCGACATCTGTCACCAAAAGTCATGGATATTTCAATTAGTATCAATTAATAGCAATGGATAGGATATTTCAGTTGACAGTAAATCTTCACATTAAAATATTTCTGAAAATAAAATAAAGAGAAATTAGATAAACTGAAAATATCTTTCCTCAATTAACTGCTTCTTCTTAGAAATATCCAAGCGGAAAAAGGCTCTTATCGTTATTTTTGAGAGAAAAGTAAAGGTGTGTACTCAAATATTATATCGACGTATTTTAAAAAATAAACGGGCTTTATAATAACAAAAACAACCACAATTTCTATCTTATCACGGACATCCATGGACAAATAGGTTATTATGAGGTTCTCAATTCATGAACCAAAAACCTTCCGTTTTGAAAGCCTGATACCCATTTTCTCACTCAAAATTGGGCATCTGTTTCCTAGTGGCCTTTCCAACATACTCTTTTCCGTTGTACTTCCTCTCTTCCTTCCTTAACAGCCGTTCTTACCTAAGGTACAAATTAGATTTAGCTCTAGTGGTTTCAGGCAACAATTTTTAGTAGGCGCAGAGAAAATTATTTAAATAATTAATGAAATAGCTTTATTAATAAATATAAGCCAAAACTTTATATGCAAAAATATTCATGGGTATAAAAAAATAGTATGTTATCACATATAAATAAAATTTAAGTTGTATTTATTCTATAAATTGAATTTATTTATTTCCTAATTCAAAAACAGAGCGAATACGGTCTCACATCCGGCTACTAGGCACGCCGTGGGCCTTCTGAATCTTAAAATTTGTGAAACTCGCTATATTCTTGATAATTGCACATAATAACGTTATATATGTAGTATGCACGGTAAACAACATACCATATTATTATATAAATAAAACAAATGGTTGAATTATAAACATTTTCTATGATTTTTTTGATAATGAAATTTATTTTTGATGTGTATGCAGTTTGCCATAATAATTAAGAAAATCCAAGGGTTGTAAATAAATAACTCAAGGTGTATTATAAAATTCATGATATTTTAAGATTAATCTTGGTTTTAAAATTTTATTAACACTCTTGTATTATTAAGGATAATTTATTTAAAATAGCACCACTCAACGTATCATCATTGCGATGGTAATCTTCAAAAATTATTTTCACTATATTCTTCACTGCAAAATAAAACTAAAATGATAAAATCGCATTTATAAATGTTCAAAATATTATATTAATATAAAAAATAAGATACATGTGATCCAGAATTTAAAATATTTAAAAAATAAAATGGTTGTAATTTTGCTAATTCGTTTGCATGTAATCACAAAGAAGGGGTGTAGAGCCCTCTTAAATGTTTTTTTTGCGAACGTTTCATGAAATCGGGTTAGTTAAATAAATAATAATAAATAGACAAACTCGTCATCTGTGTATTGATTGTAAAGAATAGATGAATAAATAAATAATATCTTCAACCACCAATTTATTTTAAAAAATCACTTTTTATAAATAGGTATAAACCCTCCTTTACACGAGACTTGTCTCTATAAGGAGGATGTTTAGATTTAAGTTTTATCAAATAGTCTATGTATTGTAATGTCTGTTTAAATAAAATGAAAAAAAAAACACATATTTTTATATTAACTACATATAGAGACAGTCTTAATTATTATGTGATGAACTACCTATGTTTTTTTATTACTTCACATGACTGATGTAAATGTTAGGAATCTGGATGTCCGGGATCGTATTACCAGAACGCATAGAGGTTCTATGCCTACATATCTAAGTGCATATTAATAGTCATTGGTCTTGAAGAATTGCGTATACACGTAGAATCTACATTGTAGGTATCTAATATATTAAGTAGGTATGTAGTTACAATCATATGAGAGCATGTATCAGTGTTTTCTTAAGAGTATTGAATTGCCTCTTACGTACTGTAATTATAAATAAAAACATTCTATTGATTATCAAAGGTGTATTAAACCCATCAGATTTATACATTATTTATGTAGTTGTATAGATATGGGAGTAGGTACATTACATTAATAATTACTTGCGGCCTAATATGCGTATGCTGCACTATTGTGAAAGCCAAGCAAAAAACAATCACATCGCACAATTATACGAACGAAAATAACATTAATTTTAATTTATTACAAAGTCTATATTCGCTTAACAAACTTGTGTTGTTACACTGATCCCTTTTGCGGAACAGTCTCAAACTAGAAAAGTGAGGATGGTCGGTGAAAGAATCGAAGAAGTTCCTATCGACTTTACTGCTATAGTCAACGAGGAAACTCGATAAGCGCTGAGAAGACACTTCTTTAGAGTGGATCACAAATTTAAGTTTTATTTTATTATCTATTATAGTTACATACATAGAAGCTGACACTACTTAAATAGATTGGAAAAGTAGAGCTGTAGAATTTTGTCGATCCTGCTGTCGATATAATACTCGTAGTATACCCCTCTGTAATATTTGTACTTGGAATGTTATAGGAAGTAGGTACCTATAAATAAAAACTGCATAGCTATTTCATTTATTGTTTTATTATAATACATTTTTATTTGTAAATACTGAAAAAAACTTGTCATTCTATGAAAAATAAACACTGTTTAGAACATAACAGTTGTTTGGGTTTCAATTAGGCTATAAAATAGCCAAAACATTAAAACAAATCATAACTCCATTTTATAATTTTCTCACGTATTTCACGAGGTGATAATTTAAAAACTTGTAAGAAGTTTTTCAATTTCAATAATTTGATTTGTCTTTAATTGAAATAAGTAAGAGATTATTTTCGTAAGTAGCATCAGCTTTAATGACATTTTTTCGAGATAAAAAGAATTAAAATAAAACAAACATTGTTGGTATTATAATAATAATGATAACCGCTTTCTTTCCGTGACTTTTTACTCGCCCAGCGGTTACATTCACCGAGATGAGGCCGTAGTGAGTTGAAACTTGGCCATTCATTGATGTTATGTTGGTCAGTCGGCCTCAAGGTTTCTGTGGTTGCGCGCGCTGCCTCCACGCTCTAGCGGGAACAATTCTCATTGGCTGAATACGATACGAAACTTAACGCGATGTTTTCGAAATTCAAAACTAAATTACATCGTACAAACTAACTTATAAAATTAACTTTAAGTAACATTTCTAGTATACTCATTTAACTTAATAATTTTAAGAAAAACATATAATAATATAAAAATATATTAATTTAATTTCCAATGAAAAATATTTTTTAATCTTTCAAATTATAACGAAAATGCTATTCGTGGTGCCTTTGAATTCCAAATCAATGAAATAAGTGAATTTTAAAAAGTGCTGTGCTAAAAAAACTCCTAACATTGAAGCAATGGATGAAACAAAATAATATCGAATAATTTGCAAAAACAAATAAGAAATAATAGTTTATGCAAATAGTAGCCATTTATTTATATTTTTCATAATGACAAGAAACACAAAAAACTTTGTGGTTGCCAAAAAGAACAATTTAAAAAATAGTTCAAAATTATATTCCATTTCGAACGTCAATTCCAGAAGGCACAAAATGGATTCTGGCGGGAAGAATCACTCTCCCGATGACGAATGTGCAATCACAAGTGTAAATATTAAAGAAAACATTATGAGAAATAGGATAGTCAATAATAAAAAATCCAACTGCCTCGTTCTGATGAGCGTCCAGCTGATTTTATTGTTAGTGTTGTTGAATTATTTTGTAGATATTGTTGAGAGTCAGGAGGTCAGAAGGACGAGACAACACAAGGCCATGATGGATAGAGGTGAGCAAAATAATCTGATCCTTATTTATCTATAAGTAGAATAACAAAGAGTGCACAATCACACTAGACGCATCATTAACAGTGTTATTTTTTTAAATTTATTGAATCTGCCAATTTAAGGTATCAAAATATAGGTAGGTTTCTAATTCTACGTATAGGTATTTTATAAGAAGTCATTCATTCAGGTACAGACATTTATATCAGGTACATGATTTAAGTATTAACCTATTGTTTTTCATAGCATAAACTTTTGGTGCTCGTGCAGTCCTTTAGAAAACGTTGAATCAACAACAAAAATACATATCTATTTCATTTTAAATTCATGGTACTATTTAATGTCTCATAACATTATTGAATTACTGATAAATTCCATCATAATTAACTTTCTGTTAACACCTTCGGAAACACTAATTTTATTCCGCGTATGTTCGTAAATAAATTTTTACACTTCACTAAAATTAGAGAATTATAAAATTTTATAACTCATCATCAAATTATTTTGACATAGCCTTTCTTTCACCTTTTAATTATGATGATATTTATGAAATATTTGTTGTGAAATTGACAGTAGTTGTATATACTAACCGATAAACCTCATTCCATATTATCATTTATTATTATTATAAAGAAAATTATGTCAAATTCCAGTTCTCAGAGTTTATGATTAAACAATAACCCGTTGTTTCACTTTTAAAGGCAGTGTGTAGTGAATACAATTATTATTATGTTATAAATAATATATGTAAGGCCCATGCTCGTCATAATATATTATTAATACTTTTATGAGAATATGATGCATCTAATATAGTGGGTACCTTACTTATTGTTTTCATTTGTAGCTCTGTATAGATATATATGCAATGGTATTATTTAAGAATCTGAACAAGACAAAAGAATGAATATAATTATACATATTATTTCGATGAAGAATTATTATTGAACGCATTGTAATAATTAAATTTAATTGTTATTATTAATAAAATTATAACCTAGATAATTTTGGGTTAATTACTTTCCAAAATATACAAATAGGTTTATAAAATAAAATAATCAGTGTTTGCAAAATATTTTCAGTTATTAACTTTTAGTAGTTATCTCTGAATACAAAATGTAGTGTTGTCAAGTCAAATGTAATGTTAGAATTCCATTATACACTATTTGCTTTGATAAATCGTGTTCACATGTAGATAGTTCCAAATTATTTATTTACTTTAAGTGCTAAGTGAATATATTAATAATGTAAATAAAAATAGTTATAAAGTCATCGCCAGTATAATAACCTACTCTTGTATCTTGTACTAAGGTAGTAAATACTTATCTATTAGACTTAGAGAAGAAAACTAAAATATATTGATTTTAAAATAATAATACAGTATATAGCAACATTATATTCGCTTTTTGTCAACTTTGTACGTGCTCCCTTGTATAATAAATTAGATTAGATAAGACATTATAACAGTAAATCATATAATATAATATAATAAGGTTTACTAGAAAACTTTGCATTGAGGCAATATTTACGTCTTTTGTCCAATTTTATTTTTACAATAAAGTACATACATACATACATACATCTTCTTCCCCTTGTCCTAGTTGGGTCGGGGGCCCATTGCGCCTAGGTACTTCCTCCAGAGATCCCTGTCCACTGCTGCTTCCAGGACCTCTGGCCACTATACAATAAAGTGTAAATTATTATTTATAATGTAAATATTTCTAGTAGAATAAATTTCGAATGAATTCATTGGGTTGAATAAGTTATAAAGTTGAATATAACAATATTTTTCCAAAACAGAAAGCTCCCACCATCTAAGTTGTATATAAAGTATTTTATTCAAATTTGATAATGCTTTAATTACTTTAGAGAGAATTATGTTATTAGCAGGTTTCGCGTATAACCTAACGTTTTGAAAATTAGCATGTTCGTGGGACGTGTCTGTAATATTTCATGCGGCTTTGAAATATGATAAATATTAGTTTATGATTCTATGTATGTAATTCCTGATATGCATAGAAAATTACTTTGTTTCTCTTAGTATATATCATTTTTTAAATAAAAGTTTTTAAGGAAGGCAAATAGGTAAGTAGTGACACAAAATAATACAGAATAGAAAGTTTAAATACCAATCAAATTCACCAGATCCTTTTCTATAGTTTACAACAAATAATTTATATTCAAATCACATAATCAAGTGTATCCATGATGTTTCACCAATTTGTATACGTTTTCAATATCAATGTCAAATTATTGAATACAGCGGTAGTCAACTTTTTAGATAATAAAACTATTTATAAAAAGTCACTGCCTGTTTTACAAAGCTACTTTGCACTGAGAAAAATACTCATAACGAATCATTGGTACGTACTTTGTAAATTGGTAAATTTACCAACAATTTGTTTACGAGAAGTTAATATTATAGATTCGTACTAATGAATCGTTTGGACTATCTCAGCAGGGTTACTCTCGACAAAACTAAACACGATCTTAATCTAGTCTTGATCTTGATCATACGACGCACGAAGGGACTATGGTCAAAAACACGGCGCTACCGCTAACGCGCGATGGGTTTGCGTGTATTTTTGGCCAATAGTCACTTCGTGCGTCGTATGATCAAGATCAAGACTAGATTAAGATCGTGTTTAGTTTTGTCAAGAGTAGCCCTGCTGGTCCTAATCTGATAGTACGTACCAATGATTCGTTGTGAAATTTCGTTAATATTTTTCTCAGTGTGGATGCGATTTTTATTAAAATAGTGTGAATTTTCCTATGTTTTGAGTTTCATAAACAGTTAAATTGATGGTTTTTCACTCGAAATATGTAAGAAATGTCATAAAACATGGATGTGTAGTAAACTAATATTGATTGCATTTAAATGAACAAAAATTCTTCTTTCCTATTCCTCCTTTAGTAAATTTAGAAAAAGAAAGAAGTTTTAATGGTCCGTTTGGTGTATCTGAATTCTACAATAGTACTCTTGCACCATGACCTGCCAATAGTTAACATCCACTCATTCATACCATCATGGCATTTTCACAAGTGGGGTAGCCAGAGAACCAACTGCATGTAATAAACATGCAAGTCGTCCGTTCATGGGTGCTATACTTTTCAGTTCAGCGATTAGGCCTTTATCTCCATTAGCACCAAAAAAATGTATTCAATATGTCTACAACAACACCATCATGGCACATCCCACAAGTGGGGTAGCCAGCTGGATTTAAAAAGCATACAAACCGTCTTCTCTGTGCCAACGAAAAATTAAGACATTCAGGATGGGTAGCAAACCTCATCACTGAAAATGAGATGTTTTTATTTTTATTTTTTCGAACATCTGCCTTTTACAGGACACACTAAAACTAGCGGACAAGAGTGAGAGACCAATTCTTTGGCGGGTGCTCCACGGCTTATTGGATACCATTAAGATACCATACCTACTGGTGCCATTGAGAGATAGTCAGACTGTCACCAGCTTCAGAAGCAAATTAAAAAGTGAACTGACTTCACTGGCACCCTTGAGACGGTCTAGGGACTGTTAAACGGCGTCAAAAATAAAATCATCCAAAATCATCATCATCATATGATAAATACAAAAATAAAACCATATCAACTATATTTGAAATACAGCAAAATAATTTAGCACCCCACAATCGATACTTGGGCAAGTATTTGTGGGTCATGTTATGTGTACGTAATTGTTTTTTCGCATTCAGAATAATTAAAATCACCCAGAGATACCGTTTAATATGCACATTGAAATTCGTCAGTGGTAAAGCGCAGTAGGATGTTGTGTTTATTAAATTTAGGTTAATATTGTGTAAATTTTATGGAAATTAAATTAAGAGAATCGCTTAATGAATGAATATTATATGCCATTTAGTGCGTGATTTTTCGTATAATTTTGTTTATTTACAAAAAAATTTTAGAAATTCATCTGAATTGTGACTTTTTGGATTTTTTAATGTCTAAATATTTAAACGTTTGTTTTATCTTCTCTTGCTATCATATTATTATTAATTGTCATTATCGAATCATGACTCAATTTTAATTCTAACAAATCTTATTTTGAGTAAATTTTTCTGACTTTCTTTTATAATAAATTGAGTACAATCCTTGCAGGTTGAATTAATTTTATTTTAGTAATTGAGTAGGGACTCAAGTAATTTGGGTCAGCTGAACTGTTTTTTTATTCTTCTATCACTATGTTGCTGTGTAGTTTAGCCAATAAAGACTTATTTACTAAGGGCCGAAATTATAAACGAGGAACCCAATATTCGTAAGTATGTCGACACTTTACGAACGGATGGCGATCTGTTCGTACATTCTACTAGATGCTGCATTATAAAACTATTTTGACAATTCGTTATAAAGAAATATTTTTGCCTACTGTACCCATTGTTTTCAACCGGTGGTCACATAAGATCTTGCCTGTCCCTTTTATCTACCTGCTCCCCATTCATAAAAACTTCACCCAACAATCTCATAATTTACACAAAACAAATGAGTAAATGACAGCGATGCTATCAGAATATATCCTAACAAAACACGTGCGTAGATTCATCTATTGTTATTTCTTTCTCTCTTCAGGCAAATAGTGAGACAGCAATGCTAGTCGTCAAAACTAATCCCTGGTCGGTCGGCCAGTTAAAGCCGATGGTAACATTTTACTGAAATAATATCAACGGATGTTTATAATGATGAAAAACGAGTAGTTATATCAAATTTTGGACCATATTAAAATGACTTGAGCTAATGGACTTTTATAATGTTGGCCCTTACTCGAAAAAATATTGTTGTCGTTTAAAATAATGTGATGTATGGATTAAAAATGAATAAGAAATCTTTCTCAGTGGCATGCAATTTCAAGCCAAAACAAAACATGTACGTATAAATAACTTTTTTTTCTTATTTAAGGTATCTAAGATGACAGGAGTATCACATAAAAATATTTGGAATGGTGGTATTTTAATTGAAGAAAATAGGCACCATAATACTTATTCATTAAATTAGGTTTTGTCTCAGTATTTTTAATAATACGTAGGTAAATATATTATAGATAAACCTTTATGATATTATAGATGCAATAACCTTGTAATTCTTCTAACTATGCCAGTATGTCCGCCATTAGATATAATAATTATTAAAATTATTAAAAATATTTCCAAGACAACGATAAAAATAATATTGGGAAATAAATAGATTCTTGCGCATTTTGGACACCTTTTTATGGAGAGCAGTTAAAAGATTCTTCGATTTAAATAAATAACAAATAACTAAACAAGTAAAATATTACTGTGAACAGGTGTAATATGTTTATTGAAAATAACAGGTAGGCGAATTCTCTCTATTCGTTGAAAGTGAAGACTGTGATAATTATTGTACGATAATAAGCCAACGCCTTTGCTTTTAAAGCATATCTTAAATAATAAGAAGTGGGTGTGTAGAAAAAAGATAAAAGAGGAATTTATAGAAGAATTGAATAATAGATAAAACAGCTATTGTCATGATTCTGAGAACGAGATAATATTATGTAAAGAATATGTTTAGACAAAATTTGAATTTCAAAGATGGTTGTGGAGATGAATCGTAGGTACTATTATTAGCCGAGGCAAATTGTGTAAACATTGGAATAAGTGCTTAAATATATATATAATATGCTCATAAGTTTGCAGTTTTTATGTACATAGCTACCTACTTATATTTTATATCTAGTCAATAAAAACAATTTCATTAAACCCGAGGCATGATTTTATCAGAAATTATATTAAAATTCGTTTATTTTCTCAAATAAGCATATACAATCAAATAGAGTTCAAATATTCATAATATGCCAGTAAAACTAATTCCACTTTACCACCTGTATCAAGGCTGACAGTACAATCAGTAATATTATGTGCAAGAAACAAATTTATATAACATCATAATAAGCAGATTATGTATAACGTGATTAGATACAACACCGCAATAAACTATAGAGATCAGAAAACATTTGTGAATAGATCAGTAGCAATGTTATAGAGACATAAATCACTCGATTGCGGGTGCATTGCCGTAAAATGAAATAAGAAGAAGAATGTTATAGACAGAAATAAAGGATATTATTATTATTAAAACAACATCATACTCTACTGGGACCATTACAGCCTTCGGCCAATGCGATCCCACAGAGAACAAACATTTACAAAAGTGTTTCCACTTTCCCTACAAATTCTCCGTATGTTATGTGGAATATGTCCATACTATATATAATACAGATATATAATAGATTGGTGCAAGAAATTAAATCGATAATGAAGAAAATAATCTAGTAGATGTCATCAACAAAAAATATCAATAAAATGTGGTTAATAAGAAGGTTATAGAGAAAAAAAGTATACTTTACCTTTAAGATGGACCCAATACAGATCCATTAAAAAAATACTTTTATGCAATTTCTTATAAAATCATGTTGGTTGATATCTTAATGTAGGAAATGTTGTGATACTATGTATATACAGATAGATAAATATATATGTACACTTATATCTTGTAAGGCAGTTCCTTAATACTCAAGACAAATTTTTAAATATAAATCAGTAAATTTAAAATGAATTCGTGACCCAGTCGGGAATTGAACTCGTAATTTATATGTGCGTGACAAATTTAGTTCTTCATAAAATCAATAGTATCATTTATTTAACAAAACAATATTAGATTCTACATTTTGAACACAATATAAGATTAACAATAAAATTTAAATATAACATTAAATAACAAAAACCATAAAATATTAAAATAAATTTATATTCAAAATGTAGAACCCCAACATTATTCGAGATGATTCTTCCATGATGTTCTATGAAATAGTACAATCATGGGAGATCACTTACAGAGCTACAGGGACAAAATCAATAGTATCATTATTATTATCTCATATCTTATTAATTAAACAAAACAATATTTGATTCTACATTTTGAACACAATATAAGATTAACAATAAAATTTAAATATAACATTAAATAACAAAAACCATAAAATATTAAAATAAATTTATATTCAAAATGTAGAACCCCAACATTATTCGAGATGATTCTTCCATGATGTTCTATGAAATAGTACAATCATGGGAGATCACTTACAGAGCTACAGGGACAAAATCAATAGTATCATTATTATTATCTCATATCTTATTAATTAAACAAAACAATATTTGATTCTACATTTTGAACACAATATAAGATTAACAATAAAATTTAAATATAACATTAAATAACAAAAACCATAAAATATTAAAATAAATTTATATTCAAAATGTAGAACCCCAACATTATTCGAGATGATTCTTCCATGATGTTCTATGAAATAGTACAATCATGGGAGATCACTTACAGAGCTACAGGGACAAAATCAATAGTATCATTATTATTATCTCATATCTTATTAATTAAACAAAACAATATTTGATTCTACATTTTGAACACAATATAAGATTAACAATAAAATTTAAATATAACATTAAATAACAAAAACCATAAAATATTAAAATAAATTTATATTCAAAATGTAGAACCCCAACATTATTCGAGATGATTCTTCCATGATGTTCTATGAAATAGTACAATCATGGGAGATCACTTACAGAGCTACAGGGACAAAATCAATAGTATCATTATTATTATATAGGTACGTTCATTTTATTTTTATAGGCAAAACGTACCGTTATCAAAAACTCTTCCATCTTGAAAAAAGCTCAAATATATTCATGAAATGTGATTAATTAATTTCTTTCAGAACTTGACGGAATACAGAAAAGTATTTTGTGAAAAAAACAACACCTGCTGCCTTCATAATATTCGAGACGCAAATTCAAAATAGGTATATTTTGTATAGGTACTGTATGTAGCTGAGAATTTGTCCCAATTTCTTACAAAAGGTGAAATGTTATATCATCACACTGTTGTTATCAAAACTGCTTTGTACGTATCTTATACTTTGTATACATTTGATGTGTTTTAACAGAAAAAAATTTCCGTTAAAAGGGGAAGCGATAAGATGAAAATAAATGGTTTTACGTAAACAAGTAAAGTAACACAAGACTTTCTCGTATTTTATTCTTCTATTCTGAGAATATATTTATTAATAATGTAACTGTTTGAAACTTGAACTTTTGTTTAAAATACGTACTTAGTAACATTGCATTGATTAAAGTTATAATTAATTTAATTAATAATTCCGTAGGTACGTCATAGTATGTTTTGTGACAGAAATATACTAAACATTTAAATTCAAAACGCAGAAATAGAACAATTCGTCAGATTTATGTGAATGATGAATTTATATTTACTTAGGAGGTAATAGATGTTTAAAGACAACATAATTGTAACTATAGTATGAGATTGAAAATGTTTTCAATTTTTCAGTATTTTTCATTGGTATATTATTGTGATGCTTACACAAAGCACTAACTATAAGAAAACTATTAATAAAGTATGAAGTCGTGGAACCCTTTTAAATAAACTTATGGAATATCGTGTTGCTCGAGATCGGAAAACATAGAAAAGTTTTGAAGAGGCCTTTATCCAGCAGTGGAGAGAAGAGGGCTTGCAGTAAGTAGAAAAGTCACATACATATAAAGATGTTTTGGTAAGTAAGTAATAAGTATGAAATTTTCAAATAATAATAATAATTGGACTATTTATATGTGACGCCGTTTAATGATCCGTGATCCGTTAAATATAATTTTGGTGATCTTCCAATATGACCTTTTTATCAATTCATCATACATGCCTACATACCATCACGCCGCTTCCCTCGTGGGATACCTAGGCAGAAAGGATCGAGCACCATCTATCCTTGCATATACATTTCGCTTCCGTCACAGTCATACAATTCCTCATGCATGCTCTCCTATTCAATGTGCTCAATACGTCCCCATCCTGTAGAATCTGGTTAATAATATGATCTTGCCATTTGATCCTAGAACGGCCGCGTCTCCGAGCGCCATTCCTCTCAGCCAAATATATTTTCTTGGTCATTCTGTCCTCATTCATTTTTTCACACGCCCAAACCATCGAAGATTATTTACACTCATCTTTGATCATTAATTCAATAGTGGGAAATTTGTCAATTACTTAGGTGTACATAGACTAATAGAAAATTAAAAAGAAACATAATAATTAGAAACTCCACTTGTGATTTTATTAATTTGCGAGCCGACTTTCGAATGCATCCGCCCTCATCATCAGGCAAATGTAAAGTGGAACAATATTATAAAGAAACTTAAACTTATATTCTCTAAAGCTATATTATATCTTCACTTTATATTTGTCTAACGATGAGAACGGATACTTTCGAAAGTCGGTTCGCAAATTAATAAAATCACAAGTGGAATTACTGAATATTTGTTTTATTTTAATTTCTCATTAAAATTAATATGCACAAAGAATCATCGGTAAGTAATTTAAACTTTATAGATTTGATTAAATTTTCTTATCACTAAACAATCTTTTCATTATCACCTACTACTATTACAAGTTCAATATTTTGTAACGATTGTAAAGTTAATAAAAGATTCTCAAACCAGTCAAACAACAATAAAACTAAATATGTTTGATAGTCATGTATGTTATGTAGACATATAGCGATAGTGTTACGTACTCGTATAGAAATGTAGTTATAGTTATTGTATTATTATTATTATTATAACATATCATAAATATTTAGCGGCCGATAGACTTAACAGTTTACTGACACACTGCTTTACTAACGAGCTCAATGAATAATGCATACACACCTCATATCACCTATAAGGCGGAGGAGACTACCGACCACAACACTACCTACATAATGACCACTGACCATCAGTAGTTACACTTTACTATATAACACTGACTACTGCCTGCATATTACCACAAGTATTCTTCTTATAACTTGTATATGCCTACACTGGTTTGTATAGGAAATGTGCAACTTGTCTTTATATGGAACAAAGATTATTATAATCGGATTATATATGTTTTTTTTTATTTCATAGCGTTCTTCTTGTTGGAATTCATTTCACAGAGTATTTTTGTATTGTGTTCCGTGGAGCACCCGGCAAAGAATCGATCTCCCACTCATTCCCGTTAGTTTTCTAATTTCCTGTAAAAAGCAGATCATCTTAAAATCAGCGATGGGGTTTGCCACCTATTCTAAAGGTCTAATTCTTTGTTGGCATGGAGAGGACAGCTTACATGTTTATTGGGTGCGGCTGGTCTGTTGGCTACCCTACTTATGGGATATGCCATGATAAGATAGTTGTAGTTGGTAATATTATAGTTAATTATATTTGCTGCATAATTTAAGTCTTTATCCGTTTTTATGTCCTAATACAGACAAAAATATTACTTCAATACAAGTAATTTCCCTTACGTTCGATTCAATGATATGGATGAAGTCTGTAATTTATATCATAGTTCTACATGACTTGGAGAATTGATCTTCACACGCAGTTCTCTAATACTATACAATATACAATATTTTATCTACATCACTCACGTACCTTTATTAAACGTACCATATGCATTACCCACCAAGTATGTATTTTAGTATGGGTACTAAGTGTAAATACTTCGGCCACTGACATTGAACTTCTCAGCGTGATATTGAAGTATAATTTAAAATACCAACCTAATCATAATACAATTCATCATTATTAGACTTTAGATTGTTATAAAGTCTTACTGCAATTTGTTTCTATAATTACACGTCAAGATTTGACGATAAAAAAAAACTGAACAATATTATCCAAATAATCCAGCTGATTCGTTCCGCTTTCTCCTTCCGTGCGACTGAGGCGAGGTTCTCATGCTAATGTCAGCCAACTCAACTAAGCTACTTCATACAAACTCACTTATATATTACAATAGTATACATTACCTTGTTGGATACTGTAGATCTCAAGTTCAATGGGTTATCGTGCTGCATAATTGCCTATAATGAATCGGGCTATGCAAATTGGAGCGATTCATTATTGTAAACTTGTTACTCACAGTCAATATTAAGTATTATCTCGGGTCGTAGGATTGTTTATAGGTGGGTATGGTTAATATATATTTAATGTGATATGATGAAAACAGTAATTATTTCATTATGACAGTAGGTATAGTGCAATGTGTTATTTGAAACATATTGTTTGTTTTTGTTCAACGCCTTTATTGATTTAGCGAATGTGCATTCGGAATTTTCCGTTTTCAGTCGTGAGGAAATTTGTACAGCACTTGCTCTAGTCAAGAAATATAGTAAAAAGGTATATTGTAGGGTAATTTAAAAAAAAAAGATTGAATGTGGGCTTGTTTTTTTAATTTTATTTTTCACAGTAAGATATGCGTATGCCGTAAAGAGAAACAGGTCGTCAGTTGAAGAATTCCAATTCAGGATCTTTGGATTGAAAATCTGAAACTCTAATATCAAGCTTTTGACTGTCTCAAATTATTTTATTTTATACACAACATAAACACAAAACTCTATAAGAAAACTATTAAAATACATATTTGTATGAAACGTTTTATAAAAATGCTATATGTAAATAGAAAGCATTATTTGAAAGTATTGTTTGCACCCTGATTATTTTAATATTTATCACTAAAATCATTTTTGCCTTAATTTTTGTCTTGTAGGTGTGGTAATCCATCCATCAGTAATTATTTTCACATTTTATGTGTTATGTCAAATAGTAGAAAGCATATGTAATATGATAATAGTCTTAAGTGTTATTTAGGTAGCATACATCATATACGTTATTGCGTAACAGTACCTTCATACAAATATTTTGTTAATAGCTTTGTAATTATAGCTCGCCATGTGGTCCAAATTTTCTTTGAAAATTATTTAGGTTAATTTCATTAGAATCATAACTATAATGATATAATTGTTCTCAATATGTGGAACTTACAAAACAAATTGGAGATGATCCAGCCAGTAAAATGACCAAGATCACTTTTACTTAATATAAATCACATTTACTTCATATAAATCTTCCCTTTGACAAAATGACTTTTTTTTTAATTAGCTTTCAGCTCGACATCTTTCAGAAGCAGCTTACACCATATTTTATTTAATTAATATTCTTAATTAATATTCAGTGAACCTCTTATCCTATTTACGTTATACTTCCGTTACAGTTGCTTTTACCAAACAAACAAACAACAGAGAAACCAAAGCATGAAATACCTTTTCTGAAAACATTCATTCATTGACCACGTTTCTGGATCATAACACGCTACTTAGAAATAATATCTTAAAATTTAAGCGCATTCCCACGAAATAATCGAAATATTTGTGATATCAAAATGGCAAATTAAAACGGAGATTGAGCTCTGTTTTTTTATCAAATGCTATAATATTAATTTCGTTGTAATAAAATTTCTAATTTGATGATTATATGATTAATGTTTTGGTACCTACCTACATAAAGATATTAAATTTCATGTTGTTGTGTGATAACATTCTTATTGTGTTTAATTGATTATTTAAGATTTTGTAGTATTGTTTTTTCCTATAAAATTCAAAATTCCTTTTAAAGAGGATATACTTATCTGAAAGAAAGGGTGTGAGGAAACGCGGGCGTCCGAGAACCACGTGGCTTGATCACGTGGATCAAATTCTCAAGGACGGCCGCGTGTTGAGTAAGAGGAACCGACGTGCGTGTATGAGGAACTGTATGAATGTGGAGGAAGCGAAGGAAGTGTGTAAAGATAGATCTGTTTGGCGTTCCGTTCTCTCTGCCTACCCCACTTGGGACACGGCGTGAGGGTATAGTATAGTAGTATAGTATAGTTTTTTCCTATTTTTGTATTAAAGATTGCAAAATGTTTTGTTTATTTTATATGCTTTTTAAAAGGCAAATGCTTTATATTGATTGAAATAAATAAATATCCATTTCCTGAACGAAAATGGGCTGAAATATTTTTTTTTACTTAAATAACTTAATAAAATTATAAAAATACAAAATGTGGCGTCCATTAAATAATATAAATAAGTAGGTATATTTTCTTAACTAATCTTCTATTACTAGTAAATCTAATAAACATACCAAATTTTTATCTAAGGGCACGTATGTACGTACCTATAACTAATAGTATTATATATATGCACAATTTGTAAAGCACCGTTTAATCATAACATGACCTCAAGGGCGCCATATACCGCGTCTATCATCCGAAACTCCCAGCAAAAAGGTGCGTCTTCAGCTTTATTTTAAAGTAGCGCATTATGTTTGTAGTGTTTCGTATCTTGCTTTTGTGGGATCGTGTCATGGTACTGGTGGCCTACTGAGTACCTACAGAGTACTGAGCAATGCGACACCAACTAATATTTATTATTATATGTACTTCAGAATGTAATAATTACCATTTGTTTGTTGCATCTATATGATGTCTAACCATCAGTCTCTGAATCATCTCTAATATGAGATTAAAAGGAATGTTAATAATATGTAAGTATTGTTATGTTAGGTATATCCATTTGTTATAGGAGTTGACAAAAATGTTTTCTGGTGAAATGGTTTACTTAGGAAAGGAAATGATGTCATGCATATTTATCCACATACTATTTTATCTCTTCCGTATATTCCAAATTAAATATCGGGTTTTGTTCTATGTAAATATGTATTTAAGAATGTTTCTATTACAACATTATTTATAAATTGCGTTGTATGTGACTTTCTCTCTGCACCATTAAAAATAAATACAAGGTAAATTTGAGATATTGAAGTACATTGTTAATTTTAGCTTCAGACATATTGTATTAAATGTACCGTCTTTGTTTGAACATAGATCTGCACTACATTTCACCACGCCCTTATGAACACTTGTGACAACATAATTACATCATTTTTATTTAGTCTATGATAGCGTAAATCTCGAACTGCATCTTCCAGAAAAAATTAGGTGCTATTCATACACTCGTAATGCCTACCAAAAATAATGACCATGTTTTTTTTACATCTTATAGATTATAGAACATCACTATCACTCGAATGATGGTTGCAACAGTCACTTTAATAACAAAAGTATGTCCCTGAGTATATAATAATATTGTCGTTCGTCTTCTAAATGGAGAACCTGTCCATCCACATTCACATAGTAAATATTTCCTATAATATTTTAGGACAACATGAATAATTAACATAACTAAAGTTTACAAAACAAAACCTTCGAAGAAAGTTATTTATTAAATGTGCCAGCAAAGTTAATAGCACCAACATTTAGGGCTGTAAAGTTAGTATGAAATATGAATAAATTAATTTTATTAATGATGGAATATTAAAATATCACGGCAGATATTATAATTTTAATATTTGAGAGAATTTTAATTACGTTATGAATAGATTATAATTTATAATATTTTTTTTCATCAAATATTTATTTTCATCAAGCTAATGTAGGTATATATTTTGATCTTAGCCAATGGGTTATGTACGGTCGTGGTATATGAGTCGAATTATATAATTATATTTGAACTAACCACATACTCGAATGTGACAAAACAGTGCCCTAGGGTAAGAGTATTCATACCTATCAAAATAAAATAAAGTTTATTCACAATATATGTCACCTGTATAATTAATACAAATATTATGATATATAAGTAATAAAATAGTTGGCAATTGTAGTTAATTGTGTTATAATAATCATAACGAGAGCTATGTATGTAGGTATACCGAGTCATTATAGGCCAAACACCTCAGCGGGTGATTATGTGCATAGTTACACACATATAATCATTCATCAAATGACCAACTTGTTGCATGACATTGACATCAATTAATTATCACAACTCTTATAGAAGTGGGTAAAGATAAACATAATCATTCACTAACAAACTTTTCGTGTTAATTTCAGTATACACGCTCATTATAATATTATCCCCTCATTTTCTTCACTTGAAAAGCATTAATAATATAAAATATAATTTAATAATTACGCTTTCTATTTTACAAACTGAAATAATCTCCACACTAATAGTAATAACACTATGATCATTATGTTATTTCAGACGCTTATTTACTTCGCTACGATTTCAAAGTCTATTTATTTATCAATAAGTATGTATTGGCTAATTTCTAATTCATCCGGTCAACTTTGCGGTTTTGCATCGAGTATAAATAACGATTTCTCTGTGATTTGAACGTGTTTCTTATTAAAATGTTTATCAACATAAGTATACATATAATATATTATCATTACCTACTTCCGTTGCTCGTACACAAAGTTTAGATATATACCTATATGCAGACAGCAAAGCTGACGTGCTAATAAGAATATTTTCTAATTGGGGTAGATTTGGAACCAACATATAATTTAAAGTTTTTCAGAGTATGAAACATCATCAATGAATATTGTAATACACCTTATAACGCAAAAAGTTAAATTTAAAAACTGTTTTTTCGAAAGCGATTTCGATTCTGTTTGCGACACGTAAGTAATTGCCATCAAACATTTGATAAAAAGCTAATATTTTGTGCCTGAATAAATAAATAATAAATAAATAAAGCTTTATTGGCATCAATATATAATGTGTACATGTTTTTTGTTCCAATAAACTACCAAAAGGCGGGCTTATCGCATATACGATTTCTTCCAGCCAACCCGAAAAAATAAAATAATAAATAAATAAAAATAAAACAATAGAAAAAACATATAGATAAAAGTAAATAAAAACAAGATGCTAAAAAAACTACAAATGAAATATGAATACCTTTAGTAGGTATGGAATGTTAGTTCCTATGTATCCATACTCTTCAAACAAATTCTTTCTAAGGAAGGGCTATCCTTGACAAAATCATTCCTGAAATTGAACACAACCGTTAACGTATACCAACTCTTAACTTTAACAATATATAGACTTAAAATTAGCTTACAGTTACGTATTTTCTACGTACTAGTTATTTGCTAAGACTAATACAATAGATTAAGACTATTATGGAAATTGTTGAAACTTAATACATCTACAAGATCTTAATGAATGTCGTGGGTGACTAAATTGATGCTCTAAATGGAAAAGTCTCGCTTACTCTTTGTGTTGTCGAATAGTGTCAAAGAGCGAATTAATGAAACTAATAAATCAATACTATTCAAACTATGTACCTATATGTCTACGAACATAATGCAAAACAACTTTCCTATTTAATTTTCATGATATTTCTTTTATCTTACGAGTACATTTATCAAAATAGCAGAAATAGAGATTCGTGTAATTTCACTGTTTAAATGATTAAATTACGAATCATCGCATTTAATTGATTTTCAACTTATAATAATAATTGAAATAAATAATTCACACTCAGCTGCACTTTCTTCAAAATGAAACAACGCACCGCTTTTGTTAATTTAATATTATATATATTGCTTTATGTAATCAATTAAATTTGAATCGAGTGTTAAATCGTAAATTTTATTTTCCATCTGTGATTTTGATGATCCGTGATGATTGAATTTATTTCACAATGGTCTATAATAGCTTTATTATTATTATACAGAGAAAGTGATGAAGTTCAAGTGCTTTATTGTGAAGCTAACACTACTAATACACTTGTCTTTACTATTATTCCAACAGGTAGACGTGATGGTTGATCATTATTAACGTGTACATAGTTTCCATCACGATTGAATGATTAGTTTAAGATTACGCTAAAGTAAAACCTTATTATAATTTTACTAGGTATATAATATCTATTTCCAGCACGCATGAAAGTAAAACTAAAGTGAAATTTAACAGTTTATTTTGGTAACTGCCTACTAATAGAAGATGATTACTTACGTTGAATGAACTATTGCCCTGAATTGGAATTTGCTTAAATAAATTCAACAGAAAATTAATTGTTGGGAGATTAATACCATCACTCATGTAGGTATTCAAAACTTTAGCTTATTTGCTTTTCATATGGCCTGGTGTTGATAAATCTTAACCCATGTGGGCTGCGTCGTATCCTCTACAGTCTTGGCTCCAGTGCTGAGAGCCAGTTCACCGTCTCCGGTCCTGCTTCATGGATGTCCTGCAGATCCTTGCTGATTTTTTTGAGATGGCAGTCCTGTACTATGTGTCTCACCGTCTGCACATCTCCACATTCACAATCAGGGAAATCTCTTTTTCCCCACCTCCAGAGCAAGTAGTTACAGCATCCATGTTCTGTCCTCAATCTATTTTGCTTGGAATGAAAAATGCTCCTGAATAGGTTGTGCAAATTTTCACAACGTCAAGTTGTTCCAAGGAAATCACTGAAATAAGTATTTTTTTATATACATAAAAAAGTGGAACATACGAACTTATTTGTTTGTGATTTTACTCGTGTAACTGTGGAATCATCTTATAAAATTTAAAGTCTATTTTTTTTATTTATACCATCACAATACTTTTCAAATGTGGTGTAACTAGCTAATGGATGGTATATGGAATCACAAAATGTAATTTTCCATTTGTAGGCCTAGGAGTTAATGGTTTGCAGTATCTTACTGTGTTGAAACGTAATTAATTTATTTCTTCTATTCTATTTAAAAAAAAAAATATTGTGACGTGATATCTTGTTTACAATTAATAAAGACTTAATAGTATTTCATTATCACGAAGTAAACTAACTTGTCAAGTTGTATCTCCGAGTTGTGTTGCCGCTCTATTTCCGTATTTTACTACGTTTATAGTCCAACTACTCTTATCTCGACTACGTTACACTTATTAGCCTGTCGCAGGTAGTGTCGCAGTGAATTCGGCACAAGAATGTTACTGACAGGTCGCTCAATCGTGTCAAGTGTCAAGAAAATTATAGCCACACTGACGTAAAAATAAAAGTGGTTTCGTGTATACACTTAAATCATATTTATAACGTTTTCATTTCATTCAGAAATTTGAAATCTACTACAAGAGTATTAGTCCTGATTTCGATGCTGTAACTGCCTTAATAGCAACATCCAGATTAATCGAACGAATGATAATGTTGCATCATTTATTTATCCATACCATAACGGCAACTCCCACAATTGGGATAGCCAGTAGACCATAGAGTAAGTAATAATAGTAGACTAGCTTACTACATGTAGATCGTCCTCTCATAATACATACATAATCATTATTTATTCTCAATCATACGCCAACAGGCATATAACATAAAGATTATATAATGTAATAGTAATTAAAGCTGCACCTCATTTCAGGCATAAATGTAGTGTTACCCAAACCACCCACCCTCTAGCCCATGCCCACCCTAGCACCGATTTTAGATTGAAACCGCATCAACAGTAAGCCTTATTTTACATTGTTTTGTTAAGTACTTCATACACTTTTTTCCCTTGTAAATTTATACTTTTAGAATAGATAATAAAGATATATTTTATAAAATATTGTTTAATAAACCTTGTTTATTTTAATTCGTTAATTTTCAAATTAAAAATATTCTTCATTATTTTCTTTTGAGTCTGATATTTTTTGCTGTGTAACTTAACATAAATGTTTATTTCAGTTGAGTAAGACTTTTTATTCAAAGTTAACAGACTTTTTGTGCCATTAGTTAAAAAAAACTATATACAAGGTATTTTTTAGAATTTATTTAATCTTTCAAATATTTTATGACCCCGTCAAATTAAACTCGGAACCTCATAAGTATCTGCTATTCTCGTATTTATCTATTTATGTATAATTACAATGAAGGTATTTGCGTCAATGGATTCGTTTAATTTGTTTAACTTACATACTATAATAATGAATAAATTTAGAGAAGGTGGCACTAAATACCTTATTGATGTATTTTGCGAATACTTTCGTATTTGTTTCCAAGAGAGAATATCAGCTTCTATCAAATATATGAATCTTCTATACTTGTAGAATATGTAGGTCTTATCACACATATACAATGAAAACTTCAATTAACAAGTAGACATAAATAACATTAATTATTATTAGATATCTATACACCCCTAATATAATGGCATCTCCGAAGAGTGTGGTGATCAGCGGGTTAACTGCATTTAACAAACATGTAGATCATCCTGGAAAATAAGATATTCAAGACATGTGGGTCATGTGTTTATTTACTTATTCGTTCTTTACTGTACATTGATCACAATACATTCAATTTTATAGAGAAATGTATTCAAATTAAATTCAATCAATATGCAGGGAGTGAGTTTATCGCAAAGGTTCGATCTCTTCCAACAAACCCAAGTGTATAACTTAGAACGTTAAATATATTTTATGGAATGTTTTACAAATACATGTTTTTCTAGAATACTCGAAACCTTATAGAGAAGAATAAGAAACCTACATATTATATTCTGAGGACTCTACGAATTATATAAAATTATTATATGTGTATACACACGATTTAAAAATCTAATGCATTAACTATATTGTGTTGATTTACACGTTTAACGATACATCTATACGATAAATGATACATTACAAAGATACTGTATAATATTATACGAGTATTATTCATATAAATTGAATGTGTTGTGTGTGTCTGCATTTTGTATGTGCTGTATATTGTATTTATGTACTTTCACATATGGTGAGTGAATCGTCACCAGTGATCGATACCGTTATATGTTCTCCTTCTTTTATAATACATAATAATAATAATAATAATAATAATAATATATAGGCTGTATCTACCTAATCGTTATTCGAGAATTCAATTACACTCAATCCGCAAGTTACGGTGCCCCACTTATTATTAAGTGAATACATACATCGCATTTTAAATTATTTAATGCTGGCTGGTTTGGAATTTCAGAACAGAGTTTTCGGCGGTACTAGACCGATTACCTGAAATCACTTATCAATGACCCTGAGAACAAATTAATCCATTATCAGTTTCGGGGTTAAATTATTAAATGCTTCAGTTTTCAGTAATGACATCATCAAAACCAACATGACCATTACAATTAAATAGTTTTAGATGCATTTGACAGATTACTTACTTCTCCATTTATATTGGTTCTGTGACAATTGATTCACATTTTCCCACGATATTACTAATGAATAATCTAAAATCTTACATAAAGAGAAAAAACAGCAATTAATATCAATTTGAACCGGATAAACTGTTTGTTTTATGAAACTGATTTCAACCAAAATCCTAATAAAAACTAGATCCAGGTGTCAGAAACATTATAAACATGTTCCGTTTGACAGAAACTACAGATCAGAGGCCTGAGTCAATAACACATTTTCACGTTACGTTTTCGTTCCGTTAACGTTCGAGTATAGACGAAGTTGCAAGCAAGTGTCAATTTCGTTGCTAAGATACACAATAGTTACGAAAATTAACACTTTGGCGCAGCATCGTCTGCATTTGAACGCTAACGGAACGAAAACGCAACACGAAAATGTGTTATTGACTCAGGCCTCTGCAGTGTATGAATAATTTACTGAGCATCATTACATTATGAAGGTATATATTTGTCTGTTGTATATTGATTGTTCAGTAAACAAAGCGTATGTGTGTTTACTTACTGTACCTATAATACGGTACCTGTGCGCTGTGGTCAGGGCCGGGAGATGAGAGCGAAAGTATGTGTGGGTGCTCGGTATGCCAACCAACAAAATAGTATTTTTACTATGTACCTACCTACACTTCTATAAGGCGTAAAGTATTAAATAAGATATTAAATTCTTCTACAGAGGTATTTATAAGAGTTTTGTAACATTAAAAAAACACCTGATTTACTAAGATTAGATCTGGTTTTATGTATTACTATTTAAAGAATGGGCTGTTGATGAATAGAATTATATCATTATATTATTTTATCATTTTATTCTTTGACAATCCTGAAAGCTCATTGTAGATGGGAAACAAAAAAAATTCACACTATAAAATACAATAATATGTTAATGTTCAGCAAGTGAAGCAATATAATAGTTTTATTCTATGTAAAAGAGAATCGAAGCTAGAAGTATAATTTTAAATTTTGTTATTTCTTTCTTTTGGTAGGTATGTATGTATTATTGATAGTTGGAAGACATCGTATTCTAGCGATAAACTCGAATTGCATAACTTATATTATATTTTAATGATCCTTTTTTAAAAAAAAAAAGATATATCTGGGTTTTGTTTGTATTGATTTGAAATAATTGTTACCAATATTGTACGGTGAAGAATAATATAAATAGGTATATTTGTCTGGATTAATATTAATCAATTTGAGGTGGTTAGATGGAAGAAATCACCACAAGTAAATGATCTCGCCACTGCGTGTCGTCTTAGTATTTTTGATTTTATATTGTTTTGTTTATACTGTTATATTATAATGCTTATTTGCAGAAAGAATAAATAAATATATGATTGTTTACTAAACGTAACCAATGAAATGAGGTTTTCAAATGTCTAGAAAGACTTAAAATACTGATTCATCAGCATTAACTGTATGTCTCATAAACAGAAAGTAAATTTTGACCGTTGACTACACGAAGAGATATCATGTTTTTCTATTACATTTATTATGTTCTCAATGTACAACGTTTTTTTATATTCAAAATTTTATTCATAATACTTCGCGACATCAATTACCTAAATTTGATAAAGTTTTTGCATCCTGTAGTTATTAATGTAAGGTTCTTCTCAATTGATTGCAAACATACAAAAAAGTTTTTGTGCCTATGTAAATTTGTACTACGTACGTTATGTAGTTCTATATAAGGCTGCGTATACAAAGTACACTGCTACAATTTTATTATTTAATATGTTTATATTATGAATAGACTTGTGTTCAACTATTCACATTATAATGTTGAAGTTTCAATAATAATACATATCCAATAATAAATACACAATAGATAGATATTGTGTATATACCTGAACTATGACTATTCAAGTGTAGTATTAGGTACCTACTCAGTTCTGTAACGGTGGTGTAAATTAAGATGTCAATTATTACGTATGACCAGTTTCGTAACATTAATTGTAATATTATTAGACAAACATCTAATATATGTATATTGTATATCTATAGCATCACCGTATTTCTTTTCAGTGGAGTAGCCAGTGAACTGACTGCTGAACAATGATATAAACATTGTAATATTTATGTTATAGGATAGGAACCCGCTCTTTTCATTAAATTGTCGAATATCCAGAAATATGCAAGTATTATGTAGTAAAATATCACGTATAAGACATTTAACGTCTTGAATTTAGCGATGAGGTGTGCCATATGATCTTGCCAGGTTCTTTGTTGTAAGTTGTGAAAGAGGCCAGAAGACCGGTAGGCTTTCCGCAGCTTCACAACTTTCATCGATCTTAGTGGTAGCCTATTTACTAACATTGGAAGCACATGACCCAGCCATTGCAACTGCAACATCTCTATAAAATAATGTGGGAGCACTGGTTCCACTTTGAGAACCTCACGAAAGTATAACTTTCGTAAATGTAGGTATTATTTATTTATGGCACGAAGAGAGCGATTAGAGTGTTTATAGATACAATGAATCCATTGGTAACCTTATTTGTGGAAGATAATGTGATAGTATAAATAGATTAATCCTACATGAATATTTAATTAGTAATTTAGTATTAACTAACTTTGTAGGTATGAATCTCATCTCTATTCTAAGACAATAGTAGATGATTGTCCAAAGTTTTGCTTTGTATTCATAGCCCTTTGAACAATAATTTAGTAAGTAACAGAGTCTCAAAGCTTTAATTATTATAAACTTTGTATTAACTTTATAAATATATGATTAGTACAAAGAGCAAGTAATTACTATTCGGATTTGTACCTCCTACTGTCTTATTCACAATAATTAACACAGGATTAAATAAATAGCCTACCACAACTGTACCATCACGGCATATTCCACAAGTGAAGTAGTCAGCAGACTCCTCTCCGTGCCAACAAAATAAAAACATTCAGAATGGGTTGCAAGCTTCATCGCTGAATATAAGATGTCTTTATTTTTCGAACACCGGCTTTTTATAGGACACTCGAAAACGTATGCAAAATGTATTATTCAAACATGGAAAACACATTACAGTCAAAATAAATAAAGACAAAACAAAATAGTTGGTTGTTGAAAGTGATGAGGTGACTGCGAACATTGCCATAAATGGAGTGAGTAAGAGTAAACAAGTAAGAGAATTCATGTACTTGGGCAGCAGAATTAATCAAGATGCTCCAAATCTGAAATCGTAAGCAAGATAGTTATATTAGATAAGAATTGCTTTTAACAAAAAATCAAATTTCTCAAATGAAGCATAACAGAGAAAGGTGGAATAGTAAACATTACCATGGTATAAAGCGCTTAAGCCGGTTCGTAAGCGTTAGAATACCTAGTATTCTCTTCTCTACTCTGCAAGTGATACATATTACGATTGAACCATACCTATCGTAATATATATCATATAAACCAAAGGTGGACAACCCGAAAAGGTTGGCCACTCATGATATAAACGTTTTAGTAGGTGTGAAAATTCCAGTTTATACGAATAACAAAAAACCACTTCGAATACATAGTATAAAAATTACGATAAACGAAATTGGTTGTATAACTATATAAAATGTATTATTTGCAATGATTTTTCTTTTGACCATCAATAATGGTTCCAAAGTAAACATGAAGGCAGCTATAACACGTAATGAACACAATTAAATCCTAAATTAAATAAATTAACTTCTAAACGAGACAGGGCTCGTCTCCTGGCCATACAGCAGCTTAGTGTCTCCATAATTCAGAACCACGTGATATGCCAACTAGAGTAATGGAACCTAAACCAAAAACACATACATTATAATTGTTTTGTGAAACTTGATTACACGTCTTGCTTTTTATTACAAAGTTAGAAAAGCTTATGAAGTGCACCTTGCAGTTCTTTCCATTTGGAATATTTTGTATATTATACAAAAATCATTAAAGAACAATGAAAAACTAACAATATTATTCACTGAAGATATAAAATTTATAATTTACTCAAGATGGTCATACACAGAGCCTTTGTTATTCCTGTGACGATAAAATATCATAGCTATAAAAGAATCTTAATGTTAAATTTCCTTTCCCTTTGTTTATTTGTTAATATGTTTGTAAAGTTTGGTTACACAAATACATTAATCTTCAATATAAATATAAAGTTTTTTTAGTTATACGAAAACTTGTAGACATGAACGGGTAGTCAAAGTTTGTATTTTTTTCTATATGTTGTCTTATTCGTATAACATCATAATTCATACATTTACCTAATATGTTTAATTCAGCGATGGGGTATGCCACCCATTCTACTTGACCTATTTTTTTTATTGAAATGAAGAGGACAACCAGCATGTTTGTTATGCAGATAGTCTTCTGGATGACCCCACTAGTGGGAGATGGTATGATGTATATGATAAATATAAACCATTTTAATTGGTTTGTATAAGATAACAATAAATAAAATAATGAAGTGAATACATTGCAAATTATTCTAGTATGGAAATAAAATGAAAGTGTATGGTCGTTGCCCTGGGACTTTGTAATGAAGAGAGCTGATAGCAAAGTAGGTATCACCTACCTCACAATATCTCCTTACTATATTAAAAAAATAAAAACAACCTGGCAACAAGTCATATTTAATGAAGGAACTTTAGTGCAGGGAATAATTATTCATAAAAAGATGGAAGAAAAACATGGGTGTTGTAGGTATGAACAAAAATATCACGTTAAACGTTTGTAGTAAAAAAATTGCACTTTATAAATTTATACGACGTATAACATATTTTAATGTCTGATGCAATATCGATACCTTAATTCGCAGATTGGGTAACTCCAAAATAGCTACTTTACAGGGCGGACAAAAAACTAAATATTTTTGTTATGCATATTATTATTGTTATTTTCCTTATTCTAAAATATCTACATGATGTAGATACATGTTCGTAACAAAATTACCATGACATTATTATGTTTATAATGGTTTTGTAGGCTTTTTTTGGAGTTACCCAATTTTCTGTGATAGATTTTGTAAAATAAATGCTATAATTGATGGAGTTACCCAATTTGCCTATAAGTATTGTATACTGTTTGGTCTCACAATAATGTTATTTTTAAAGTGTTTTATACGAAAATAAAATTAAATTGAAGTAATATATATAGGATAAATATTTCAACATCATCATCATCATCATCAACGCTTCTCTCGGGAGGACAGGGCAGAAACCAGCCTCCTCCATTCAGAGCGACTCTGCGCCAATTGCGTCACCTCTTTCTAAGATATTTTCTGCGCTCTGCTGTTGTCGTTATAAGAACGGTGTATTGTGAAAGAGGGAAATCACGGGCTGACGAATCCTTGCGGATGGAAGACCGGTGCTCTTTTTGATATTACCTAGCCTGGAACATCGTCTATCCTGTATCACGGAGTTGAACATAGTTGAACAAAAAAGTTGCACCTTTAGAGATATACTCGTCGATAGCTAGACAAAAATAATGAAGAGTGACAAAATGTGAAAATTATTATTCGTGTGGAGCATTATTTTAGAAATCCTGGTAGTCTTGAGTCCATTTTCGTGAAGATGTTTTCAGTCTCGTTTAAATTATTTAAGCAGACAATATTTTTTGGGCCAAGGCTTTTCTTCCTTTGAGGCAATTTATTTATTTATTCATTCATTCTTTACTGTACATTGATCACAATATATACAATTTTATAAAAAAAAATGCATTCAAATTAGGTGTGATCAATATACAGAGGTAGGTTGCCCAATAAGAGACTCTTACGACTTGTATTATGAGATAGCTGAAGTCCAGTATCCGATCAAAGTGTCTTGCCTCTTGCACACTGATACCCTCTCTGTATATCTCAAGATTTTAAAATCCGCCAAAAGAAATTTGTACTTGGCATAACAACTTGGGTTGCCGTAATCTTATAAATAATAATAATAATATACAGAGGGCGAGTTTATCACACCTCTTTTTGATTTTTGAAATTTAGATTTTAAATTTTTATTACTCCATGATTCGTCCTTTTTCCAAGAGAAGTCTCAGAGTTTTCATCGGAATCTAAATGTTCTGAATATGGGACTAACGAGATGTTGACTCTTATGCTGCCCTTCTCTGTTGCAATATTATGATCAATAGCATTAGCCTGTGCATCTAACAATATCCCTTGTGTCGCATTATTATCTAAATTATTATCATCAGTAGGTATTTATATTTTGGATTTCCGCAAGATTACCACTATCAAGTAATATGATGGGCCAACTCCATTATAAAAACTCGAATTGTCTTTGATAAATTTGTTTCACTCATACGATTTTCTTCACTCCTTCAATTTTCAGTTACTAATTTAACCATAGTCTTTAGTCTGCTATTCATCTATAAAATGATAAGCAAACATTTCACTTTTGCCTGACGATGAGAGCGGCTTGTTGCGGCTTGCTTGCCGGCTTGCAAAATAAATAATGTCAATAGTGGAATAACTATATATCGTGTTTCATTTTAAAAATTATTAATATGAACTTCCACCAAGAACCGTGGGTCGAGAAATTAAACTTATGATAAGTAGGTAATGTATGTAGATACACGTTCAGTTCTTCGGATTTTGAGCTTATTTAAAAATAATCATGATTCAACAAATCTTTATATATCAAAAAATAATGTCGTTTATTTAAGTATTAAAACCTAGATTTTTTATTTGACTAAAAAATAATAACATAATATATTGTGTTAAAAAACAATAAAATATTAGTAAATCAAAAAAAAACATATCCAGTATTAATTAAATTCCACGTAGTAACTCACGCAAAAGTTGCATTATTTAAAATGTGAGTTCCTTACATATAAACTACATCACATAAGGAGCAAATGATGAAAAAAAAACTTAAAAAAATTGAAGAAAATAAAGCTGATATTTATGGTTACAGTTATCTTACATTTTTTTACAGGATAAGATATCCAAAACCACTTTTTTGTAAAATATTCCTAATACACAACCTATCTCTCGCAAGTCTCCATACAGAATGGTGGAGTTACCCAATTTGCAGTGTTGTAAATACTAACATTGGAGTTACCCAATTTTCTTGAGGTGTTTTTTAGGGCATTTGTAATAACGTTGGATTCTTCAAATTTACCTAGCATGTGTGTTGGAATACACTCAACATTATGGCATCATTAAGTCATTTTGTCAAAAAATGGAGTTACCCAATCTGCGAATTAAGGTATCGATATGATATGCTTGAGAATGTCAAAATCTCTGTCTAAACCATGTTTGAGCATAATACAATTCCTATATAATATTAGTAGAAATAGTTTATTTTACTGCCAACCTTCACCATAATGGTTAAAAACTTTTCAACATTACTAGCAAATTAATCAAGTACAAGTTTAGTATTATGTTCAAAAAAATTGTTGAAGTTGCTAAATTAATTGTTACAATTGATTTACGAGATAAGTTTCGTACTATGTTTATAAAATTTATTATACTTACAATACCTTGGATGAATGAATGTGGAGGAAGCGAAGAGAGTATGTAAGGATAGATCAATATGACTTTTCCCACCTGGGACATGACGTGAGAGTATGGATAGATGGATATAATACCTTCTTGAAAATAAATATTCTTGTTACTAAATTTTAAACTCCTTTGATGTCGCTTTATGGTGTATACACCCATTTGATAATGCTTTTATAACAAAGGTCATTTTTTCTTTTTTAATGTTATTCCTAATAAAAATAATTTTTTTGTTCATCAAATTTTTGAATGAAATTTTTTACCTTTTAATAAAACGGAACATAAACGATTACGCTCAACAAAATTATTAAAATGGTGGAAGTAGGTATGCATAAAATTTTTAATAAAGAAGACCATTTTGGGGATATTGTTAAGCCAACAAGAATCTATTATTGATCCTATGGATTCATATATAAATTTGTATTCAATGCTGTGAACAAAATGCTTTTGTTTGTCGTTAAAATAAAAATAGTTGCGCGAAACCTGAATACAAATTTTGTATGTACGAGTAGGTACGTTCAGTAGAAACGGAAAATAAAGTAATACACCTACGCTGTGGTCTAAATCAGCGTATTGGAAAATCATAACAGGAATTTCTCTTTATGGGATACTAATTTTTTTTGTGTTCTTCTCAATATTATCTAAAATAAATTGTGAAAACCGTAAATTATCTTGAAAGTTGTAGAAATTTTTATCTAATGTGGACTTATTTTTCTTCTTCTTTCGTTTTTTAATATACCTGGCAAGAAACAGGCCCCCACAATCCAAAAAAATACTGCGTCAATTAGGACACTTAAATTTCATCGGTTTCGACAACGCACTGATTATCGTTGTCGTGGTTATAGTGCACTGTGAAAGAGTATCTTATATCATGTTGGTGCTAATAAACATTATTAAATTGATAAAATATACTTTTTTTGAGATATGACATAATATGTATAGCAGTTCAGTAATTACCTCCTTGCCAATTCAGTAAAGTCGTTTTTTTTTTAATTAATGAAAATTTCTTAGTAATCCTTTGTTTCCTGTATTAGATGAGACCCTTTTAAACTTTCTCATAGATATTTATCGGAAAATGTAGAGAACAAATAATTTTTGAGATAGAGAAATTTTGTCAAACCATTCACATACATGGAATACGAGTATATCAACCCTAATCATATTTTTTTTTATAAAATATTCTGTGACATACACCTTGAAAACGAGTCTGGATTAATTCTGTGAGAAGATAATACAAACGTGAGCAATGCCTTGTTTGCTAACTCGACGCTTCTGATAATATTATTAAAGTTCCTTTTTTTCGTTCACGCTGATATTTCACATCACTCTTTTTATCAGTTTGAAACAAATCATTTGTCTCAGGTGGATTGCCGGAAATAAAAATAAAATTATATACGAGTAGATAGTCCTTGTGCCTACATAATCAATACGATTTAGAAATATTTACGAGAACATACATGCATCTTTTTTTGCATATTTGTAGATACATTTTTATTTTGATAATGTATATTTAAATATTAAACCTTTATTTATCAATGTCTTAACGTGGAGTTTTAATAAAATTGTTTTAAATAAATGATAGAAAAGGGAAATTTGCTTTTAATACCAATCTGGTCGATACCTAATAAATTAGTAGCTTAGGCAATCGTCTCACAAGCGAGGGGACCTGAATTCAATTCTCAACATGAACAAACTATTTCTGTTCACTTTTCGGAGTCAAATATACGTGAAAAACATCTCGATTAGTTTGAATATAGTATCATCCACACATTTTAACAAGTTTAAAATATGTTTATAACAGAAGGTTTGTTTTAAAAAAATAATCATGTGACAGGACCTATGAATATGTATGAGGGTTGAATTCAATCATTCACAGACGAGACATTTCAATCTAACTTCAACAAGTTTTGCAGATAACTTTATAATAACAGTGCTCGCAGTTGAATACAATTCAAGCGTCTGAAGAATTTGGAATTAGATACAAAATTTCAACAATTTGAATAAAATTATGTGACATGTGTAATTTTACAAGTTCTAGGTACAAATATCATAATTCAGTCGATTGCGGGTGCATTGCCGTAAAATGAAATAAGAAGATGAAATAGGTACAAATATAATAATGGTGATATAATGGCGATCTAGTAGGCAACGATATTAAATAGATTGCTGATTCGCTAGCTCGTTTTTTCGTTATTATCCACTGCAATACATCATCTGTTATAAAGGGTTGTTCAACAAGAACTTTGTTTTTTAATTGTGGCAACACCAGCAACATGATAGTTTTGACATTTAATTTTTTGACGTATTCGTAGTGGATGCATTGGCAATTGTTGCAATGAATTCAATTTCGCTTGAAAATCTTATTAAAATAATTAAAATCCATTATGAAAATGGTGGTTCTGCTAAAGTGACATTTCGTCAAATTCGTGATATTTTCGGACAACATAACCGTCCTTCTGAGATCCAAATTTGTCAATTCCTCGACGTTCTCGACAATTGGGGTTATCCAAAACCACCACATGGCGAATTTTGCGTAAGGATTTGGCTTTGAAGCCTTACAAGGTTCAACTGGTGCAGGAATTGAAGCCGAACGACCATTCAAATCGCCGTAGATTCGCTCAATTCATTCAGGAACAACCCGCTGGTTTTTCTGAAAAAATCATTTTTTCAGACGAAACCCATTTTCACTTGTCAGGGTACGTCAACAAGCAAAATTGCCGCATTTGGGCTTCTGAAAATCCTAGAGCAATTATTGAGAAGCCGTTGCATGCTCAGCGTGTCACTGTATGGTGCGCTATGTGGTCTGGAGGCGTGATTGGGCCGTTTTTTTCGAAGATGAGACTGGAAATGCGGTAACGGTCAATGGATCACGCTATCGCAAGATGTTGACAACTCAATTTTGGCCTATTATTGATGACGTGGATATCACTGACATGTGGTTTCAACAGGACGGTGCCACATGTCACACAGCCAATGAAACGATCAATTTATTGCAAACCAAATTTCCCGATCGCATGATTTCACGAAACTCAGCTGTTAAGTGGCCAGCCAGATCGTGTGATTTAACGCCACTGGATTATTTTTTGTGAGGCTATGTTAAGGACAGAGTCTATACGGAGCCAATTGAATCGATTGCAGCCTTAAAACTCAAAATCCGTGATGTGATTAGCGAAATAGTCCCGCCATTTTGCCAAAAAGTGATTAAAAACTTTGATGAAAGAATCGACATCTGTCAGCGTGCTCGTGGTGGACATTTGTCAGATATCATTTTTCATGCATAATTGCCAAACTTTTCTCTTTGTAATTCAATAAAAATTTTAATCATCATCATCAAATTTTTTTGTTTTATTTTGTTTTAAAAAACAAAGTCCTTGTTGAAAAACCCTTTAGTTATATAAATCTTGTTGGTAGTACGGTATTATCCAGAAAAAATTAAAAAAATCTGTGATTATATGTATTAAGTACCTACATATATTCGTTGAGCTGTTTTTTTGTTGACTATATATTTGTAAATTTATTTATATTTTCAGTACGGTTCCAAAGTTTAATATTTACAATTTCAACATGGACGAATGACATAGTTTTAATTAAAAATTTAATTAGATTTTTAAATCCATGTAAAACTGAGGGGTATATTGAAAATTATTTAGCTCGGTTCTCAGCTAGCTTCCTAACGGTATTACCCCTCCAATGGATCATCCCCTATCGAATTGAATGTATTTGACACTTAGAATCACTGAGTCTAGCACTTAAATATCTCAAGTGTAAATGTAAAGTAAGTTTAGAATTAATTGAAGTTACGATAATATCTTAGCTAAGGTAAATAAAAATTGAATACTGTAGCCAAATGGTCCTACTACGTAAAATAATTTTAAATATTTATAAAATATGTTCAACTAGTAGCCAGCTAACTAAGTACTTATTATAAACATATGAGTCACCCTCTACATGTCAACAAAAAATATAAGAAATATAGTTAGAGTGGTAAAAGTCATCATCGAATTCAATATCTATATAAAATATTTTTATATGGCTGGTACAATCATAATAACATATATAATATGACTGTCAAAATAACATGTTTTGCATGAACGAAATTAAATCGTTTTTCAATGACAGAATATAAAATTGTCATATTGCTTTGCTTTAATTCAATTCCAAGCTTACAAACGAATTCATTTCAACGAAAAGTATTTAAAATGACTGTCTTGTAGGAACGAAAACATCGAGATGAATTTAAATTAATCAAAAATAATTTCAGAATCTCATAAATAAATTATTGACCTCTATGCTTGTGAAAGTGCTAAGAATAATTAATGAATTAGATTTCTGATAAAATAAACTACAACATCTAATAAAGTAGGTATCAAGCGGCTTACTGAACCTGGATTTTCGAAATAGTAAATTTTATTTCACCACTTTTCCCAAACCTCTTTATATTTGCTAATCACTATTTGAATTTCTCATTACTTTTAGATAAATATTAATTATTCATTAGTTCTCTTGCCCTTTCATGCTTTGAAAACTGGATGGAGCTTTCTCCACTCATAGCGATTTGCGCCAATTGAATAACCTCTTCCCAAAGCATTCTTGTTATTATAATAAGATAGAACCTATCTGGGAATTAATTTTGGATCGATACGGATTGGTCGTAGCTATAAATCAAATCCTGGCTTTTATGGCAGGTACCTGTGTAATATTCTCAGGCAGGAAATTTTCGGTATAAGAATAAATTTATATTCACACGAGATGTGATGCAAACGGCTTTATCTATGTACATTAATGAGAAATAATGATTTTCGTACTGCATCTATTGATATTTTTTATTAATTCAGTTAGAACAATTATAAAATTCTTAATAGCTTTTTAATGGAGGCTCAGAAAATTATATCTTTACGATTTAAGCTAATGTTGAATTGGAATGCGTTTGAAAAGCAGATTTATGAGTTCATCATAAAAGTAAAATCTTCCATTCTTGTAAATTTTCTACCACATGTTTCAACAGATTTGATTTGACCCATTTTATAAAAGTCATAATTTGATCCCATGAATATTTTATTAAGAGAAGACGGTTCTGGAGGGAACATGTGGACCGCATGAGTAGTGACAAAATAGCCCCTATCGCCCCGAACAAGACTCCACTAGGAGGAAGATCGCCTGGAAGGCCAGATGTAAGGAAAGTAAATATGTACTGTTTGTTTTCAGCGTTGCAAGAGGAGACAAATTCCGTACAAACAGATCAATGATCTATTATCATTGATAATTATTGTGCTTGTTTGTTATTTTTATTTTTTTGGGTTTTTGTTGTTGAGCTTTGTTTATTTGTTGTTATTCATTGTGTTTGATTCGGTTATGATTGCATTTTATCCTCCTGAGAGGGGCATCGAAGACGTAAATGTAGCATAAAAGATTCCCACGAGGCGGTATTGGCCGGCCAGCCCTTCAGGCTGCCCAATAGGGCCCGCCCGTGAGGACAAAAGTTTTGCTTAGAAGAGCGGATAAATAGAAGTCCCCCGACTTCTGAGATATCCGGGTATGGGAGGGAGTCTTCTTCTTCAATACAAGCAGAAGTAGAAGAATATTTTATTCTCCGTCAATTTTTATTCTTGTCTTGCTTGTTCAAACTGCATTGTAAAAGAATAATTTGATTCCTGTTTTATGTATTTTTATAACACGTAAGAGGCTCACGCCATGGATATATTAATGAATGAAATAAATAAATATTTCAATGCGAACTCGGCCGCCATGCCGAGCAAACTCCCCTTTCACGACACGAGCTTTTAGCTTACTGTGAAAGGTATATAAGGTTGTATTTGGGTTTATAAAAAAAACCCAGATATATCTTTTTTACACAAATTAAATAAATATTTTACTATTTCACTTCGTAATATATTTTACTATTATGTAAATTGATTATGATGACCTGTATGAAGGGAGCATGTTATTATTGCACTATCCGCAATTGTAATAAATTATTAGAGTAGTACATGTACATACTAATAATATATACAAATTATGTGTTTCACCACGTCATAAATATTTATAGCTCAGGATACAGGTGATGTTTCACTATGAATGGGAGATATACCTACTCGTATTTACCTTCCTTAATAAATATTAATTTCAGTATTATGATATTATTATCTCTGTAGTCTGTGCGGATATTACAATTTACGTAAACTTCAACTACGAGAAGATATCGACTTAAATACATTTCTCCTGTTGTTACATATAATATGAGCATATAAATGAAAATGAATGAAGCAATGAAATAACACGTATACGTAAATTTATATTCATAGTTTCACATCAAACCTTAAAGAAAATTTATTATATAACGTTTCACGTTTAGCAACTATTAGATATAGGCTGTAATATTAAAATTTGGAGAATATCGTTGAGAAGTTCGTTTCAATTCAGGCGTTAATTTTATATTCATAATAATGAAACATTGTTTTTTCTTGTGTTTCTCAGAGTAACGTTGAAGGACGAAGGAATAAGATATTATGGTGGCTGTTGAAATAACTTTATTTTTCGGATTTTGCAGGAGTCCAAGGACTCCTATTTATCCGTTTAGGTGACGATTTATTAATATTTTAATTCTCTCTAGTTTAATACCACTATGCCAGTGTTGGCATCTCCGATCCTACCACGTCAGTGGGCGGGGGACCCGGCTGACGTAGCATATGATAAGATATGGTGGCTGTAAATATGTATCTAAGCGGGAGCTTTTATCTTATACTGATTGTGCTAAGTGATACAGTAAATAAAAGAGTTAAAAATCTTTGCGCCATATTTATGTAAATATTTTATAAAGTAATAGTCATATAATTTGCTTGACAAATGTATTATTTTTTTAGTTCTTACCCATATAAAATGTGAAGTTACTAATAAAAGTAATACGTGATAGAATGCAGTAGTTGGTTTACGTATAATACAATACTAAATATTGTATTGTAGCCACAGTTCAGCATGTATGGAATGTTGTATTGGATTATAAAATCACATTGATCATTTAGTAAATATACTATCACCGTTACTATCAATGTTCCTTTTGATCTTGATTATTCATTTGCCTTTACGTTCCTCTTGTGAACATTGGAGGATAAAATCTTTGCCATTCACAGAGAATGTATACCTCAATATTCCAATTTACTTTTTGTGTTCTGTTTTTTTTTTCTTTTCAAATGTCTTCACTTCATATTACGGTCAACTTTTACACATTTACATTTAGTTGTAAACCATTCCGATTGATAATGACCAAAGAAGACGAAAGACGTCTCTCTCGTTTTGTTTAATCTGTAGTAAAAGGAGATGCTTGTTTCGATTGATTCAATTATACAATTCTACTAATTATGCACCAACGCAATAAATAATAAAACAGTCTTGTATATTTAATCTTTCACAACACAAGTATATTAAATATGAACTTTAAGGGTGTATTTATAGTTTTGGGTGAGAGAACTGATTTCAATTTCTGTAGGTACCATTTATTACATTTAACAAAATTGTCTCAAACTGTCATGGTATATATTATAAAGAAAATAAACATAAAAATGTAAATAATACTATATCATATGGTTTATTTATTTATAATAACATACGGCGTGAGCCTTTTTTATTTCAAACGTGCACGTGATACTGTAAAATTATAAGAAAAATAGTGACAGGAAACACGCTCTCTCCCTATAACCTAAAGTTTATGATAGTTTTTGGATTAATGGAAATATACAATGCCTTTTTGAAATTTGAAGAAGTAGAATAAGCAATGTTTCAAGTATTCATTAATTTCCCTGGAGAGAGATCTCTGAATGAAATAGAAATCTTCACTTACATAGTCTTTCTTAAACCCAAACATTATCATTGATATGGAACATGAGAATCGTAAAAACTGAGACTAAACATATTTGAAAAAAAATTAAACTGCTGCTCTTGTTAGAGAAAATCCTGAGTATGCCTTGAGTATGTGTTCACCCTTATTTCGAATGACCTTTGAGAAACTGTTTGAAAATAAGTATATGTACACTTTTTTCAATGACCTTCACGAATACAAATCTTAAATTTAACAAAGGGGAAATTCTTAATTACAAAGAAAATGCCTTCGAGCTACTAAGCTGAAACAAATACAGTAATATTCTATGTACTACCGGTGAAGATTCAAATGTCAGATACACTATAAACCCAATATAAATATTAATTGGTTCAGTGTATCTCCATTATATTATAATATTATTCTAAATATCTCTAGGGTTCATTTGTAACGAAGTTTACCTTATGTAACTTCCTGGTGAAGTATAATGATGCCCTTAAGGGTTGTACGAATTACCTATACCTAAACGCCAAAAAAACTTTAGCCTATGAAAGAGGAAATCGAAAGCGTTTTGCTACTTTGAATAAATAAAAGTTTAATTGAAATATTTATTATTTTAAGATTGTAAAAAGATGTTGAGATTTTTTAGTAACCCAAGTTCACTTTTTACGTTGGCAGAAGAAAGACACACGGAAGGTATTTGTCACGCAATTAGCGTATGCAAAACTCCCCAGCAGCAAAATGCCTTACAAACTTAACTATTTTAAAGCAGATCTATCAATGTAATTTGTTTGATAAGGGTGTATTGGTAAAAAGCTCTCCTTACCTGCTCCCAACTTAAAAATTACTTAAAAATTACATGCTCCCAATAATAAAACACACACCTCTATAGGTCCCAGACACACTTATTATCTCATAATATTTGTAAAAAATTGTTAAAAAAAAAATCTTGTATTTAGTTCCTAATAAAAACTCACTGATGATGGGTGTCTACCCGAAAGTCCTCTGAGTCAAATATGAGTATTTTTTATAGTGAAAGTAATACAGTGTTTTATTTATAATTATTGAGAACGTTATGTAATTTCATTAATGTTTATTTTTTATACATATGTACCCCTAATTTTTTTTTTTAAAGATATATCTGGGTTTTGTTTGTTATAAACCCAAATACAACCTTATACACCTTTCACAGTAAGCTACTAAAAGCTTGTGTTGTTGTTGTAAATATTTTTTTTATTTTCTGTTCTTGTAAAACAATGTCACACTTATACACAGGTTTGCTGGAAGAAATTGACTCCAGGCGATTAGCATGCCTATTGCATGTCTGTTTCATTACAATAATGAAGAGTTTATTACTACTATTAATAGAATAATGGTGTACAAATACAACACATAAATAAATTTTAAATATGTTCTTGATAGCCAAATCTGCATAATAAATATATCATTTTGTATTTAATCTAGAGTATACAATATTGAAATAATATAAATTTAGATTCTTAATGACATTTAGAAGACGGACGTAAGATACTCGCGTTAATGTGAGACACAAAAACACCCTCGAGAAAGATAAATAAGGATATTGAGTAAATTTAGAAGATACGGGTGGTTAAAGACATAAGAAACTATTATAGTGTTTAGTTTCAAAGACACCCTCGAGTACCTTAAGTAAAATTAGATTATTATCTTTTGATTACTGAGAACAATACACGTACTTCAACATAATAATAATTAGAATACTCTCATCTTACATAATTCGGATACCGAAATAATAACTAAACAAAGCACCCACCTGATTTCAATTTCCATTTAAAATGTGTTAATTAATATTATTTATATATTGTAAACGTTATTTACCAAGAAAAATTTATATAAGAGACCCGTTTGCATTTATAATTAAGGTTGGGAGTGGATCAGTGGCGGATTCAGAAAAAACTCAAGGGAAGGGGGCGCAAAAGATATCTTGAGCTACTTTTACTTTTATCGTAATAAAAAAAATATCAAGTCACATACAAAGTCACGTCATTAGGCCCCGCAAAGGGGCGGGGGGATCGTCCCCCATCTATATCCGCCACAAGAGTGGATATATTGATCAAATATTATTATAATAATTTATTGTGAATTGATATCGCACTAAAAAAATAGATCATAATTATTACTTGTGAAGTCGCCGTACTTAATATTTTTTGGGACACAGAAAAGAAAACTTAAATTTATTTTAAGTTGAACTTGTATTTATATTATTTGATAACACATTAGTCGACTAATACTTCAATATCATCTAATTGATTAGGTATAATGACTCGTATCAGTAACATTTCCTTCCCCCGCGGATCGGAAGTTTCATAGAGATTTCACTACGTAACAATAAAAGCTTTGCCCTAATTGCTTATTGTACTTGTCAGTATAGTCATTATGTACATAATATTATATTATGTGATTGTATGATCACTATATAAAGAATGATTAATTAGGTAATTATAATGTGTGAGAAACTATGTACATAGCTAGGATAAAGAAAATCTTTTACTACTTGTACTTCTATCCCATCACGCCATATCGCATACGTGGCGTAGCCAGCAAATCATCCGCATTAAAGAAACAGGGGTTAGTTGGAAGAGATCGCGTCTTTGCGATAAAATCACCTTCTGTATATTGATTATATTTAATTTGAATGTATACCTACCTTTTATGTACCTAATTGTTTGTATTCAATGTATAGTAAATAATGAATAAATAAATAACATGCAAGCCGTCCTCTCCGTGCCAAGAAAAAAATAATATATTCAGTATGGGTGGCAAACCTCATCGCTGAATTTCTGATGAAAAAAGCCTTTTCGAACACCTGTCTCTTACAGGACACTTGAAACCTCACAAAAAAGAGTGGGAGACCATTTCTTAGCTGGGTAGGTACTTGGAAAAATCCAATCAACATTTGATTGGATTGAACCTATATACGTAGCTAGCATCTGAAACCCACAACCATAATACATACTTTAAGCTTTTCTTTTGCCAATGCTGTCGCAAATTAAATTGAAGCTTAAATATTTGATAATAATAAACACTTTATTGTCAAAATAAATTTGTACAAAAGATGGACATTGATTGATACTAATCAAAATTGGTAGTTTAACTTTTTATATACATTCAATCAAATGTTTTTATTTTAATATGTAAATTAAAAGTAAATAAAAAAAGGGTTACATCAAATAAGATCTCAAATAGCATACGCATTGCAAATAAAATCGCTGATAACTTTTAAATGATAAGTTTTTTTAATGTTGGTATGCACGAGTATATAATATGTACTACATCCATAATATTTTTTTTATTAGATAGCTTCCTAGTAGAAGAAGTTTACGCGTAAAACTTGTAAAAGCTGAAAAAGGCATTAATGTAACAGAAAGGATATAAAAGTTTCCGTAAAGTACAAATAGGTATTCGTAGTATAAGTACGGAAAACTATGTCATGGTAAACAAATCGACTGTCACATTTAAGTGCAAACATTTGCTGTAGAAAATTTTAAATTTATTCTGCTGCATATTTCTGTTTGCTTTCATAGTGTTGCATAATATAACTTCTTTCATATAAAATGTATTTTCTCTTTGTAGGTTCTAAAATTAGATTTGAATCAATCTTCTTAAGAGACGATGAGGGAAATAAAAATGTGAGAAAATATATTTCGCCTTCAGTCAAACTTTTGCCGATAGCAATTTTTTTCTTTTGTTTATTTGAATTATTATTACAAAGGAGGAAGTAACTTAACATCTGTTCCGAGTAGTTTCCGGTAAAGAATTAGTCTCCCACACTTTATCGTAATTTTTCGAGAGCAAGTGTTTCTAAAATTCTACGATGAGTTTTGTCACCCATCCTGAATGTTTTATTTTTTATTGGCATGGAGAAGACGGCTTGCATGTTTATTACATGTGCCTAATCCGCTGGCCACCTCACTTGTAAGATATGTAGTGATAGTGTAGTAGTAGTACGTTAGTAACTTATAGCACGATTGTGTATAATAATGAACATAAATTTCGTGCATTTTCATCTACAATACACAAAAGTTCAATTTTTAAACCTGGTAGCCATTCTGAATGTCTTAAATTTGTATCGTACATAGTGATCAACACATTAAGAGATTATCATGACGATAGATTCATAAGGACTGGATAATTCATCTTAATGTATATTTCTGAGCTAAATCTATTGCATGAATTATCGATAGACGCCGACGTCTATTTTCATAAAGCTTGTGTTGTATTTTGGGAACATAGTAGACTAATTACATTAAAAAACCTACAAGTCTTCTTCCCGTGTCAATAAAAGTTATGACATTTAGGTTAGGTAATATATCTCATCAATTAAGTATGTAAGCATTGTGAAAAAACATATTTAAGATTTTTGAAAATATATCAAAACAACAACACTATCTCGGGAAATGTGATTGGGAATTTGAGTTAAAACACACGGAGAGAACGTAGTTTATTCACAAGTTAATCGAATTGACAGAGATTTGGTACATAGATTGCAATGGCTTATATAGATGTCACAAGAAAGGTGACCATAAACAAAAAATTCTATCATAGCCAATAATTATTAAGGTGGCACTTACATGTTTTAACATCTACCTTTTACATAACTCTAGAAAACTTAGAGATAAGAGTTGGAGACCTATTCTTTACAGATGACTCACCGGAATATATATCTGCAAAAATTACATCTTGCATACAGATTTTACTAAAATAAGCTAGAGTATAATATCAATTTCATTGCATATATGTACAAAGTAAAGCGATCACATTATTGCATGGTCTACAGACTCCAGATATAATCTTGTAGATATCATTTTCTTATAAAGAAGATGATAATATACCTATGTGTTTGTATGTAGTTACAGCAGAGAATGATGAGTGAATAATGCGCGAGAATATTATATTAATTATGACCTACTGGAACACTAACATAGATGACTGATATAGCAATATACATACATACAGTCATAATGTATAATAATAATAATTCTCGTATCTACATAAATGTATCACAACTGTTTTACCTGTGTAATATTATTAATAATATAATGTATGACATATATTATGTTTATCGTTGTCATATTGCCTACGGGCATTGCGAATTTATCATAAAACTGTCTATACGTATTTTCTTTATTCCTTGGAGATAGTACATATGTTTAGTTGGAGGTAGTTGAACTCTGTAAAATTAAATAATATGTTTTGGAAACCGAAACCAGAAATCGGTTAAGTAATACTACAAAATGAGAAATATTAATTTCATTAATTTCTTATAGCTTTTACTTTTAAAAAATAATGTTAAATGCAAATCTCATTCAGATAGAACAAACACATTTTCAATCATTTTTATATCAATAGCAAATAATTTTATGGGAATATTTACATAAATTTTCGTGAAATACTTTCGGTATTCCTGACGATGCTAGTGGAATGTTAAGGAAATTGCCTCAAAAACATTTAATTTCAAGTCAAACTTACTATGTATTTACGTTGTTTTATTTTAACCACACAATGTTACCTCCATTGCATTTTCACCTTTGACATCTTTGATATAGTTTATGGAGATGGGTATTTATTTATTAATCAGAGGCACAAACAGAAAGTTGACAAAATACACACAAGAAAATAAAAACATCATATATAAACAAAACTCACTTTGCGACAAACTGACAAATCGAATTTCGAAATCAAATAAGAGCTGTAATGAAGCAAAGGTGACTAAAACATTATAGGCCAAATTTTTATGATATTTTCAGAAAGATATTAAAACACAAAATTGATTAAACAAGGAAAATATGTAGTTAAAATATGTACTTTTTACCTGTTTGTGAATTATATTAAAATGCCAATAGATATTAAATTTGATAATGATACAGGTACTGTTTAAGAAAAACAACATTTGCCGAAGTAAAAAAAATGCAACGGGTGCTAATTTATCATAAGAACTAAACTGAAAGATTTGTACTGATGTGAAAACTCCATGGACAGCTTGCATGTTTATTATATGCAGCTGGTTAGCTGGCTAAGCCACTTGTGGGATGTGCCGTGATGGTATAGAGATAGTTGCGCAAAACCGATTGTTGATTGCCAAAAGAAATACGTTGACTGGGATGAATATTTAGATATTATATCTATTGAATGAATGAATATAAGTTTATTTATTCATTCAATAGATATATAGGTATATGAAACACTGTATGATCTAATTTTCATCCGAAATGCATCTACAACATGCACCTCATGAATGAAAGATCATTTGATTTTACGCAGGAGATATATATATATATATATATATATATATATATATATATATATATATATATATATATGAATGAATGAATATAGTTATTTTCTATTGTTAACGAAGAAATATTATTAACACAACGGATGCAATGGATTAGTGGAAGGGAAAGAATGTTCGATTCTTGGTGTTTCTAACTTTGTATTTGAGTGAAATAATAAATAAAATATAATATCTAGTTAAATAATACAACTCGGAATATATATAATTTCTTCGATAAATGGATGGACTCGTGAAATATGAAAAGTACACATGATATGGTCTTTACGTTAAAGGAAATTGAAGAAGCCTTCTTACTGGAGTGGAAAAAGGAAAAGATATACAAAGCTATAAATATGTAATTTATGTATGTATAAACAATGATGTGCAAATACGAATAAAATAATATTATATTTAGTGTAATATTTTGTGCTCCAAATTGTACCTAACATGTTTTACTTATTTTTTAATCGGGGACGCATGTGAAAAGTGAAAATCCGCCATAAATAAAGTACAGATATGAAATACAATTTCATATGAAAGTAACATCAAAATAATATAGAGCAACAGTTATTCGTACATATGTACTTAGTATTCTCGATTATCGTCTAAATTACTTGGTATATATGTGTTATAATAAACTTTATGACTGTGAGTATATATTATTAATTAATTATTTTTAACATTTAACATTTTAATTATTGTTATGTTTTGATTAAAAATGTTAATTAATTATAAAAATGTTATCGGTTTCATGGCGTCAGTTTTATTTTTGAATGCATAATCATACCGATTTAATTGAATTAAATTATGAGATTTGTGAGCTTTGTATAAATTATTAAGCTCTATTCAGTTTAAGTAATGTTTTTATTTACTAATCATACCGTTACATTACACCTGGTTTGTGATTTATTTAAAATAACTGTATGAATGTTCTCCATAGTAATGAAACTTCTTTGCACTATTAATATTTTAAAGAATCCTGAGATTTTAAATTCTTCCAAATATAATATGTCATTAACTATACATTTTATATCTGTGTGGAAACATTAAGTAAACGTTAGATATAAATTACTTTTTGGTCATTTATCTTACGTCACAACCTTTCACAGTAGATTCTATTAAGATATTATGCCTTCACGACCACTTTTTGCAGTAATCGTAGATAACTTCTACTTTTGTAACTAAAAAACTATATAAGGAGAAAAGAATAAAGATGGCAACACTGTATTCAACCCTTAAACCATGAAAAACAGTTAATAAATAATTGAATAATTCATTTAAAAAGTTAAATACAAACTTTCTTCAGGAGTTAAGACCCAACAAAAAGTAAGAAATGATATTAATTCATTACATTCGTTACGTTTCCTTTTCAAAAACTTGTACATTAATTCAGTACATTGATTCCATTTCCTATTCAAACAAATACTAACAACATTAAACTGATCCAATATGACATCTTAATATCTTTAGTATTCTCGTCTGAGAGAAAATTATTTTCTTTTGAAATTAATTATTTTCTTTTGCACACGGACTCAAAAATTACATTGTAAAATTAGCATACCTCTCTAAATTAATACACAAATGGAACCGAAAAGTGTCGTAGATGCGTGTGTGTTAAGAATATAAATTATGTCTTAAAGAGGAGCTTTACATAATTATGTCTAAAGGATGAATTGGAAATGATCGAAGATTATAAAAAATGTAACTCCTAGTGTAACTATCAGCTATTGAATGAAGAAGTTTAGTTTTCTTTGTGTAATTTCCTCAGATACGCAATTACACCATATGAGAGAACTGCAGAACTATAGGCATTCAATATAGATATCTTTATAATCTACTGTACAGTATAGAAACTGCAGAACATTCACTTCTCTTCATAATAAACAATATAATCTTCCAAGAAAAGAAATCAAATGATCTAGTTCATACATTGTCAGAGTCCTAATTCTTGAGCAATATTTTCTCAGGCAATAACAAAACTAATTCGTGTATAAATGCTATTATTGTTTTGTATTGATGAAGGCGTTCCGATCTTATATGATTTTAGAACAATAAACACCATTTTAGATGTGATATTAAATTTACTACAATACAAACCGATACAACCATTAGACATTTGAATGGATTTTGATTGATTTTTCTCAACTAAGTCAATGATTGTATCTAAGATAATTTTGCCTTGAGCAAACTGACAAAGAAGACCTCATATTAAAATTGTTTATTCAATGAAAATAGAACGACGATGTTTTGATTGATAAAAGAAAAAATATTTCAGCATATTTGTTTTAGAAATATTATACTACATATTAATATTTGTTTTCATAAATGTAAGTATATTTGATTAATTTTATATAATGTAGATAATAATATGTCAACAAAATTCACAAATGAGCGTTTTTGCCTCCTACCGAGGAAGTAATACAAAATTCCCTTGTGTTTATGTGAAAAAATTCATTGCCTGACATTTTTACACTACATGAGTTTTGAAGTTCAAGTCTTAAAATATTTTTTGGTTAAATAAAGTGAATTTTGTCTTACAAGTAATTATTATTGTGAACAAAAAATATTTAAAAGATTTCCTATCTATCTAATACCAAGCATCAGTATCTACCACAAATGGGGTGGCCAAAAGTCTTAAGACTTTGAATGACTTAACGAATATTTGCCACTTTATTTTATTTAATTATTTATTTATTCATTAAAAACAATTACAAAGAAGGTACGTATCAATTTAAACAAGATACAATACAGAAGGCGAGTTTATCGCAAAGGCGCGATCTCCTCCAAATAACCCTTTTTTACAGGATATTCGAAAACTTATGCAGAAAATTGAAGGTCCTATTTTTTGCCGGGAACTCCGCGGTGATTGTTTTTTTTATGGTTTTCATTATCTATTGATTTATTTTTAAAGTATAATGTATTATGTATGTCATGCAGAACTGGCGTCTCCCTCTCCCCTCTTCGTCGCCTAATTTTCAATATGCAAGATGGGGCAATTAATCAATTATGTCCAACAGAAAATTCAACGTATTCATTTTTATTAAAAAAAATATTGTGCTCCGTTTTTGCCTTAGCAAATATATCTTTATTTCGGAGCCCCCTTGTGACCTTCGGTAAAATAACAGCATTAATGTTATTTTTATATTAAACTGAAGTTCACAGTAATCTCTTGTTCGTGACACGGAAAGATGATATACATAATAATTATATATGTACTAAGACAGAAAGAATGTATCCTATCAGTGCTTTTATTGAAAATATTAAAAACATGTGTAAAGGTTTGCCACCCATCCTGAATATCTTATTTTTCTGTTGGCACTGTCTGCTAGCTGCCTCACTTGTGGGATATACCGTGATGATATGATAGTATGTTTGTTTTTTTTAGAATATTGGCAATGCATCCTTGTTTGGATAATTTCCGCCTTTTAAAATCATAGCTTTATTGATTCATCTTATAACTATAGATAAAATTAATATGTGATGTATAATTATCAAGAGTAATTTTAATCAAATGATTGTATGTGTAAAGGTACTTATGCTTGTATTTCTTTCTATAGAAAGCTCGTATGAAAGTTTTGAAATTATCGGAGTATCTATATTAGAATGTACCTAAATGTTACATAAGAAACAAAAATTATCTACCCAAACGAAATGTGTGTTTATTTTAAGAATTTCATGAACAGCATGATTCATAAAATAATTTCGTGTGTATATTAATTCTTATGAAAAATTACTACTGCTTTTAGTATTATTTTCTGAAATGTTAAATTACGCCAAGTTATGCTTTCCATTTACAGAATTAAGTAACTGTGAATTGGATTTATATTCATTTAAAGAAATAAGAATATAATAGTATAAAAACAAATAGAAATTGTACAATCATAGAGAATTTATGATTCATACGGATCTTCTGATTGGGATTGAAGTTGGAATAGATACAACGTCATAAAAATGTGTTAACTTACGAAACGAGTGATTTTCACAAAACTACACATACCTACATAATAACTTTTTCAAGTTGTTTAATAATAATTTATAAAGGATTAAATTGAAATTTTTTCATAAAATTCGTTACCCTTTAACGTGAAGTCAAAAACTTATTACCAGTTTAATAAAAAAAATAACGTTAAATGTGACACAATCGTATTTACGAGAATTGTCTGGCACAATACAAAATGTAGTCCAACAGCATTGATCAACCAACCCAGTATGTATTGAAATTAATCTCAGTAACCCTGACCTATATAATTACGTAAACGAACATCCACTTCGATAAAAAAACTATATCATCTGTAAACCGGTTTCGCGGTTGTAACAGTTTTTAAGGGGCAGCGGCACCAAAACACACAACACCGGTTCCTCGGATTACAAATAAGCGGTGCCGAATCAATGTGGTCAACTTGATTATTTTTGGGTAGGTACTTATCAAAGTTATTATAATATTATTATATGTCATGTTAATATGGTACTTCCTACATTCATAATAACCTGCACCTGTAGCATAATACAAGACAAAAAGAGCCGCCACCAGAACTAATATTATATTAATTTGTTTTAATAATTAATACGATAACGATACTATCGATGTATTTTAGTTATTCATAAATATTTAAGGTTCCAATTTTCTATTTTTTGTTTTGTATGAGAAATTGTATGAAGAAGCAAAAGAAGTATGTAAGGACAGATATATATGGCGTTCCGTTCTCTCTGCCTACCTCACTTGGGATACGACGTGAGGGAATAGATAGATAGATTTTCTGAAAAGTATTACGAGTATTTCACAGTACATTCCTTTTTTATTAAATGTTTTAGGGTGTTAAAGGCAAGACAAGGACTATTTCATTTGTTATTGTAACATAACAAATGAAAGATTTAGGGTCTCATTAATCTGAGTATACTTTCATCTCTAATACCCAGAAGGATTATGTAAGAGGATATAATAAATTATAGTAAACTTATAAAACTTAAATTAATTCGAGAAGGATGACAATAGCATTTTTTTAATTATTTATTGCCAGTATATAAAAATTACACTTAAATACATCACTCTTAGTTTTTTCTCAACAAAAACCTCATAATTATAAAAGACTACAAATGTCCATTCATTCGTGTCTAAAAATTCATTTATAATTCTCGACATAGCAGTCGGATCGCACGAAAGACTAGACAAACCTGTAGGGAGAGCAACCTTTCTCCTCAGGAGTCTCCTGATAAAATCGTTTCTATTCTTCAGCATTAAAGACTTCCACCTTATTCTCGGATATTTAAAAAAAAATTGAGGAATTCTATTTATCCGCACATACTTAGCAACAATCTTGGTCCTTACTTGCGGTTTCTATATGGCGTCCTACCTAAGGGGCATAAATCAAATATAATAACAAAAAGAAGAATAAAATAACAGAGTTAACAAAAAATCTCTTGACACATGAGCACAAATTTGAATTACAATTGACAACTATGTATATACATACATTCAATTTCTCATTACGGAGAATTGGCTATAGCGAAGTGTTCAAAGATTTTTGGGCGCTCAGAGGGTGATACACAGAGTCGCCGATGCCGGTGCGGAAACACTTCCCTCCCAAAAAAGAGAACATCTCTCCCAGGTCCATTCTTCACTAAGAGAGACATGACGACACGACGAAGAATGGGCTTGCTTGGATAATCTCCCGCCACCTTTTCTTTAACATTGAATGAGACCCACCGTCCACCCGGATAGATCAGAAGTCTGGGGACTTCCATTTTTCCGATTAAATTTCTACACTAACGAATTTGTCCACACAAGAGGTGCCATAATGGGCAGTCTGACTACAGACTACACTCCTTCGATGTCCCTCTAGCCGAGAGAAGCATATACATACATAAAATATATTAACAGTAAAAATATTTCCAGATCAACAAATAAGCAAAAAAAAAACAATATAAAATATACACATTCATATACATATATACACATTGGAACAGAGCGCCGAGCTGAGGTGTCCAGAAACATTAATTGGGTATTTAGGACGGCAAACCGACCTTTTCTTTAACAATTCACACTCAAAAACAACATGATTCAAAAAAACCACATCCATTCCACAAACACCATAACAAACTTGTAAAAACATTGTGCAAAGCATGCGATAAATTAAAAACAGAGACGCCTCTGTTATAAAATACTGTTACACATGTGACTCAATAAAATGTAATATTGAAATAACGAACTAATATTTAGTACACATCACATAACAAGTTGGTTTTAGTTTATGATTCTACTTCTTTGTCGTGGTATTTTCATTACATTTGTCAATCTAGATATACCTACCTACCTAATAAAAAAAATCACATCTTTATTAATATTATGAATCTGTTGCGTTAATTCAAATGAAGTTTTTAATTATCCACGTGAGGTTGAATTCGATAAGAATGATTTACTTATGTGTTAATATAATGTATTATGCTTATTTATTATTCACTTTTGTGGATGGATATCTTTTATAACCATCACTTAAATATTGTTATTCATAGTACTTAAAAGAAATTAATTAAAATATGTGAGATTCGAGATTGCAGTTCGTCCACAAAATAGCCCACCCATGGGGAATGTGGTGATAGTATGAAATATGTAATTATAAATGAACAAATTCAATATTAGGTAATTATTAATCTTAGATGTATCTTTCTGAAGCACAAGGGAGATATAATTTTTATCTACTTCATCCTTTACTAGATCAAATTTATCAGATTGTATTCCACTCAAGACATCCATGTATAATAATTAGGGAATCAAATGACACATTCGCATACATAGAAAATTTCGCGAATAACCCAAGCTCCCAGCGAGGTTTGCTGATATGGACAGAATTTGGAGAGCGACTGTTTTGAGAATATCCAGTGATAGTTGGCCAAAAAGAGTAATAAGCCCACAAGGATTCTGACAGCCCGGCGTCCCTCTTTCACAATACATGATATTTCTATGATAACGACATAAGAGCCTAGGAATGTCGTGGGAAGAGATTACTTAATTGGCGCAGATGCGTTCTATAAAGTGGAGTCTGGTTTCTCTCGTGAAGATTGAGATGATGATGATGATTCATCCAGGATCTATTTTTTTATGATGTCTCCCGCATATAAAAAACCACGATCCGGATTTTACTGTTTTTTTCGGCTTGTTTATAGCGTATTAGTCTTACATAATAAATGTTTTTTTTTTTTTTTTTAAAAAGATATATCTGGGTTTTGTTATAAACCCAAATACAACCTTATACACCTTTCACACTAAGCTAAAAGCTTGTGCCGTGAAAGGGGAGTTTGCCGGCACCTGGGATCGAACCACGGACCTCTTGTTCTGAAGGCCGAGACTCTACCTCCAGGCTACCGACGAACTCTAAAGTTCTTATTTAATCTTCAATGTCTTATTATTACTTACTGTTTATATTCTCTATAAATTTTATATTTCTTTTTCTTACCTCCGAATTAAGATTCACAAATTCTTTAGGAATTTTATTTATTCTTAGCACATTGTCAACTTTATTTTGTTTTAAAAACTCTCATCCCAAAAGATTATTTCCGACGGAATACATTATTAAAAGCCCTTAAATGATCATAGCATATTTAAATAAACGCTTTAGTATTTCAAACAGTTGTTATCACTCAGTAACACTAAAAACAGCTTTTTTGTTCCTTCTGCAAAGTTTTTGACAGCTTGGATGACCCTCTTTTACAATACATCGTTGCTGTGACATGAAAGCATTTTGTCGAAATACGGAAGAAATATTTGTTAATTTTTTATTTTATTTATTTGTAAATAAATACTTACTTACTTATGCAGCTATTCCTGTCCACTGCTGAACATAAGCCTCCCCCATATGTCTCCAGGCATCTCTGTCCTAAGCTTTCAGCAACCAGTCACCGACGATTCTTCTAATATCGTCTGACCAACGTGTTCGAGGTCTTAATCTACTCCTTTTACCTTCACGATGTCTGCACTCCACTATCCTTTGCAGTATGTAGTTCGTGCCAATTTGGCTGAATTCGGGTACATATTATTTATGTATTGGGATAGCATGATGCTATAGATAAATGAAACATATTTATTATTATATTTGGAACGAAAAAAAAACTCAATTATGACAGGCAGAATTGATAACCGAATATGGTTTTAGTAAGTTCCTGCTAATACTCAATATATTATGTAGTTTGAACTTTATGAAGATGGATTTAGTTTTCTTTGATATCGCGCTGAAGATTTATTTATCCCAGCAAGTTCATTACTGGCATTAACAACTTTTATTACCTAGTTCAAAGTCATTGAACATATTACTAAAAGTAAAGTTTAACGATATATATCACCATTACTATTATTATTTGGAATAATAAAAGTGAAAGTTTAGTATTATGGAAAGGATATAGTACCATTATATTAAATCAGGACATTAGTATGCGGACATGTACTCGGATAGAAAGCAGCTGGGCGGACCCACAGTCATGCGATTTGTTATGATATCATAACTATGTATTATAATTTTATAGTGCATTTACATAAAGTGACTCATATCATATTGCATTAATAGTATCTGTACAAAATATCTATTATGCTCTCACTAAAGTTGTATCACTCAATCTGTATATATAATTATTAGACCCGTGGAGTCCCCAGAAAAGAATAAATCTCTCACCTTTCTATGAACGTTTTCGAGTGTCGTGTAAAAATCAGGTATTCGTAAAACATCACGTAAAAACATTTCACAAATTCAATTCAGTCACGAGGTATGCCACCCGCCCTGAATGTTTTTTTCAACTTTTATTGACAAGGAGAGGATGATTTGCATGTTTTTAAATGCACTAGTCTGTAATTAAATAAAACATGTATTTGAAAATTACCACAGTAACTACACGCATGTATATATGTGTTCGTTTTATTGTATTTGCATGTCATGTTGCATCGTAATTTTATTTTGTTTGAAATTCAGATTGATGTCCAGCTGTTTTTATGTTGTTGTTATTCTTTTTTTGCCTATCTTATTTTATTTCGTATTCATTGTCTCAAAAAAAGTTGTTAAAAATTTAATGAAATGTATAAAAATGTTGAAAGTATTTTTAATGTGATATAATATAAAGAGATTTTAAATGTTTATTTGGTTCAAAATGGTAATTTGTCATCATGTTATGGATTTTATTGTTTATATCCAAATATTTAATGTGCATATTTTTGTGTTTAATGTAAATCCATTTTTTTGTTACTATGGATTATATTGTAGGTACAACTAAATTTTTTACGATAGTTAGAGTATGTATTATGTATAATATTCATGTGTTTTAATGGTTAAATATGTTATTAATGGCTTTGAGCCGTATGCTGTTTTAAATTTAAATAGTCGGCCGGTGTGGCGCGGAGGTAATGCTCTTGCCTTTGAATCACGAGGTCCCGGGTTCGATTCCCGGCCAGGGCAAAGTGAAGAATGACCTTTTTCAAATTGTCCTGGGTCTGGGTGTTACATGTATATGTGTGTAGTGCATTGTATATGTGTGTAACGTCGCGTTAGTACCCATAATACAAGATTCATCTTAGTTTGGGACTAGCTCGATCTGTGTGAATTGTCTATGTATGTTATGTTATGTTATGTTAAAAAATAAATAAATATTATATTAAAATAATAAACATGAAAGTCGTCTTATCCGTACCAATAAAAAATAGACATTCAGGATTGGTGATAGGTTTACCTCATCGCAGAATTATTTATTGTTAAACGTCTTATATGGACGGACGTGATGGTTTTCCTAATTGGTTTTCCAGGAGTCTTATATATAATATGAAGTTAAAATCAAAATTTCATAAATTATGGAAAAAATCTGGCTCACTGGTTGCTTACAACAAATTCAAAAAACAACGAAGTGTGGTAAAAAAGTTGATAGAATCTGATTATAGGACGCACATTAATAGATGTGAAAACGAAATAGCATCAGATCCCTCACGTTTTTGGAACTTTGTTAAGGGAAAAAGAAGATACGACCAAAGACCTACATGCATGACATATAATGAAAAATTGTATATTGGAGACAGCGAGATTGCGGATGGTTTTGCTTCGTTCTTTTCTTCTGTTTTTGGGCCTCATGTTGCTGATGATGAACAGTTGATTGGAAATTCTTTGAGAGGATCATTTGAAATGATTGATATACCATCAATTACATATGAAGACGTGAAATATAGTCTAAGGCGTCTGAAACCTAAACATTCATCGGGACCGGATATGATACCTGCTTTCATTCTAAAGCAGGCTGGCCATGTGATCTCAGATGTTCTAAGATACTTATTCAATATGTGTATTGATCTTAAGAAGATTCCGGATGTGTGGAAGGTTACTAAGGTAACTCCTATACTTAAAAAGGGTGACCCAGTGGAAATCACCAATTATAGACCTGTAGCCGTGCTATCTACACCAGCCAAGCTATTTGAAATGATATTGCATAGATATATATTTGGTATGTGTGAGCATATGTTGGTGGATGAGCAGCACGGATTTAGACCGAAGCGATCGACTGTGACTAATCTGCTTTGTTTCACTACGTATATAACTAAAAGCTTAGACAGCAGAACACAAGTGGATGTTAACTACAACGACTTCGAAAAGGCGTTTGATAGAGTGGACCACCATGTTTTGCTGAATAAGCTTTCCAGAATGGGATTTTCTCAAGGTCTAGTCGAACTGTTCTCGGACTATTTTACTAACAGGAAACAGTATGTTGTGAGCGGTGATCATTGCTCTCACGAATTCCTAGCAACATCTGGAGTTCCACAGGGCTCAAATTTGGGACCATTGCTTTTCTCGCTTTTCATAAATGATGTCGGAATTAGCGTGCGTTATTCGAAGTATCTTCTGTTTGCCGACGACTTGAAGGTTTTCAAGAGTACCTATTGAATGTATCGAGGATGCTAGGGAATTACAGTCAGATATCGATGCAATCGTCGAATGGTCACATAGGAATAAGCTTCCGTTTAGTGTACAAAAGTGTAACATTATGACCTACTCCAGATGTAGGCAACCGATTTTTTATGATTACTCCATGGGGAATACATTGCTCATCAGATTTGTAAAATGTAAAGATCTCGGTGTTCTTTTCACTCAAAATTTCTATTTTAGGGAGCATATTTCGGACATTACTCAAAAGGCTTACAAATCATTGGGTTTTTTACTAAGACACTCCAACCATTTTCAGAACCCAGATACGTTGAAGCTTTTGTATGATTCATTGGTTCGGACTATTCTAGAGTCAGGTTCAATTATCTGGTGTCCATCAGAAGATGCATATATTTTGATGGTGGAAAAAGTACAAAAAAGATTTTTGAGATCGTTGTATTGGAAGATATATGGATATTATCCCTACCTGTTTCCATCTTCATTCGTGATGGGTTGTCTTGGATACGATACGTTGGAACATCGCCGAGATATATTCTGTGCTCGTCACTTTTTCAAATTGCTGAATGGTATCATATTTAATCCAACAATACTGGAAAATTTTAACATATATGTTCCCGATGCATATGGACGTTCTCGGCATCACGATTTTTTTTATCAGCCTCAAAGTAGAACAAACATATTGGCAAAGTCGCCAATAGGAAGGGCTATTCAAATGTTTAACGGTCTGGCTAGACACATTGATATATTTGGCGTGACGTATGCGGAGTTTGTCAGGAAGATTGAGAATGTGTTGTGATTGTTGTGTTGTTGTCTGGATGTTGTTGATTTTCTTCTGGGATCGCATTGGCCTTCAGCTGTAAAGATCCCTGTAAGAATCGTCTCTTTGTCAGTAATAATAATAATATTTTACGAATATGTACTTGAAGTTACAGAACACTAAAAAATATAAAGATAAGAGCGTCTTATCAAATAATAATATTAATACTTATAACAATAGGTATAGCAGTAAGGAAGTGAAATGGAGAGTGTTGAAGATAACAATGAAATATAAATACCTATACAATGACAGTTAAGTGTATAGATTCGTAAGTACTCACTGTTGTACTATTGTAAAATATGCGATGACTCTTTGTATAGGTACACAAAATACCTTCCAAAACCTCAATCCAAACACAATATTATAGTACATACATATAGTAATATTTCCCAGACTAAATAGGCATTTAAGAGTCAGCTACTATGTATTTAAGATAAGCATGTTATGCGTAGTAGGACCGATAGAAATTTCGGTCTAGATATGGGCAGTGTTTTGGGTAAAAAATGGATATTCGGTTATATGTAACTTAAATACTCTGCATTTTCAACATACAATTAGCAATGTTAGCCATTTTCACCAGAAATCTTGTACATTTTTCGCACTTTCATCAACTACTTAGATAACCCTCCTTTACACGAGACTTGTCTCTATAAGGAGGATGTTTAGATTTACTTAAGTTTTTATAAAATAGTCTATGTATTATCATGTCTGTATAATTGTTATGTTAAATAAAATAAATTATAATAATAATTCAAGAGGTAAAAAATGGATTCGGAAATGTATCTTTTGTCGTTAGTTGATTGGTCGATGTAGCGCAGAATGAACGCTCTTGTCTTTGAGTCCCGAGTTTGATTCCGAGTCAGAAAAATATGCCATGTAGATTTCTTCTGATAGTTCCGAGTCTGGGTGATACATGTAAATTTATTCGGTGTATCGTATATATTTGTATAAGATTATAAGATTAATATCTCAATTTGGGACTAGCTCGATATGCGTGAATTAATCGTATGTGTTTGTAGCTATTGTTTTATTAGGACGATTTAAAGTCTTTATATACTAATAATTTATTATTAATATATAATATTATAATATTGCGTTATTAACAAATTAAAAGTTATATCGGTTATGCTATTTGGGCACATCGCGAGTATTAAAAAAAATTAACTGTGTTTAGGTATACCCCTTATGTAGATATATTAACTGTGTTTAGGTATTCCCCTTATGTAGATATATTTGCCGTGATATTCGCTAACTGCATTAAATTTATTTCTTTGAATGATTATAAAACGTAAGCGAAAAAATAATGCCGTCAAAAGGGATAAGGCATGGGCTAGAGCATACATTTACATGGGTAGTTGAGTACCTATAAAAGCGATATCGAAAATATGCTCAAAATCGGATTTGGTTTCGATTTCCGGATTCGGTTTTAGATTAGGTACGTAAGCCATAATATAAGTGTAGATGTGTGGTGTATTATCTGTAGATTTGTTGGTAATTGTTGTAACTATGTACAATACGACCCGGATTACGGAAATAAGGCCGTAGACACGTACATAGATGTTGTTTGACCTTCGTGAAAGTGCCAACGACATACTACAATGCATGCAACGTTGTAACTTTCGATTCGCTTAGTGAATTTCACTATGACTAATAATTTATTTTATTGTTATTATGGGACGAACATATTGTCCCCAACATTTACATCATTATGTTCTTACCTAAAGTACATAAATGTAAGCATTGTAACTTTATTTATAATTACTTCTGTTTGTAACATGATAGGTAGGTACGTTTATTTATTTGTTTATTTATTTATTTTTCCTATCATCCGTAGGCCATATATTTAGCACTTGGAATCGTCAAATACTTAATACAAATAATTTGCTATTCTATAACAATCACAAACAATTTTCAATAGTTCGTTACTTCACCATAATATCAAACACTTCACAATGATCATAGACAAGAAAAGAAAATAAAAGAAAACAAAAAAAAATGATAAACTGATTAAGGAATTTCATTTCATCAAAGCTATTTTGAGTGTAAAAGGCCCAAAACAGCTTCACGTCAATGTAGGAATGTAAAAGATAGATAAACAAATCAAATACAATGACAAACAAATTAGCAAATGCTTATATTAAAACAAAGCGGTAAGCTCACAAGAACAAAGTCAAAGATACTATACTAAAACAAGCAAATTTATCAATATTTTAGAAGAGAGTGAGTTTATTAGTATGTTAAAATATTAATTGATATCACAGGTACGAGTTGGATCGATGTGTAACATTTCGTCAGTAGAATAAAAGGCTTTCTCGACAAGATACCTTTTTACCTCCCTCCTGAAGTCCAAGGCATTCAGTGATTTGATTTTTGCAGGGAGATTATTATACAGGCGTATGCTCATACATATAAATCCTTTGGATACCTTGGCTAGTCTGTGTTCAGGAGGACGTATCAATCCTTTTTTTCGTGTGTTATATTCATGATAGTCACTGTTCAATGGCATGTTGTCAATATTTTTATGTGCATATAGTAAACACTCGAGGGCAATGTCAAGGCATAGTTAATATGCCTTGTTCCCTGAACACAGTTCTGCATGAGTCTCTGGGACTCATTCCAAGCAGTGTTCTGAGTGCTCGTTTCTGCAAGACAAACACTCTACTTGCTCCTGACCCCATTCCCCAAAATAATATGCCATATGCCATTATTGAATGAAAGTATGCATGGTAAACCGATTTAGCTGTATGTAGGTATATCACATATTTCCCTCACTTTTTTAATTGCATATATTGCATAGTTTAGTCTTTTACACAGCGGATCAATATGACTATCCCACTGTAATTTAGATGTTGTAAAATATTGATTTATTCTACTGATGCATTACTATTTATAAATAACATCCATAGTTATTTATCACCTACTTTTTATATTACAACACAGTAGGTATATATTATTATATAAGTCAAGTCTAATAAGTACAACTAATAAATGACGGACAATTATAAAAATGAAATATACAAGAGCAGACACGGTGCTAACTAAAAACCTACTAAGAACATCAGAAATGAAAAGATTACGCGCTATTGCGGGCAAAACTTTCAGAGACAGAATAAAAAATACTGAGATTAGGAACTATGCAACACGGAGGACATCGTAAGATGGAGTTGGAAAAGGAGACGATTCTGGAGAGACCACGTGGATCGGATGGAGGAAAACACAATCGTACATTTAGCTGCTAAGGAAACACCAGTCGGTTCACGGTCCCGAGGACGACCACCAAAAAGATAGGAAGACGGCTGGTCTTCAGCATCACAAGAGGCATCAACTTCCGAACTATCAGAACGATGATCTACATCACGAAAAAGAAATATCCAATTAATTACTGCTCAAAATGTTTTTTTTTTTCTGAAAATATTATGGATTGATTACGTATTTTATTTTTCATTTCATCTTTATACCTATTACTATTATATATTAATTTTAAACAAATCGGAATACTATCACATATTAATAGAAGACTTTTCTTTCTTTCCAGATCCCAGAAAAATGTTCGGAGGTTACAGAATAACGCCAAAATTCTGCACGCCATCCCGCCCATCAAGAAGATATAGAACTGAACTTTACAATCAACCGAGAGGACCAGCAATATGTATGTTCAATCATGAGTGCCTTCAGAGACAAGGAGAGGTCGTGGGAAGTTGTATGGATGGTTTTCTATTTGGCGCATGTTGTCAACTTTTCGGAACTCCTGGAGTTATCCGGGATACTGTTGAGGAGGGAGTAGTGATGCCACAAAATGATAATCTTATGAATACTGATATGACTCCAGACAAACTTTATAACGTAAAGGATGAAGACATTAGTATAAGTGTGCCTCAAATAATTGATTCATTAATGGATATTTCTGGTGTAATGAAAACCACAGATAAATACGAAGCAGCTACTATCAAAGAAGGGTCATCAACAATGTTAAGTAATAATGACATGAATGTTCAAGTTGAAAATCATTTCGTAAAACACCCTTCTACTTTAGCTGCTAGCATGAACTTTGTCTCATCGTCCACTCAAAAGTATCATGACCTTACATCCAGTGGTGTTGCTCAAATCACAAGCACTTTATTACAAAGTGTACCAAATGATGCTGACATCGTAAATCTAGGGAATCTTCCAGATACAGGTCTTTTTAGTCTAAGCACAATTTCACATGAAGAGCCTGACACATATCTTATAGACAGTAATGGTTCAGTCATAGCAGATTATGCTAAGCCAAGTGATTTTTCTGCGCCTGAAGGTGGTGTACAAGTATCAACAATGCAAACAAAACCAATAATGAGTACTCAGAAACCAACCACTGCCTCAGTAGCAACTGTAAAACCTAATAAACCATTTTACCCTAGACCTGGTTTCAGACCTAAGCCTACCAAGGTGCCTGTTACTCAAGACAAATTTGTATTAGTTCAAACAATGACAAAACCAGATAATTCAGAAAATGTAACAACTTCAAGTGCCATGTTGAATCCTAGTAGTCAATCTGAATTGGCTTCAATCCAATCAATCATAACGATGCTAGATAATTCCCGCCCATCTAGTGTAACTGTTAACGCTCAAACGAATCCGATTAATGACGATATCTCAACAACGGCAATCCCTCAGTCGTATTCTAGTGGTATTCCTCCAGTATCTAGTTTTGAATATGTCAGCACTATGAATTTCCCTACAGGAGGTCACTATGTTACAACGGCCGTCCATTCGTACTCAACGCAAAAACCGCCATCAACCAATCAAGTCTATAAACCAATTGGTACTAAGAGGCCATCAACTACAAATCATCATATTTCCTCATCAGGGTTCTTTACTAGAAAACCAGTTACTCAAGCTCCAACCTATGATATTTCGAACTCCGATAGTAATGATAATGTGATATCTTCAACCCTCTCCTATGATGAGTATTGGGGATCTCCATCAGATTCTTACACAACACCATTCCCTAACCGCAAACCACCATCTACAAGTTACGTTTATGGTCCAACACCAACAAAACGTCCTGTTTCGAGTATTCATAATATTGGACCAAATTATGACGTAGGAGGTAACTTAGATACTTTCTCAAGTGTAACTCCAACGGTAATTTTATTAGACTCATTAAGTTCTCAGTATGAATCATATACTCCAAAACCTACAAAGTTTCCAGCCAAACCTCTTGCTTCAGACAGTTCTGATGATAATTACGTACAAATACCACTAAAACCTCCTACAAGTAGTGCTAATGTAAATAATAACAACTACAATAATAACAATGGCGTCAATAATAAAAAACCAATCCATCAAGTCACTATTAATAATATTATCTCTTCAACTAACATGATTCATTTGGGTGCCATGAATTCTGGACAGCAGACAGTTTCGTCCACTGAAAGGCCTTCGCCAACAGTATTGATCACTCCGAAGCCAACTACCAATATACCACCTAGCAGTTTATTATACACATCTCAGACAGAAAAACCTTCCAATAACTTCGATCTTACAACCACTTATGATTTTATTTCCACCTCTGCTGAAGCAAACCTAAACAAAGCTCCTTCTACAGTTAAACCTAGCAGCAGTAGTAGTTACCCACCATATTACACTGTACCTAATATAAGACCTTCATTTTCTTCATATGATCAAACAACATTGAAAAATGAAATTATCACCTCTCCAGACGAACTCATCAACTTCCCACCAGTGAGAAACCCTAACTTGGAAGTATCTGGAACAAATCACAACGTATTCAATAATACAATATCTCTCAGTGTGGGTGATGCCGTTTTACCTGAAGTGGAATTTACAACTCCAGATTTGGTGCCTGAAGACGATGATTTGAATGATAAAATGAGCTTGTTTGTAAACAAAATAGTTGGTAGCTTCCAAGGAACCTTCCAGGAATTGCATGACATAGTTATATTAGATAAATCTCCACCTGAACCAGTAACAACTAAAAAACCAACAAGGAAGACATCTACTACTAAAAAGCCAACGAGAATATCAACTACTGCCTCTACTACAACAACGAAAAAGCCTCCTTCAAAAAAACCAGCTAAGAGCACAACTAGAAGACCTACTACTACGACTACCACAGAGCCTACCACAACAGAAATATCTACACGAAAACCTACGAAGGTAATAATAGAAACATCATATATAATACCTATTTTTTAATTTTATAGTTAATGTTTGCACAATTTTAACTGCGTTTTCATTTTTCAAATTCAAATTTCTTTATTCATAGAAAAAACATTTACACTTATTAGAAAATAATACAATATCTGATAATTAAGAAAGTGATGGTGTTGCTGCCCCAATAGGTACAATACACCTGTGTTGGATATTATGATAATTCATGTTTCTTTATTTTTATTTTTCGTAGTTAAATATATTAGAGATTTTACCACGCATTCTCGTTTATTTTACAGGCAAGCACCACACCAAAACCCAAGCCAAAGCCGACGAAGCCAAAAACAACATTACCTCCGACAACAATAACCACGGAGGAAGTAGTTGGCGAAGAAGAGGAATCATACACCACAGAAACACCATCAGGAGAATTCAAACATCGTAAGATAAGATAAGCATTAGATAATATAGTATTAAACCAGAATGTAAGCCAAGCCTTTACCAACTTAAATCATTACAAGAAATTGTGTTTGAGTTCGTCGGTAGCCTGGAGGTAGTCTCGGCCTCGTGATCAGGGGGTCCGTGGTTCGATCCCAGGTGCCGACAAACTCCTCTTTGACGACACAAGCTTTTATAGCTTACTGTGAAAGGTGTATAAGGTTATATTTGGGTTTATAACAAACAAAACCCAGATATATCGTTATAAAAAAAATCCTAAACTATAATACTAACATAGACTACGAGTAAAATCCTATGAATGGTTGTTTTTTGAGGAAAATGAATGTAAACATATTCGACTGAATAAAGATAAAAATGACTACAAAGTTTTTCAAAAGGCACGAAAACATCAGAGAATTAAAAAAAACGTAACACTTAAAATTAAGTAAATAATATTTTCGCTGTACTTTTAGTATGTGGAGTTCGTCCTTTGGTCAAATCTGGAAGGATTGTCGGAGGTAAAGGTGCAACATTCGGAGAATGGCCATGGCAAGTATTAGTCAGGGAGTCAACATGGCTGGGACTCTTCACCAAGAACAAATGTGGAGGAGTGTTAATCACAAACAGTTACGTAACAACGGCCGCACATTGTCAGCCAGGGTATGAATACCTCTTATTATAATATTTTTTCAAACATATTTTGAACTACTACAGATTAATCATTCCAACTGATCACACTCATCCATATTCAACCTATTTGAATAGGTATTAACTAGGTAGGTATGTTGTATATGATACACATACATACATATGTGAACTTCCTAGGAGTGCACAACACAGAGTTTCGACGCTTATGAATCGACTTTAGGCTTGGTTAAGAGTACTCTACCTAGAGATCGACTTTAGGCTTGGTTAAGAGTACTCTACCTTATGGAAAATACTGGCCGCGTATGGCATCCTGCCCAAGGTGGTAACCATGATCAAAGCCCTGCATATGGACTCTGAATGTTCTGTCAGAACATCAAGTGGTCCAACTGACACCTTCAGGATCACCACTGGAGTCCGGCAGGGCTGTGTATTGGCACCTTTTATCTTTGCCATAATTATGGACTACCTGCTCAGAAAATCTATTCTGGGCCCTGGCGGTGTGCCTTTATCACAGCGTGAAAACAGTGAGACGTCTGTGGGAGTGCTGCACGATCTTGAATATGCGGATGATCTAGCCCTTTTTGATACATCTGTGGACGGATTACAGTGCAACGCTAATGCTCTTTATGAAAATTCTTTTCGCCTTGGCCTTAGTATCAACGCTGCAGGGCTACTCTTGAATTCAATCAAGATTAGATTCGATCTTAAGATCAAGATTAGATTAAGACTTGTAGATGGTACCCCCGACGCAATCTAGTCTTGATCTTGATCTAATCTTAACTTTAAGATGTCTTAATATAGAGATGTATTTCCTAACGCCGTTATCTATGGGTACCAACATGACAACCACGACAACTGAATTATTAAAACTAATATATCACGTGATTTCACCGTATTTCCACATTTTTTATAAATCTAATATCAATTTCTGATTAAATGAAATGAAAATGATATTATATAATGATCTATAACAGTGCAATTAATTTATAAAAAATATTTTTTAAAACCTATGCATTGACACTATTTTTGTCTATGACATATTTTGCTATTGTCTATTATTATCTCACTGACACTGACAGTTATCAATGTTTGTTATGCGATGTTTTAGTTTGTTGTTTTTGCAGAAGTATACGCGAATTTATTATATTAAAATGATCAGAAAGTCACAAATTAAGGTAAGTATGAAATAAGAATTGTGGAAACAATCATTAATGTACTTTGTTACAAATATAATGCATTAAATAACATGTTTTGTTTATAGGTTTATTTGGACATTAACTAAAATGTTTTTCTACACAAGGATTAATGAATAATGTCTGCATATGATCGTCTACGAACTTTAAAGAGAAGCTCTTTTTTGTGTGATGAAGTACAACAATTTATTTATTTGTTAACAAAGTATATGGCTAAATAGCCTTATTACACTACAATTACTTAAAAAAAACAACAAACTTGGAACAAACACAATCAACATATAAGAGACAATGAATACAACATGACAATAGAAACTACTGGATATTCTCAACAGAAAGCATGAACCTTTGAATAAACCCGCTCACAGCACATTTGCTCATGGTGTACTCTGAATAGTTGAAATCAACTTCACAGTGATAATTCCCTATTACATGGAGTCAATTCATTGATGAATAATAGCTATAATTGGACGATGATCCTGTAGCATAGAACAATGCCTGACTTTTGGTGCTACAACTAGGGAAAATACAGTTGAGTAGGAATAAGTTGAATAAATTTTGATTTATAAAGTCTTGAACCATTCTCAAATAAATGTTGTATACTTATATGTTTTTAATTATTACCTTTATCATGAATCAATGAAAGAAACAAATATAAGGAACGGATGAAAGAAACTTACAGAGCATGCAAGAAAGAAGTGCGAGAGTGTCAGTTGTACATGAAAGTTGCAGAATGAATGGGATGAAAATGAATGTGACTAAGACGAAAGTGCTGGTGTTTGAAAGAGAGATTGATAGAACAATGTGTGAAATAAAGGTTGGAAATGAATGTTTGGAGCAAGTGGACGAATATGTATGTTTGCGATGGATGGTAGATACGAAAGAACGAGTGAACGGTGCACTTCGATCTAATAGCAATGTCTCGAACATGGCTAAAATGCTGGTGCACAACGCCATCCTCGCACCGATACTTATGTATGCAACCGAAACTTGGATATGGCTGAAGAAGGACGAAAGTGGAATAAATGCAGTGGAGATGCGAACACTGAGAAGAACGGTAGGTAAAACATTGCAAGATAGAGTAAGAAATGAGGATATATGAAGAATGAGTTGATGCAAGAAGAGTGTTGTTGATAGAATGCGTGTAAATAAATTGAGATGGTTTGGTCATGTAGAGCAAATGGATGGTGTAAGATTGACGAAGAAGGTATATTTATCTGAAAGAGAGGGTGTGAGAAAGCACGGACGTCCAAGAACCTTGTGGATCAAATACTCAAGGGCGGTCGCATGTTAAGTAAGAGGAATCGGCATGCATGTATGAGAAACTGGATGAATGTAGAGGAAGCGAAAGAAGTATGTAAGGAAAGATCAATATGGCGTTCCGTTCTCTCTGCCTACCCCACCCGGGACACGGCGTGAAGGTAAAGGACAGGATATATCATGAATTTATATATTATGGGCAGAAAGAATGGAGCCCCACGGAATATATATATGGTGAGGCAATTAAATTCTATTATGTGTGTTAATGAATGTGTATTACAGAGATAGAAGAAGTATTTTAAAGGTTTATTTGAATGAGAATATAAGGAAATTGGATGAATTATTGTGATACATGTCTGACTTGTGAATGCAACCTTTAGAAAGATGGATGTTGAATTGAATTAAACTCGGGTCAATGCATTGATGTATGCAGATGATGTGTACATTCTAGGCTACAATAATAATAATAACGTTCTTCGTCGGTAGCCTGGAGGTAGAGTCTCGGCCTCGTGAACATGGGGTCCGTGGTTCGATACCAGGTGCCGGCAAACTCCCCTTTCACGACACAAGCTTTTAGTAGCTTACTGTGAAAGGTGTATAAGGTTGTATTTGGGTTTATTACAAAAACCCAGATATAGCTTTTTTTAAAAAAAAAAAAAAACAAACTTTATTGTGCAGAATATGATAACAGGAATTATATACAACATGCATGAAAAAATCTGTACAATGGGCGAGTTTATCGCAGAGTTGCGATATCTTCCAACTAACCCAAATAAAATAAAATATATAAAAATGAAATAAAATAAAATACATACATGAAATGAAATAAAATAAAATAGATAGATATATGCACTTGGACTCTGCGCTTCGTCACACCCCCTCTTTCAGATACACACATCATCTACTTCATCCTTTCATCGTGCATTCGCTCATCATATCTTTGTTAACACACATTCCTCTCACATCCGCTCATTCTCCTGATATCCTCATTCTTCACTCTATCTCGCAACGTTTTACCAACCATTCTTCTCAGTGAACGCATCTCCACAGCATTTATTCCACTCTCGTCCTTTTTCAACCACGTCCAAGTTTCGCTTATAAACATAAGTGTCGGTAACAGAATGGTATTGTGCACCAGCATTTTTGCCATGTTTGACACGATGAATCAAAAATATTCCAGTTTTATAAGAATTTAATTGACAACAATGATAAAGGCAAAAAAAAACATAAATTTCAAAATATAATGTTTATTTATCTCAAATAATTAAATAATAAACAGTTAACATATATATAAGGAATGTAGTGTTCATCACCTAGAGACTAATTTATTTTTAAAAGACATAAACGATGAGCTGGTGCGGATTGTAGAGGGAAGCTGGTTCCAAAGTCTAGCGGTGTGAATGCTAAAAGATGAAAAGTAGAAATCAGAGTGATGTGAGGGAATCAAGAGCAATCTATTGTTCTCCGACCTAAGTGAAAGGCCACGCACCGCTCCAAATTGGAATCTTTATTTATGAATTCTTGAAATATTCGTATAATTTTTGCTTTGTTGTTGTTTTTTGTGTTTTGTTTTTGTGACATTTGGCATTTTATTTTCTCCGTCTCAAACTTTCTATGTGACAGATGTGTAGTTTCAATTGTTTATTGAATGAACTTTGATTGATACCATGAATTTTGACTGTTTTATCTGAGAATTCTTCATTATTAATTTTAACGTTTGACTAGTATTGTGTATTTCTTCTTTTATTAATTGCTCAATGCAATTATTTTTATGGTATTTTGATATTTATTTTTTTAAAAGTGTAATGATACTATCTTACATTTTATACATTTTTAATTGCTTTTTATTTTTATATAGTATTAATTGTTGTTTGAATTTTTAATACCATTTTATAAAAGCTTTAAGCTGTATATATGTGTAATAAATAAATATGTATAATAATAAATAAATAGAGTTTTGTCGATGGGACAGAGCTCAGCGAGGCATAGATGTGCTGCACCGCTCAAGGCTTTATGAACCGTGAGGTACAGTTTGAAGTCTACTCTCTTTGGGACTCTCATCCAATGTAGCTCCTTAAACAGTGGTGTGATGTGTCAGTGCTTATTGTCTCTGTAAATGGTCCCATCAGCACCATTAAAGCTTATCTGGAGACGGTTGAGAATAATTCCAAGAATATTTTAACTAAATAATATCCGAATATAACCTGTAAACGAAACATATTATTTAATAAGGGGAAATAATGTATTATTGTGTAACACAAGCAAAAAGTATTTAGAATTTATTCTCCATTCATCTCTATTTTATGCTAGTCAACATTTAAGAAAGGGACTCCCACCATTTACCCCTGGATGTTTCAAGAACATCAGTTTTCATATCATCCAATTTCTGCTAGCCTCTTTACTACTACCATTACTATAGACATAAGACATTTGTATAGACATAACATAACATACATAGATATTTCACAGAGATCGAGCTAGTCCCAAAATTAGATGAATCTTGTGTTATGGGTACTAACGCGACAATACACACATTTACAATGCACTAAACACATATACTTGTAACACCCAGACCCAGGACAATTTGAAAAAGGTCATTCCTCAATCTGCCCTGGCCGGAATCGAACCCGGGACCTCGTGACTCAAAGGCAAGAGCGTTACCTCCGCGCCACACCGGCCAACTACACCGTTATAGCATATCTCACAACTGGGGTGGCAAGCAGAGCAGCTGCATGTAATAAACTTCCAAGGTGTCCTCTTTGTTCCAACAAAAAATTAAAACATTCAGGATGGATGGGACATTAGTCTCTTCAATTCGGTGAATTTCTGCTATAGGTTATCCAATAGCATCCAGTTAGAGAATATACCTATATTGATGATCCATAGTCCATACCGTTGATATATACCCATCGTTGTATTTATTTTTATTATCTTTCACTGTACACTGTTACAAGATATCGTGGGGCATTCGGATATGAACTAGGGGAGGGGTACAGATTAAACTTAATTATGATTTATTTTCTGCATAGTTGAATTTCATGACATAATTATGCATTTATGTACATAAATAATATGGCATTCACTGGGCGAGATTCATTCCCTTGTCCCAATATTGCCATCTGAGCACTTCTATAATATCTTGTAACGGTATACAGTGAACGATAATAATAATAAAAAATACAACTATGATCATCAATTTATATCTTCTCTTAATGAGTACTACTGGATAACTTATTATAGAAATTAACCTTTAATTCTATGTACGTACCACAATTCATATCCTTATTTGATCCATATAGGTGTTTCTTGGTCCGCATTTACATTTGTGCCTATTGTCTTGCCCTTCTCCATGGTGATGAGCACACCTGGGTGCCTGTTGCTATGGCCAATCCAGTTGAGTCGTTGTTGAACAATAATGTAGTTTTGAAATAATATTTTTCACTCATCTTCTTATAGCCCGCTAGACTTGATTCAGAGGGGGTGCGAATCCATGTTTTTGCGTCGTCTGTTACAGGATGGAGGCCTTGTATATCTCCAATGAATGAGAATATAGGACAGTAGTCAGATAAACAACACATACACTGTTCACGACATAATTCCACAATGCATTATTCGTTTTAAAACTAGTCTCACAGTAAAACTTCAAAACAAGCGACTCAGAAAAAACTAACAATCAACACCAAATTTTATTTGCGTAAAAAACACAGCAAGATAGAAAAATAGTATTAGAAATATACTAAAATAAATATTATTCTAAAAAATAAACAAACTTGCGTTGTAAAAAGATGGAAAAACTATGGAAAAAGACTTTTAGATTGCTAAAATGCACCTCCACAGCAATCTTAAGTTTTGACAGTTGTTAGATTGTGTTTTAAGACGTCTATTAAGATTTGACCTTGGCAATGTTGTGTCAAGAGTACCGATTTCATACAAATGTTAAGATCGTAACGAATTTTTAAGACATCAAACTAGATCTGTCTAAAAGTTAAGATTTAGACCGTGTTCAAAAGTACCAATTCGCCATTTTAAGATGCAAACAAGATTAGATCGCATTTAGATTGTGTCGGGAGTAGGGCTGCTGGTAAAACGGAGTACATATGTAATAGTACATGCACGAGTACTCACACCCCACTAATGGTTGGTAATTCTCAAATATCTCAGGTTAGCAAATTCAGGTACCTGGGAGCAACTATAACGCCAGAGGGTGATCTCCGGTCGGAATTACCAATCCGCATAGGAGCAGCTAGCGGGGCTTTCAACAACATGAACAAAGTTTGGAAGGCGTCTGGACTCAGCATCAGGACAAAATGTCGCTTGTTCAATGCGTGCATCATCCCAATCCTTCTATATGGCTGCGAGTCTTGGCACTTAACCAAGGCTCAAGAGCGGAAGATACTAAGCTTTGAAAACAAGAGTCTTAGAAGGATTTTGGATGTCAGATGGTATGAACATGTTACACCCAGCAGAGACCTGTAATCTCCGTAATACAGGAGAGACGATGGTCCTGGCTGGGACATGTTTTGAGAATGCCTAATGATAGTTGGCCAAAAAGAGCACTGTTCTTCCGTCCGCAGGGGTTCCGTCGGCCCGGGCGTCCCTCTTTCACAGTACACCGTTCCTATGACAACAATATCAGAGCGCAAGGAATGTCGTGGAAAGAGGTGACGCAATTGGCACAGAGACGCTCTGAATGGAGGAGGCTGGTTTCTGCCCTGTGCTCCCGAGAGGAGCGTTGAGGGCGATGATGATGATGATGATTTATTAGGAACGATTGAAATTTCAAATATTTCTAGAAGACTCGTATCGTGGTACAGAGCAATTTTGTGAAGAGCCGAGTGCCCTCTTTTCAGATCAAAATTACACACAGTAAAAGTTATTGTTGTAAATAAATAATTTTAGCGTAGATTTTTTAGAGATCTCTAGATAAAATTTATCAATCAATCTTTATTTTTCAGTTTCCTTGCATCACTTGTAGCAGTAATGGGTGAATTTGACATATCAGGTGATCTGGAGTCGAAGCGTTCTATTACTAAGAATGTAAGAAGAGTGATAGTCCATAGAAATTATGATGCTGCAACCTTTGAAAACGATCTCGCTCTACTGGAGTTGGAGAGCCCAGTAGTATTTGATGCTCATATCGGTAAGAAATTATTAATTCAGAATATAATAGAAGGTTGATGACTTATCGTAGACATCAAAGTGTGTTTTATATTAAGTTGCCTATTTTATTAAGTCATAAAATTCTAACTTTTTAGCAGAGGCGCGTTTTCCATATACACGTACCCAGAGTTAAATTCTTATAGAAGAAATTAAAGTAAGTAAATTAAACACATGAAACAACTGTACTGTTTGCTCCCTCGAAGATCACTGGCTCTGGCTCACACCAAACAGCAACTGGCTTGCTATTTCACAATACTCCAGTTCTTATACTGTTCTGTGTCAGAGACAATGTACCTGTCAATTTACATTGACAGTCCCACACACCACAGATGTACAATCTGTGGATAGTTTACCAATGTGCATACACTACATCCCTCCCTTATCAAAATAATTACAATTTTTGCTTACAACCAGTATGAAATATATTTTTGTTCTCTCTGCCCACCCCGTCCGGGACAAGGCACGAGGGCATAGCACAGTATAGTATAGGTAATTGTCAATCAACACAATCACATTAGCTAATAATATTATGCTTGTATGATTTACACTGAATTGACACAATGAACTTATGTGTATTATTATATATTGTAACTAACACTGCGGTGTATGACTGTGTACTCTCCTTCCTTCTCTCATTTATGTAATAATAATTATAACAACAAAAACCTCACTGCACAAAAACAAACATTATCAAATAAACATTGCAGAATTTAAATCAGACAAACAACTTATGCAATGGGCGAGTTTATCGCCTTTGCACATATTTATTGCACAAGTTTATTAGTTATTATTTATGTACATGTTATACTTATCTTTTTAGTTCACTCCTTTCTACTTCTGGTCTCCTCTCTCATTTTCCATGTTATTTTATCTTGTTATATTTCCCTCAGATACACCTCATCACCTCATCTCTCTGTTGCCGATTGATTCTAGACTTTCTTCATACCCATTATATTCCTTTTCCAATTGATTTGACCGGTCATCATCAACTGCCATACATATAATAACATACATATACATGTACCACACCCAGACCCAGAACATGGCAATTTACCATTTTTCGCTCTGGCCGGGAATCGAACCTGGGACCTCGTGACTCGCAGGCAAGCGCGTTACCTCCACGTCACACCGGCCGTCGGTACATATGCATGTCTCATGAGCTCACTTTGTTCTCTACCACTTCTCTCAATTCAAACTTTTTTACCAGTTGGGACACTGTATTTATACATATCCATAACATGCATATACATGTACCACACCCAGACCCAGAACATGGTTGTTAACCATTTTTCGCTCTGGCCGGGAATCGAACCTGGGACCTCGTGACTCGCAGGCAAGAGCGTTACCTCCACGTCACACCGGCCGTCGGTACATATGCATGTCTCATGAGCTCACTTTGCTCTCTACCACTGCTCTCAATTCAAACTTTTTTTACCAGTTGGGACACCACTTCTTTGGAATTATACCCTGGGACACCACTGCTCCCAATTTCATCGGAAGCAGCTGGAATTATACCCTTTTTACCAATTGGGACACCACTGCTCCCAATTTCATCGGGAGCAGCTGGAATTATACCCTTTTTACCAACTGGGACACCACTGCTCCCAATTTCATCGGGAGCAGCTGGAATTATACCCTGGGACACCACTGCCCTCAACCTATATCGAGAGCAGCTGGAATTATACCCTTTTTACCAACTGGGACACCCACTGCTCCCAATTTCATCGGGAGCAGCTGGAATTATACCCTGGGACACCACTGCCCTCAACCTATATCGAGAGCAGCTGGAATTATACCCTTTCCGATGATGCTGACAGCCCTCAGATCACAAGGCCGATGATGTCTCAGCGTCTCCATGGCTCCAGGAAAGGGCAGCTGGTCCTTGAGTTGGGAAAGGGGTAACCTACAAGGGTGGTTGACGCCTAATGCACTGATGGATGCAAGGAGGAATGCCCCACATGCACCACGCGGCTCGAGATGTCCACCACCCGTCTATTCAAGCTCCCATGAGCTGCAGGACAGGAAAGTTTGATCTACCTTACAATTGGAAGGATTAGGGAAGAGCTTACTTGCAAGGGTGGTTGACGCCTAATGCACTGGGTGCAAGGTGGAATGCCCCACATGCACCACGCGGCTCGAGATGTCTACCACCCATCTATTCAAGCTCCTTTGAGCTGCAAGCTGAGGCAGTTGGGTTTTCCTTGCAATTGGAAGGATTTGGGAAGAGGTTACCTGCAAGGGTGGTTGACGCCTAATGCACTGGATGCAAGGAGGAATGCCCCACATGCACCACGCGGCTCGAGATGTCTACCACCCATCTATTCAAGCTCCTTTGAGCTGCAAGCTGAGGCAGTTGGGTTTTCCTTGCAATTGGAAGGATTTGGGAAGAGGTTACCTGCAAGGGTGGTTGACGCCTAATGCACTGGATGCAAGGAGGAATGCCCCACATGCACCACGCGGCTCGAGATGTCTACCACCCGTCTATTCAAGCTCTCTTGAGCTGCAAGACAGGAAAGTTTGATCTACCTTACAATTGGAAGGATTAGGAAAGAAGAAACCTATAAGGGTGATTGACGCCAAATACCACCACCTGAAATCATACATTGAGCTTGCAAACATATAGCCCATTTTCCTCAAATGCTCCCAATATTGTTGAGAGCACCTGGAGTTACTCATTCAGTGGACAAATACGCAAACATATATTTCACTTTTTACATTTTCACTGGCAAGGCATCCTTTGAATGAATTACCTATGGCTATTTGATAACACTTTTTTCATTAAACATATGTTTGTGTTTGTGATAGAAATATAAGAAGTACATAATTATATATACGAGTGTACATATATACCTAAACTCCTAATATTCCATTACATAATATACCACGTATTAGGTAAATATAATATTGAATTGATTAAATGATGAGAATAACATTATTATGTTTCCTCGTGTAATGTAGCTTATGCTGTATTAATTTTATCAGATTATGCACAATTTGAACACATCAAGACCAACATTTTTTAAGATATTTCATGAATTTCAACTGTGCTTGTAAAAAATACTGTGTAATTTTAATATGATTGCACTTTTATCGGTGATCAAATTTCTTATTTATTTTCATAGATTGCACAATATTTATCAACATTATATCTCCTCACTCCGTATTTGCAGTATGAGGTAGAGAGAGATATCTATAGTTTACCACTTCCAACCTCTCTTCACTTCATGAAGTTACACTAAGCAAGTTGTGAAACCCAGTACATCAACTAATGATTTAATATTAACAGTCGATAAATTTGTTCATAAAATAACACGATAATAAATATATTTTTTTCACTGTATATCAATCAATGACTACTCATCTTCTTCTTGTATATATTTTTTCTATTAATGAATTTCACTATTTTTCATAATAATTTTTTAGCGTATTATTAGTTACTTATTACCTTTATATTTATTATAGAGATGCAACGAATATTCGTCAAATATTCGGTATTCGGCAATTATACTATTCGTTGCATCTCTAATTTATTACCTTGTAACATATCACTTTTTCTCCGTCCGCTCTTCATTGCTCTTTTCAGGAGCACAGAGCTCTTTTAACAAGCTCCTTCCCTATCGTAAGCTACTGTGGCCAACCGAGTCACCACCAATAGAAATAAACAGGGGAGGGGACAATCTTAGACTCGCATATTTCATAAGTTTAAGACTCCTATTTATACCAATATTTAAATGCAGACACAATTTGTATGGTCCCGGAATACTTTAGGGTTATCTATCTCTCTCTCTCTCTCTCATTCTCTCTTCACAGCATATTTGCCACATACAATGCCGTCGGTGTAAGTACATTTTGACAATTTATCATAAAAATAAATGAGGAAAGATGATATTCGCCCAAGCCACTGGTGAATCATTTCACTTCACTTCACCTTGCATCCTATACTTCACTTCACATTTCGAAAAATAGAATACTTAATATAATTTCATTTAATTGGGCAATGCATTATATTGGTTAGCTGGAAGATACCGCCTCCAAGCAACAAGCTCTTAATCACTCGCAAATGTTTTTCCAATAAAGTGGTATTATTAATTATTTTGTAAAATCATAGACATAAACCCCTTGATCCATAATAATGTAATCAACCCTCTTTATCTTATATATAAACCCTCTTTATCTTTAACACTGCAAACATGTATTCTATCTGTAAAATAATCTATTTGGGCTAAATCAGATCATATTATACAATTCTATATATGAATACACGATTGTGCAATACATTAAAAGATCAACGATTTAGGTACATATCTCGCATAAATCACTTTGCCAATGCAATTTAACTTTTTAATGCTCAATTTAAAGGTACATCATCGTGCAAAGATAATGAATTTCATTATATATGAAGACATGATTTTGCAATATGTAACATATCAATGATTGGCATCTCGTGTAATTTCCTGCACAAATAGGACTATTTACTGATTTAAGGATTTTGAAACACTTAAGAAATTATGAAGTACATGCTTATACCAATCTTTCGGGATCGCGGAGGATTCATAATACACAATTTACTCGAAAGTTAAATCATTGCAGGTAGGTATATCTTGCACATACAGTTATAAGAATTTGTTTCAATTGAAGTTTGTGAATTTGAACATAAAACAACAAGAAAGAACTTACTCTCTGTCCAATATTTTGAAGCACAATTCAAAGACAGGTTGCCTTTGAAGTAAAAGCATTATGCAATATCACTTACTCCTCTTTCTTCTATATTTTTTCCAACCGATGGAGAGTTCTCGTACCTACTATTAATTTATCCTCGTCGCCACTTGTACTGTTTGCTCCCTCGAAGATCACTGGCTCTGGCTCACACCAAACAGCAACTGGCTTGCTATTTCACAATACTCCAGTTCTTATACTGTTCTGTGTCAGAGACAATGTACCTGTCAATTTACATTGACAGTCCCACACACCACAGATGTACAATCTGTGGATAGTTTACCAATGTGCATACACTACAACAACCATAAAAGGCTTAAATAAGACAACGTCACATTACTTAGTAGTGCCCCGGACGAGACCCCAGACAACACATCTTGCAAAAAGATGGGTTGTGAGTTAAAGTCTCCTCGTCCGGGGCACTACAAAATAAGGAGACATTGTCTTTTCTAAGCCTTATATATGGTAGTTTCATGTTTTTATTTTACATGTTACATTACATGTGAATTTGTATGTTTATATATGTATATATATTGTAAATGGCTATATGAGCCGTAAATTGAATAATAAATAAAATAATAAATATATGACCTCATACAATGGTTAATTGTAAAAATAACACCGATTTATTCAAGCAACTTTCATATAAATATGCACACTAAGGCTCGTATTCTGAAACAGTACTTACACATAGCGACCGCCTACGCTGCGCTAAGTAAAAATATTTCTCTGTGCGAAATAAACACTGATAGATTTGTATTCTAGAACAACACTTGGCAAATACATATCTGTGCACTCACTACTACTAATACACACCGCTCGTGATTGGTCAATTTGCAAATCGGTGATTAACTGCTGCATTCATTTTAATCGGCGCCTATCTGACATTTCATTATTTTGCACGTTGTTTTTTGTTTGTTATAATATTGTGCCTTATTTTCGCTGTTATTTAAATGGAAAACACTATTTAAAGGTAAATGTTTAAATATATTACAAGACATTACATATCTACCAGATAACTAATCTAACTGCAAAATGTGTATTATTTTATTTACCTAAACTAAAATAAATACGGGCGTTGTTCATGAATTTTATCATCCAAATGATTTGTCACTTATTAATCAAATATAGGTATTATTAAATAATATTAAATTATTAAATATAATTTAAAGTGTGTGAAATAAATTATTGGTACAAGTCCATTGAAGGTTTTACGTTGTACTAAAATTTCTTTCAACAATGTCGAATTGGCAATTGGGGATGCAGTTATTTGCCTAACACAAGATAATTATTATAATGTACACTATATTTATAACATAAATCTTTTATTTTACAGGAAAACTCTTTTTACTGCGTCAGAAAAGCTATTGCTATTGCTTACGCAGATCGTCGCTCAACATAAAATTATAGAAGATATGAGTACCAATTCCAGAAACATCCAGTAAAAAAAAGATGCTTGAAAGGTTGTATCCCGAGCATTATATACTTCGCCCGCCCTAACTCAAAAAAGGAACGACCTCCAACTCAAGAGGTGCTGGGAGAATATGAAGTCGTTGCGTAGGAAGGTTTTATCGGCACATGCGAAGAGGTGTCGAAAACAGGTGGTGGACCACCTCTTCCTGATCCACCAGCGAGTTTAATAGATGCTCTCTGTCTTCTCAATTCAGAATTTTATTTTGTTTGTAACTGTTTTAGTTATTTTTTCAAAGATAAAATAAAGCTTTTTTAATTTAACAAATATTTATTTGAATGAGTATGTACAATACATAATTCTCGATGTCGGGTGCCTTGCCGGAAAAAAAAAGAAAGAAGAAAGAGTATACAATATTGAACTGTTTACTCATTCAAATAAATATTTGATAATTTAAATAAAAAGTATAATTTTATTTTCTGAAAATGAAGATGTTCAAAAAGATTGAAAAAATGTCTTTATTTTAAATGTTTAATGTCTATAATAAATTAAGCCGGTTGTAAGCAAATGTATTTTTCTTCCTACATTGATTCCATACGAAGTATGTTTGCGAGGGATGATAGAAACGATAGGGATATTGAAAAAAGAAAAGCGGCTGGTGCGGGAGTAAACAGTGCACTTCAATCTATTGTTAGCAAAAGCAATGTGTCGAACATGGCTAAAATGCTGGTGCACAACGCCATTCTTGTACCGACACTTATGTATGCAAGCAAAACTTGGACGTGGCTGAAGAAGGGCGAGAGTGGAATAAATGCTGTGGAGATGCAATCACTGAGGAGAATGGTAGGTAAAACATTGCGTGATAGAGTGGGGAATGAGGATATTAGAAGAATTAGTGGATGCAAGAGGAGTGTTGTGGATAGAATGCGTGCAAATAAATTGAGATGGTTTGGTCATGTGGGGCGAATGGATGATGAAAGGTTGACGAAGATGTTGTATCTATCTGAAAGAGGGGGTGTGAGAAAGCGCGGACGTCCAAGAACTACGTGGCTTGACCACGTGGACCAAATTCTCAAGGACGGTCGCGTGTTCAGTAAGAGGAATCGGTGTGCATGTATGAGAAACTGGATGAATGTTGAGGAAGCGAAAGAAGTATGTAACGATAGATCAACATGGCCATCAACGAGGTTAAGAATGACAAAGAGGATATACTTGTCTGAAAGAAAGAGTGTGAAGAAGTGCGGGCGTCCGAGAACCACGTGGATCAAATTCCCAAGGACGGCCGCGTGTTGAGTAAAAGGAACCGACGTGCGTGTCTGAGAAACTGTATGAATGTGGAGGAAGCGAAGGAAGTGTGTAAAGATAGATCTGTTTGGCGTTTCGTTCTCTCTGCCTACCCCACATGGGACACGGCATGAAAAAATTGTAGACCAAATGCTCGTCTAAAAGCTAAGAATTCACTGCTACGATTCATCTCAAAAGATGAATGGTTTATTGGAAGATCAATGTCCAGAAGAACCATTATATTTTGTGAATAGATTTTGCCGCTCTTTCACAAGGCGACGAGACAAATATCAATAATTTCGTTCACGCGCTCATCAAATACGTCTTCACTTTCGTAATGAGGCATATTTTTTTTATTATAAATAGTGTAAATTATACTACATAATGTTCATTAACAAAATATTATAGCAAAACAACGTGTTGATAATGACAGCAGCTAGACTACGCATATGTTAAAACACCTCTCGACCACACTTGGCTTTTGACGTTTCTAAAATAATGCATAGTTACCAACGCCAGTCAAGTAATGTTTTAGAATACAAATTTCCACGCACAGTGATCACTTGGACTATGAGACTTCACAGTGTTGTTTTAGAATACGAGCCTGAGTGTCATAAAGGCAAAGTAGTTTGGTAGCGGGATTCAAATTTCAGATCCCCTATTGGTCCTGTGTGTACCTACTGAAATTACGCTGATGTTTTTTTATATGTGTTGGCAATAAATATATTCATACCTAATCTACAATGAAGGTATATTTAATAAATAAATAAATAAAAGATACCTTTTATTTATTTAAATTTAAATAAATATTATTTAAATTTAAATAAATAAAAGGTATCTTTAATTAATTTTATTTATTTATCACTTGTACACGGCGTGAGCCTTTTACCCGTTAAACATATAACAAAGTAGAAATAAAAAACAATTTGACAGACAACAATAATAAAAATTATAAAAAATGAATTGGTACAAATTAAAAAAAATAAACATTAAGATGTAACAAAAATGGTAGTAATTTGAACAAAACAGCAATATTAATAGAATAAAACAATTAAATTAAATTATACAGAGATTGGACAAAATTTGATGAATACAAACATTAAAAGACAGATCGTAATATAAAAATCAAAATAAATATCCATTTTTTATACAAAAAAGGAATGTCAAATAGAAAAAAAATATCCCGCTTTTGTTTCTAATAATAATCTAAAAATAAACATGGTCCTTCCATTATTTCTTCTGGTGTAGGTAATTTTAACTCTAACATCATAATTTTTTTATAAATTTGTATAGGTACCTTTTTTGAGAAAATGCTTTAAAAAGATCTTAGTTGGTTTATTATTTTTTGAGATAATTTTCAAGAATTAAAAAGCTCACTAATTTTCTTAAAGTGCTTTTTTAATAAGTTTTTCAGTTCGATAGACGTAGATCAAAAGTTTCAATTTAAAGTTTTTTTTCAGTAAGACTGTCTACCCAAAAACTGAGTAATCTAAGTCATTTTAGTAATTAAATTATTTTTTTTACAAAATGTACTAAAATGAGTAAATAATAATAATATAATTACATTATACATTATACAATTTTGTGCGATCTAAAGAGGATTTTTTCCTTGTATATTTTTTGAGATTTCAGACATAATAAGAGAGTCATATTAAAAGGTCGTTCACTATATCATAGAGACCATGATTCGAATGATTTGTAAATTCGAACAAAACGTGATCCAGAGTCTACATTTAATTCACACTCGCAGTATTCGCTTTAAGTGATATGAAACCTGTGAAGGTGAAAGCTACAATACAGTAATCTAGACGCCTTTAGAAATTATGGAAATAACATTTTTGGGGTATTTACTTTTATAAGCCATGGGCATGGATGTGATTTTAGGTTGAAGAGATCTATAAACCTTTTTGAACCTCTAGATATTTCCGTTTTTCTTGTCAAGAGAAAACTGTCTCAGATAAGTAGGTATAAAAAATTTCTTTGAAATAGTAAATAACCTTGAGAAAATGCAGATCAATTCGTTTGCTTTTTCATTGCCTTTTATCCCTCTATGAAAAACTATCCAAAGAAGCATAAATTTATTGTATAATTATATTTTATAATGTTTTTTTAACGAACTCAGTAGTGATTTTTTCCATCAATCAGTCATCTCAATTGGAGAACCATGTTAACACAATGTAACATTTTTCAAGCAATTGAGTTTATTACGTAGGGGTGCCTTTCTCACTTTTTCCGATTAGATTTTGCACAATTTTACATCATGTAAACATGGTTCTCCAATCGAGATGACTGATTGGTTTTGTCATCTGCACATAATTATCTATTCATTTTAACTGATATGTAAAGAAATATATGTTGTACTGCACTAAAGGAATCTGTGAGAATAATCGGTTTGGTCAGATTGAGATTTATGATTCGATGAATAGATTCTTTGATTGCTACGAGTTCAGCTGTGAAAAAAGATGCTGGAGGTAGAATTTAAAACATTTAACCAATATTATGAGACGGAATGTAAATGCCAGTATCGTAAGCTTAATTACTTAATCTAATTTAGAGCTTTCTGAGAAAAACATTTTTTTTTATATATTTTTTGTTGCTAGGAAACTTTTTCATAATCCAAGTATCTTTAACGTTAATAAAAGTATACCAGACCACGGCGAGAAATGTAAAAGTAGGTTATACTGAGAAGTTGAAGTAATTCATTGACTTGATTGACCTTTCGTTCAAAACATCACACCCTAGATCTGGATATTAGGTACATAAGGCTATGTAAACATTCAACCATTAACGAATTGTGTTCTGTATTATATCATAATCAAATTAAAGGTTAAATTAGCAAGAAAAATAAATGAAAATTTTCATTAAAATTTAGCTATTAAACATAATCTTTTAAACTCAAATAATGTAATACCTTATTATAAATACAACCCGGAACAGGTATTAGAAAATCAAAATTATAGGCTCTATTATGATAAAACCATAATAACAGATAGACAAATACATCATAATAGACCCGATTTAGTATTACATGATAAACGTAATAAAATAACGTACCTAATCGACATCGCTGTCCCAAATACACATAATATACAAACAACCGTCGCAGAAAAAATACGTAAATATACAGAACTAGCAGGAGAAATAAAAAATATTTGGCATTCTAGGTCCGTTTATATAATACCTTTAGTCATGTCA
>OX388307.1:15073202-15352641 GCA_947579605.1 Athripsodes cinereus | reverse complement strand
GGGGTATGAAAAATAGATGTTGGCCGATTCTCAGACCTACCCGACAAGCATACAAAATTTCATCAAAATCGGTTCATCCGTTTCGGAGTAGGTAGTATGATAACAAACACCGTGACACGAGAATTTTATATACATATTAGATTAATAAGCATAATATGAAAGAGTAGGTATATTATGATATTTTTACATATCTAATAATTATATTTTGTTTTAAAAATACATATCTTATGTAGGCTTGCATTATAATAGCATCTTTGTGGCCTGCTTAAAATCAAAAATAAAATTGTGTAGGTACCTACTTACAAGAAAACATAATTATTTCAATAGTAGCTAGTAGCTAAGAAAATTTTAAAAAACACGTAAGATTAGGCATATCTGTTTCATTACTTTTTATAATTTACAAAGGCTTAATTATTTTTTTGCTAAAAGAATAAAGCTAAATTATTGATTAATCGCACAATACTATAACAGTTATTAATACGATCATAAAACATCAAATAAATTTATTATGTTAGTTGTAACATGTATTGAAAAATATCTGACCACTTTTGACACAGGACACGGTCATGGACTCTTGGATCAAGTTGAACAAAGGAATTAAAATAACTGAAATATAAAATTATAAATATACTTTTTATTTAATTATAAAAAATTATCAAGTTTTAATTGAAAATTATATAAATACTTATTGTATTCTAATTCAAAACGAACTCTATGACTATTTGGATCCCCTGAATTTTCGGTCAATTTCTACTATAGGTTATCCAACAGTATCCAGTTAGGAAATATTCGTATATATTGATGATCATAATTGTATTTATTTTTATTATCTTTCACTGTACACTGTGACAAGATATCATAGAGCATCCAAAAAAAATATGACCTAAGAGAGGGTTTAAGTTATATATTTATATCGAGGGGTGAAAGGCTATTTGTTTTAAGCGACACTTTTGCCGAAAATGAGTTATATATATGGTCGGAATCGGCAAATTTTTCTGCGATGATTGGTCTAGGTTTCGAGTCAATCGGAGTACTTTTTTGGCGCTTGAACAAAAAAAAATAGGTCTAATTTCTCAAACGTGATGTATGATCTGACATCAAATTTGTCACTTGATTTAAACACTTCACTTAAACCATTCATTAATACTGATTAATACAGACTATTGGAGCATAAGCTATTTTTCTTTCTTCCAATTTGCAGATAGATGGTAGTTAAAGCTTTTTTCCGTGTGTGCAAATTGTCATAAAAAGTATCTTAAACCGTTTTGCCCTCTTCTGCTATTTCTCTGCATTGTCGCTTCATACATTTAGCCGATATTTAAAAAAGTAGTGCATGTCGCATGAACCGTTTTCGCTGCAACCGTTTGCACCAACTTTTGACTGTTCAACCAATTTTCTATTTCGTAATATTGATAATGATGGTCGTTTCAACTTTTTCGTCTCATTTTTATTTTTGAAAACATGTTATTTGAGACAAATAATAATTTTAATAATTTCATCTCTATTTATCTATTTTTTGGTTTTTGTTTTTTCGATAAGATTATGTTTGTTTTAATAATTATACCAGTGCATTGTTTTATTAGCTATTATAATATTTTTCCAGATTTCTCATTGTAACAATAAATATTATTGACAACAATTCTTTTACTTGTTTAATAAAAAATATCATAATTAATGTTTTTATGTTTTCTTTTAAACCCAAGATTCACTTAGCATTACGACAAAAATTATTTTGTATCAACTACCTAGTTTTATAAAATCCTTTCAGGAGGAGGATGTAAAACAATTAATTAAGAATGTTATTGTTGCTTAAGTCACTGTTCCTGTTTCCGTTTATCTTTCAGCTTGTAGTTAAAACAAATAGCCTATTTCAATTATCTTTGGTCAATGTCAGATAAATCGTTATTCCTTCCACTAATTAATTACAGCGATGTCGCTTAAAACGTTTTTCCCTTCATTAATGTTTATGCCGTTGGTGGTTGAATCATTTTCCTGACTCCGGATAAAAGCCAAATTGTATTAAGCGACACATAATTTGGATGTTTTGAAGGTATTATTACTGAAAATTATGCCAAAATATGTGTTGATTTTTTTTAAACATGCTGTTCTTAGAACGTTTTTAAATAGGACTACCTAATCGTTTTTTTATAATATTTTTTTTTCTAAAAAAAATAACTTTAAATTGCTCTCCTGTAAAGTTCACAAAATGTCGCTTAAAACAAATAGCCTTTCACCCCTCGATATAATGATCTAATATTCATCTACATAGTTGAATTTCATGGCATAATTATGCATTTAAATAATATTGCAATCACTGAACAAGATACACCTCCTCGTCCCCATAATATGGTTTCTGTGATATCTTGTTACGGTATACAGTGAAAGATAATAACAATAAATATAACTATGATCATCAATTTATATTTTCGTAATGGATACTACTGGATAACCTATAGTAGAAATTGACCGAATTTTCTTACTTTCAACGCAATAACGAGGGGATTCCCGGTTATCATGACATAAAATTATGACGCCCGTATTTTATTAGAATATAATATGCAATAATTATTAATTATCTATTCATACTCATAAACCACAATAATTAAAAATAACATTCTATAGCAGTGGTTCCCAAAGTTGATTGGACTCCGACCCATCTAACAAAAATTTCCAATCTTGGGACCCACCTTTAAGGTTTTTTTACAAAGTTATTTTAATGGGAAGTACCTATGTGTTTGTTTCCGATTTTTTTTTTCATTACAGCTTCAGCATCCCATTGGGGCCCACTTAACATTCGCTTGCGGCTCACTGGCGAATGTCAAGTGGGCCCCAATGGGATGCTGAAAAATATTTGTCAATAATCCTGAATGTTTTAATTTTTTGTTGGGACGGTGAGAACAGTTTGGACTTTATAAGCGCAGCTGGCATGCTGACTACCCCATTAATGGGATATGCTATGATGTTATAGTAATAGTTGTAATCTTTATTAAATAAATTAATGAAAAATAACAATTTAAAAAAAATAAAGCATATCATATGAATAAAATTAAGTACTTATCTCTTTTCTTGAAAAAAAAAATTACATGTCAAAATCAGCGATGATGTGTGCCATCCATCCCGAATTTTTTATTTTTTATCGTCATCGAGTTACCTAATAACTTAGCCTATTAAGACCATATATATCTACATATTTATATATTTATGTGTCGATTGACTCGTTTGCTTTCTGTTCAAATACCAGAGTAATAATAATTTAATAATACAAAACATTGAAAGAGATCCACCGTCCACCCGGGATACCGCGTCACTACAAACACTTCATAATATATTAAAGCAATAATTTACATGCAGTTTATTTAATTTAAAAGGCCATTTTAATTAAACACTCAATAATAAATTAATGGAAATAACCCATAACATGATATTTAATAATTGTGTACATACATTTTTTGAGCACGAAGGTACATAATAATATAATCATTATTTTAATGCTTATCAAAAGAGACAAAAATCTGAATAGAAAAACTGTGTCACCCGCATTGTCACCCGTCACCTTTTTTACAAAAGTTTCGCATGTCTTATGAAATGCAGATACCTGAATATGACAATGAAACTTGAAACCGAATCCCGGAATCGTATTTTAGTCCCGAAAATCCCGGGATTTAATTTAACAAATCCCGGGATTTTCGGGATTAATACAACTATACAACAAGTCAAGAATTTGGGACACATTCGCATCAATGAACCACTGACAGCCGAAGCTTGTGTTATCTTAAAAGAGCGCTATTCTGAGTTCGAAATCTCACTATAGATACGATATTGTGGCAATAGTTACCTACTGATGGTCCAAACTACAGTTGGAAAACTTGTTAATGCAAAGCACCTAGTTTGTTTTGCACACAGTATTCACTTAGCCGTTTGTGATTATTTTATTGTATAGAAAAATACCTGCAAATGAACCTATCAGTGACGATATTTTATTATATCTATCTATCTATCTATTCCCTCGCGCCGTATCCCAAGTGGGGTAGGCAGAGAGAACGGAACGCCAATTAGATCTGTCCTTACATACTTCTTTCGCTTCCTCTACAGTCATACAATTTCTCATGCACGCACGTCGGTTTCTTTTACTCAAAACACGGCCGTCCTTGAAAATTTGATCTACATGTTTAAGCCATGTAGTTCTCGGACGCCCGCGCTTCCTCACACCCCTCCTTTCAGCCAAGTATATCCTCTTTGTCATTCTTTCCTCTTTCATTCGTTCCACATGACCAAACCATCTCAATTTATTTACACGCATTCTATCCACAACACTCCTCTTGCATCCACTCATTCTTCTAATATCCTCATTCCTCACTCTATCACGCAACGTTTTACCAACCATCCTCCTCAGCGATCTCACCTCCACAGCATTTATTCCTAAATAATGCTGATATTTTATTTATTTATTTATTTAATATATAAAAGGAAATCGCCTTTTATTGATGATTTGGATAATGATAATGAAGAACTGGACTCAGTATTAATCTATAAAACCGGTCATGGTGAGTTTGACCAATGACTGGAATATTAATGAAATCGTAAAGAAAGTTCGTAGTGGTTCTTATTTTCAAAAGAGCATCTTTGAAGAATGATACTATGCTTCAAAACTATATTTAAAAGGAACATGGAAGAGAGCTTAATTTATTGTTTAACTGCAAATCGCGTTGGAATAGTCTCTTAACAATGCTTGAGCGATTTGATATTTTAAAAAATAACATTAAAAAATCACTCACGGACCTAATTCAAATAAATAATTCATAAAGTCTCTGGTCAATTTAATTTAAAAATACGAGTTCAAACATTGATCCTGTAGTATGTATTTTTTTGTTATATGTTTAGCTTGTTGTTGCTAAGTTGATTTTAAAAAAAATATTCCAAAATAGTACCTACGTACAGACAAACATAAATAACAACAATATAGAATATGTATATTGCCCCACATAAGTACTAATACAAGAATACAAACAATATTTAAAAAAAAAGTTAAATTGTTAGTTTTATAAATCATAAGCGCTTTGTTTGTTTTTTTAGAAGAAGTTTGAAGTATAATTTTGTTTAACCGACTTTTTGCAGATTCAAAACTTAAATTCATTGCCAGATAAATAAAAAAGGCTAGTGTTTTATTCTACTATTGATTTATTCGACGAGAGAGACGTCTTTCGTCTTATTAGGACATTGTCAATCTGATCGTCGAATAAATCAATAGTAGAATAAAACACTTGTTTTATTTATTTCGTTATGGAATTCTACCAAGTACCTAAACACCAACACAGTGAATAAAAAAAGCTGATTTTGACATGGTTAACTGACTTTTTGTTACCATTTTACATTTCAAATACAATCCCGGGACTAGTCCCGGGATCAACTGTAGTTAATCCCGAAATCCCGGGATTAGAAAAAAGGGCCGGGATCGAATCCCCTACTTGCCACATATTCCGAATGTTATTTTTCATAAGCTTTCAGAGAGAGAGAGAAGGGGGTCGCACTTTCAGTTTTTGAGATCCGTCTTTACGGAGAGTGCACCCAGTGACTGCTTGAACCTCATATATTTTGACGCTTCGTGTAGTAGAACCAAAATACTTAAAAAGAAAATACTTATGTAAGCAGATATTATTTTATAAACAGAATTGTCACCGTTAAAATGCCTTGTTAGTAACCCCACCAAGTCTTATAACATTCTTCACTTGTCGAAGGTGCCGTGATCATAGAGAACACCTCTTTCTTAGACTTTTTTTTTATTTAGAAGAGGAGTAAAAGTATTAGAAGTGCTGATATTTTAGGTAAATGAACTTCAACGCGTCGTAGATAAGTATGAATAAGTAGATGAATATAAATAAGTATAAGTAAAAACAACGTTGTGTTGGTTATTCCTCTGTTACGCATATATATTGTTATGTATACAAATATAAATTCCTATATTTTTGGAATTCACAAGGAATATAAATAATAGAATTTTATTATATTTGTTTATTCATAATAATGATATTGTGTTTACATAAAAGAAAGATGAATAAATTTATTATCGATAGATAGATAGATAGTATAATACATAGATACTCATCTATACACGTTTGTAAGTAGCAGCTGCTATGATATTATTATGTATGTATGTATTACGAATTATGAAACATCATTCACATTAAGTCGAGTAAGTTTAGTATCTAGTATATCGACGTGAAAAATATTGAAATAACCCAAGAGACAAGTGTGGAATCTAAAAATACTCTCACATAAAATAAAATGTCTTTACATTGGACTTAAGTGATGTTTATTTTTAGAACCTACCTATGTTTATACGCCAGCTTCACTTGACCGCCTTATTCAATAGTACCTACCTACCTACCACTACTGGTATTGAAATAATAATAGCACTTATTTCATATTATCTGATCGATCTGATAGATCCATCTACGTTATATAATACAGTACCTACCCGGTACTACATGCAAACATTCACTGGAAGCTTTCTCCCAGTTTTCATTTGAATGTGTTACGGGTTCAACAAAGTTTCAAACCGCACCAACCTCAAACTGAGATAATTGATTATTTACATATTATACTAGTTCACATGTACTAGAATTCCACAGAATTTGGATAAATAAAAACAAGCGTTTTTCTATAAGTAATTTCATAGCTAGGTACTTATTTTTATTTATCCAATGAAATAATAATATTTATATATTTTACTAAGAAAACAATAACAGTCTTATAGGTATGTGTATGTAGTAAAAACGGGTTAAGTTTACGCGTCCAATTAATTTGAAAATTAAAAATAACAATTTTAGGTAGGTATAATTGACGCTGGCTGCAGTTTTATTTTTGCAATCATTCGATTGAAGATTGGTGATTGACGTTTTAATCCAACAGTGTGGACGCTGCTAATGCAATACAACTTGGTATCCTGGCGCAAGGGATACTGTAAGTAACATTTAATAATATCTTAATAAATTCTACATTCTACATCTGTATTATTACAGTAAGAATAATTCAGTCTCACCGAGATATATCAGCATTAGACAGAATCATAATAAAACCTTTTTGTTTTAATCGAACTCGCTTTTTTATACTGTTATACAAGTGTGTTATAGGAAAATCCTACCTACGTATAATATACCTGAAGGTTTAATCAATAGAAAAATAGGAATATACTTTTGCAAAAATTCCTATAAAATTCTAGAAATAAACACAATAATATGAATCTTTCTTTATAAGTCGTGGAGTTCCCAAAAACTTAAATTGTTCAACTGTTAGTCATATCTGCATATCAAAATATACCTACTATTTTATTTTTCTAGAAGGTGTGTTTTTACTCTTGCACATCGTGTAAGCAAATATCTGCAATTTTTACTTTTTTAGTTAGCATTTTTTTCATAATTCTTTTGGTTTCTGATGCTTTTCTTCACAAAAGAAAAACTTATTTTTAATATTTTCAGGTATTTTATCTGAAATTTCAGTACCGATTCGACAATAATTTTGAAATGAACCAAAAATTGTGTATCTATTTTGGAGATAAACATTATAGCTATGTTATTAGTTATTATAAGAATTATTACAACAAAGCAAAACTTGTTTATTTAAAATCTCTCTTTATGACATGGTAACACATTGTTTTCATAATAGATAAAATAAATGTGTATTTCTTTGAATCAAACTGTTTTGTTACATCTACGCAAATAATAATATACCTACCTACCAAAGTGTTTATGGTTCTAAACCGAAAAGATAATATTATAAGATACAGCTAAATATTATTATTGTTTCATATTCATAGCATCAACCTATCTTATATAAACTAGAAATACAAAGGAAAAATTGGTACTGCGGCCAATCAAATTTTGCGACCAAATAAATTGTTGTTGTAAGGTTTGTAGGACATTGATTTTTTTAATTAGAAGTCTTTTCGTGGCTTTGTCAGACATATAGGATGTGCAATACTTTAAGTAAGTAGGAAAAGGTCATTAGCATTGAGAATTGAGATGCTATAGAGTGATAATATAATTATTTATTTAGGAAGGTGTTTCCTGAGAAATTTAGTACTACGTTACTAGTAGGTATATATCTACTGCCTAGGTATATAGATGAATGCTTCGTACACATATTTAATTTGAGAGAGATACCATCCGCTGTTTTATATTTACCTGCCGTATACAAACCGAGAACGGCGTGTGAACCTACGTAACTATATATTGAAACAACTCATTTTACTTTTGATTTAAATTTATTGGTCGATCGATTGATTAAGATTTCCCACGGCAATAAAACCCTCTAATGATGATTTATTCCTCTCAGCATGTAAAGAATCATTAATCAATATTTTACTTTTGATTTAAATTTATTGGTCGATCGATTGATTAAGAATTAAAGTTAAAAATAAGTAATCTTAACTGTTAAATGATGAAATTTACCAAATGATCAAATTATATGTAGCTTTGCAGGTCTATATACGTAATGTACGTGTTTACTTTCCAAGCAATATGGAACCCTGCAGAAAACCGGCTAAAATTGTCTATGATTATCTTTTACATAATTATAATAATGATATTATAATCGTGTAATAAAACCGTTGTGGATTTCAGTTAAGCTATCGTGCTAATTGAAAAATAATATTTAGGTAGGTAAGGTATGCACTGGGATACAATGACATAATATTCACCCACCTAAACCTACAGATCTGCATAACACCTATTCGTATGCAAAACTATATTATTATCTAATATGTAATTTAAGACCGTAAGACTCGGAACATTTAAAACGACCGACCTCCTGAAATGCAATTGGTAATTGTTTTCATACCAAACTCGAAAACAATATTATCTAACTACTATATTTTCAATTTTGCGGTATGGTATACATAATCACACATAATAAATGTAAGAGTATTATTTACTATAAGTAAATAAGTGTAAAATATTGTTTAGCAACATAGTTACCCAACTTCGTAGGTGTAGGTACCTAACGCCAATCGAAATAAGCGATACAAATAATAATTAGTCATGACTGCAAAGTGCAGCGCCGGAGTAACAATGGTGACGTCAATATAGCGAGGTACAATCCCCATATAGGTACTTGCTTAAATATTCGAGCCAGCTCGTAAATATGTATGTCCTCTATAAATACTTTAACTAGGCAAATTACATGAAAACCAATGTCTTCTACGAAAACAGCTATCGACAGTAGCTTCTGCCAAATGGAAATGAATGGTCCTAAACCTTCGGGACCCAGAAGACAGAAGTTAGATGATTAGTGCTGCGATGTTACTATATCCACACTTTCACTTTGGATGATCATCCATTACAAATTCATAACAATTTGATTCGATCATCCATGACAATTTATGATAACACAATTTGTTAATAAATCTTTGTTGTTTATAAGGCACATCTTCTATTTATATCCAGAAATACATATTTATTTATATTCTACCAGGCATAACCTGAATGCGAGAATATAAATTAATAACTTTAATTGTAAAAATATATTTCCTATTTGAACATTATCCAATATAGGTAGGTATTTAAAACAGTGTCTAACATAGATAAAATACAATGCTGCATGCATAATGCATATATAGGTATGTATGTAGGTGTATGAATAAGAATATACATAAAAAAATATACCTATGAATAAGTAGATACCTACATTGCGCCTGGAGCGCATTCAGCCAACACCCTCTATAGATCATTCAGCTGCACCAGAAAATCATTTATTCTACCAAACTAACAGAAACAATAATATTACAACGCGTCCAATGAACTTTTTTTGTTACATGATTTTACTACAAACACTCAAACTTTTCACTTTAAGTCATCCATGTAATAAAATCCATCCATCCATCCATGGATGATCACTCAATGTAATAAATGTGAATTAAGTCATATTTATCTCATATAAAAGGGAAACATCTATTTTTCATAAGCTAGTATTTTAAATTTCATTTATAGACAATTTATGATTATTCCCTCTGCGGAGTCGGGCTTTTAGCTAGTAAGTGTACAATAAAATAATAATATTATTAATAACACGTTTAGCCTTTTTTATATAATTCACTGTTAGGTAGATATGTGTGTCATGGCGCCACACGAGGCTAAATATTCCAGGAGGGTTTTGCAATAGGTGGCTGGCTTAAACAGGGGTGCTGATGTAACTACAACGATATGGAAAAATAAATAATGCTCAAAAATGTTATACATATTTCTTGTTCATAAAATTTATTCTGACCTACATAAAAGTGTCGGGATAGAATCGAACGCAGAAAACGAAACAATATTTGAAATTAACAATCTGTCTAGCCTCTACCATTGCAGCTAAAATGTTCAAAACACAAGAGTCAGGAAAACCCAGAGTAAAAAATAAATGCTATGCAGAATTGAATAATTAACAATATTTCTATGAAAATTCATATTAGTAATAAAACGGTAGTAGATAATCATCTCTAATACAATATAATAATTAAAAGTATTTTATTAATCAATACGAGTACCTACTTAATGATAAATACAATAAAGAGGGCGAAGAATAAACATAAGAATAGAAAGATGCAATGTTCATTGAATATATGTATCTACATAATATACAGTCATAGCATCTTCCACAAGTATGATAGCAAGTATAATAATTAAAAGTATTTTATTAATCAATACGAGTACTTAATGATAAATACAATAAAGAGGGCGAAGAATAAACATAAGAATAGAAAGATGCAATGTTCATTGAATATATGTATCTACATATACAGTCATAGCATCTTCCACAAGTATGATAGCAAGTATAATAATTAAAAGTATTTTATTAATCAATACGAGTACTTAATGATAAATACAATAAAGAGGGCGAAGAATAAACATAAGAATAGAAAGATGCAATGTTCATTGAATATATGTATCTACATAATATACAGTCATAGCATCTTCCACAAGTATGATAGCAAGTATAATAATTAAAAGTATTTTATTAATCAATACGAGTACTTAATGATAAATACAATAAAGAGGGCGAAGAATAAACATAAGAATAGAAAGATGCAATGTTCATTGAATATATGTATCTACATAATATACAGTCATAGCATCTTCCACAAGTATGATAGCAAGTATAATAATTAAAAGTATTTTATTAATCAATACGAGTACTTAATGATAAATACAATAAAGAGGGCGAAGAATAAACATAAGAATAGAAAGATGCAATGTTCATTGAATATATGTATCTACATATACAGTCATAGCATCTTCCACAAGTATGATAGCAAGTATAATAATTAAAAGTATTTTATTAATCAATACGAGTACTTAATGATAAATGCAATAAAGAGGGCGAAGAATAAACATAAGAATAGAAAGATGCAATGTTCATTGAATATATGTATCTACATATACAGTCATAGCATCTTCCACAAGTATGATAGCAAGTATAATAATTAAAAGTATTTTATTAATCAATACGAGTACTTAATGATAAATACAATAAAGAGGGCGAAGAATAAACATAAGAATAGAAAGATGCAATGTTCATTGAATATATCTATACAGTCATAGCATCTTCCACAAGTATGATAGCATAGCAAGTAAACAAATTGCATGTAATGAAATGTATCTATGTTATCGTCATCGTGTGATAAAAATAAGACATTCAGGATAGATGGCATAACTCATTGATGAATTGAAGATGTTTAATATCCAAATGAAGATATTGACGTTTTAAGAATATTGTTTCATCTTTCACAGAATATTCGAAAACTTGCAGAATAGAGTAAAAAATCTAGTTATTTGAATACTAATAAAATACGATTTTTTTTTTATTTATTAATCTTCTGTATACCCACCACTTTAAACTTTTTTTACGTTTATATAATTATGTAATTGTAAATAGTGAATAATGCTCCCCTTTGCTGCTATGCAAATATTATGTGTATATTGTATTGTAGATCTGTTAATAACAAAGCATCGTGACTTTTCTATTTGCACTGAACTTAGGATATCATATACAATACATATATACATGGGACCTCTTAAGAGCTGGACAATGCCGAGAGTTATGTAGTTTACTTGTTTGTTAAATAATATACTGAAATCATGAGTATTTTTGAGTACTGCAAAGGCTCTCTCTCTATGTATTTGTGTATATGTATTTCTCTACATCATAACAACATCTCAAGTGGATAAGCTTGTCGACAAGCGACTTGCTTCATATAACTAATGAACGTACAGATTTTCCTCTTCGTGTCAAAAAAAACATATTCAGTTTGTGATGTGCCTCATCAATGACTTAATGTTTTATGAAATCCTACTTTTTACTTACACAGAAGACTGAGAGGTCTATCTTAGTCTGTAGACTCGATAGGAAAAACTACCATTCAGAAATTACATACCTACAATACGTATAGGTACGTACAGAATTTTAAACATTGAAAATTACTTATTATTGAATTTTAAAATAAATTAGAAATTCTCGCATTGTTTGTAAGAGTTTTTACTATCATATAAATAAAAATCATACATTATATTATGTTTCACTGAAATTTGGAAAACCAAAGTGCATAATTTAATGGCTCAATGATTTCCATAAAAACCAGAAATGAAGCGACATAATGGTTTATGATAATATGTAAAATAATATTTATTTGAATATTATTTTACATATTATCATATTCTATGAACAATTGCTACATGAGTTAGCTACAATTTACTATGCATGTAATTTATTTAATAATAAAATACAAGTAGTTATACCCAGCGTGAACCCTCGGCATCAGTAGGCCTGGCGCCAGCGTCTGTAGTAGGTATGTACATTGTACATACATAGGTACACGATAATCATTACACTAAGTTACACATAATACATGGACTATATTGTTTCCCAACTCTACTCTTATATTCCTATAGGCTCTCTCTAAAGCAGTGGTCTCCAACCCCTTGTCCGCAGGGCAAATGGTACAGGACCACGGAAGGAACATAAAGGACAGTCATTTTTTGTGGTGCAAAATTTGCGAAATATTCGTTAACAAAAAAACTGAGGAGACCGTAAAATAAGTCAAAATCCATTTCCAGTTCTTTTTTTTTTTCAAAAATCTGGCGACGGGGGGGGAGGTTAAAAATTCAATGTAAGGAAGGTCCTGACTTTAAACAATTGAGTAAAAATACAGAGTTCAGGAATCTCAACTCCGAGGAGATGCCTCGGGTAAAGTCCGGCTTTTCGGTTTGAATGGAAGACATACCAGTGGTAGATACAGGTAGCTAAGTTTTATTTTATTTTTTGTAATTTATTAATGTTCAATCACGACATCTTACTTGCTATATAGTTGAGAAATATTCGTTAGTAATCTTTTATAATAATATGTATAGGTATGTATATGGATGTTACATGTCGTTACATAGACGAATCTTTTACTTTAAATAGAGAAATTATTAATATCATCGGTTTTAACAAAAAATTTTTGCAAAAATGATTGAAAGCGATTTCCGTACAAAATTCAGTTATGGGGTGTTCTCATTTGGCGAATATCGCCAGGCGAATTTCAAAATATATCGCCAGGCGAAAAAAACAAAATAAAATAAAAAAATAAAAAAGACATCCATTGATCGTCACACCTGTTCACATTTGTTTTCATGCTAAGTTGAAGAGGCAACCTCTCCCATTAGTTGATTTCAGTGAATCAGAGGCCGCGATTTAATATCAGTTGATAGATTTTGCTTTTATACTGACCACTCAGCGGCGATAAAAAGGTTGGAGACCACTGTTTAACATGGATAATATTAATACTCACAAGTTAGTACCTATCTCTAATACGAACTTTGACGTTGCCAAGTAGTGCACGGGATTTATCATTTTTATGTGAAAACTGGTTAGAAAATTTTGAAACATTGCATTTTTCATACACATGTGACACTACAGTGTAATCTAGGGAAATAAAAATATAACTGGGTCTAGAGCAGGGGTGGGCAGACTTAGGTACATCATCGATATTCTACAACTATAAAATTAGAAGACAAGCGATCAACTCGCCAGGTATGCACGCGATCGACCCTTAAACCGCTTGCGATCAACTGCCGTTTTCCCACCCCTGGAAGATAATTAAAAAAATGAGGTTCCGTGGAGCTCCAGTAAAATACAGATTTCCGTAAAACATAACATAATAATAATCTGGACAATTTATTTAGCGCCGTTTTGTTGTACAAACCACCGCAAGGGTGCATTTTCAGTTTTTTTTATTTATTTATTTATTGTTATTATCAAATTTTAATATATTTTATAAATTTAATTTAACTATTAAAAAAAATTAATGCACTTCTAATTGTCACAAATTTGAAATATGAAACAATTATATGAGTTCTAATTGTAGGTATTATTATTTGTCACAAATTTTATTATTTTGAATCATTATTAGATAATATTTTAATTTTTAAAAATGAGACGTCAGAGGTTTAAGGCAGCCACAACGGGCGCCATCCACCGACATAGAAGACATTTAACATTTTCAATATTTCACATATCCTGAACTTCTTAATTTTTTATGACACGGAGAGGAAAATTTGCATATTATTCATTACATATTATGGTTAGTCTACTGGTTATCTCACTTGTGGGAAATTTCGCGATGGGAGGCCGCTCAAGAATGTTCTCGCTTGTATATTATCTATTATAATCCTACTACCTTCCTATCAGTGGTGTGTTTTTCATTCATACAAAAAAGCACCGCAAGCCTACAAAAGAGTGTTTTTCATATGTGTAGAATACCTATGCATATCCTAATAATTGCATTCATGACTGCAGGTTTTCTTTATTTTAACCTATAATCTCTAAAATTTCTATACAAATTAAAAGATTTGGATTTTTTTTATATTTACTCTTATAATAATTTGACTACAGGGGGAGGGGTAGATTTTCTTTCAATTTCCACACGAAATTGTGAAATAACAAAATGTTTCGTCACGAAAACATGGCCGATATAATCAGTCTTGTCCCGCCACTGCTGCCTACATAGGTATGCATTAATATTAGGTAAGTGGAAACCTTATGACACAGTTTCGTATTATTTAATCGAAGACAGAATATAGAGTATGCTTAGCTACCTTCACGTATATGTACTGCAGTATGTATACCTAGATTGTATGTACCTACGTTTAAATTTAGCTTTGCGAACTATGACGGGCTGAATACTAGTCTAACGCTGTTTAATTAAGTGCAAAAATGTCACCAACCTTTAATAACTCTAAATAATCAATAAACTCTATACAATACCTACATAGAATTCTATACACACAACACCTACATTGTGTATTATGTAGGTATGTATACTCTTAGTAGGCAATATAGAAAAGCAATTTACTTATATGCATAAAATAAATAATAGGTGGCTGTATACAATAGTAGGTATAAACAATTTACGTATGTATTGCAGGTAGACATAATAATATAATACACTCTACTCGTAGTTAGCTATAATAATACTTTCAGTGTAGGTATACCTATATCCTATAGTACCTACATACATACATAAGTAGGCACCTACCTTCTCTCAGTGACTAGAATAAAAAGGATTTTAATTTAATAACGTATAGATATTTCATATGAATCATAAAACTACGTTGAGTGGAATAAAATCTTTCAGTATTTTTCGACATTTGTCGAGTGTCCTGTAAAAGGCAGGTAATCGTAAAATACCGTATAAGTCATAAAACGTGCAAGACATAATATGACAGATTCAATTTAGCATTGAAGCGTGCCACTCATTTAAAGACTGAAATTTTAATTTGACACGAAGATAAAAACTTAGACGTTTATAACTTGCAGTCTACTGACTGCCTCTCACATGTGGGATATATTGTGATGGTAAGATATAAGACAAATAGATTAATAGACTAGAACAAACAATGAAACAAAGGCTTTGTACTTAAGTAGAACATTCACTTTAACTAACCCAGAGTTTTCTCGTATCATAATAATTATCCCTGCCTGCATTATTACGTAGATTCATTTGTATGAGAACTATTATGCACCCACCTATAACTACAGATCTCTTCGAAAAGAAATTCAATATAATATGACATAAGTATATACTTTCAGAATAATGATATAATTATTCAAATTCACGCATTTGTTTGGGAAAATTATATTTTTTCAAATAGAAATGCACGTTTACCTATAAAGTTGGAAATAGAAATGCACAATAAAGAGTAATAATAATATGTGCTGCATATTATATTTATATATAAATGGGATTCTTTACACTATATAGAGAACCTCTGCATAAACCTGAAAAAATGCGTAACTAAAAGACTATAGTCTTATATACTAATAGATATACGATAATAAGTCTTATTGGAATGACGTTGCACGTGCTATTAATTGAAGAAATAGATGGGCAATTTTATTACCGCGATAGGAAAATAAAAACTTTTTCTTAACTCTTGTTAAAATATAACAGCACGTTTATCATATGACCTTATTAATGCAGGACACTGAAATGTGCATAATGAAGATAGTAAAAACCAATATTATGTTTGTATTAGATAATTAGCAGTTTTATTTTTTTTTGTTTTCTGTCATTGCTTTAAATATAATAGGTACATACCAATATAAAATTAATCTTATAAATACACCAGTATTACAAAATGCAATTGGCATCATCTGATAATAATATTTTATGAGAAACATGGGACATAGTGACTGAATTATACAAATATTATGATAGTATAACTGTTATGTGAATATTTACCTGGCACTGGCAAAATCCATCTCATCTTGGCCACGATGATTGTTCTTCCTAGCAATTTCCTTGAAGAGATTACCGTCAGTACATTGTAACTAGGAGTATGACTATATAAATCACACACACACACAGGAATGAGCGAGTGTTGCGGTAGTCCTACACTACACTATTCTATATCCTATCCTATCCTATATAATTATTATGTTATGGTAGTATCATCGCAGTGATCCTTTATATCTCATTGATGTGATAGTTGATGTGCTTTAGGTATATTACCTATCTAATTATTTCAAATGTCCTTCTCCTCTCAACATAAGCGATCACGCGTTACAATAATTCATCATACTGCGGCAATTCAATTTTTTTTTTGTTTTCTTGAGCAACTGTTAAATATTTTTATCTAATAGGTATAACTAAACTTTTGAAATGTATGAATACATTATATACCTACCAATAGATACCTAATTATATTATTAATCTATACAGAGGTAGGTACACACTCGAGCTGAAAATATAAAACATTGATAAACAATCGATAAACACCTTGATAAACACATTGATAAACACCTCACGATATACACTATTTATATATAGAAGTAAGTGAGAAATCTCCACCTAATGAGATTATTTCTCATGAAAATAATTCAATTAAATTTTCTCAATAATAATTTATTAAATTAACTCAAGTGACGCGAACAGTTCATATATTTTAAAATTATAAACTACGGATCTTTCTTATTAATTGATTTTTAATAAGTTTGAATTTAAGAACGTCGTCGTGAAATTACACATAAAAATAATTTATCCGTTTTATTTTACATTTAAATTGTTAAAAATAAAAACATCTGCAGTGATATGAAAAACCTTCTCCTAAGGCTAACACAGGAATACGTAAAAGAAATAACGTGTTAAAATGCGAAACGTTTTCTTATTTCTAATTCCTTTGATATTTGATCACTGAAAAAAATATTAAATCATAATCGATAGACAAAATATAAAAATATAGGGCAGCGTGACGGAAAAACTTAGAGCAACGCGGAAATTAACACACTAGTCCAATTGATATCGATCGTGCGACCGACCACCCAACCGGTCCGCTGGTCTCGACATCAAGTCACAAGTGCGGCAAGTTGCTGGGAAAAGCTCGACTAACTTCATATCAATTTTCATATCTCTGCATCCCTCTCTTCCCAACAATGTTAATTCAGGATTCTAAACAAACTTTAACTTTATAGATTTTTGCAATTTTACAATGAATACCAAATTAAATGTTTTGTTTTCCGTATAACTTGATATTCATCTTGAAATAACCTGAAAAGGAACAATAATTATGGAAATATAATTAAGTATATATTGTGTATCCCGCTCACATTTTGCGCAATGTTATGCGCCTGCGTTTTCCGGAAAACTCCCTATTATGACAATATTAAGTAGGTAAGTAATTTTGGAGGGAAACAAATGTCCGCTGTTATCCATAGAAGCGGAATGCTATTTCATATGTAATAAATAATAGGTGGGTAAGGTATATTGTTTGCATTCGTTATAACTAGGTATCTTAACTTCTGCCTCTCAACATACTCGTACCTATATACACAAACTCCCAAACTGAATGTGTATGTACCTATTTCCACTATACTGTATTTCAGTGTATAATAGATACTTTTATAATAGGTATGATTATATTTGTGTGTACGGATACGCGTCTACACTTAAATGTGTTCACTGCAACGTATACATATATTATTTTATTTACATGCGATATTGTGTTTAGAGTGAGTATATAGCCACACTTTTTCATAATCAAAAATGCAATACACACTACTTTCCGTATAATTAATAATTACTTGGGAGTTTTAAACGGTCTTCTCTTCGGTCGATTTACAAAAAAATCTATGAATTTTAGCAGCCCGAACGTTAATACGAGTAAAACCCATTCCTGCGTGTTAAAATTACTGATGTCGGAATGTAGATAAACTCATAATGAAATCGGACTATATTTTGTATACTTGTATTCCTAACTTTTTGTATTCTTAGCCGAAAATACAATAAAGGAAATGAAAGAAGGAAAATATAACATATGGGTAGCCTGAAAATCCCGAAGTTTAATACTTAGTGCCTAGTTTAGTTGAATTAACTTCAAATTTTCAAATGCATATTCAATATTTATAAATATTGACTATACTTATAAATAGGACGTTTCGTGTAAGTGAATATTTGGGATGACGGATGAAAGCGATTACCATCATCATCATCATCATCAGTTGCTCTACAGCCCGTTGTGAGCCTTGGCCTCCTCCAACATTCGCCTCCATCTCCCCCTATCTTGACATGTACTCTTCCAATCCTTGATGCCAATGATGTTCACATCCTGCATGTAGGTACACCATCCATCCAACGGAGTTTGGGTCTATCAACGCTACATCTAGAACGCTACATTCTACCTTGCGGTCTTGTATGAAGGATTTTCTTTGGCATTCTTTCCTCACTCATTCTCTCAAAAAGCGATTACCACCCGACGTAATATTTTTGATGAAAGTTCCTTTCATTGAAACGACAATAGTTTTTTTTCCTGTTATCAAGTTTTGTCCCTATACGCTTCTAAAGCGAATCATATGCCTTCTGGTAATGCGCTCTACAAACTAACTCGACAGAATCAATTTCATACAAATTTGTAGGGGAGTATTTAAGATGCCTGGTAAATTGTGTTATTTAATCACAAAAAGGTTATATGAAGTGTTTTTCGCATAATTGTCATGATTATGTATAACGGCAAAATCCAAAATCGTTGCTTATTGTAAAAATAACCAATGGTTCCTTACTTTTATATTACATTAAAAAAATATACGAATATCATTGCGAAAAAATTTATGATTTAATCTTAAGTTGCATATTTTTTTTATATTATTATTAGAAGATATTAATTTTTAAACTTGAATTTTAAAAGTACCCTTCATTCTGCGCCCCATACAAATTTGGCATTGTTCCTGAACACTTTGATAGCTTTTTAAAGCAAAATGTAAAAATGTCATTATATTTCAACGAAAAAAAGTATCTAGTTTAATAAGTCTTTAAATAATAATAAGTCTTTAAAATGATACATAGAAACTAAAATATAAACCATATAAATAAATAATACATACTCAGGCGCTGTTTTTGCTATTATCAGAGGATTTATTAACATAAGTAGTAACCAAAAAAAGAATAAAAAAATAAATGAATAATACATACAAATAGGTAGATATCTACTAAAATACATACCTTAAATGCAATACATATATATAAATAGATACTTAGATACATAGGTACCGTAAATACAGCAAAACATATAAGAAAAATAAATAAATACACAAATAAGAGACAAGTTTCAAATTTCTTCCTCCTCTGCCCCTCTCTGTATACACCATTACGACATCTTGCACGTTAGGGGTATTAATAGCCAGTAGACAACTGCAAATAACAAACATGCTGGTTGACCTTTCTTTTTCAATAAAAATGAGACATTGGATATAGAAGGGATTGAAGATATTTTTTTTTTTTAAAGATATATCTGGGTTTTTGTTATAAACCCAAATACAACCTTATACACCTTTCACAGTAAGCTAAAAGCTTGTGTCGTGAAAGGGGAGTTTGCCGGCACCTGGGATCGAACCCCGGACCCCTTGTTCACAAGGCCGAGACTCTTGTATAAGGCCGAGAAATATTGAATGTCTTATTTGTGAATATTTACGATCATCTGCTTTTTACAGGATCCTCAAAAATTTACAGAATAGACTGGAAACCTTTTTTTTCCAGTAACTCCCCAGAAAGTATTTTATTACGTAGTTATGCAAAGGTAAGGAATAATAATTCAATAAACGTACATAGGTATGATATTTTATATGCAATTATATTGACTATTGCTGAAGTAAAATGTAAGGTGCAATTTCGTGTCTAACTAACCTTTTTCATAAATTATTGTGTCTGTGTTCACACTGTGAAAATTCATATTTAATAATTTATAAATAATCATAAAACTATAGTTGATTTTTCTATTTATTACCACCAAAATAAAAAAAAACTTAAATATCTGCGTGTTCCTGCGTTATGCACAATCGTGCATAATGATATTTTATATAAAATTCTTTTTCTATTTTGCATAAAACGGCAATTTTTTTGTTTGTTTTAAGTATGCTGCCAACTTATTAACTTCTGATTTATATATATATAACTTGATTTATATAACTTCTAATTAACTTCTGAACGCAACCTAACCTCAAATGTCAACAATGTCAGTGCCATTGTCACAATTTCTTGCTTGTTTTGTGCAAAGCGGTTTGAATGCATTACGAGCGCTCTCTGGCAAAAAAGTTGTAATAATCAATTTTATACAAATTTAGTGGAAAAACTCTCAAAACTTGTCGACTCTTGCGAACATTTGGATTTGATAAAATAAAAAATCTTATATTTAATACCGATATTAGTTTTCTAGCTTAATAAAACTAAATAGCTGACTGACGAGATTTATTTAGGTACTCTTTGTTATATCAAAATAGGTACAAATTATTTGTAAAATATAATTATATTTTTTGTTATTCATCTTATCAAGCATATAAATACTATGGATTTTAGCAAACTTCTTTTAATAAACAAAATATCGAGTTCCTGTGATGATTTTTGGTTTCAAAATATGAGAAATTTTATCAAGAAAAATATTTTTTAAATTGGTCAATATCCATGAAAAAAAAACAAAAAAAACAGTTTATTACACTAATATTTTTAATAACTATCTAACTTTTAGTTAACTTAAAAAAATGTATATGAAAAATCGTAGGATTCTCGTGCATTGTCTTCCAAACACACCCCCGATTTCGATTTTTAGAAATATGCTTTTTTATAAACGAATACTATGAAGCTACGAGTACAATCATTTTTTTTTTTGTTAAGTAAAAATTAATGTTGGTAATATATATTTGTTTTCATATTTTATCATATCACAATGTTTGCAGCGTCAACAAGTTTTGAAAGTTTTTCTGCCAAACTTGTTGAAAATTGAATATTTTACCGTTTTTGTTAAATACTATTTTAAATTTTATAGATTTATGCTATAGTAAATCGTGGGCAAAATACTCTACATGCACCTAGAAAACGTAATTTCAATAGTGAAGCAGATCAAATAGATAGTTACACCGAAAAAATTAATTACTTATTTACTTAAATTTAAATATTGACTGTGAAGATGCTGTAGAGATACTCATTTGATACAAACTGCAAAAAGCAATTAAAAATGTTTTAAAACATAATAATAAAGAAAAATAAATTGTACTTTATTTTGATACTAAAGTCTATCCACCGAGAAGCTGCAATTGTCCACGTGAACAATTCTGAGAACGTTTAGTACATCCAGACAAATTTTAATAAAAGGCTGTTTCTTCTACTCCGTATTTTTTAAATAGCTTTTAAATGACTGTACCCTTTTTATTGTTGGGGATTGAAGTCTAAGATCGAGGAATTCAGAGCAAACTTATTTGCAAATAATTATGATATAATTTTTCTGACGGAAACTTGGCTAAATTGTGGCATATTTGATAGCGAACATTTTCAAAACGAATGTACAGTTTACCGGAAGGATAGGGATTTCATGTTGAGTGTTAAAAGGGATGGAGGTGGGGTCTTAATTGCTGTGAATCGGACACTAGGATGTTCACCCATTCTTGTTTGGGATGATATTGGTGAAATTATTTTTACCACTACTCATAGCCATCGCGGAGGGTAAGACCGAGGGGACAAATGGCAGAGGCCGACCAAGAGACGCATATATGGACCAACTGAAGAGTAATATGAACTGTGGCTCATACGTAGAGCTGAAAAGACTGGCGGAGAATAGAGACGAATGGAGAAGAAAAACCAAACTCGTTGCAGACCAATCCAATGGATTGTAACTCATTATATATATTTTTACCAGTATTCATTTTTCATCGGCAACACATAAAACCATGGAAAAATGCTCATTGCTACTGGGTGTAGTATATATACCGCCTTCCACATCCTTGGATACTTAAAACATCTTTTTTAAAAGTATATCTGAACGTTTAATCAGCTATAACGACTAAACGGACATTTATCTTATTGGAGATTTCAATATCCCAACAATCCAATTATTATTATTATTTGGATGATTTGTAAAGCGCCGTTTTGTGAAAAAAATCCACCTCAATGGAAAAAAGACCCTGATATTGAGTCAATCTTTGTTCCGTATTCTTATTCGGGTCATGTTGCGCAGTATTTGATAGAATCTTTATCTTTTCTCAATATGTTTCAGTATAACGGAATTTATAACAGCAATCAAGTTATCTTAGATTTAGTTCTTTCAACTATTCCGTGTTCTGTTACCAGATGTGACTCTCCACTGGTTGGTGAGGATTCACACCATCCTTCACTGTTGATAGATTATGAGTTTGAAATTGCTGAGGATTTGTCTCGAAATAATATGATCCAGAAATTGAATTACCTACTTTAAGTCAAACTTTTCGGAAATAAATTTCGAACTACAAAGTGTTGATTGGATCAGCGTTTTGGGAAACGGAACTGGTGAATGAGATGGTTGAATCGTTTTATGGTTATGTTTTGCCCATAATTGAGAAGCATACACCTATGAAGAGGGTGTCTCTCTAATAAAACTGTGTTGTTGTTTAAGAGAAAGTCCAAGGCTTGGCATAAGTGGAAGACGTACCGTAATGATTCTAACTACAATTTATTTTCTCAACTAAGAGCTCAGTTTAAGTTGTCGCAGAATCACGATTGTAGGTCCTTTATTAATACCACTGAGAAGTCACTTAAGGGCAATGTCAAGTCTTTCTTTTCGTTCGTGAATTTCCTTAAAGAATCTAGAGGCTATCCAAGAGTAATGGGTGACGGTGACCAGACTTTGAGCGATCCAAAGGGAGTTGCGAACTTGTTTTCGTCGTTTTTTGGTTCTGTATTTTCACTGAATAATTTACATGATTCTAATACTGAAGAATCGGAAAATATTTAACTAACTCATGTTTATCCACAGTTAACATCTTGAAATCTGATATTTATAAACGTTTATTAGGTATAGATGAGACAAAAGGAGTTGGCCCTGATGGTATAGCACCAATTGTATTAAAGAGATGTGCAATAAGTCATTTAACCAAGCCATTGTATCTGATATTGATTAGGAGTTTACAAGAAGGGTGCTTTCCATGCAAATGGAAGATGGCTAGTATTACTCCTTTGCATAAATCTGGCAGCAAATCGGACGTTCGTAACTACAGACCAATTTCAATTCTATCACCTATTTCAAAAATATTTGAGGGTATTGTTCGTGAAAAGATGACTTTTTCCTGAAGCCGTATCTTCTTGTAGAGCAGCATGGGTTCACGAGTGGAAGATCGACAGTAACAAATCTGATTTCATACACTGATTTTCTTTTCTCAGCTATGAACAATCGTATACAGGTGGATGCCATTTATACCGAATTTCAAAAGGCATTTAAAAAAGTAGATCATCGACTTTTGATTAAGAAGTTAGAATTTCATGGAATTCATGGGAATCTTCTAAGGTGGATTGACTCATATATTTCTGATAGATTGATGACAGTTAAACTTAACGGTTACTCATCTTGGAATGTCAGTGTTTCATTTGGTGTCCCTCAGGGGTCTGTTTTGGGTCCTTTACGTTTCACAATATTGATAAACGACATAAAACAGTGCTTTAAACACTCAGAGCTCATATTATTTGCGGTCGACTTAAAAATATACCGTCAAATTCAATTATTGTCTGACTGTGAAATGCTCAACGAGGACTTGGGAAGACTACACGAGTACTGTAACAGAAATAACTGGCACTTGAATCTGGAGAAGTGTAATCTGATCTCTCTTATCAAAAATAGAAACAAAATTCGATATACTTACAATATCTATAATCATGATTTAAAAGAAGTAAATAAGATTAGAGATTTAAGTGTGGTGTTTGATTCTGAGCTTCACTTTGATGATCGCGTGAGCAAAATTATCGAAGAGAGCAATAAAAAAATGGGATTTATTCTGAAATCTACAAAGTCATTTAGGTTATATGAATCGTATTTGTACTTGTACTTATCGTTGATTCGCTCCAAGCTGGAGTACTGTTTCTCCGTATGGAATCCACATTTTAAGAAATATGTCGATCAAGTTGAGAGAACTCAGTCTTAATTCATTCGTTTGGTTAGGAAGAGATTGCATTATCCTGTAGTTATTAAAGATTTGCCTTAATTGGAATTAAGAAGAGTATTGCTGGATGCATACAACCTGAGAAAAATATGCTTGTCCGAATACGATGTGCCTAATATTTTAGATAGAATGCCTACTTTAACAAGATCTTGTTTTCCGTTCTACATTAAAAAAAAAACAAAAACTATTGCAGGCTCGAGAAACCTTGTTTATAGAATGTGCGATACTTACAATAAGAACTTTTCACAGTGCGACATGGCTGGTACATCGAACCATGGATTTAAGCGACTTATCGGTCGTCACGTTTTTGGTCCTGGGCCTGTCTTGGAGGTGAGCTGAAACCCCCCACCCACTTTCCCAATCCCCTTTTTAAAGTGCCAATTACGTCAGGTTTGTGAGAAAAGAGAGTAGAATAAGATGAAAAAAATTAAAATAAAATATAATATGTTTGATAAAATGTGAAGTGTTTGGGATAGTAACTATTTATTTTTAGTCTGTTTTTTTTAATTTTTGTTTTTTCTTATTTTTAGAGTTTTTTTTTGTATTGTTATTGCATACATTTGGGAAGTGTGAATGTGTTTGTGCGAATGAATGTATTATGTGTGTGAAATTGGGTGAGTGGGTGTATTGTGAATGAATGTATTGTGTGTAAGATTTTCTATAAGTGTTTTGTGTGTTATTGCTGAAGTGTGCACTGTTTGGATGTGAGACTATTGGAATGTTTTTGCACTTACATGTTTATATTTATATGTCTTTCATCTGTTGTGTACCATACAAATGAATAAATAAATAAATCAGTAATTCGAATACTTTTTTTTTTTTAAGATATATCTGGGTTTTGTTATAAACCCAAATACAACCTTATACACCTTTCACACTAAGCTAAAAGCTTGTGCCGTGAAAGGGGAGTTTGCCGGGCAACTTACCCAGTACATTGTGGAAAAAGGTACTTTTTTTAACTTTTATTAATAAAAAATATGTTTACAAAGTCTATATTATTTTGCCTAATCCCTTATGGGGATTTTGGGCTGTGATCTTAACTACGAGTATCTTACATTACAATAATGAAATTAAACGATCAAAAAATAAATATTGTATATATGTTATACCTATAATAAATTCTGTCCGTCCCGCAAAGTCCAGAACAACCCGTGCCCAGCCCTTAGATCAACCATCGAGGATTTTTATGTAATATGTATCCTTTAACCTTCTTTTTGAACTCCTCGATGGATTCGCATTGCTTCAAACAGGCAGGCATGGGGTTCCAAACCTTGGGCAGCAACACATCGTCGGTCCTACGTCCATAGTCATTGTAAAATTTGTTAATGCGCAACAGTTTGTTAGCCACTGATCTAGTCTGTCTACCATGTGCTATCAAAAATCCGTCTTTAGGTCTTACTGCAAGAAAATATTCTTTAAGAAAACCGAGGAGTTTTGAAATATTTCAAATTCCTATACCATTTTGAAATTTCGTCGACGGGGGGGTAGAAATTTTAATGTTTGAGAAATATTGTAGAAATTTAAACAAGTCAATATTCGCTATTCGCATTCGCATTCGCGAATGTCGGCAACAAATATTCGCATTCGCATTCGCGAATATCCAAAATCAGACATTCGTTACATCACTAATAGGTACCTATGCATAATCATAAAATTTCGATAAACGGTCCCTCATGTTTCAGTTTGTAATAAATCTTTTTATAATTCAATAATTATGTATAATCCAAAGGGTTGTGTATTGACACTGAAAATACATTATAATAAATTACCTATATATTAAAAAAAAAACACTGTTAAATTTTCACATATAAAAAATCTGAAGCGTTTTCGTCAAGTTATTTCGACATTATTGAGAGCACTACAATAAAGATAATCTTAAAACAGTATGTTTTTTTTTAATATTACATATTTACAATATTTTTATTATTCACACTGGGCAATTTCTATCCAGTATCTATTCTGCGAGCGGCCCATCTGATCACGTGAATATCACGCATTTCCAATGTTATTGTCGAGTGCATGGATAGAAAGAATGGAGTATAGTGATCACTATAGATGAAACGCCTGTTCACACCTTTTCATCTTGGAGGATCATCCAGGTGAACACTGAAAATGAACAAATGTGAACGCCCCTTTTGCCAAGAGAAATCTACATTTTTTTTTGCAAGCAAGCACAAGAGAGCGTAAGATTTTCGTTGCTGGTAACATTTTTCTCGACTGTCAAAAAGTGTCAAGGGAAAAAACCCGAACTGGGTGACAGAATAATTTCTTTCGATTTCCTTTTATAATCATGGTTGTTACGAATGATTTCGCATTACCCACAGATGAGGAATTGACTGTTCAAGAAGTGAATGTTTCTACACCCACTCTACGTGCGGCGGCTTTCCACCTTGGCAAATATTGTGAACAGCAGAATAATGTTAGTCTTCTCGTCTTATCTCGATATATTACTAATATTTCATTATGGTTGGATAAATAATTATATGAATATAGAAATTACTTTGTCATAAATGCATATAAATTAGTCTGGGTAATATTTAAAATCCAGTTTTATGTTTATCGTGTTGCATAATAGGTAATGTTTTGATGACATTTGATCAAACCATAACCTCAACTTGGTTTAATATTGTGTTCATTATCAGTAATATAAAATGTATGATTTTAGGAATTTATGTTATGTCGCCAAGAATTGGATGATCCTAGAAAGTGTATAAAGGAAGGAAAGGAAGTGACTGCTTGCTCTTTGAGTTTCTTTAGGTTGCTGAAGCAGAATTGTATGGATGAGTTCAACCAATATGCTACATGTCTTGATAAAGCTTCATACCTCTTTGAATACAACAAGTAATACTTATTGTTAAAACATTCATTTTTGCATAGTGGCTAATGTGTATATCTAAAGCAGACTATGTTACTAAATCTACCGCTCCCCGTAGACTGTTTCAAATATAATATCAGTGCATTTTGCTTCACACCCTAAACCTAATTGATGGTATGCTACTAAACAAAGAACTATTAATGTGAGTAGGTAATTATGATGTTTGATTCACTTCCATAATCAATGCTTATTCTAAATATAATATTTTCAGATGTCGTCGCACACAGTCGGTTTATGATAAGTGTGTATTAGAAAAACTGAATCTTGAGCGTCCAGAATATGGATACTTTTGTCGTGCGAGAATTCACGACTCACCTAGACCCAAACCAGAACCCGAGAAGAAGGTTGTTTATGAAGATGCTTCACCAGCATTGCCTGATGATTATCCCAGACCACCAGCTAAATATGGTTCCAGGTTCCATGCCTTCTATGAATAAAAATGTTACACTAGATGTTATAAATTGAAGTTGCAGAAAATACTTTCTCAGCTCACATAAATGCTTCAACGTCTTCATTTGAAATATCAGTATGTGTCCATATTATAAATGTGTGTGACATTGCATTTTAGATAACACTTCATGTATGTATTGTGTATATGGAGATACATTAGTTATTAAATAATTTGTTAAATTAATTGTACTTGTGTATGTTAATGATTGTAAAATACAATCACATCAACTCTGGATCATTTTATATGTGCAAGTTAACATTATAAATGAAATAATTATTTATGCAGTGCAGTTGAGTGTCTGAAAAGTATCGGGGTCAAATTTATATGCAAATATTTTAAAATGCCACGTACGAGAAATGCTGTGATGGTATAAATAAATGAGATTTCCTAAAACAGAAGTTTCAAACTTCTATCAATAACCAGACATTGGAATGTGTGGAGAAAAAAGTGGAAATAATGATCATTGGTTACATAATTACAGGAATATTCAAGAAATGTATAAAATAATACAAATTTTCATATCCTTAGTTTATTTTGTTTCAAAACAAATTTTCATAAAAATAATAATCTTTGTACAATCAAAATATTATAACGATACACAGACAATAAGATAGTTGAGTATTGGTTTGTTAAGAATAGTGAATTTTCTACATGGCAAGTTTCATTAACATATTTTCCTTCCTATTTATTGATGAATGAACCATGACTAGCAAGTATTTATTTATAAATAAAAATATTCACTGACTAAACTATTTTGGTTGATTTCAATTGATCATTCAATATGCACAAAAAAATATGTAAAATGTAGAAAAATGGATTACGGTTATGTGAGCGCTTAATGGTATTAAGAAAAATATTCTTCGAGGCTTGCATACATTTTTCTATTGAGTAACTTGCATATGATGATGTAAAGGGAACTGTAATGACATGGTACTTTGTAAACCACAAATAATAAACATTAGACATCTGACTCCATCTTTAAGATCCATTAAATTTATAAACAAGTACACTACTGTGTGCCAGCAATATATGAATTGGAACAGTGGTATCCCTATGAATTTAATATTGCTCCAAAGACAGCATATTATCCAAAAAAATCCTTAAGACAATCGGCACTATCACGTGAAATAGACTTGAATATACAATTAAAATGTTATCATAAGATGTTATAATATGAATATGTAAACATTACAACCATGTGTATTAAGAGGATGATATGTGATGACATTTATTGCTTAAAAACAAAATTAATCCAATTCTTAATTTTACAAAATCTCAACTCATAAAATAAATACATGAAAATTTTAAATATCAGTGCTATAACTTCACTGGGTGGGGTTTAAAACTTACTAGATTTATATAGATAAATATGTAAATAAAAAAGGCATAATATATAATTATTGAATGAATAAGATATAATTCATTTATCTTTATTTTCTTTTTCTGGCAATCCACCCCTAACGAGTGATTTGTGAGGTCATATATATCTATTCAAGTAAAAATACATTTGACTATATGTAAAATATAAAAGAGTATAGTAATTGTATGTAAGGTTAAATAATTAACCACACAGGTTTCTATACATACATGTGAATGGAAAGTTTAACCAGTGACATTGTACCTAATACCATTGATATAAAAGCAATAGCACAAATAAATTACATCCTATGTACACTAAAAATATTTGTAAAAATGTCTTTGGTAAACACAATCAATTCATTACAAAGATAAACACAATATAACATTTTGGAATAAATTCAGTTCAATCAATCACATAATAGATTCTATTCAGTCTAGAACATTGCACACATGGAGGAGTAGATCTCATGTAAATAAGATCATCTAACAGAACAACATTATGACATACATACCATATCTATACAGTGGAGACCATTTGTCTTAATTACTTAACACAATGCCATAATACAAATAATAAATTGTTATTATACACATTAGGTAACTATATGACTCACAAATCTCCATAATCTCACTAAATCTTGCAATCCTTCTTATATCAAAGACACTAGATGAAGGGTGTAAATCAATGGATACTGGGTTATGGCAACTCAAATTAATTAATTACATTCAATAAATAAAAAATCTAGTACAAAAATTTATTACTAAATAAAAATATAATATTTAATTAACTAACTACCTATCAGAAATAGGCACAAATAAAAATAATAATTGATCCAATAACAATGTAAAAAATAAATAAATTTGATAAAATGACTTTTTTATGACACAAAAAGTTGTATGATTCCAATAAACACACATGTCACTCATATGACTAAGTATAAATAATTTTCTTTGAGATCCAACATTCAAGGGGAACTTGGATTTCCCACAAGATTTATACTCGCAATGTCTCACAATCAAAATAGAATAGCTGACAAAATAAACTAGAGAAAGTAAATATTCCTTAAAAATGATTTTGTATGTATTTTAAATCTTATTGAATCAAAGATATCTACATATATATTTTATATGCAGTAATATGCACCACAATGAGATGAATGCAATACAAAATAATATATATAGGTCTCAGATCTCACAAATATTGTAATAAAATATATCTATACCCTCGGTAGTAATTGAAACAAAGTAGTTTTATTTCTATGTATAAAGCGCATAGAGCACTCAGTAAAAATATATAAACTATAAATGATTATGTATGCAAATAGGTGATTCTTTTCATCAAATCTTATAAGTAAGGATTAAATAAAATAATTGTTTTACTATCAATTAATTAATAAACTATGATCGAGATGGTAGTTGACAATAAGGCACATCAACTTTTTCAGCTGCTGTGGCATAAGGTCTTCTGCCAAATGCAATCAAATTGACATGATAATATATCATAGAGGAAAATATATATATATGAGTAGGTACTACTTTCATAAAATAACACGAGTAACTATGTATTAGCTATAAGGGAGAGAAAACACTTGCTTTTGTATGAAAAGTCTTTTTATAAGTAATAAAAGTACGAAGACCATACAGCTTTGCGGATTCCAACACTAGATGTGGTTTACATTATATTAGCACTACTGTCTAGGATCCGTGTAGAAAATGCAGCTCCCGTCGTCGCAATAATTGCAGTCATTAGTGAAGCCAATGCGTAACTATTGAGGGTCATGTTGGAGTAAATACCTGCTGCTATCAGGGCTGCCAAATTAGAAACTGAAAATATAAACCCATGTGCGGTGCACCTGTAAAAAGTCAGACAATGGATTAAGATAACATTCAGTAGGGTAATTGGAATTTATTGATTGAGTTGATGTTTATTTTGAAAAACTCCATATTAATTTATGGAAATAACCACAATGAGTTTTACTATATTAAATAATAGGTACAGTAACCTGACATTGTAAACTCAGTTTGACCAAGTGACTATGTAAGTTGAAACCAGGTTACTGTACCTATTATTTAATATAGTAAAACTCAAACAGTTTTTGTGTATTTCCATAAAGTAATTGAAATGTTTAAATATATTACTAAATACAATATTTAACATAATGTACCAAAAACAAACCTCAAATGCACAGGATAAGATTCCATTATAATGATAGTAACTCCTACATAAGCAAACATTGTGAAGGCAATAAAGACAGCACTAAAAGCTACTATAGAAGTCTCAGAGTCCAGGAAGTATATGCCAGGAGTAGACAATGCCGCTAATACTAAACTTGTAACTAGAAAACAAACACAATATATGTTAAGCATATTGCATAAGGGTGTCATTTGATACATCTCAATAAATTAAAAAAGAAAAATAGCGATACTATCCACTTCTTCACTGCTTATCAACTTGGAAAGGTGATTACTTAAATTCATGTCGAAACATATGTCATAATTAGTAAATGACTACCTAACATCTTTGTATACTTTTGAAAATAGTTGGTTATCAGCTGATAAGATCATTGTTTGATAAGCAACAATTGTCAAACGTTGGAGGATTTTTATTAGGTCAGAGGTAAGTGCAATGTACAGCTCCCACTCTTTCTGTCCTGGCTAATTCGCACACTTGGGTACTTACCAATCTTCACATCAGTGAAAAATTTATAAAAGATAAGCAAATCTTATTTTTTTGGTAGATATAATTAATTAAATAAAAACCCATCACATCTATTATTATAGTAATTTATATTGATAAAATCATTTGTAGTTGAATGTTACTCATTCAATGTAATTTATTGATAAACATTTATTATCGTAAGTGGAAAATCTGATATCCCTTTAAAAAAAGTCAAATACAAGACGATTTATAATTAGTCAATAACTTTATACAATACCACCACATTGTGATATGGTAAATAAAATAAACACACCTGTAGTGTTCAGTGTTGGCAAAAATGTGCAGAGCAATGCGGCAATACACGCAGCCCCGGCACATGCAGCATGTGTCCTGATCACCTCGCCTATATAAATATTATGATCAGCTTCTAAAGGACATGCAGGTGACAGTCCCAGTATGGTGCTATTAATCAAACTACATCCAGCATCCATATGTCTCGCTGTGTTTAAATCTGTGTCTATAAACCTGAAACATCAAATATATTGTTGATTCTCTATTTACATCAATAAATTAAACAACGTTATATGTATATATTTGATCATTTTAGTGATAAATGCAGACACTATTACTTACTTCGTTTCCAGAAAATAGCTGCCCTCGAAAAATGTGAAAGAGCTCATTATATTGGAAAACTCTACATCTATAAATGTACAAAACCTAAATACAACATGAGAAAATGTAATGTCCTTGAAAGTGCAATTTGTAAAAGTAGAATTTTCAAATATTTTATTTTCTATGGAAGATTCATTGAAAATATCATTTTTATATGTAGCGTTTGTAATTCTTGTGGTATTGGCCTCAAATGCTGCATTCTTATTGCGTATTATTAGTCCCGGTGCATAGATAGTGAGGGCTATTTGACAAAAGAGAACACAGCACAGTGTCACAGAAAGCACGCCTGTGCTTCTTCCAAATGGTGTCGAAAAAAGTTGGACAAATGAATTCCAAAACTGAAATAAAAAAGAAAAAAATAGTTTATTTAAATTGATGGTCATTTACATCAATGCTCGAGGCAAAGTAAACCATCAACATCATCCAAGTAAGCCCCAGAGTTCAGCCTAGCTCACGCAGAAGTTCCCACTGAGACTTCCAGATCCTGAAATTCTTTGGACAAATCATCAATTCCCCAAAACAGACAGGAGTATCATCCCTCATATTATTAATTATTATGTCTTTTGCATCCATCATCATCGGACATTTCCACAGGATATGCCCCGCAAGCTAGTTCGACGGCAGCTTGTTAATAACAAAAATCCAGATACATCTTTAAAAAAAAACTGAGCTCCCTATTCCGCAATCACACCACGCATTGTCTGCCAGCCCTAGCTCAAAGAGCTTAGCCATTGGTTCCCCGTCGACCATCATCTATTGGATGACAAACAACTAGTTTTATAAACTAAGAACTAATTGTACAAATGAAAAAAAGTGCTTTCTGACCTGATGTACACTGTATGCCATGTCAGCCAAGACAGATGTATTTGGTGCTTGGTTTCTAGCTCCATTACTTCTCTTAGGGGGCAACTCCAATTCACTCAGTTGATAGCCACCCCCTGTGGCTGCACTGCCACTACCACCTGATCTATTCTTCTTGTAAATTCTCTACAACACAACACACGTCACAATATATCAACTGATCTCATATACCTACATTAATCTCCCACCTACATATTGTTAGGGGAAGAGAGAGGATAACAGTTAAAAACACAATGTTCACCAGGAGAAATATTTAATGCTGACTAAAATATACAACATGTCACAATTAACAGAACTATACAGGGCTGCCACACTAACAATTAGATGCCAAATATTGGCAAAATATTTTTTTGAGTAATTATGATCTGACTTGCTGAAAAGTTATTTTTTGGTTTCTATGATAATATATTAAATAATAATATTAATATGCCTAAAAGGACGAACCAAATGATTCAATCCATAACATTAATATGTATAATGAAAAATATCCCCATTTCAATACATTTTTATATTGAGATATTTATGTTAGTCCCTAAAAAAGTTCAAGATACTTACTACTAACACTGAATGAATATACTCATAAATCCAACTCACTTGATATATGGTGAGTGCTTCCACTTCTCTGCTACACTCGAGAAGGTATCTAGGGGATTCATGAGCCCATACTAAACCAACTAATGCAAACATTGTGGGTAGTGAGCACAACAATAAATACCTGGAAATAGAAATAATTTTACTCGTATTGTCATATATAAGGTAATTAACACTTCAATATAGCGATAAAGGATGCCACCCATTCTAAATTCCTTTTTAGTAATATGGAGAGGACAATCTGCACGTTAATTACATGGAGTTAATTTGCTATCTATTTTACTTGTGTGATATGCCATGGTCTATCTATCTATCTATACCATCACGGCATATCCCACAAGTGGGGTAGCCAGCAGACCAGCTGCATATGATAAACATGCATGCTGTCCTCTTCGTATGCCATGGTGGTGTATAGTATTAGGGGTACTGGAACTGTTAGCACAAGAAATCGAATCACATGAAGAATTGAATTCAAGAATTAATCCACATGTCACAGTTGCACACTGTTGTAAACATACTACATACCCTCCCCCCCCCCCACTCCCAAAATATTTTAGACAGATTTTGAAACAAATTTTATACCTACTTCATGAAATCAAATTTTCATAGTGTATCTTTATTTAATGCATAATAGATAAAATATGATCTATACCTGATAAGTATTATGGACCTTTACAAGAACTTAATCTAGCTGACAACCTACTACTTACTAAAAAACAAAATGGTAAGTACATGTAACTGGTAAACACTTGCACAGAGCATAATATTAGGGTCTCCAGTATAATTTTAAAGGAATAATTCACTACAAGTTGTTAACCACAGGAGAAATCATTATAGTTGATGTTTTTTGTGAGCAACTGAATCGTTTAAATCAAAACTTAATCAGCAAGTGTCCAAATACAGCAAACAGAGGGAGAGTTGTGCTCCAGCATAAAGCATGGTTGCATATTGCTAAGAAAACACATGAAAAATTTCTGAGCTTGGTTAGGAAGTTCTAACACACCCTCCCTACTACCTAGACATCGCACCCTTTGATTACCATTTATTTTGATCATTGGAATATATTTTTCATACCTAAATGGAAGTGGTTAGATGGAAGAGATCACTATATAGTGATAATCTCGCCACTGCACATCATCACATATTTTCTTATGTAAACTGATCTGTTGATTTTGTAATACGAATGATGATGTGCAAGAAGAATAAAATAAGTAAATAAATATATTCCAATGATCAAAATAAAAGACAGAAATTAAATAAAGACATTTTACATCTCAAATTCAGCGATGAGGTTTGCCACCCATCCTGAATGTCTTATTTTTTTTTTGTTGACACAGAGAAGACGGCTTGCATGTTTATTATATGCGGCTCGTCTGCTGGCTACCCCGCTTGTGGTGTTTATTTTTTCTTTTGTTTCACAAAAAACTAACAATCTTTCCGGTACCCCTAATATTATATGTAGAAGTATATTATTCACATACCTAGACCCAATTATTGGCATAAATTCATGAAACTCTATTGAGCATAAACAACAAATAAAGACAGCAAAAATACAGAAATTAACAAAAATATGCTAAAACGTGTTTATTTCACATATGGCAGGATCTGCTGGAAAACTTCCATTTAGCAAAGTGACAGTTCAGAATATTTGTGTTTGTATCATAATACTATGTATCAAAAACATTGTTTTTGAAACATAATTACCTATGCCAAGCACTAAAGTGTTCTCTATTCTCAATAAGAGTTTCAGGTCCTGTGGCAGGAAGCACTAATGAAGCCACTCCAGCCACTGCAAGAGCCCCAGCAGCAGCACAGGCCAAAAGAGGCGCCAGACACAGACATCTGCGCCTCCTGTCACTGGCCAATTCACACAGTAGACCCACACCTGATACGGGTATACCTCCAACACCAATAGCTGAGCAAAATCTAAGGATACAATATTCATAAAATTTAAATATAATATGAAAAACACAATTATATTCAAAACCAAACTTAAGAGAAAAGTAGTGCATTGTAGAGTATTTTGTTGCACCCACACAGCGGGAACCAGACAATTCACAGATGGATAATTCACTGATAAAAATTCACCAACAAGACAATTTACTGAAAAGATAATTTTGACACCTGAAGTCCAGTATCCGATCAATATGTCTTGCCTCTAGCACACCAATGCCCTCTCTGTATATCTCAAGATTTTAAAATCCGCCAAAAGAAATTTTATTATCTTATAAATTAATGCCTTAATATTACGTGACATCTTCTAAAAATATTGTACTTGGCACAAATCGTCCCACAAGGGACGGGTTGCCATAATCTTATAAATAATAATAATTTTGACACTGAGATTCAACATTTTGTGATTAAGAGAAATTCGATAAAAACTATTTTACAGGTATTAAACGTACTTTCCTGAATTCAAACAATTTTGTTAAATATAAGATTGTTACAACAATTCAACTTTAAAATAAATTTTGTTAATGAATAAAAATAAACCGTTCATTCTGTATACATAAAAAATAACTCCTTTTGATTGGTCTAGGATATTTTTCTCATCATCATTTTGTTTTAATATTCTTGTACAGAAGTGAGTGTTTTAAAAGAAACAATTTTCTAAGGCTATAAAATATTAATTTAATTACGAATCCAACATATAAAACTCAATTTTCTTAGTAAGGACAAAGTTTTTTTTTTAAATTTCAGAGCTATTGAAATACAATTTGGGTAATAATTGCACTTTAGAAATGAGGCAGAAACTACCAGAGGATTGCTTGAGATTTTGCTGGGTTTAGCAAGAGACCATTTTATTGGACCCAGTGAGAAAATATAACCCAATTGACCACTTATATGAAAAAAAAAAAAAAAGTTTTTTCTGATGTATCTAGGTGTTACGGGTATATACAAAATTTATACATAGTGTCACATTTTTTTGGAATTGTATCTTCTGGTGTCTGTTTAAATTTTGAGTGCCCATAAAATAATCCAAATAGTCCCCTCGCTACATACATAAAAAGAAACTATCACAACAAAATTTGACGCCCTGTATAAATAATGTCCTCTATATACCTTTAAAACAGAGATGCACAGAATTATAGGGAACTGGAGCCACTCGGGAAGATTATGAGCCAAGGATGGGCCGCTATAAGAAAATTAACACTGATTTTTCTAAATGGCATAGGAATTTAAAATATTTTAAGAACTCTTGGTTTTCTTAGAAAATATTTTCTCGCAGTACCTTTTTTTACAATGTACTGGGTATTTGTACCGGCTATGTTTTATATCAACACTGGATACTAAAAATGTTACGTTTTGAATTTCTATTCCCCGTCGCCGAATTTCCAAAATGGTATAAGAATTTGAAATATTTCAAAAACTCCTCAGTTTTCTTAAAGAATATTACTTAAATTATAAAGTATTCGGTACTTTTATCGAATATCTGATACTTATCACTGGTATTGACAAATTTTTTTATATTATACAATTGGCTGGCGGGCCACAGACATACTGACAAAGGGCATGCAGCCCGCGGGCTGCGGTTTGTGCATCGCTGCCTTAAAACAACTTTTAAGTATGCAAGCATTATGCTGTTGTATATTTGTCATGAATTATCAAATTATCCTGTCGGTGAATTGTCCTAAAACCCACAATAGTAAATGGTTTGGATTACATAAAAGGAATTGATGAGTATATAAATTATATTACAAGCAATGATTTTTCACCTGGCCATCATGAATGGTCCCAATGTAGGCATGAAGGCAGCTATAACACTGAAAACTGCATTCACTCCTAAACTCGATAAAAGGGTTCGTCTCCGGCCCATACTGTCAGCCAAGTTACCCCATACTATAGAGCCACATGATATGCCAACTAGGGTAATGGAACCTAAACCAAAAACACATCATTCCAATAGGTTTATATATATGTACGTATCTTATCAATAATATATAAGAAAAATAAATTATGATTGTTTAAATGTTTGCCCAATCACAGGCTAGACCTATTCGGGCAGCATAAATTGTATTGTTTTACATGCATTGTATTGATTTAAAATATAACAAATAAATAAACATTTGAGATCACAGGATAAAAGGTCGGAATCCTTATTACGTACCAAGCCACCACTTTTGTCTGGAAGTCATGCAGAATTCAACATCAGCAGATGGAATTACATATGGAATAGCAGCATATTCTATACCAGATGCTGCAAGAGCGAAACCCAACACGCATCCCATCATAAGCTGATGGCGACCAAAACCAGCCTGTAAATATAATGAATATATAATTATCTATTACATAAATAAAGTAGTAAGACTGACAGAAAGAATATCATGCAAGAAATAATGACCTGTCTAATAGCATCCTCATGAAACTGTGCTAAGACATTCATATCCTGATAGTGCATGAGCTCTCCACTGTCCCCGAGCTCTCCATTGGAAGCTGTGACAGGCTCCTGTAGAGCAGCAGCTGCAGTGGGTCCACTATTCTGAGATGATTCCAATCCTCCTAATGTCTCAGAGTAAGCCATAGTGGTGTTTCCAATAATACTACCAAAACCTAATAAGAAACATATAAGCAAATAGTTATACACTTAGTAAACACATTTTATGTAAATACATGCATACATAATATCACCTCATTCACATTTTGTATATAATTTCTAATAATATACATACCCGAGAGATTTCTTCCAGAGTTTTCCGAGTCAGATCTGGTTCTTACCAAGCAGGTTTGCTCCTCACAAGACATGACTGTGTCGGAGTGTAGAATATGTTAATATGAATCAGTTTCTCATTTGTTCTGCTAGGAATCATATGACCAGCAGTTGCAGTGTGAGTTGGGAACACTTGATGCTGCCACTTAAATACACTGCGAGACACATTGCTGTTATGATTTTTCAAAATATACTCATCCTGTAGCAAATGCTTTTGAGTCGCTTTAGTCAAAAGGTGATCCAAGGTATTAGAACACATCTACAACACACAATACTAATTATATTAAAATGTTATACTTTACACATTCTAAATCACACTGCCATGAAAAGCAAAACTGCAAGAGAAAATATCCCTTCAATAAAAACTGTTACACTGAAAGTAGTAGTTAAATGATCAACTGAATGATTTTATGAATTACAAAGGTACATATCAATTAATTATGAGAACCCCAAAGACATTATGATTTGCTTGTATACACCACATTTAGGTTAATTATTACTTAGTACGCACATCCAACAAAATCATTTATTCTTCAAGTCATTTATCCTTTTATGAGAATAATATTATTATTACTTTGTTTCGAATTTACAAACCTTGACCATAACAATCTAAACTTGGCACTTTGACACCTTGTTGAATCACCATCGAGAAATCAACTTAAATTTTCAAATTATTAAGAAATGGGAGTTTTCTCATTATTAATAGTGGAGATTATACTATTATAGTCATTCGATATGTCAACGCCAATTGCAGATGAAATTATTAGTTAGATAATTAATTTCAATAAGAATACAAATACATACTCTAAAAATTCAACAAAACGACAGAAATAAAAAACAATCAGGCATTGAACCCGACACCCACCATTGACAATTGAATTGAATTAAGTAATTGACAACCATAGACTTCATAATATAAATAGACAAGGTTTGGTAAAATTCAAGCAAAAATACGCTCTCCTACTTTTTTAAAAAAGATCGATATTCCTAATGAGATAGCGTACTGTGATTACTGTGAAATCTTCCGGACAATAATAATTATTATGGTGTACCAACTTTTTCTGCCCGCGATAACTTCAAGTTCCACGTAATTGTGTTCTAAATAAAAAGTAATTAGGTACGTTACATAAAATATTTGTTTTATAGGGACAGCTCTTTTATCATACGCTTAAAAAGTGTGACGTCATCTGACGTTTGCGTTCCATCTGAAATTTTTTGGTGTAGCAAAGTTTAATAAGTTTATATAGTTATAAGTTATACGAAGCAACCTTGCCACGTAATCTTTATTCGAAAAATATCAAAGATAAAAACCGCGCGATAAAGAACCATGTGAGATAGCGAGCGGGGGAACTGCGTCTCTTTCTAATAGGATGTTCATACCAGGGATGTTGCGAATATTCGCATCCGCATCCGCAAATGCAGAGCTTCCGCATGTATTTGGACATCTGCATCCGCATCCGCAATAATTGATGCGGATGTTCATGCGGATGCGGATGTAAGACAATTTGCGACAAGAAAGAAATGGGGCGGGGCCGGCGAATGGCGCGTGCCGTTCGCACTTGACATTAACCAATAGACAAGGTTTGGTAAAATTCAAGCAAAAATACGCTCTCCTACTTTTTTAAAAAAGATCGATATTCCTAATGAGATAGCGTACTGTGATTACTGTGAAATCTTCCGGACAATAATAATTATTATGGTGTACCAACTTTTTCTGCCCGCGATAACTTCAAGTTCCACGTAATTGTGTTCTAAATAAAAAGTAATTAGGTACGTTACATAAAATATTTGTTTTATAGGGACAGCTCTTTTATCATACGCTTAAAAAGTGTGACGTCATCTGACGTTTGCGTTCCATCTGAAATTTTTTGGTGTAGCAAAGTTTAATAAGTTTATATAGTTATAAGTTATACGAAGCAACCTTGCCACGTAATCTTTATTCGAAAAATATCAAAGATAAAAACCGCGCGATAAAGAACCATGTGAGATAGCGAGCGGGGGAACTGCGTCTCTTTCTAATAGGATGTTCATACCAGGGATGTTGCGAATATTCGCATCCGCAAATGCAGAGCTTCCGCATGTATTTGGACATCTGCATCCGCATCCGCAATAATTGATGCGGATGTTCATGCGGATGCGGATGTAAGACAATTTGCGACAAGAAAGAAATGGGGCGGGGCCGGCGAATGGCGCGTGCCGTTCGCACTTGACATTAACCAATGGGAACGAAAAAATTGGTGACAAGATCCGACGCGTTTTTATTTTTGCTGGTTTTATTTTATTTTTGCAAAAAACAAAAAAGGAAAAAAACATTTCGCCAAAAAATCCATAATATTATTGTAGCAACAATTTCGTCACATATTTGACAGTGGGGCCTACCAACTAAGATAGTTCCTACTTTTTTTCTATAACATATTAAACATCCGCATCCGCATTCACATCCGCATCCGCGGATGTGAGCCTTCAAAAATCCGCATCCGCATTCACATCCGCGGATGTGTAAAAATCGACATCCGCAACATCCCTGATCTATACCATCACGGCTTTCCCACAAGTTTATTACATGCAGTTGGTCTACTGACTATCCCACTTTATCTATCTATACCATCACGGCTTTCCCACAAGTTTATCACATGCAAGTTTATTACATAGTAACCAACTGCATGTAATAAACTTGTGGGAAAGCCGTGATGGTATAGATAGATAAAGTGGGATAGTCAGTAGACCAACTGCATGTAATAAACTTGTGGGAAAGCCGTGATGGTATAGATAGATAAAGTGGGATAGTCAGTTGACCAACTGCATGTAATATGCTTGTGGGAGATGTCGTGATGGTATAGATAGATAGTGGGGTAGTCAGTAGACCAACTGTTTGTAATAAACTTGTGGGAAAGCCGTGATGGTATAGATAGATTATAGTTCAATATTTATTATTCGGCCAATATCGGATAATTACTTTGGAATATGCAATTTTGTTCCACTAATTTCACACTACTGCGTACGTAATAGTATTTATTCGGTATCACGATTTCGCTGTTCGCGTTCCGCGCAAATGTACTAGCTAAAAGGCGGTTTCGCTACTACGACTCCGCTCAGCGGTTTCGCTTTCGCTATTTCGCGGCGGAGGTGTGCTAAAGCCCTGAGTACTTTACATAGGTAGCTACGCAGTGGCGGATTCAGAAAAAACTCAAGGGGGGGCGCAAAAACTATATACACATACAAGACGATGCCATTTTATTTAAACTGATTATACCCATATACAAGACATTGTCAATAGGCCCCGCAAGGGGGAGGGGCGCGCTTCCCTCGCTACCCATCTGTATCCGCCACTATTTCACGCCAAAAAATATTTCAGTCAATATATATATCATCGTATGGTATGTCAGGCGCTATAAATCATAAAAATCACTAAAAACAAAAATCATAAAAAAATGACAAAGAGATAAAATTGAAAAAAAATGTCAATAAGATAAAATTGTAAAAAAAAATGTCAGAAAGATAAAATTGTAAAATAAAATACAATCGCAAAATATTTAAAATTTATAAAATGACTCTTGTATCCCTCAGCCAAATTCTGGCTTCGGTTGTCAGATTACTAAAACCTTCCATTACACCGTGGAACCCATAAATAGGGCAATCAGCAACAATATGTTGCGTGGTTTGTGATGTTGCCCCGCAATCGCAGCTTGGGTCGGCAATGTACCGACAATAGAGACACTACAATCTAAAATATATTTTGAATTTGACAAACACTCAAAAGTATTTATTTATAAAATGTAGATACATACCTAATACCAAAACATAGATAAATATAATCTAAATTGCATATCATGTTATTTATTAAGCACATATAATATTTAAACTTGGCGATCGGAATGGTTTGATTTGGTAACTGAAAAATCTAAATCCACAGCAGACCAAGTAAAAAATTGTGTCAAAAGCGTATAAAAAACAGTGGATGTAAACTTTGCTGACAGTGACTATACACAAACATCACCCACACAATACACAAAATATTATATTATTATAATATACACCTCCGAGATGTGTACCTGCAGTGTATACAACCCGCAAAGGAACAACCATTTACTTTTATACACAACAACCATCACTGTTTCCGAATAAATCAGTTTCAGAAAGTAGACATTGATTGGATCATTCCATTATGATAGCTACCGTGTTGTTTCACTATTAAAGGCCAATGGATCATAATAATATGTATTATAAACCCTATAGGTACACAGCTGACTGCGTATGAAAGTATGATGTAGATCACGGGTGGCCAACCTTTTCAGCAGCCGGGCCAAATTTCAGAATGAGATTTCCTACCGGGCCGCACAACAATATACTCAATATTTGATAATTTTACTTCACCTTAAAATTTCTACCCAAATGGTATAGGAATTTGAAATGTTTCAAAATTCCTCGGTTTTCTTTAAAAATATTTTCTCAAAATACCTCTTTCAGAAAAGTAACGGGTACTTGTACCGACTATTATTAAAAAAAAGTAAAAGTGTGCATATGCTTCGCGGGCCGCACGTAGACACTCAACGGGCCGCATGCGGCCGCGGGTTGGCCGCCCTTGATGTAGATCATGGGTGGCCAACCTTTTCAGCAGGCGGGCCAAATTTCAGAATGAAATTTCCTACCGAGCCGCCCAACAATGTACTCCATATATGGAACATTTGTTAATTTTACTTCACCTTAAAAAAACACCCTCCCCCCCCCGTCGCTAAATTTTCAAAATGGTATATGATTATTAATGGTATATTTTCTGATTCGGCAGTGTATCCAACAAAATGTTATTTTTTGCTTTCTTGGTAAAAATTATTTTGCAATGTTTTAACAAACTTTGCTGGTTTATGTGTCAATTTTTTTTAATATATTTGTACTAGGTATATTATATTGTAATAAATGTATCTTCGCGAAAATTATAAAATAAAATAGGAATTTGAAATGTTTCAGAACTTCTCGGTTTTCTTTAAGAATATTTTCTCAAAATACCTCTTTCAAAAAAGTAACGGGTACTTGTACTGACTATTATTAAAACAAGTGTGCATATGCTTCGCGGGCCGCACGTAGATCCCCAAAGATCGCGAACCGCGGGTTGGCCATCCTTGATGTAGATAGTAGACCTAGACATTTGTAACTAGGCTAGGTATCTATGAGATGAGTTGACCCACACAAAAAAAAAAAAATTATTTATTATTTATTTATTTCATTTACAAAACAGTTTTTAAAAGATATGTCACAAAAAATCTACCTAACTGGGCATGAGCCCGTACCAAGGTAGACTGAGCCAGTTTTCACCTTACAGTGTCTCAGCGCTCAATTTTCTTAACTTCAGTTACTAAGGTTATTTTCCCCACTTTATTAATCATAACATAACACACGCTCACAAATAGTTGGAACCTTGAGTAGGTATCTTTCTTCGTTATTTGTTTTCCCGCTAATTTAAGTAGGTACTTGTTATTAAAATTGTTTGTTACAAAGGTGATGCCGATGCAATCAATGATATTTATTAAAAACATTATGACCATGACGTAACCATCGGATGCACTGCATGTACTTATTACGGTTTGGTGATTTATCTACCTGCTAACTTCTGATTCTTTTGTGTCCACGACAACCGGAAATAGATATCTATATTAGTGATGTAACGAATACATATTCGTATTTGCATTCGCATTCGCGAATATTCGCATATTTCAAAGTATTCGCATTCGTATTCGCAATAAAATATGCGAATGTTTTGCGAATATTATTTCGGTAATAAAGTATTGTATATTAGATAAAGTACCGGATACTCACCCGGTACATAGAAGAAAAAGGTACTGCAAGAAAATATTCTTTCAGAAAACCGAGGAGTTTTGAAATATTTTAAATTCCTATACCATTTTGAAATTTCGGCGACGGGGGGGTAGAAATTTTAATGATTGAGCAATATTGTAGAAATCTAAGCAAGTCAATAAATTCGCTATTCGCATTCGCGAATGTCGGCATCAAATATTCGCATTCACATTCGCAAATATCCAAAATCACACATTCGTTACATCACTAATCTATATCTTCTTCTTCTTATGGGTTATACCCGTTATATTCGTATCTCAAGATCCCGCAGCCATGAGATCGCGTCGTCCGACCCTAAACTAAGTGCTTGCAGCCCGCCATCGTATGAATATCGGGGACATATTATGTTCACCACGTGGTCTGTTGTTTGGTCAGCACCACACACACATAACGGAGAGTCTGCGAGTCCCCATTGATGTAGGTGTGATGCTGTGCATCCGACCCCACTCCTTAGTCTGTTCAGCGTGCACCAGAGTTTTCTGGGCAAAGTAGAGCCTGGAAGCTGAACCTGCAACCAGGTTATGGTTTTTCACCCTTGTCGTTGCCCACAGATCTCGCCATTTGTCATCAGTTGGTTGTCTATCGCTTGCAGCTGTAATCCAATATGGATGCCGCGATTTTAGTCGATATTTAGGTGGATGTTCTATATCTATATGTATAGGGAGATCTGGATTATTAATGATTTTCTGGTGTTCTCTGTATAGTGCTTCTTCACGCCTGAGATGTGCGGGCGGTATATTGGAGAGCACTGGGAGCCAAGGTAGAGGAGTTGGTTTGAGAGTACCACTGATAATTCTCATAGCTTCATTTAGTTGGGTGTCTATGAGTTTTGTATGTGCACTTTTTAGCCACACTGGTGAACAATACTCTGCGGCTGAGTAAACCAAACCGATTCCCGCAGTTTTCAATGTTCGGGCATCACATCCCCACGTAGTTCCGGCGAGTTTATATAGCACATTAAGTCTACTCTTTACTTTTTGCTGGAGGGTTTCAAGATGAGCCTTGAATAAATTATGAACAGCATTTTCCAAAAGGAATCTTTTTGGATTCTCACAGAAATCCAATCAAATTTTGATACTCTTAAGATAAACGTTACCAATGTAATCATCTTACTTGCCCTTTGACATACATAAGTACGCTATATAGATCTTTACTTCAAATAACACAAAATTACGTGTCTTTTAAAATACATAATATAATTAGGTAAATTGCTTGTGGTCCACTATCGCATCCCTAAATAGCATTATTATAATATATTTATGGTATAAGGGATGGGACTTAAATCAATCAACACTGATAAAATAAAGTGCTTATGTGGAAATCTGTATATTTACATTAAATAAATAATAATAGAAAAAATAGATAAACTTTATGTACAACTTATTCCCTACCTATTCATATTTTTTTTATATTTTTGCAAAGATAATATCTAAAAAAATCAACATTATTACCCGCTTGTGGTAAATTTCATTAATGTATATAATATCTATAATTGTATCGTATACGTACAAATATAATATAATATACAGGAATGTACCTGCAAAATTGTATGCATTCATAGTTAAAATACAGTATCAATGAACATAATTAATATTATGATGAATATACCTACCTGTTTTAAACTTACAAAGTCTATCAAAATAATTATTATCTACGCACTATCAGTAGATGTAGTGTAGTAGGTGCAAGGCGAGAAATATGTATCTACATACATAGATAGATACCCAATATTGGTAGCGGAGTGAGTGCTATAGCTAAATCTCTTTAAATGAATAATCTTCACTTACTGACTGGATTTTAGGCCGTTATTGTTTAATTGCCTATGTTTAGATATACAATATTTCCAAACAATACATAGGTATATGTGTATCGGGTAGATTGACGATGCTTACATACACTATAATGTTGCCGATCGAATAATGTTATCATAATACAAATATATAGGTCGGTACAGATGCACAGTAGGTACACACAGAGATATATAGAGAAAGAGAGGCACACACACATACACAATTCTCTATTTAATTACCTTTATAATGAAAACATATTTTCCGCAGTTCAGATATCACAAGCACTATATTGTATTAATTAGGTAGGTACACAAACTCATCTGATACACATCACAATATCATGGTAAGGCATCTACTTTCTGCCGGTATGGACAAATTATCCACAGGAGAAAGCAACTCAAGACGTATCCAAAATAAATGTCTTTACTTCATAATAAGATATGTTTCACTAACAGTTTGCGGTTTATTGTTATATTCTAATCTTGTAACAACATAATCAAAGTTATTATATTTATTTGTATTATTTTTGCGACACTGCCATGTTATGATGATTGCTCTCCCGAATATATTTTTCTACGATGGGATACTATGTAGCTCCATCCCTCTTCTCACGCTTGTAATGCATCCCACTAAAAAGGGATAAAACACAAATTATTGATTAGTATCAGAGTTTTAGTAAAGTTCAAGCGATGCGCTTGCGCGAAACGCCAAGTAGCGAGCGACGAGTATTCATTGAAAAAAATATCGTAGGATCTCATTTTGAATGTGACAAGAATCTAATCTAATTTAAACATTAGTTATCAGCCGACTATATTTGCATATCGTGAGAATATGATTTATTTAGAGGCATATTAGATAACCACATAATTATGCTACTTCAAGCAATAATTTATCTATGTAGATTGTAGGTGCCACAATACCACACTCGCACCTACGTACAATGTACATACATGGCTACCGACTAGGTATGTTTTCTTCTTACTCTTCATCTGAGGATCTGAGTATAGACAATATAAAGTAGCAACAGATAATAAATAATAATATCATGATGCATTAAGTAGTTTAATATGCAGGGTTACTCATAACACGATCTTAATCTTGTCTTGATATTAAGATCGTGTCACGAGTAACCCTGCTGCTCTAAATTTTGAAAGTTATTTTCTTCTAATCAGAGCCCGTAGACACTTGGCGATCGCCTACAAACGAATTTTCGTCAATAACTGCAACAATAACGCATAATTATACGGTACGTGTAGGTAGATTGTCGAAAAGTTCGCCAGTAGACGATCGCTAAGTACAAATACTAAGTTATTTTCTTCTAATCTTTTAGTTGTATTGTTGCACAAAACTGTTGCAGTACATATTACGTGATTGTTTTATTCAGATCCATTTCTTTTTATTGCAATTAAATACTAGGAACAGAAATCATGTATACAATAATATTTTGTATATTTATATATACGAAACATTATCACTATTATCTAAAATGATAATATTTAATTATTATGAGCGAACGAACCTACATGTAAGGTAAAAATACGTGATTTGCCCTCACTAATGAGTTTGCATCAGTTCAGGAGCAAAAGATAAGAATAAAAATAGAATGGTTATGTATGTATTTACTAACTTTTTTTTCCAAATTGAATTTCACAAAAAACTAAAGTTGAAATAAAAAAATAGATACTGTTGTAACTTTTTTGGTGAAACGATTTGTTACTAACTACAGATTTGTATTTTAATTGTATATTTTGCCAATAAACCAAGTGCCTGAATTAATGAATATAAATCGAAAATAGTAATAATTTTTTAAATCCTTAAAAAAATAAAAATAATTATCAAAATACTTACGCGATTTCTTCCAACCATCCCCAAATGAAGCAGAAATTCTAAAACCATAATCGCAAAGAATTTCATGCATATTCATAAAAAAAGTCATTTACTTAAACAAATAATATTATCATATGACACTGAAGTTATTGAAAAATGTCTCTGGTAAGCAATTATTCCTGCCATTGAATTCGCATTGTATTGATGGAACGCACTATGCACTTATAATAATATTATGTACGTTGTTATAATATCAGAATTATGTATAATACGTACCTATATTTAAATAGTTTTGCCGCTATTCAAATCGTTCAGTTATTTCAATTCTATTGACTGTATCGCATAAAGAAAATATTAAAGAATTTATAAAGTGATATAATATGCAGAAAATGAATTTATACCAAACGTATCTCGTATAATGTGCTTAGATTTTTTTTTAATGTTTCGACTTGTATCGTGTAAAAAATTACAGTTTAATATAGTAGTTGTCAATCAGAATATTATATGCCTAAAGAACAGTTATATCATTTATTGAAACATCAGAGAAATAGTCAAAAATAATGCTTAGATATTCTAAAAATACTTAAAGTTTTGGTAAGTCAATATTAATGTCAGTTGTTTCTTAATTAGCTTCGCATTTGTTGTTAATATATCTGTACCTGAGAGCCATTTAGTCTTAAGTACTAAAATGCCATTTTCAAATTCAATTTTTTAATGGAAAAAATCTCAACATTTTACTAGTAATTTAAATCTATTTGCACATTACAATCACATTTATATGGACAATAATCAGGAATCAATATCTTAGTAGGAACCCTTCCTCCTTTATATACCTACCCATGTTTTTTATATATGTTTGTAATATTGATTTATTAATTTTGTGTTTGGTAGATACCTATGTTTTGTTTTGTTATGATATTGTACCTATGTAAAAAAACATATTGTGTAAAAGGCTAATTAGTCGTAAATAAATAAACAAATAAATAAGTTGTATATAGTACATACAGCTAATTACATAGACCCTTTACAGTAGTATAGACCCTAAGCATTGACTCACGACTATTGTGTTACGAGTATTTCCGGTTTTTTTGTAACTTTGACATTTTTATCAAAAATGCACTTAAGTCCTAATGGCTCTCAGGTACAGATATTATTCGTTATCAGATTATGAACCTTCTCCTAAAATACTTTTTTTATGCATGAATCTGGTTTTGACATAAATCCAAAAACAAAACATACACTCTCACAGTAAACAATTTACTTATGCCATATAGATCTATAGTAGACCTATAGTGGGAGAAATTGAACCCGGGAACTCTCAATTGAACATCCGAGACGCAAATATCGGTCTATTGACTACCTTTGGGTTAGTTGGAAGAGATCGCGCCTTTGCGATAAACTCGCCCTCTGTATATTGATTGTATTTAATTTGAATGTAAACCTTTTATGTAATTGTTTTTAATCAATGTACAGTAAAGAATGAATAAACAAATAGGTAAATAAAAAATACCTTTACTTACACTTACCTACCTGCCCTTACTACTATAATTTCTAGAGATTTTTTTTCAATAGATAGAAAAACCTGAAGAATGGTTAATCCGATAATACAATCAGTGATTTACATCGCCAATTATAGTATCTAAACTCTGAATAATTAAACGGCACAATATAAAAAAAAATTGAAGGAGGAAGGGAAGATTTCGTCTTACACCCATCATCTATATTTTGTTTATTTATTTTTTTATTCATCATAAACGGCACATTGGCCATTGACAATAAAGGTTTACAAATTAATATCGTTCACATAATAATACAACCAAGTATACATATAAAACCAAAATATAAAAACATTAACATTGTTAAACATTGTTAATCAGTGTATTGTAGTTTATCTTAACAAAGGCCTTATAGCAAAGTCCATGTAAATCGTATCATAGCATTATTATGAATGGATTGAGTTATTGAGTGAGTAAATTCTAACAGATTTGAATCCATATGGATCTCTTAGCGCGGAGGGCATCTTGATTATTAGTAGTATACGAATTTATCATAGGGTTGATTTGATCGTTTATTATTTTTTTATGAATTTTGCTTATGATTGGTAGTTTAGAGGTAGATCTCTAGTTTGACACCTGAGATATAAAATACTCGTATATAGAGTTTATTTAAAAAATAAACTTATGAGTTAAGTTCAATACATCAATCTAATAAAAGATTTGTTTATTTATATAAAAAACATAAATTTTTCAATCTTACTGATTTTCAAAAAAATCGGTGAACTGGTTTTGACTTACAAAGTCATTGTCAAATTCAATTATCAAATAAGTAGTAAAACTTAAGCCATTTGTGTTTTTTTACCCCTATATAATATGAGTTAATATAAAATCTTACAAAATAAACGTCAATCAATCAATTATAAAAAATCCTTAAAATTTCGTCAATATCTATTATGGAAAAAAAATATTAACTTTACTGTTTCTGTAAAATGGCTTGTATTAGTTCTTTCTCTTAATGTAGCATAAATATAATTTTTTGATATATTTAAAGGGTGTAAGATTTTTATATGAAATGAAACAGGACTATTCTTAAAAGTAAAAAAAGAATAACCATTTCGGTTTTAGTGATTTTATTTTATAATATGAAATATTCACTTTTTGTCAATATGCCGAAAATGTATTTAAAAAACGACTTCAAACTGTTAAATACATTATCTGATAAGTATATAAAATTCTCGTGTCACGGTGTTTCTTATCATACTCTTCCGAAACGGCTGAACCGATTTTGTTGAAATTTTGTGTGCTTATCGGGTAGGTCTGAGAATCGGCCAACATCTATTTTTCATTCCCCTAAAAGTTAAGGGTGGTCCACCACAAACTTTTTTTTAAATTTTTTTATGATGAGGCATTAAAAAATACACACAGGCCTAAAGTTTCACCTTTCTACTATAAACCCCCTATTTTTTAATAGCGATATTAGTACTGTATATGGCATAATGTATATATGGCAAAATAACGTTTGCCGGGTCAGCTGTTATTCTAATAAAAATCTTTTTAAAATAAGTCAAATAATAAGAAGCATGTACATAAGTTCAATTTAGCTTTCTTTTTAATACATTCATCCGTCAATCATCAGTTATATTTTTTATTACCTACATACTCTTTCGTAAACCTTCGAAACTGAATCGCCATGGACAAGTGTACGTACTTCAGGTATGTTTATCTTAAATTAGCATTCCAAGTACATCACTACATATAAATTTATAAATATACGACATTTCTACAATATGTGTAGGATCGGTAATAATATAATCTAATCATGTAATGAATGCAAAACATCGCATGACTGTAATTGTTTTTATCTGATTGATGTACACAACAACTTACCTTGTACAAATTGCTCGCCTTCATTGTTGAATAAATTATACCTCACTAATTTGTTTGTCATAATATATCGATGCACCAAATAATGCTAGAAGAAATCGAGGAAATGTATGTAATTGTTCAAAAACTAGGATTATTTGCTTTTCAGACTCGATTGAGAATGGATGCTAGTTAAGCTAAGTTCAGTTTCTATGTTTTTACATAAATTTATTTCCATTTTTTTTACTAAAAATATTGTAAATTCTGAATGGATAAGAAGTGTGTCTAATTATGTACTTCTTCACTTTTTGATTCACAGATGATATACGACGAAATGAAACTTTATAATTACACCAACGCTTCGAGTGTGGTCGTCCCCGGTGGGCATGATACTGAACTGGAAGTTGAGGATACGAATTGGATACTCACATCATCATTCATCATATTCACCATGCAAACAGGTACCTACCCCCCAACAAATTAATTATCAATTATATACCTACATATTATGTACTGCACTATATTTAGTTGATAAATTAATAAGAATATATCTAAGTGAACCTAATAACTGGCAAAAAGTGAGCAAGTAATTTAGAAGGTATTCAATTTTTTTTTATTCCAGGATTTGGAATGCTCGAATCAGGATGTGTATCCATAAAGAATGAAACGAATATCATGATGAAAAATGTTGTGGACATTGTCTTGGGAGGTAAGTATAAGATTCGTATCTTGTTTTACACTTCCAATCGTTGTTGAATAATACATATATTTAAAATTTACAAAATAATTCTTAAGGATTGACCTACTGGATGTTTGGATACGGCCTTTCGTTTGGCAAAGGACCATGGACAAATCCTTTTGTAGCCATTGGAGGATTTTTTATTGATCCTTCTGTAGGAGATGATGTAATGGGTCCTGTATTTGCGGCTTTTTTATTTCAACTAAGTTTTGCTACGACTGCTACGACCATCGTGAGTGGAGCTATGGCTGAAAGGTAGAACTTAGTGATAAAAATTAATATAGAAAACCATAAAATCACGTATTATTTTTCGCATATTTTTTTTAAGATTCATCGTTACTGTTTTAGGTGTGACTTCAAAGCATATTGCTTATTTTCTCTGTCAAACACTGTAGTGTATTGCATTCCTGCTGGATGGGTATGGGGAGAACATGGATTTCTGTATAATTTGGGTGTAGTTGATATAGCTGGTTCTGGACCAGTGCACCTTATAGGTAAGTTATGCACATTAAAGTAGACCCACCGACCTTCTAAATAGCACAGAGGCCTGGGGATTTATCCGTTGAGTTACGCACAACGTTCCAACGTGAATACTTTAGCGATTATTTTTACAACAAATCAAAATTTTGTTTTAGGAGGTTCTGCAGCTTTTGCGTCTGCTGCTATGCTCGGACCACGCTTAGGTCGATACTCTGGAGGGAAAGCTCCACTTCCTCCAGGATCTCCTGTCAATGCAATTCTAGGTCTCTTTGTCCTATGGTGGGGATGGCTTGCTTTCAATTCAGGAAGTACTTATGGTGTTAGTGATGTATCGTTATAATATTTAGAGCAACTAAGAGTATATAATATTCTATAACCATTATTAAAAACAGTGTTGAACTATAACTTTTCACTGAAGCAACATTGTTTCAGGTTAGTGGTGCAAAATGGCAGTATGCAGCCAGAGCTGCCGTCATAACCATGATTGGATCCTTTGGTGGCGGTTTATTCGGCCTTGTGTAAGTTTAAATAATTATACCTATTATATTCAATTAACAAATTAAAATTATCTGATTTAATTATTTAGTATTTTTTTTCATTGGTTTTTATTTATTTATTCCAGTTACTCGTTGATTCGATTTAAAGGAAAAGTTGATTTGATTGATCTAATTAATAGTATTCTTGGCGCACTAGTCTCCATTACTGGTAAGTAAAGATCTATAAATATTTGAACTATTACAAATCGAGTTTTCGAGCCAAATCTCTAAATCATAATGTTTTTAAATCATTAAAAGCTGGCTGCTTCCTTTACCACGCATGGGAGGCCCTGTTGATTGGCATCATTGGCGCGGCCTTATGCTCCTTTAGCATGCCCCTAATAGATCGACTAGGAGTAGATGATCCAGTTGGGGCATCCTCGGTACATGGCGTTGCTGGAATATGGGGTGAGTGCGACATGGTTTAATAGTAAAATATACATTTGATACAAGAGTAAAAACAATATTTAAATATTACAAATATAAAATGTAATTGTGAAATTAAATATTTTCATGTTTTCAGGGGTTATTGCCGTTGGTTTGTTTGCTGGGAATCCTATCCCATTAGATACAACTCAAGGTAGAAGTGGACTTTTAAAAGGTGCGTTTACTAAATTCAATATCATACTTCTCTTAAATCGCTTACTTTTATGATACACAACTCAATCATCACATTACCAATTTATGATTTCCTTCCTAAGGTGTATATCATACGAGGTTGACTTGTTGACTGTTGACTGAAAATCAAGAAGAAATATCCATGTATCAATTTACTCATATATTTTCTCTGTACCAGGAGGTGGGTGGTATTTACTAGGAGTGCAATTACTAGCAGCAATATGTCTGGTTGGTTGGGGATTATTGAGTACAACTTTCCTGCTTTGGATCATCAGTTTTTTCCGCAATATTAGAATGACAGAGAAGGAGGAAATACTTGGAGCTGATATTATGGAGCATATGATTAGACATGGACAAGTAAAAAAAAAATCTAAAAAGTTATTTATTTATTATTTACACAAAATATTACCGAGTGTTACGAGAAGACGTTTTCTAGACACGTAAAATACATTAATATATTATTGTTCTTTACGTTATGATAGAGATTATACTTGACAGAGCATTATAATAATTTATATTTAGGTAATCTATGAAGTAAACGCTTGACTGATAAATTTATATTTCAGAGTGACATTACAAATGCAATGGATTTGTATAATCATGATAATGATATTGAAGAAATTAAAAACATGCCACCTATTGGATCTAATCATGGCCATAAATTATATATTGATCAAAAATACAAGGTAGGTATATATATATATATATATACATATATACATATATATATATTGATCACAACACAATATACAATTTCAAAGAGATATGCATCAAATACAATACAATCAATATACAGAGGGCGGGTTTATCGCAAAAGTATGTTTGTTATAAGTTATTTTTCAGGTATAATTATTATAACTTTATAAAATTAAATAAATAAATAGAAAGCGCGATCTCTTCCAACTCACCCAAATATACCCATTTGTGCATACCCATATTACTTATTTTGTTTAACCATCATAGTATTAAGTCAGAAAAAAAGTTTAGAATTATCCGATTGAAATTATCAATATTAAAATTATCTCATGTTTCTATTGTTTGTTTAATTTTGAATAATATAATGTTGAATTATAAACTTTCAGGATAACAAATCGCTGCATTCCGTTAATAATATGCTGATAAAAGACAATGGAATTGAAAATCAGTCAATATTCAATCCAAAGAAAAATCACTTGATAAATCTTTCTGGATTTGGAATATCCGAAAACGCGATACAAACCATATCTAGAAGAGACAATTCAATGACAGAAGTCACCAAACCATGGCTTGACCCAAGGCGTGAACCTGAATATAATGACATCTATCGTGTGGTCAAAATACCACGCCTGAAATATAAAATGAATTCTAAAAATAATTTAAAAGTCGCTCATGCATTTAATACGCAAACGAAATAAAAAAAAATCATAATCTAGTCAATGTATTTTTATTTATAAATTTAGCAATGTGACAAACCAGGGTTCATTCCCTCTGTAGAAATGTAGTCAAACCTCTTTGCACCTGAATACTTTGTCTATTGTTCTATAGAGGTGCTTCACAGCCTTATTATTGATGAAGAAAAAATAGTAGGTAATACACTGTTGCAATAACTCTTTCATATAATATATATTTACTGTTAACATTATCCCGTAGAGTGCCCAGTATCAAATACGTATTCTACAGCTATTTTCTATTAATTTTCGAGTGTACTGTAAGAATCAGGTATTTGTAGAACATCACGTTTAAGACATCTGACATTTTCAATTCAGCGATGAAGTATGCCACCCGTCCTGAATGTCTGGTGAGAAATGACCTGATGATTGAAATGAATGAATAAACATGACATTACATAGAACAACGTTTTCAATCCGTGATCCCTTAGGGGTTAAAAAAGATCAAAATTCCCACATCACAAAACGATAATAAAAATATTACACACATTGATTTCACATGACGAATTTTATTTAAAAAATAGACAGAATACTTTAAATGCGCCCTTGCGATGATTTGTATCACAAAACGGCGCTTAATAAAGTGTCTAGTTTATTATCTATTATAATATTACTGTATTTAGTTTTACATGCTTATGTAATGTATGACATTAAAAAAATTGTGCAGGTAAGTAATTTTTAATATTTTCCAGTCACTCTCACTTACTGCATAGGAGTATAGGAAGGACATTTGGTGTATCTATTGTAGACTAGAACATAATGATTATAACTAAGTAGGAAAGTAATAAAGGTAGGTATCTAAATAATGGCACCTAAACTCACCTACTCGATGTTGTGATTAGAGGCAGAATATAAATTTATCGATATCAAACTTATATTTATTACTTGTTTGATAGTCTAGGTGTAAAGTAATATTTGCCTTAAAGTTAATATCAAAATAATTTGGAAATGATTATGTAGAAAGCAAGTCAACCACGCGGTAGGTGCTTCTTATACGTCATTATGAAAACTCAATAGATACAGGGGCGCAATGAGAAGTCCAATACCCGGTGAAGCTAGAGGCATGGACAAAAAATATTATTAATTCTTCACTGTCATTTTTATTTAATTATATAGGTATCGGCCGTGAGCTTAAGTATGCCATCCATTTTGAATGTCATATATTTTATAATGATCCTACTGTATTGGCACGGAGAGCACAACTTGCATATTACCTAGTGGCTACCCCACTAATCGGATATTCCATGATGGTATAGATAGATAAAATTCTATATTGGATACATATTGCGCTAAAATAGACCACGATTTCTTACATTTTATAAAAAAAGTATAAGTCTTAAGTATCTACTTATGTGACAAACGTGAGTGATAGTTCCAACATACCTATATATATAGTATGTATACCTACGCTTATAAAACGTGAGTGATAGTTCGAACATACCTATATAGTACCTATACCTACGCTTATAAAACGTGAGTGATAGTTCCAACATACCTATATATATATATATATATATATATATATATATATATATATATATATATATATATATATATATAGTATACCTACACTTATAAAACGTGAGTGATAATTCCAACATTTATAAAACGAAACATATTGTGTCCTCTGTTGGTGCACTCTACGAAGTTTAAATTTCATGCAAATTTGTAAGGGAGTATTTAATTGTCTGGTCCGTGATGAATGATGCTAATGCCAGATGACATGAGTGAGAACACTCCCAGACCAATATGGTTTGGGAAGGTTCTGCAAGGAACTTCTGGCATTTTTTTATGTTTGTGGATATATCGTTGGAAGCTTCTGCGTCAGCCGGACTCACCCCCGCCACACGTGGAAAAAGTCTAAGGGTTGATTTTGTCCACTGCGGCGTTGGCACAATTGCAAACTCGTTTTTCGTTCATTCTCTCTTGGTGGAGAATAGGTTTTGGAGGTGTGTCCCTTTTGGAAGGGTTTGATGTGTCCACACCATGCAGGCACTGTCGACTTTCAGGCTCGCATTCTGTTATTCCCCAATTTGTACATAGGTTTATAAATAGCCATTTATTTTTCTTGCTTATTATCTTATTCTTGGAATACTTACGCTTTTTTTATTTTTTTCATTTATATTATTTTTTAAATAGGTACCTACATTTATTTACGTCCAAAAGGAACACTGAATAGGTAGTAGTTTAATTCCCACGATGGTGGTTTTGGCTGGCCGACGTTTCAGGTCTGCACAATAGCCCGTGAGGACAATTTCAGTTTAAATGTGCGGATAAATAGCGGTCTACGACTCCTGAGATATCCGGCTGTGAGATGAGTCTCTCTTCAATGCCCGGTAAATATTGTTATTCAATCGCAACAAAATTTAAAATTTTATATTTTTAAAACTATAACAAATGGATAGGCACACGGTGCCCATAATGCCCTAAGTTTTTTTTTTTATTTATTTATTTTGTTAATAAAAAAGATGTATCTGGGTTTTTGTTGTAAACCCAAATACAGCTTTATAAACCTTTCACAGTAAATTAAAAGCTTGTGTCGTGAAGGGGGAATTGCACCTGGAACCGAACCCCAGACCTCTTGTGCATGAGTCCGAAACTCTACCTGCAGGCTACCGATGACGGACGAACTGGTGACAAATGTTACTTTATGGTGTTGATGCATTAATCCTCAAGTGACTCCATTATTAGTTCTCAAGTTCGAAACATGAATTCACCGCAAAGTTGGAAGAAGCATTGCGTAGCGCCAATATACATGGAATTCGAAATTATACACATCGAGCTCGTTAGGCTTTATACAGGAATGGTACTAGAGCAAGCGGTAATAGGCAAAAAATTCACCATGCTTCAGCTACAACCTATAAGCATTCTATTTCAAAAGTATAAAGTCGAGTGGCTTAGCCTTAGAAGCATCTCAAGAAAGTAATTTTTCCGATTCATGAACATCGTATCATTATATTGAATCACGCTTTAATTAAATTCTCTGATCGTGCATGCTGTAGACATTCTTAATTGGGGAACTGGCCAGATCTTATTGTATGTTTGTAATTTATGTATTGTGTTGTCAGTTTTCTGTGACTATCTATACAAAATATAATAAATAAATATCTTGAAGTGGACCCTGGATGAAATATGGGGAAGAGTTGTATCGCGATGTCCATCAACAGGAAAAAAGATATTTCTCACAAATTTGAGAATATTATTATAGATAGGTAGTTACTTGATAAAGTAGATAATAGCAATATAGCATGTTCTGCATCAGAATGTTACAATATTTGTTCTTATCAGTATCTAGCAAGTATCGACATTGAATCAAGTTCAATAATTAGAAATTAGTATAAATCACTCATGTTATTCTGAAGAGTATTTAATTACCTTGTGATTTGTGTTTGTGGTTAATTGTTCGATAAACATTGTCTCGGCCAATAATAGTGTACGTAATTTAAGTACATAATTAATTTTCACATCTCTACATATCTTTTCATCATAATTATCGTCATCATGGTTAAGAGTCGTGATATTCCACTTTTCATACACAGAGCAGAGACGAGCACCTCATACTCATGAGACCGTTATGCTGGGCAATGTGCATGAAAAAGAATTGGATAATATAATTAGGTACCTACATAGCTACCTGGTACGTACTTGTCATAATAAAATATCTAGATAAGAGTGATGTTGATAAAAGCAGACCGGGAGACATTGGAGTTTACCTACATGAAAAATCACCAACAATATGTGCATGTGCAGGTGTAAGGAAGTCTAAGACCACAGAGGCCTGAGTCAAACACACATTTTAGCGTTACGTTTTCGTTCCGTTAGCGTTCAAATGCAGACGACGTTGCGCCAAAGTGTAAATTATTTTCGTAACTATTGTGTATCTTAGCAACGAAATTGACACTTGCTTGCAACGTCGTCTGAAATTCAAACGCTAATGGGGTGTTCACATTTGGCGAATATCGCCAGGCGAAAAAACAAAATTCCCCGGACATCCATTGATCGTCACACCTGTTCACACAGTCCACCGATATAGAAACGATCTGTCAGATGCGCTTTGATTTTGACACTGTTTTCAAAATGGCGGACGTCGAGATGGAGATCGCGAAGTGTTTATTTTGTTGAAAATGTTATAGTAGAGGTTAAAAGGCGCCTTTTAATTAAGAAAACAAACGCCATAAACCAACAACAAAGATAACAGCTGTCACGAAGCGGGAAACATTATAAAATTTATAGGTTATAAAGTTTTTACCATAGATACGAACGCCGCGCCCATCTGCGCATGCGCGAATCGTTCAATCGGACGATAAAGTTGGAAGGTGGTCAACTCGAGACGATATCGTTTTTACTGATTTTTATCGTTTCAGACTAGCTGTCATTTTGTTCACACGGTTCAAATAGCTGGCGATATTTTGGTGCCCTGGCGATATTCGCCAAAGTGAGAACACCACATAACGGAACGAAAACGTAACGTGAAAATGTGTTTTGACTCAGGCCTCAGAGGCCTGAGTCAACAACACACTATCGCGTCACGTTCCCGCTCCGCTAGCGTTCGGGTGCAGACGATGGTGCGCCAAAGTGTTAATTTTCGTAACTATTGTGTATCTTAGCAACGAAATTGACACTTGCTTGCAACATCGTCTGCACCCGAACGCTAACGGAGCGGGAACGTGAGACGAAAGTGTGTTGTTGACTCAGGCCTCTGGTCACTTAGCCAAGCATGATTCGAGACAGAGTGCATCACGATACTTGCCACAACCCTGTTGTCGTTAGGTGGAGAGAGATTCTAGATTAAATTTCGTGTTAAATCTCAGAGGTACACCATATTATTACACTCACACCGGGGGAAGCAATGTGCTGACTATATAGCGCATTACTAGCTGACTAGAGTCCTTGGATAAACGTTTTAGTCCGTTCACATGTACCTGTGAATGTATGTATGTATGCTTATATATTATTATGTTCATATATCCGCAATAAATACGTTTCTTCTTCTTCTCTCGCTCTTTAACGTTTCTCTCAATAGTCCAGGGTAGAAATCAGCTGTCTCCATTTAAACCGATTCTACACTAATTAATTTTATTTATTTAACACAATACACGGCGTGGTCCTTTACATGTTCAACAAAAAGTATAACGGAATAATGTGGATAGAGTACAATAGTTTAGAAATTTACTAAATTTATTTAAAAGCTTTTCTAATAAGATACAATATCTACTACTTTCTCTCTCTCTCTGAGCATTTAAATCATTTTCATAATTATTAAATAGGTACATTTTCCCAAAAATAAAAAAATATCACATATCTACTTATTGTAAAAAAATTTACGAATAAATGTGAAATCCATACTTCATCATATTTATAATATTATATAATTATGTAAATTATAGATAACTCGTATACGATTAGATGGTATTGAGAAGAACACAATAGAATATTATTACTAACAATAAAGAAGCACTTCTATTTATACAGTTCACATTTTTTAGTACCTACGTTACATTCGTGGTGTAAATCTGATTTTGTTTTTATTTTGTAGGTATATTTTATTCGCAAACTGGTCCTACTTTTGATTCCTCCGGTGTTAGGTGATAGCAGAGCATAACATAACCCACCACTCAGTCCGCTTCGTAATATTCAATTATTAAACAATAATCCAGCGTTTAGGGGGCCCGGGGGAGTGGGAGTGAGGGAGATCCTCAGAGGGTGGAATATGTCTTCCTCCTCGGCCTTACACCTACCTGCTACTACTTAAGTACTTACTTACTCATACATTATGCACCCGTCTCGCCTACAGTCTTTCAAGGGTCTAAATTAACACCCAACAGATTCCGAACTTTAAAACAACGATAGGTAGGTACTAAAATTGATATTATGAATATTGCTACTTATAGCTGATATACCTACGTAGGTACTACATTATAGACAGTATTTATCGATAAACACTGGAATGATAAAACTACATTGCCCATTTTCATTTAAACTCATGATGGTGATCATAGATGGTAGCATCTATTAGATTGTTTGTTTGTTTTAATATTTATTTATTCATTTAGTTTATTCTTTATTCTACATTGCAATTTCTTTATTATAATGTTTGTTCTCTTTTTTAGTCATATGCAAATATTGTGTAGTTACTATTGTTTTTATTTTTAATATTTGGTGATGTATTGTGAAAGTTATATCAATCCGTTAATCGATTTAATTTAAAATGAAATATTTGTGATTGTTAACCGTAGCCGCTTTCGTCTGATGAACTACAAGAAAATAATAATGCACTTTGTTCGAATATCTAATCCTTTTTTTGTACATACTGGAAAAATTTCAAGGATTCATTTTTATTTTTCTATTAGTAGACTCATTCTTACAGATTTTTTCCGGTTAAAAATTTGAAAAGAAAGTTTAAGTAAATACACCACATTATATGCAATTAAACAAATAGGTAAATGAGCTGTAAAGTTTATTGAAAGCTGTTTATGTGTTATACATATCGTTAATGTATTATAAACGCTTTAACGATTTCCCACCCATCTTAAGTATCCTAATAAAATAATAACGTTAAAAAGAGTGTCGAACAGTGTAATGCATGTTTCATAGCATACATCAGTGAGTGATACATTAAGAGATACTAAAAAAACACACAAATTGAAACATCTACAATAATATATTGAGCGGCGTAAGGGAACAACATAGGATCGAACTCTGAATATTGATCGTGTTTTATCCGTTATAGATGTTTATTGCAGATCCATATACCTAATTCACAAGACTGTAAGGCATACAAAACATGTTTTCTTTCAAAAAATTATATAAGTATATTTTATTTTTTTGTTTCATTAAATTGATTGACAGGCGGATCTTGTTGGATACATTCCGTTTTTTAAAATAGTGAATTCATAATTTGATTGCCCGGAACTCCTTGCATTGAATATTTGAATTTCATTTCCCAGGTCGTCCCATTAGACCAGCGATGCACAAACCGCGGCCCGCCTTCGAATTATATGATATAAAAAAAACGTCAATACCAGTGATAATCGGATATTCGGTAAAATATTCTTTAAGAAAACTGAGGAAATTTTGAAATATTTCAAATTCCTATACCATTTTGGAAATTCGGCGACGGGGGGGTAGAAATTCAAACACGTAACATTTGTAGTATCCGTTATTGACACAAACAATTGGAACACAAATACCCGGTAAATTGTATAGACAAAGGTACTGCGAGAAAATATTCTTTAAGAAAACCGAAGAGTTTTTGAAATATTTCAAATTCCTATACCATTTTGAAAATTCATTGACGGGGGGGGGGGTAGAAATTTTAATGTGTGAGCATTTCTAGAAATTAAAACTTTTAGTGTTAATTTTCTTATAGCGGCCCGTCCTTGCCTCATACCTAATCTTCCCGAGTGGCCCCTGTTACCTATAAGTCTGTGCATCCCTGTATTAGACAAAAGGTTTTATTCACAACCAATTGTCAGAGACATTCAATTGTGAATCGTAAGCATAATTATGCTCGATAACAAAGTAATAATATACTGACGTGTTGGATTTATTTTATGATGAAAGCAACGTTATAAGAAAGAGGTTCATGAAGTATTCTAACCGAATTTATTCTGAAATTGTGAACGATTAATTTGATTTGTTTAAATTATTTAAACACATCATTTCCGCTGTGTTTATTTATTTATTTTCTCGAAGGGAACAGTCAACACAACAAGTATTATAAAATTAATATTAAATGCAATATAGACCTCAAGAGTCATAAATATACCCACATTACCACAGTATGAAAAATTCAAAGCAACTAAAACAAAATCAATAGTAAATAGTAAATAGTAAACAGTAAACAGTAAATGGCAAATAGTAAATTGACGACCGGTGTGGCGCGGAGGCTAACGCACTTGCCTTTGAGTCACAAGTTCCCGGGTTCGATTCCCAGCCAGGGCAAAATGAAGAATGACCTTTTTCAGATTGTCCTGGGTCTGGGTGTTACATGTATATGTGTTTAGTGCATTGTATATGTGTATCGCCGTGTTAGTACTCATAATACAAGATTCATATCTTAGTTTGGGACTAGCTCGGTCTGTGTGAATTGTCTATAGGTACGTGTTACGTGGTACGTGTTACGTGAGTACCTACCTACCTATATTTTTTTTTTTTTTTTATTTTTATTTTTATTTTATTTAACAATAATTATACAGACATTACAATACATAGACTATTTGATAAAACTTAAATCTAAACATCCTCCTTATAGAGACAAGTCTCGTGTAAAGGAGGGTTAACATGATGAAGATATAAACATACATTTATTCACTGTCTCTCTCTCACACACACGCACACACACACTCACGCACCCTTACAAACACACACACACCCTCACCCTCACACACACGCGCGCGCACACCCTCACACACACACACACACACCCTCACACACATACACTTACAACACGCGCATAACGCGCGCACAAGCACACACATGCATTGAACACTGACATACCAACTCATTCACTCGGACCTCATCATCGGTGACAGGATGCGCTTCACCACCTCTTTCCTGAGTTTCTCGTAGTCTTTGATAGCGCGCATTTCACTGGGCAGATCATTGAAGTATTTCACACCCAGGTATGTGTAATGTCTTTGGGCTATATCTTTGTTGCACAGTGGAATTGGTATACAGTTGATCGCCCTTAGAATCCTGGAGGTTTCAGTACTGGAGGTAGTCTGCGACTCTCGTTCTTTCACCACTTGTAGCAACGCGTATTTTCTAAAGATTTGTTTTAGTGTCAGCACTTTTATTTCCGAGAAGAGTCTACTCGTTGAATAATCTCTAGGCTTCTTCATAAATATTTTGAGAATAAGTCTCTGTGTTACTTCAAGAGGATAAAGATTTGTTGGGTAAGCACCTCCCCATCCTAGTATACCATACTGAATGATTGATTGAAATAGCGCATAATAGACTGTTTTTAATTGCGCAAGATTCAGAAAGTTTCTTAAATCCAAGAAGACATAAATCAATTTTCTCAATCTTTTAGTTGTTAATGCAATATGTTCCTTCCATTTAACATTTTGATCTATAGTGATCCCTAGATACTTAATTGATTTAACAAGTTTAACTTTATTACAACTGTCGTTGCAATTGTCAATTCCACATGGATCCGAATGTATGATCATGCTGATGTCCCCTGGAGTGATTGCCTGATTTATTGTAAATGCGATGCATGCTGTTTTGTCTGCATTTAGTGACAGAAGATTATGATCAAACCACTTTTTGAGTTTATTAATGTCGTGGTTAGCTCGGTCATTAACTTCGTCCCATGTTCTTCCTTTCGTGAACAGGACTGTATCATCTGCATATGATATTATAGTACTTTTTACTGGCAGGGTGAAGATGTCGTTTAAATATACAATGAATAGAGCAGGTCCAAGAACAGTTCCCTGCGGTATACCAAATTCAGTGGTATTTGAGTTACTAATTACATTATTTATTTTTGTGTGTTGTTTTCTATTATCAAGGTAGCTTTGCATTAATGTGAGTGCTTTATTTTTTATTCCAATATGAGATAGTTTTGTTACTAATCTCGAATGTGAAATGCTATCGAATGCCTTTCGTAAATCAATAAAAGTACCAATACATTTACTTCCATTATCTAAGGCGTTATATATTTCAGTTGTGAGCTTAGCGATTGCGTCTTGTGTGCCAAGTTTCGGCATAAAACCATATTGTCTTTCATTAATAATCTTATTGTTTACAATATAATCCATTAGCTGTTTCTTAATAATTTTTTCAAAAACTTTGGCCACGTTAGAAATAAGAGAGATTGGTCTGTAATTATTTATGTCATCCTCTGGTCCGGCTTTATGTATTGGTGTTATTATACTTGTTTTATAATTTTGAGGAAATATGCCCTGGTTTAAACTTAAGTTGATGATATGTGTTAATGGTTTACTAATATATTTTATTACGGACTTTAATAGATTTGCTCCTATTTCATCAAAACCTGGCGCTGATCCTGTTTTCAATTCAATTATTATTCTTTCAACATCTCCTTGGGATACTTCTTCGTATTCCTTTAGACAAGGATATGTATCACTTGGTACATGTGGTTCATCGAAATCGTTTTCACAGATATTTATATTATTTGCAAGATTCCTACCCACATTAGAAAAGTATTCATTCATGATATTAGCTGCAGTTTTTGGTTCTTTAGATACCTGGATATACTTATCATTGTACTTTATTTGTTTGATATGTGTCTTTTTACGCACATTACCCATCGCTTCGTTTATAGTTTTCCATGTTTTTCCTGCATCATTTTGAGATTTAACGATCCGATCACTGAAGTACTTATTTTTTGCTTCCCTTATTGTTTCCGTTAGTCTGTTTCTATAATTTTTGTAGTCTTTTAATACTTTCTCATTATTTGGATTTTTCTTTGTTAATATAAAGAGCTTCTGTTTTTCTCTAATCGATTTCAATAATCCGTTAGTTATCCAGGGTTTCAATTTTTTATTTTTATTACTCTTTATTCTATTTTCACGGGAGGCAATTTCAACGTAAGACTCCAATATATTTTCAAAATTAGAAGACGCTATGTCAACATTTTTCTCGGAGAGGATAGAAGACCACGTTTCCAATTTTATCTTGTCTTTAAGAACTCCAAAATTGATAATTTTTCTCTTCATTTCATCCTGCTTCTTAGTATTTATAAGTGACTTTTCAATCGGTGGGGTGCATTGTAGTATACAAGTATAGTGATCAGTGATACTTGTTTTCCAGACTATGCTCTTTAAGCATTCAGTGTGCTTTGTATTGCACCAAATATGGTCGATACACGATGGCTGTTGCCCGGCGATTTCTCTGGTGTTGCTATTTATACATGATTTGAAGTTTAATTCGGCCATCATATTTAAGTAATCCTCTTTAATGTTGCTTGAAGTATCGTTATTGATATTTATATTAATGTCACCTAGGACTATAGTAAATGCATATTTTGTATGCATTAAAATATCTCGTAAATCTTCTATAAATGTAGAAGGATTTGACTCATGTGTTCTGTAAATGGCATATAGGTGGTATGTTACTTTGTCATCAAGAGTTATTTGCACATGGAGGCAATATATGATATATTATGATACTGTAGTTAATCATAAATTATAAATAAAGCCTGATGATGAGAGCGGAAGCTCTTGAAAGTCGGCTCGCGTTCAATAATAAGTTACTGTGGATATACTATAAATAAGTGTTTTATTTATAATTAATTCAACATGAAAAATATTAACTTTATACTGTAGTTACTTTATTATAAAAAGCAAAGCCCGACCAGCCCGACCTACGAGATCGAGATCGAGCTCAATTAGTCTGTTTTTTACTTCACCCTATTCTGAGCGAAGCATGAGCCGTCTTTCACTGATGGTCTTGATCTCGCACATAAGTAATGTGAGCTCATTAAAGATATCATGAAGTGTAGAATTGTACTGTTTTTCAAGATGATCCATGTTGTCAGTAGTATAATGAACGATATCAGAAATCGCAGAACATAATACAGACCAAACGCAAACCCTGCTACAAGCAGTCAATTGTCCAAAAGTCCCACGTCAACAACTTGTGGTTAATGATGGCATGCAGTTTCTGCGGGGGTCAAGGATTCCTTCAGCGTCGTGAGCAGGATAAGTCGATTTACGGGGTTTTATATTACCGCATTATAGGTACATGTTAAATTTTGAAATTCATAAAATCGTATTTTTCAGACAGACATTTTTTTCCCAATTTGACACTGTTGTTGATTAAATTGAAATGTAATGATTTTAGATGTGTACCTACATCAGTAAAAATATAGGGGAGACTTTTTAATATTATTTGGAGTTTATTATTAGTTATTACTTAATTGGTTTTCTCCAAGACTTTTTAAGACCTTCCTACATACTTAGGTATTAAACAAAACACTTAAAAGTGATAAGTGACTATATACCTACTTATATAAAAAAAAAATCTATATCTTGGTTAGGGCGACCAACTTTAGGAAGAGTGAATGGGGGACATGATGACGCTATCACCGAAAATTCGTAATCCAATTTATAATACCTACTAAGAATTGGAAAAAATATTAGAATTTTGGATTTGGTATAGAAATTTGAAATATTTTACAGTTTTTGTATCGGAATATTTCAGAAAACACTCGACTCTTTAAATTTCTAACCTTCCCCCCCACTCCATCGCCAGATTTACATGCCGAATGCAGGTAGGTAATGTGGGTTAATTTAGACGTATTCTGGGACTTTTTTTCTGGAATGTGGGACGCGACTGCGATTGCGGGATGGTTGGTCACCCTAAACTAGATACATATGTAGGTACATGTAGCGAGTGTCTATTTATATATATGGGAGGGTCCAGACTAACCGTACTTTTAGCAGATTTATAATTATGTCTCTTTATTTCTCTAAATTTATTAAATAAAGAAAAAACTCGGTATCACTGAGATGATCCGGATGTTCACTTATACCTATCCTATAATATATCCACAGAGGTATCTATCTATCCATAATCATGAGTAGCTAAATATGAATAAGCCGCCTTCACTTTTTTGCATTTTGTTTAATAACTTCTATTTTATCAAAGATCAACTAAGTAGGCACAGCTTCGACTCCTCGAAGGCGTGCACAAATATTGTAATCTCCGTGATGGGCTGGAGTCGGGGTGATTGGGGGTTGCCGGTTCCTCGTCTTGGGGTGACGAGTATGCGGGGCGGTAGCAGTAGGTATGCACCAGCAAGAAAGATATCTGATCGCGTCTATAGGTGAAGGACTCGGCAAACACCTGCCATGTACGTCGGAGACCGCCTAGCAAACCAACCGAGAGATACACGTTACTCGCGGCCTCGCCTTTAACACCTTGGCACACCCCACACACACCACGGGCAATAAGCCGATGGTGCACCGGCTATCTAGAGCGTTCAAATGGGCGTACGAGGAGCGTACAACAGGAGAAGTACAGTCTACGTCGGAGGCTTCGCCGGTACAAGGAAGATGTTGCTCCGTGAAGGCCAAAGCGAGTCCAGGTCAGTCCAATGGTCGTAGGCAGCAAGCGATCTATCCAGTGTACAATCAGCACACGAAGTCCTTGTAGAAGCAGAGGTAGGGGCCGAGTAGCGTAAATGAAACAAGTCTCTCAGGTGGTGACGACGAGTGAATTGCCATAGCGACTGTACCCCGTATATATACCCGCTTGCGGCGTTCCACCACATACTCGGTGGAAACCCAAGACGCGCGGTATAGCGTGCGTACCCATGCATGGGATACAGTCGTTAGGTTCATCACAATCTTTATTTATTCAAAATTATTACTTACTCTATGTATTTTATTGTATGTGATAATATATCGACTGTCCAGTTCCATAACTCAACAAGTCCAAAATTGGAAAAAAAATTAATTGGTAACACCATCAACGTCACTCTTTTAATTACACAAACAAATATTTATAAAAAATAAGCAGCTCCCTTTATATCTTACGAGTAAATGTTTAGTTCGTAATAACAGTGCGAGTGCAATTGTTAAAGCATATAAATAAATATCCCAAAATTACAAAAACGGCGATTTCTCGAATATAAGACAATTCCAATATCTTGAGCTATGGAACTGCAGGGCTACTCTTGAAAAAACTAAACACGATCTTAATCTAGTCTTGATCTTGATCATACGACGCACGAAGTGACTATTGGCCAAAAATACACGCAAACCGATCGCGCGTTAGCGGTAACGCGGTGTTTTTGACCATAGTCCCTTCGTGCGTCGTATGATCAAGATCAAGACTAGATTAAGATCGCGTTTAGTTTTGTCAAGAGTAACCCTGCTGTACAGTTGATACTATGTATGTATGTTTATCTTATCAATTCTCTTAAGTTACTTTGAGTTTTATTTTCTTTATTGTAATTTGATTTTTGAGTTTGCATCTTTGGGTTAGTTGGAAAAATCGCATTTGTGATAAACTCGCCCTCTGTGCATTCTTTCTATTTAATTTGAATGTATTTTTCTATGAAATTGTTTGAAATTAATGCACAGTAAAGAATCAAAGAATGAATAATCAATAATAAATAAAATAGGTACCTACATACGTCCCTCTGCTGACTCACTGTTCTATCCGTCATATTTGACGAAATGGAGTTAGTTTAGGACCATCGATGAGTATTAAATTTATACCTATTATGTAGATACAATGGTAGACAGACAGTATTTTAAGAGTAAAACATACCGCGAGAAATACTATTGATGTCAAGAAGCCCTTCACACGATTCGTGACGCCTTGAACTTCCTTATTTTTTTTATGAAACAGTATAAGTAAATCTTACTTACAGCAAATACAATAATAACTAGACAATTTATAGTGCGCCGTTTTGTAGGATAAATTCACTTCGAGGGCGCATAAATATATATAGGTAATAATATATTGCTAGTGTGATACTAGTTTCATAATTATGTAGGTACGAGTATTATCTGATGCGATGACATTGGTCTCGTAATTTATTGTTTTATTATTGTGATTTGGTTTTTATAGAGAAATGGAATAGTTCCAGTAAAAAAAAACATGTAATGTTGGTTCCTTATTAGATTTTTTTATTGTTCTTATTATTTTTTTTTAATATATTTTTTTATTAATATGTAGGTAAAATACACATTGGTACATCTCAAAAATTACAAAGCAGGTAGCAATGACATTAATACCACATACATAATTATTAGAAATGCAACGAATAGTATATAGAATATTCGGCAAAACAATGGCGAGAGCGTGCGGTAGGTACTCCCGACCACGCATCATCGCGTAGGTACATCACAGACATAATAAAAGTAGGTACCAGATTTGCAATGCGGTACATTTTCTTTAAATTTTGTGTTCCAACAATAATAACAATACTGTTGTTTCACTCCATATCAAATTAAATTAATTAGATGTTTGAGAATTAATAAAGTTATGCATCTGCAGCTGACAATGAAATAGTAAAAATCTACAAGCTATTAGTTATTTAAACTATTCGGCAGAATACCGAATAATAGACAAAATTTTCGGTATTCGGCCGAATATTGAAGAGAGACCCACCTCCACCCGGATATCTCAGGAGTTGTGAACTCCTATTTATCCGCATAATTAAACTAAATTTGTCCTCACGGGCGGGCCATTGGGCAGGCCTGAAGGGCCAACCGGCCAAAACCGCCATCGTGGGAATCTTTTAAGCAACACTCTCTCTTCAATGTCCCTTTTGAAAGATGTTTATTTAATAAAATATAAAATAATAATTCGGCCGAATAGTAAAAATGTTGCTGAATAGGCAGAATACCGAATACTTGCCTAATATCCGTTGCATCTCTAATAATTATAAAATTTATACTGTTGGCAAATCAAGTAGGTACCTACCTAATAATAATTACGCGAGCACTCAACCACTGCACTCAACTTTATTAATTCCTACTGAAAAAATCAATATCCTATAAAAGAAAAGTAATAAATATCTAATCTTATTATAAAAAAGGAGCACAAGTTTTGAAATTGCTTTGATGTTCGACTCTTGTTTTATTTACTTGAAAAAATCAGTGTTATAATAATGTTATAATGAGCAATAAATTTTAAGTGATTTGTGCATAAAAGCTTTTAAGTTACAAAACGGATTTTTAATATAATTATATAAAATTTTTGAGTGAGTATTTTTATTTATTTCTTGTACATCATCATTTACATAACAAAATCAACATAGCAGTTTGCACAAAAAGAAATGTGATGATATGCAGTGGCGAGATTATCACTATATTAGTGACAAGCGTATGTAACCCGGCATCGCTCGGGTTTAATTAAATAGAAAACCTTGCAAATACATGGGTTAAACCAACAAAATCTTATTGAAAAAAAATGAAGCACATGGATAAAAGAAGTAAAAAGCTCTTCCCAATGAGAAAACTTAATTTTTGACTCCCTACATGCCCATATTTAAGCAACAATAAATAGGTAGGTACCTACATCATAAAAAGCATTGCAAATCTCTACTTAATGAAAAATCTTGAAGTTTGATACCTTACATGCCCATATTTAGGTAAAAAAAATAGGTAGGTACCTACATCGAAAAAAGTGCTAAAAACCTCTTCCCAATGAAAAATCATGAAGTTTGATACCTCACATGCCCATATTTAGGTAAAAAATAGGTAGGTACCTACATCGAAAAAAGTGCTAAAAACTTCTTCCCAATGAAAAATCTTGAAGTTTGACACCTCACATGCCCACATTTATGTAAAAAAATAATAAGTAGGTATACCTACATGGAAAAAAGTACTAAAAACCTCGTCGCGATGAAAAAGCTTGAAGTTAAGAAATCCCACATATTGGTAGGTACCTACATGGAAAAAGTGCTAAAAACCTCTTCCAAATGAAAAATATGTGAGCTCGACACCCCGAACGCTCATATTTTATTTAGAAAAATAGGCGGGTACCTACGTGCAAAAACTACTAAAAACTTCCTACCTTACTGTCAGGTTAACTGGTTTGTTATCAGTGTCTCTGTGTAAATTACTTGATATTTTATTCTAAAAGTGATCTTTTGTGCCTGAAAAGTATTTGTCGGATTAAACATAACGCTGGTTACCACTTGGTGAGTGAGAATTCGGACAATACCTCTGCATCTTGGCAAAAACTCAATTTTAAAATAATTTAAAAATACTTTGTTATAAATGCCATTTGATCCGCCAACGTACTACTGACGTACTACTTCTACTAGGTTACGAGCAAAATAGTTATTTCGGACAATAATCAATTTGACTAGTGTTTTTGATTTATTTGTTTCTGATTTAAAAAAAAAACTTTTACACCATGGATTGCTTTAAGTGTACGGCTCTTTTGGGCTTGGAGGATGCAATGGTATGCTCGAAGTGCCAAAGAAAGTATCATTATTCTTGTGGTGGACTGACAGAGTCAAATTTCAAAAATATGCTCAAGATGAATAAGGCTAAGTGGAAGTGCACGGTTTGCAAGGGAACACATCATAATGATTCTCCGAAGGGTGTATCTGCAGTTCCGGATGCTGACGTTGTAAAGTCTTTAAACCTAATAAGAAGGGAAATTTCTGAGCTGAAAACATATTTTGAGGGTGCTTTTGAGAGGCAAAGAGAGGAATTTTTAATGCTCAACGAGTCTGTGGTGAATTGTACTGCTAAGGTCAATGAAATTAGTGAAAAAACTGATCTTCTACAAATTAAGCTACATGATGAAATCGAAAAGATAAATGAAAGAGTACGAAATATAGAGAAGGAAAACATATCACTCAGACAAACTGTTAACAGAATAGAGCAAGAGTCTTTGGAAACTAGTATTGAAATTCAGGGGATTCCTTATGAAGTGAATGAACAATTGCTGCCGAAGATTCAATCTGTTCTGAAGTACGTTGGTTTTGAAGAGTTTCCAGTTGAAAGTGTTTTGGAGGTGTCTAGAAGTATCTTTTCGAGGAAGAAAAATATTAACGTAAAATTTGCAAGTAAAACAATACGTGATGAAGTTATGAAACAGAAAAAAATTAAAGGATTTTTCACAGCTCAACACTTGGGTCTGAAAACCCCAGAACGAGAAGACCCTGAGAGAATCTTCATTAATGAAAGACTAACGAGCTATAATAAGCATTTATTGTGGCTGGCAAAAACCACCAGGGCAATTGGTTACAAGTTTGCATGGTACAGACACGGAAATATTTATATCAAGAAGTCGGAAGGTGAAAAACCATTAGTTATCAGGGGGTCAAATGATATACCCACTCGGTAATAGATGTATCTGGTGAAAAGGGCGACTCAATTGACCTCGGACTATCTATGGACCTGAATTACGGAACTATCGAAGAAATAAACACGTTGATGAAGGATACGAATTTTACAATGGTTAATATGAACATCCGAAGTACTTATTAATCTTCACATGGAAGAGTTTTGTATCCTTTTAAATTGTCTAAGTTTTAAACCTGATATAATTGTACTCACAGAAACACAGATGGTCAATATGAAAAAAATTCTGTCAGGTAAATAATATTCTAATTTGCTCAACAATCAAACGGAATTTTAATATATATCGGAACCTTTTAAACTCTTTAATTAAAAAATGTAGGCAGGATTATTATAGCGACAAATTACGTGCAGTTAGGAGTAATATGAAACAAACATGATTCTTTTGTTTTTGTATATAAGTATATGTAGGATTGAATAAAACAACTAACTCACAGTTTAATAGTTTTGGTGAGTAGGCAATTCATGAATAAGTCATATTTCAATGTGATACTGTAACATTAATTTTAAATGATTTGCTGGATTGACAAAGTAGGTACTAATGTTTTAGTTGTAACATTGTTATTTTTTGCCATGAGGGTGGATAGTGAATTTCTTGTTTATTGTTCACTAAGCCTACTGAGTGGGCCTGCGAACATAGCGATGTATAGGTACATGTTTATCTGTGTGTATATAATATGTAGAGTATACTACAAAGTACACAGTACACTGCAATTATTTAGTCTTTTAAAGGACACATACATGTTTATAGTTACGTACAGGTAGAAATATAAAACTTGATATTAGTAGGTATTCCCACATACAGGCTCTGCCTGGTGGGATCTCATGGTAGATGATGTATGGTTCTATTGTATGTATACATGTATGTATTAGAATATTAAGTTGTAATCTCATTTTCTGATATAATTGTATGTATGTATGTATAGGTATTTAGTGTAATAGTAACATTTGTTTGTAATTTAATTTTGATAAGCATAATAATGAAATGTATACATATGTTTGTATTTATAATTGTACTAAGAGATAAATAAAGAAATAAATAAATAAATAAATGTAAAAACTCGAAGATTGTCATCCCAAATTTCTATAAGAATAAAAGGGTAAATATCCCATTTCGCGAAAAAATTGTAGGCACATTAATGTTAAAATATAATTGTCCACATTCGAATTTGTATTTTTGGTTTGCAGTACATAAATGGGTATTTGAGAGATTTGCTATGAAATTAAAAAAAGTCAAGAATAAATTGTCACCTATGTACTCTATATTCCCAAATAAACCTTAAAAAATGGATTATCTGCATCCTTCAATATTCAAGAATATTTAACTATCAAATATTTCATAATGCATGTAAAAAATATTAGGTGAAAATAAATAGGTTCCCACTCATTGAAAAATCATTTAACATTATTTATGGATTTTATAGGTAAAACTATTATTATTCTACAGTATAGTTTTCTATGGTTTCATAATGTCTTCCATTATGAAAATAGCCCAATATGTCAAAAATATGCAATTTTTATTCACGTAATTCAAGAGCTTTTCTCATTAGCAAACACAATATTTTATTACGAAAATAAACCCTAATTATTTAGTTTCAGAATTGTTGTGTTTATTGTTACATCCATTTTGAAATTAATTCAATACAATGAAAAATGTTTGACTGTGAATATTGCTCTTTACTAAACCTTGCATATATTCTTCATACATTTTGTGGCTAATTTTGTGACATAGTCGCATTAAAATTAAAATATCTTTATCAATATGTAAGATATTTTAAATGTTTTTAGCCTTAAACCTGCCCAGAAGATGAGACCTCGTATAGAGTGTATTATTTTACTTCGGTCTTTCCTAATTTCCGAGTCCATTAAGGACATACATACATACATACGAACGGACTCAAATATTTATGTGTGGATTTCTTCCATCTAACCACGATATATCCCTACCTAATGAAAAATATATTTATCGTAATATTAGTACAGTATTAGGTACAGTATTATGTTAGCATAATACACATTATTATTTAACGTTAGTGTAAAAATAGACATTATTACGTAGGTAATTATGTTTTTTTTAATATCCTGTTGAGATCGCCTTAGCCAAAAGTTGTTATGGTCTCAGTGTAAGGTGTACTTTTTAAGGCGCTGAGTAAGGGCATTTTATTACCCCGATCGGGCGTTACGAAGTCAAAATATTCCCCGCGCCGCCCCGCCTCTTGCGCCGACGTCCCACCCCTTTTCTTTTGTCATAAGTAATAGATACACAGATCTATGCATTTCTAAAGATATCGCCTAAAACCAAAATCTTTGCTTATAAACCATAGACACGTCGTTATGCACAAGATTTATAAAGCGCAGTTCACATGCTCAGTATGTTGTTTCTTAATATGTATCAATAATTATTATTGCTGAGACAATTTCATTGTTATTTTTTTACTTTTTTGGTGACTTTTAATATAACTTGCTGTGTCTTAATCCATTATGCATATGCTTACCTTGTATAAATTATGTATGTAAGTCTTCTACTTGTAAATGACTCGAGCCGTGAACAAATAATAATAAATAAAACCCTTCTAAGACTTCCGCAGGCATAAAAATTCTCATAAAACAAAATTGGTGGGTATACCTATATGGAAAATAATGACTAAATTATCGACATCACGGCAATGCGATAATTTCACATCTCGTCCAAATTTTGATTCAAGTTTTCAATGTACCTGCACAGGTAGTTAGAAATTAATGATGAAGTAAATGATTCTATGAGAATATTTATATTAACACAGAAATAAATTCGCTGTTTTTACGGCAGGTGAATAGAACAACCGTCCGGGCCCCGTACATATGGGAACCTTGCGCAAATTACTGAAGATATTTAACTTTTATAGCTCGGACTTAAAATTTAGGGAACAAAAATAAGACTACTGTCAGTGTCACCTTATTTTTTATTAATATTTTTATATATCAGACTCCTGTAGAACTCTCAAACTAGACTTTAGTTCAGAGCACAAAGGTATATCACATAGTAACTTATTATATAGATAGGTTTACATAATAATGTATTGCAGCTATGACAAAAAAAAATTATACATTATACGAATATGAATAAAATATAATATATTATGAATAAAATAACTTATTTACAAATAAAAAGTGTTTAAAATTTATGCGCATGCATGATGTAGTATTTATATCTATCACCGTTGTAATACCGCGGTCCACAATGTGAACTGTCCTTTACATAAAAAATCCTTATGTGCCTAACAAAAAACACGGGATTTATAATGTGAATTTGTTTTTTTCTTGAAACTTCGCGCAATTTCTTAGTTTTTATAATTAAATTCAAGTTGGGAGTATTATCTTAGTGTTAAATATATTATTTTAGCGATATATTCATTTACCTTGCCAGAAATGTATCTTTTTTTATACAAAAAGAATTGTCTTAATTATACTACCTCTAATATAATAAGCTTTTGAGGTATTTTTTCCACTTGAATGATATTTCTATGTACTTAAATGAAGAAATAAAAGTTGGAAGCATACTTAAAACAAAAAAAAATGTTTTTTTATGCAAAATAGAAAAAGAATTTCATATAAAATATCGTTAGGCACAACTGTGCATAACGCAGGAACACGCAGATATTTTAGCTTTTTATTATTTTGGTGGTAATAAAAAGCGTAATAAAGGGAAAAATAACGAAATCAACTATAGTTTTATTAAACGTAATACTTTTTTTCGTTGAAATATAATGACATTTTTACATTTTGCATTAAAAAGCTATCAAAGTGTTAAGGAACAATGTCAAATTTGTATGGGGCGCAGAATGAAGGGTACTTTAAAAATTCAAATTTAATAGTTAGAAAGTGATGAAAAATTAATATCTTCCGATAATTTATCAAAAATATATGCAACTTGAGATTAAATCATAAGTTTTTTCGCAGTGATATTCGTATATTTTTTAATGTAATATGAAAGTGAGGAACCATCGGTTATTTTAACAATAAGCAACTATTTTGGTTTTAGGCGATATGCATCTTGGCCTGCTTCTACCTGCTATGCTATCAATATTGTGAACACAGTATTACTTTATCTAATCTATATTTTCGCATTGGGCCAAACATCTATGAATGATGAAGATGTAATTCATAAGTGTGATGAAATATGTAGGCATATCAATACGAGTATATTATTTTACACAAATATATTTTTCATATTGCCGGAGAGATACTCTTCAAGGGCGTATGAATACTAACTGTATTTTCTAACGACGTAGGTAGACTTTTGTATTCTACCTACCTAGATATTGTCTTCACTTCAAACACTTATAGACGTGTGGCACTCTTTCGGATCTATATACCTAATATTCTCTTGTTATTCCGTCATCACACTCTCTACAAAGTAGCCTGGAATTCCGTACTCTCCGCTTACACCACGATAGTATGAAGGTATAAATTCCCTTATTCACTTTTCAGAATGAAATTGAAATTAAAAAATAAAACAATGGTTTTTAGGATCATAGTTTAAAATTATCTCAAAAAACATAGATTTATATGTACTAAAGTACTAGATATGGTGTTTAGAACAATGAATCACAATTTTCATGTTCCTTTTTTAAATATTAGCAATTTGTAGTACTAGTAAAGGCAGGTGTTCGAAAAAAATAAGACATTGTACATCTTAAATTCAGCGATGAGGTTTGCCACCCATCCTGAATGTCTTGATTTTATATTGGCACGAAGAGGACAGCTTGCATGTTTCTTACATGCAGCTGATCTGCTGGCTACCCCGCTTGTGGGATATGCCGTGATGGTATGGTATAGGGTATGGTATAGTACTAGCAGAGAGAAGTAGCAACTTCAGAAAAAGGGTGTCAAGTATACACTGCATAAGACAACATCAATATGAATGCAATGAAGTTTTTTCTATGTGTACGGATATAATATGGTTACAATGGTACAATATCGAGTCCTTTACGAAGTACTCTTTTACTCATGTAATGCATCCGTATTTCTCTCTCACTCATATATTAACAATAAGGAAGCAAGACTTTTATCAGGTGTTCACAACATTTTCCGTTGTATGTCTGCAAGTAAAGAGAGAATGTATCTAACTATTTCATACACAACCTTTTTTTTAATAACACAACAAACAAAACATGTTATCACCAAATATTATCAAACACGCATAAAATGAAACGATAGTACAATGATTTTTTTTTATTATTTGAAATTTGAATAAAATCTAATATTTTTCCTACATAAATAAAACTTGTTCTGCTCCCTGCAGATTGTTTCTCGGAAAAAGTAAAAATTGACAATAATTTATTGTTTTTATCTGAATGGTCTTATAGTCAAAAGATATAACTTCATGGATATATGCACTTATATGACATTGAATAAAAGAATATATTGATCAGAAAAGAGCGAGAATCGAACTTGAGACACTGGATTGCTAACGGTAAATATTTTTATGCTTTTCTTTTATATAACTAAAAACTTAAAAATGTGTGACAATATTTTCTCCAAGTAATGGGCTTACCACCTGTTATGTATTTTGTGTGGTTTGGAAAGGGTGTTTAATTTGTTTTTTGGCGCATGATCTTCCACTTATGCTTCCAAGAGGAGCGTGGAGAGTTTTGTGATGTGGAATAAACGTTTCGCTCTCCTTATTATGCCTCATTTGGGGTCTCAGGGCGACATAGTTACTCCATACTGGGAATTTAAGATACTTACAGAAAATTAAATTATAGTTGATAAAATACCATTGAGTTGTATACACCTGAATAGTGCATGTGTAACATGCATTTTTGTAAGGAACGCTACATCTTACTCGAACGATGGTCAATTTCGTACTGAACAAGGCAAAAATGCAGGTCGGCCGATCGGCCGACCTGAGTTGGAACATCGCGGCTAAGCTACCAGCACTTCTATACGAAGTAATATAATTCTATGTCAAAAAAGCAATTATTATGTTAAATCATATAGCATAATAAGTTGTTAAATAATCTGTAAGTACCTATATTTTTTTCAAAAATACCATACTTTTAAATGGAGACTAATACCTACTTATTATCTAAAATTTAATTATCATTATCATCGCCCTCAAAGCTCCTCTCGGGAGCACAGGGCAGAAACCAGCCTCCTCCAATCAGAGCGACTCTGCGTCAATTGCGTCACCTCTTCCTACGACATTCCCAACGCTCTGATGTCGTTGTTATAGGAATGGTGTATTGTGAAAGAGAGACGCCCGGGCCATCGGAACCCTTGCAGATGGAAGAACAGTGCTCTTTTTGGCCAATTATCATTGAGCATTCTCAAAACATGACCCAGCCAGGACCATCGTCTCCTGTATCACGGAGATTACAGATCTCTGCTGGGCGCACAGCATCATTTGTGACATATTCATACCTACATCTAAAACCCTCCCAAGGCACTATTGTTTTCAAAGCTTAGTATCTTCCGCTCTTGAGCCTTGGTTAGGTGCCAAGACTCACACCCATACAATAAGCTTTTAATACTTCCTAAAGTTATTGCTATTCTCATATCTCCAAAATAATTATTTAAATATTTAAACAATAGAAGTACCTGCATTTTGGATAATCCCCCAATTAAGAAATATGTAGATGAGTTACCTTTACCTTAGACAATAATTTTATCATTATTGTGAGTGTTATAAATAATAATAATATTTACCGCACTGAACAAAGCCTGCGAATTTACTAATTTATTTATCCATAAAATTTCTGCATTTATATAACTTAGGTACTTATAATTTCGTGCCTGTTTGGAAATAAACAAACTATCATAGATATTCATAGATTAAGTACTTAATTTTTTTGCTTACTGCAAATCGTGGATGTAATAAAAGACATTGTTGATTAAAAAAAGCATATATATTTATTTGTATAATAATTGTACAAAAAAATAAAGTTAAAATTTACAAAAAAATAAAAGTCATGTGACACATTCAAAAGGGCAGTTTAATCACAAATAAGTTAGGTCAATACAATACCAAAAACATGTAGAAAAAGAAATTAACATTAAACAAATTACTGTATTCCGTGAATTTACCTACACGAATATAAAAAAATTGTGCAAATGTATGTAAAAAATAATAATATTCGATTGAGCAATAAGCTATATTTAACCGAAATGAGAAAAAAATAGTTCAGTAATAAAATTATAATTCAGTTGAGATAAGTTCAGAAATTTATATGATTTTCCATTTTTTTTTTAATTGTTCTCCATATTTGATGCAGTTGTCTCAACGCATGGGATTGAAACGAAGTCTTCTTTAGATGTATTGACTGATTCAGTAACCGCGTTAGTCCTAAAATAAAGTACATAGGTAGGTATAATACAATAATTTTAAGTAATAAAATAATAATAGTCGATTATATTATTAAGAATAATCCTCAAGTGAGAGATTCTCAATGTATAGCACTAAATATTATTTACGATCTTTCACACTAAACCTTTTGTTCCATATAATTACCTTCTCAGGTAGCTAGATAATCCACTGAAAACATTGATCTTTCCATAACAGAACAGAAAGGTATTTTATAACAAAATTTCTAAGCATACCTATGAGACATTCATCACACAAAAAAATATTGATTGCATTACTAAATTAATACTACTATACCATTACGGCATATTCCACAAGTGCGGTAGCCAGCAGACCAGTCATGTGTGTAATAGACATGTAAACTGTTTTCTCTTTAATTAAGACATTCAGGATGGATGGCAAACCTCATCGCTGAATAACTGAATTTTGAGTTCGTCGGTAGCCTGGAGGTAGAATCTCGGCCTTATGAACATGAGGTCCGGGGTTCGATCCCAGGTGCCGGCAAACTCCCCTTTCACGACACAAGCTTTTAGCTTACTGTGAAAGGTGTATAAGGTTGTATTTGGGTTTATAACCAAAACCCAGATATATTTTTTATAACAAAATACGGAAGGTAAATAAATGCATAGGGAAGCATAATACAAATATATAGAGATAGATATTTGATTATTTTTTTATTACAGGAAAAAAAATATTAATTAATTACATGACGTGGTAATTAAAAGAAAAAGAATATTGCATAAAATTATTGGAAGGTACTCACATCTAAAATCTTTCATCTTTTTCTTTTCTTTCCAGAAAATAGTATATTCTTATTTTCCATCGTGTTTGAAGGTCCACAACTAAAACAAAATTATTTCATTCTATAGAAAACGTATGTATGTTCTATATTATATTATTCTATGAATGTTTATGCACATAGGTATTCTTACTCTCAAAGGGTCGAAATTACATAAAGTGTAAATTTATAATGAAATACAATAAAATATCACTTACCAACTGTTCCTTTGATGAATTTGAGATAAAAAATTACTTAAATAATATAAAAATAATTAATTAAACAAACAAAATTTTCTTCAAAACACACTAAAACTTTTGACATAGATTCCACGTCCGAACGCTTCGAGAAACGAGGCGTGACTAAAGAGATGTAAACGAAAGTCTCAAATTTAGTGTGAGAGTGCACGTCTACATGGTTTAAAATCCCGCGCGGCGCGAACAGTGGGCTGGATTCACGAGTTTCAATAAATATGTAAAACACGGTTTTTGCTCATTTAAAAAATAAGTAAAAAAAAAAACGAAAAAACTGTCTAGCAATGTACAAGGTATTTTAAATGATCTTTCATTTAAAAAAATATATATGTTTCTAAGTCTCATGATGTTCGAGTTATGCATAGAAAATCGGAGAAAACAGGTACTTTTTAAAAATTTATTACGTAAAAATTACACAAAATATAAAAAAGTTATCTAGTAATATCTTTTGCAAAAGGATGAAATAATATTATATATTTTTTTGGAACACGTCACTTTAATAATTACGGCGTGGTTTGACGGCGAAATGTCCAAAATGGCCTTACTCATAGCCTTAAAATAGTAAAAATTATTCAGAAGTATTATTAAGAAGTAATTGTATTAGGAAAATAAATGTATTGTGTTATTGTTCGATTATTGTAAAATGATATTGTGTTTAATAAACTGTTGTTATTATTATTATTATTATATTATCATATTATCATAGTCACGTTTTCCACAGTTCTTTTATCATTGTTATAGAATGTAGATTAGATGGTTTGTCACTTATACTACTTACGTGTAGGTAGATATTAACAAAATTAAGATTTTCTGAGTGTGCGTAGTTGATGCTGAAAATCCGTTCCACCGGAGAGGTCTAAATATATTTTTTCTTGAATTTATTCATAGGAATTAGATACTTAATAATGATAATGGATATGTCACAACTCTTGCGATAAAGTCTGCCAATTTCATTTTGAATAATATTTCATAAATAATAAAAATACTATCTGAGTAGGCAGAGCATAAATAATGAAATTGTGCGGAACAATAATGTCCCATCACACAAACATAACAAGATAACCAAAGACAAAGCTAATTGTTTTATTGTGGTTGTAAATACATTAAAATATCTTTAGACAAGAGAATATATTGACTAAAAATCTATTAGACTACCGTTTTTGGGGTAATTTACCATCCCTTGCAAGGACAAGGCGGCGACTTAAAAAGGCTAGCAAATGTTACTTTTATTGCGGGGCAGTAAATATAGTCTACACAGGGTGTTAAGGAACTATATAGTTCAATTAATATTAAGGTGAATACAAAACCATCTCAACGTTTAAAGATTTAGTCAAATAAAACGGTAACTCAACAGTAAGTAGGTATATCCTTATGAGTTACAGTCATTTACACTGAAATTGTTGAAACAAGTTAGGTTTTTCTATTCCATGTCAGAAATTATTAATGTATATATTTCTGACAGAGAGAAGTGGAATCACATCAAATTTATTTATCACTGTATGCACGGAATAATCCAGACACAACCTTAGTTAGCAAAGGGCGCCCTTGAGGTGGATTTTTTTCACAAAACGGCGCTTTACAAATCATCCAAATAATAATAATAATAATAATAATAAATATGCAGTTTTTAGTGAAACGTTTATTACATAGACATTTAATTATTTCAGAAGAGGTTATAAGCAAATTTCCAAACACCCAGTGTCCGAGCAGTTCCTATTGTATTGCAATAAACTCATTTAAATCATTCTTACTCCAGTTCACTCGGTTCGAAAACATTAGGTGTAAATGTATGTCTCTCATTACAAAGGAAGTGTTGTAAATCATAAATGCGGAATATCCTTTGAGTAGAGCCGCTTTTCAGCCTACTATAATAACGTTCAACACAACACTCAGATACTGAGATGCAATAAACATGGGTATACCTAACTATCTATCTACCCCGGAATACTATGTCGCCAATTCGTTTTTGTTTATGGTAGCCCTAAAATGATTGTGTCAAATAAATAAAAACAATGGAATGAAGAACCAAATGTTTCCCGCTCTCTTTCTTTTCATGTTTCATTCGATGTAAAGAAACGAGATCCAAGATATTTCTGACACAATATCCGCAACTAATTTGTACATTGCCTTCCTGTCAACGCTTTGTAATAAATAACTTTTCCAGTCAAATATTTTGAAACAATTAAGTTGTAGTGATTTGTCGCGGTTATTCTCAATAATCACAACGAGCTTCCAAATAATAAAAATGTTCTTCTTTGTTATGTTGTTTTGGAATTTGTAAATAAGTATTGGTTATATTTCATCACAATTCATGTTCAATAGAGTTACTATAGTAAATATTGTATCAACAATGTCGGTAGTTAATAAAGTGTGATGCACATTATATTATTATTCAATACAAATATACCTACCTATTATATTATTTTATATTGTTTGTGTGTTTGATTTGTCAATTAACTTTATCTATTATAGTTTCTAAAAGAGAACTAGTTAAACCATGTATAAAGTCATCAACCTATACTGTATTCCATGGACTAGAAATTCAAAGAAAAAATTGGTAATACGAACAAAATAATTTCATATCAATCGGTCATATACAAGCATTGGTTCAAAAAGGTACGTTCATAATGTGATTTAAAATTAGCTGTAATATTATACCTTAGAAGTCTATGAATTTGCAGCCAATATCAGTGATATGGTATAACAAATTACCCATAGAATTATATTACTTCGTACTTTAGTAGGTACATATAAATCTATGAAATTACCACTGATATCGGTAGATAATTTGGAACTATCAAAAAAAATACTCAGAGATCATGTACGAAATCACCGTACACCGATGAATGCAGTCACCCGCTCTAACAAAAGGTAGGTGGAAATGGAGAACGTTGCCATTGTATATAAAGCGCTTAAGCCAGCCAAAGCCAATTCGTAAGCGTCGGAACATCTAATACCTACTCTCTTTTCTATCCTGCAACAGATATATATATCTTGCTATTGAACTAGACCTATAGTAATAAATGTCATTCACTGTGTCTGTGTTTAGGTAGTAGAATTCCATATCGAAATACATAAAACAAGCGTTTTATTTATTTCGTCATATTAACACTTTCGTAGATTAGATGTAAAAATTCCAGTTTATACGAATAACTAAAATGTCATTTTATACAAAGATTTTATTTCTAAGCATATTGTGCTGCTAAAATAATAGACCATTAAAGGATGACGTCACAGAAAAATCATTGAGGGGCATCAGGCATCCCAACACAACACATTCACAGTGTTTACGGTGTAATATTAGGTGGGACGCCTAAAGAATAGATACCTAATAATCAAAAAAACTGTCAGTGTCGATTTTGTTATTATTTTGTCGTCTGACTTTCTTTTTTTTTCTCTTATGGCATAACATCCTACAAGGATGATTTGCGCAATCTGATTGCTTGCCCCCCAAGCAAAAGCAAATCCATAGACAAGACCACGTGACCTTTAATGGTCTATAGGTACAAACTACAATGCAATATAGGTAGGTTTATATTCTATATTTAAAAATATATCCCTAATACTTCACTGAGTTTCCAAATACATACATATGTAGGTATACCTATTTGAATTATAAGTAGGTAGGAACTTAAATACATTATTATTATCCAAGTCATTGTTATTATTATTGTTCATACTATCACCTACAATATTTATATGTGGAAAAGAAATTTCCAAAAACCTTGTGAAAAGAGCTGTAGGAAATTTACCTGAAAATGAAACATAATAATAATAAGAAATTTAATTTAATTTCTTGTTGGTACTCAGACTATTTCAGTTGAAAGTTGAAAGCATAACCATCCGCGCAAACAGAATGAGTTGACAATGTAAACGAACAATATTTATGATTATTCATTTTCATAAAATAATCGATGAGGAATTAATAATCTTTATAAAGGAATTTGAAAGTGACAGATATTTAAAAAAAAAACGTAATGATATCGTGTTTTTTACTTGGGTAAGAAGGTTACACTATGTAACGTCGAGTTCACTGTTTAGAGGATAGATTAAATTTTGTTTCATATGAATGCAAGTGTACATAATTATTATATAATGTGTAGTGTATAGTAGGTATATCTTACATATAAGAGGCTGAGGTGAGGAGTAGGGTGTAGGTAGAGGCAGGAGAGGAATCGGTTAAAAGCTTCAGATTTATTTGTTCCCATAAACTTCACTAAGACGGAGAATTGTACAAGTGATCCTACTTACTCATATAAAAATATTCTCAGTCGGTACAATTAAAACCATAATGAAAATAAATTTGATATTATTATTATTATTATTCTACACCTCGGATCCTTTTCAAACAAACCTTTGTCTGTTTAATTTTCTCTGACGTTCGTTTATGTTCCATAATCTTTCCTTATTTCCCGCCTATCGCTGTCTCGCTCGCGTGATAAATTTTCCTCAATGCGCAAAAGAGACGCAGAATAATTATCCTCATAATCCTCGGGTTTCTATATCGCACTCGCACATACATTAAATATGCGCAAACAGAAAAGGACGAAGAAAATTCAATTCCCAGAGCCGTTATTACCTTTCTATTCCCAAAAGAAGCCATTCTCTTCTTATTGCATGTGGAATGAGGATACTCCGCGAGTGAGATAGAGAGAGCGCGAATCATAATGCCAATAATCATTTCAGGAATTTATCCTCTTCTGTCTTCTACACCGCGACCATCTTCTGAGTGAAACAAAGGACACGGTGGCTGAACTGTACTTATCGGAGAATTACGTCTTCCACTTGCCATGCAGACCTCTTCTCACTCTACCCTTGGAAATTTGAAAGAGATGAAAATGCAGCGTCGCACATCGACGTCGTGTGTACCGCGAGGGGAGAAAAGCTCTACACTATCATTGGTTGCGGTGTAAATAGAGGGGGCGGGGTCTGAGAGATTTTCTTCTCGTGGCCCCGCCCCACTGAACCTGCCGGCTCGCCGTATATAGTCGTTATGTATGTGTACACTTCCAATCAGTCATTGACAGTGCAGCGGCGGGGAGGTTTTGTTGAGTTTTATCATTATTGCCATTATCTTTCTATCGTGAAACACTAACAAAATAATTATAGTGCAACTTTATACATAAATAATCAATTGAAACATTAAAGTGTGAATGTATACAGTGTTGGCGGATATTATGTTTTAGTGACATTATTATATTGAATTGTGGGGATTTTACATATAAGTATAAATAAATTTTAAAATGCAAGGCTTTAGAAATTACGGTATGGACATCCACAAGGGCAGTTCCAATGGCCAAGGATCTATAGTGGTTGACTTACTTCCACCTCAATACACGGGACTGGGATCCCATTCACCACCAGATTCTCCAAAAAGTAAAGGTAAGATTTATCATTTTATATTGTAATTCAGTTTACTATGGAATAATCGAATCTCCAATAGTTTTATAAGTATAGGTACTGAAAACTTCTATCATGAACATAAATTATAATCTTACCCAAGTAGGCATTTAATATTTTATAATATTAAATATATACCTACCTACTAGGTACCTATTATTAACTTCTTATATGCATGATAGATAGTTTTATTCTATTTCCATATCTATGACTTGTTCAAAGATATTTAAAGACACTCTCGAGAAGAAACTTAAGCCTTTGTTATTCGTCAAAGTTACTGTATTATTACTTGTAGGTAAATATAGAATTTTATTTACATAGGTAGATACTAAAGAGACTAGATATTTTATTATGAACTTCTAATTTTAATGAAAATCAAATGATCGATAGGTATGTAAAGTGTAAAAAGGTAAATTAAAAAGATTTTTATAATATTTTAATCTGTCATATTACGTTCACAATATTTAAAGATACTTCTAATTATTATAAATAGTTCAATGATTATTGTTGTACAGATATTGTATTGATATATACCTATTCTATTCAATACCTAGTTGTATTTCATTAATGATATTATTATAATATTAATTATAAATATATAAATATATCACAGTGCACACAAACCCAATACATAAATTTACACAAATAAACTATAAAATGAAAATAAAAACAAATTTAATATTTGTGTGAATCTGTAATTTTAGACACAGTGTGTTATGAAACTCTGTTGTATCTCAGCTATGAAATAAATCTATTGTTTCAAAAACAAAAATTACCAATTTCAAAAAAATGTGTCCCGATACAAAAGATTGTGACCATAATAGTTTAGAACCGTAAAAGGCGCCGCTCTACTACGAGCCGAAAGAAGACAAAGTAATTAGGGGCGTATAAACCTATCATAATGTCCTTTCTAGAATTCACAATAAACACTCCATTCTCTGCTAAACGGCTTATCTGACATCTCCGAGAAGGTTTTATTATGCAGTATAAATATCATTATGCTCATAATTATCTTTATTTACCTACTTAGGTACTTAGTTAAATGTTTTGTTTATATAGGTAATTATTATTTATTGTTATTATTAGTAAGTAATTAAGTAGATATTATGTCAATAGTGGTTTTGCAAATTGAATGAGGAAGAAAAGGATTAGGTATAGGTGTAAATCCCCGCACACGAGATGATTATATTATTATTGTGGAAGTGAGATGAATGCTTAATACCCGTCAGGTAGGCACTCACTCCCCTTTGCATTGCAGCCACGTGTCTGGAATCCTGATGGTTATATTATAATAGTAAGCATGGTAAATAATTAATAATATAATATGCACTAGCTGTTATATTGTTATGTATTTATTTACATAATTGCGATTAGAGTTAATTATGTGCAAGAATGTATAGTATGTACCAGGTAGGTACCTACCTGGTACATACTATACATTCTTGATAACAAACATTGGGGGTTATTCTGAAAATACGACCGGTTGCTTGCAAACGATAGTATTGCGTTCCATCCAACTTTTTAAACGACAGTCGAATGAGAATGTATTGAAATATACTCGTATGGGTGTCGCATGGCAACCGATAGTATCGAATCAGATGCAATTCGATACTGTCGTATTTTCAGAATAACCCCCAATGAGTGTAAAAAAAGGATGAAACCTTCCATTCAAATAAAGTAGCCGACTATAAAGTCAAAGGAACCCTTGCAATTAATTTAAAACTTAACAGAATATTATGATAAGTTTTCGTATTTTTTATTATGAAATATTTTATACGAAATGAATCACATTTATTATGTAATCACATTTATTTTTAGTCCTTCTCATACATACATTACATACAAACACCTTCTTGTCCTAGTTGGGTCGGGGGCCCATTGCGCCTAGGTACCTCCTCCAGAGATCCCTGTCTACCGCTGCTTCCAGGACCTCTGGCCTTCTCATTACATTTATTTTATTTTTCTATTGAAATGATGTATTCTTAAACAAATCGTCCGCAATCTATAATCTCAAAAAAACGATAGAGATCCTCAGTTTATACTAGAACCATAACGGTACATATCTAACCAAAATATTTATACCTACATAAATGTTATTATTTTTTTTTTAATTCTGAAACTTACACAACCTTAGGGATGAATGTATAGAAGCTTTATTTGTTTGTTTAGGTTTAGATATGTAGTTAAAATCTTAGTTATAATAGGCAATATAATTCGCTATGTTATTTTCATACATGGTTCTTTACTACAATGATGTGTCGTTTAGATATAATATATCTATTAATTACAGTTATAATGTCACGAAACAACAAAACACTTTATTGTCAAACGTATAATATAATATTATTATTATATTCTGCACTGTAACATGGGTGTGTTCCGGTAAAGCAGGGTGCAAAAGGGGAAATTAATCGAACGGACGTGTGTCGAGGCATAATAACATAATATTACAATACTACATGTACAATTGGCGGGATGATCGGGATAATTGTCATTCCATTCAATTAGGTTCACCCGATTGATAATAATAGATAGGAAAGTATTGATATGCGATTGCGAGGGTGGCTGATGAGTAAGTAGAATACACCACCTACACAATACACATTATAGATACAATTACTACAATACGGATATTGCGGTTGTCCCCGGGTCATTTGGCTTGATAGGATAATAGGGTTTATGTGGACGTGTTTGTTATTTAATTACAACCAAATAAGTTATTTTATTGCTCACATGCTCTATTATTTATCGCCATGATCTTGTTAACAATAACACCCTTGTCGATACGTGGAGCATAAAATGCGCTTAGCTAAATGTTTATTTGAAATAAGTATAAACAATATACCATGGCTATGAAAACATTTTCGTCTTAAGCTTAATAAATAGGTACCTAGGTGGTAGGTATATTTCGTTTTTAATAAGTGGTTTTATTTTTCCTTAGCAGAAGAATTCATAGATCAATTCTAAGTATTGAAAAAAAGTACAGTGATGTTACAGTGACACAGGCTCATAAACGAGTATTTTTTCATTAGAATTTTCAGTAAAACGAAAAGTTTAAAAATCAATTAAACAAGAAGGAAAGAAAATTCTGACTTTATTTGTACACAGACATAAAATTATATTTATCAAATTGTATTTAAAACACATTGTTTAAGTACACAAATTACAATTATTGAAGTATAATAACACTTTATTGTTTAATATATACCAAGTATTAATGAAATTCATATACCTATATATAATGAGTTACAATCCATTGGATTGGTCTGCAACGAGTTTGGTTTTTCTTCTCCATTCCTCCCTATTCTCAGCCAGTCTTTTCAGCTCTACGTATGAGCCACAGTTCATGTCCCTCTTCAGTTGGTCCATATACGTATCTCTTGGTCGGCCTCTGCCATTTGTCCCCTCGGTCTTACCCTCCGCGATGGCGATGAGTAGTCCTGGGTGCCTGGTGTTGTGGCCAATCCAGTTAGCTCGTTGTTGGCTGATTCTTTCTAGACTCTATAATATTATTCTTAATATTTCAGAGGGATGTTACTAATATACGCAATTGACGGCTCTTTGATCCTTTTAATATTTTTTTATACTGTATATATCTAAGTAGGTACTATAACGATGAAACAGGTAACAATACCAAATATAAAACATATTCAATAAATTCCATATAAAAATATAATTGCACAAAAATGTAATAAATACATACCTAAGATGTAACAACAAAATACATACTCACTATTATAAGAGATGTTAAATGTTTATATGCAACCATTTAGATAATAATACAAACACATAAATATATTTTTAAACGATAGATATTTTGCTATAAGTTAACATGTTACATCTAAGAGGTTCTTCCTGTATTTCCTATCAATAGGGAAGCATTATTATGTTGTTCCCTAATGGCCTAATAGACCTATTTTTTGTCACTAATTAGCGTCTAGACTTACCAAGTGTTTTGATGAATGTATTGCGGTCTCTCTGAAATATCATTTACATACAACATTTAAATTTACAACACTTATTCAGTGTCTCGATTTACAATGTTCATCTTCCCTCGGGACATCTGCCAGAGTGACCCGTGTTCTGTCCAGATTTCAGCAATTAAAATAAATTCCTTCACTGATTATCATTAGGATAACGCTTAATACATTTATATGTACCTATATGAACCTTATTATTTATACATAATAATATTACCTATTTGTAAAATAGATACCTAATAGCACACATGCTACCCTATACTGTATAGGTACCTACTTACTAATTAGGTGGTATCAGATGTCATCCCACTCTGAATGTCTTGATTTTTTAATTACCCTACTTGTTGGTTATCCCATAAGTGGAGTAGCCAACATTTGAAAGTAAGTGGTACTAAGTAAGGTATCCATGGGTCATTTCTTTTTAAGAAATATTGTCACGACTGGTTTACACAATATGTCAACTATTATATTTAAATATTTTGCATTATCTAATATACGATTGTTTATTTTCCGTTTAGACTGTGTTAGTCCTGGTCCCGACATGCACTCCTCAATGTCCGGCGGCGGTGGATCTTCAGACCCAAACATCCGACGGTACAGAACTGCCTTCACCAGGGAGCAATTGGCGAGATTAGAGAAGGAGTTCTTCAAAGAAAATTACGTCAGTCGTCCAAGGAGGTGTGAACTGGCTGCTCAATTAAATCTTCCAGAATCAACAATTAAGGTAATTATACCAACAATGTGTATTGTGATATATATATTAGGTGTATTTATTGTAGGTAATGTGTAACAATAGTTAATTGTTTCGCCAACCATTGATTGGCAAGGCAATAGCAATTACCTACATATTATATTATATTGGAACTTTAGTTAGTTACAATCATGTCTATTTAATGTACAAAGTGCCTCCATATATACCTAGATTGTACCTACACGTTGAGGTATATTACCAATAAATAGTGTTAGTTGGTAGATACCTCATCTCATAATAATATGTAGATACTTACTACCATATAGACAGGTATGTAAGAGGTGAGTAGACAGGTAGGTAGGTATGGGTAATATAAGTTTTACTTCTCGTGCTTGGTGCTAATCATCGCTTTATCAATCAATTCACATCATACAACCAATTATCACCTCTAGAGTCCCGACCGCTTTGTGTTCAACACTATTCATAAAGGTGCCGCGAGCAATTATGACTTATATGCGTTTCTTAATTAAGGCACATTTTCGCGTTTAGAAATTTATTGCTTGCGCTCAAGGAAATTATTCCTAATGTATTAGTATTTATTGTTGGTATACAATATTTAGCATTTGTAACTAACGGTTTTAATTTACGCGTTTTAACCAGATTGAGTATTTGGGTATTCGGTAAATCGTCGCGAATAGAAAAGAATGTGGAGAAATGCTAAAATGCATATCGCAAAAATTCACTCTTTGCTATAAAATATCAACATGCCTAGTACAAGTATAGTATAGTGCTGTAAAATTTGTTTAAAAAAATGAGAACTTATTTAGATTACCAATAAGTATATTCCTATGTAGATATAATTTATAGGAGTGATGGGCACATACATCAAAATTTGATGTATGTGCCCACCAATATAGTAATGTAATGTAATATTTATTATCATTTTTTTTTTTTTTTTTTTTTTTTATTTATTTATTTAAAAAAATGGGCAACATACAATAAAATTTTACAAAATATAACATAATTACCATTGAACATATTTCTTGTACTTGACCAGCCCATCTTTGAATTCATTATTATTTCATATTTACTTGAAGAATAAATTTGATACATTTCATAGAGCATATTAAATATCTATAACCCATACTGTGAAATGAACAGCTTACAATATTCTTGAATTAAAATCAATAATATGAAATCGTTAGTTTAAACATTTATTGAGATTGTTAGGTATTCTAGATATATGCGGCCTGTAGTAGGTAGGCATTGTAGATAGTATAGGTAAGTAGATAATAATATGAGTAGGTATATAGGTATATTATTATTATATAAATTATATAGACGCAGTCAGGCAACACAAAAAGTTTTAAAATATTTCTACAATCAATTATCACATGTTTGCTATATTGTATGTAGGTACCTATATGGTTCCTTTACACACAACAACACCGCCATCTTTATGATTATTACTGTTTATTATTATTATTATATTTTCATCATTATAATGATATTGGTGTTGGATATATTTGTGTGGATTTTAGTTTTGTCATTCCTTTTTTATTACTATTTTATTCATCATCTACCTACTACTGGATTTTTATTACCCGCTTTTTATTCATATTCGAAATACCAACAAAATATAATGATGGATATCTACATAAGTATTAATAATCTAAAAATAAATTAATACTGAAACTTCACTACAAAATAAATGCTGATTTATTATGAAAGTTCAATGTAAATGATAACAATTTATTATGAAAGTTCAATGTAAATGATAACAATTTATTATGAAAGTTCAATGTAAATGATAACAATTTATTATGAAAGTTCAATGTAAATGATAACAATTTATTATGAAAGTTCAATGTAAATGATAACAATTTATTGTATTATTCCAAACTTAAAATCTATGTAGGTACACAAAATGAAAATTAACGAAATTAAAAAACACATATTTTCTTCTACTATTTTCTTTATCGAGATAGACGTCTTTCGTCTTATAAGGACAGTCAATCTCTATAGAGATTATATAGAAACATTTCTTTTTTATTTCGTTATGCAATTCTACTACCTACTAAACGCCGACACAGTAAATAGAATGAAAATGAACATTGCAATCCAGCTATGGCCAGGAACACATTATGAAATATAATAACTACAATCAGTTATTTAAATAATTTCATTAGTTGTTTCAATAAAGTAATATAGGTAACTTAGAGGCTTACATTTCTTTATCATTATAGTAATGTAAATTTCACACTCATCATATCGGTTTTCCATCAGGATGTGATATCTCTACTATACAATATATTACACATCAACACATTTGAGAGTCATCATCATCATCCAATACTTAATATAAAATAAAACATCAAAACACCCGCCATATATGATGTTGTTAATATAAACAATAAACATTATATTACTTATATCCCCAATAAACAACGGTGTGCCGGGAGCTGAGCTTGTGATGTGTCTTAAGAAGATGAAGGCTCTAATGTAGAAAGAAGTAGGGAAGATGTAACACAAGTAGCCTGATGGGTTTCTTTGTAATCAAAGCTTCCGCCACTGATTGTTACGTTACCTTAGAGATATTGTATTGTGTACATATTTGTTAGGGATTGTGTAAACACTGGGTAATAAATACCGCAATCAAACAAACTCGCTACATTACCTATACTACGTTTTATTATACTTGACTCCCGCAATAATAAAACTTTTTAATATTATGGTAGGTATTCATAGACAAGAACTGCACGCACACATTGGCTATTTTATATGGATGTATACCTATTCGCCTTAGAAATTATGGAGATGAATAGTAATTTTTTTATTTATTTGAAAATAGTATTTAATTAGTTGTGTAGAAAAGAACTTAAATATTCACTGTGTTGTTTAATTTTAAATAAAATTAAAGCAGATGTGTTTATAATAATGTAAGGAGATTGTGTACTTACGAGATATTAGGTATACCTTGTAATGTAACTATAGGTTATTATGATGTGTATGGGTAATACATTAATTAGTAATAAGCAATAGATGTACATACAATGTACAAAATCACAGGTTTACGAAATGATTTGAATAATGGTTAATCAGAATGGTTTATGTTACACATGAAAGTTATCATGGTGTTGCTAAGTGGTTCTTAGTGCGGTGCGGTGCTTTTCATCTCTCTATGCCGCCATACAACTCTACCCTGAGTGAACATTAAATAATTCACACAACTTTTACAGTATGTTCCCACAATTATTATACCTACCCAATATCTTACGTTCTGTATCACTATCAAGAGTTGTATAGTATGTTACATTGTAAATAGGTATATTTATATACTCGTATGTATCTAAGTTCACAATAGATATCTACTTACACATCTCAACATTCATAGAAATTAATATAAGGTATTTATTGCGTAATAAAAAAACATCAATTTATTTTGTATGAAGTACAACATTTGCTAATAAACACCATGCCTATCTCGCACAAAACTTCATAATAGATATATCGGTGTGCAATAAAATAATTGGTTATTTATGATACTAGCTCTATACCTATACATACATTGTAAAATCGTAGAAAGTATTTTACGACTAAGGAATTTCTCGCGACTTATTAATTCAGTACACACTTTTTACAAATGATTATTTTCTTATTTTCGCAGGTGTGGTTCCAAAACAGACGCATGAAAGATAAAAGACAACGAATTGCCGTTGCATGGCCCTATGCTGCAGTGTACAGTGATCCAGCATTCGCTGCCTCAATCCTTCAAGCCGCAGCTACATCAGTCGCTCTCCCATATGCCTACCCGGGACTAACTCATCCAGGCCTGCCCAATCCGGCCCTATTGGCGCATTCTGGAGCAGCTTCGCACTTCTCAAATCCCCAGTTACTCAATCACAACAGTTTATTGAGTCACCCTGCAAATCATTTCAATCCCTATAACCATTATGCTAGATATGCCCCATATCCAATTCCACCAAATAGTTCAGTTACAGCAAATTCAAATAATCTGAACCAAACTCCACCATCAAATAGACCATCCAGTCCTTTGCGATCATCTACAGGATACTCAGCGAATCTCCTGAACTCAATTAATCTAACTCATCAAGTATTAAATCCGTCATCACAAGGATCTACGTATCTCAATCACATAGGATCTGCTTTGAATAGAAATCAGAAGGATTTAGAATCATCAAGGAACTCATCATCTCCAGTTACTGTATCATCAAGTAGAATTAAGAATAACGAAAGTCCCTGTAACTCAGAAATTAGTGTTAATTCAAACCTTAGTCTCTCTCCCTCCAGCCATGTTGGTAGTACAGAGATGAGTATGGATAGTAAACCTCCGATGGAAAGAATTCTAAGTCAAATAGGACAAAAATCATATTCACATTACGGAGATTCACTTAGGAACAATAGCTCTCACGATATCTATGGGATGCACACTATCACGCGAGATCTGTCTGTACACAACTCTATTCTGGACATTGATCATGAGAGCAGAGAAAAAGTGGAAGGACAAACGGGAATAATTCAAGAAAAACCCAAATTGTTTAAACCATACAAGAGTGAAGCGTAAACTAAAAATACTTTAATAATTAGTATTTACTATGAAAATCCATAGATACCTATATAATAAAATTTTGGTTTGTTCCATTTTTATCTAAAACCGACGATTTATTACAAAATATGTTTCGCAAGAATTGAAAGGTGCGATTTTTATAGTAAATTAATTATTTAATTCAACTTGGTGTATAATTATATAATTCGTGAATAGGTATGCTTTTGTCCAGTAATAATTAATTTAGAAATACTCTGAGTCGTACTATGTATTATAATAATAATTTTATTAAAATATTGACTTGTAGGTACCTACTTGATATTAAATACTTTGTAAATATTATGTACAAATATGTTTATAGCATATAATATAGCTATATTATATGTATAGATGCTTATTGAGAAGTGATATAATAATATTGTAATTCGTTATGTATTTTAATTAATCAATGAGTAGATCTCATAATACTGTTTCTTGGTATATATTCTGTATATTGAATAATAAAATATTAAATGAGAGTAAAGTAACCGAAACAAAGAAATTATTAATCAGAGTTAAATGGCGTTAATAAGACGGGTGGTAAATTTTGGCTTTTACATTTTAATTTCTTTTATGTTTCAGTTTTATGGTTTACACTACATACATGCGCTTACGCAACAATTAATTTCTTATTCACAATGATAGTTATATGTATAATTACACGAACACCTATGTATCTATTTTGCAGGATGCCAATAATTTAACTAAATAATATCTTTATGAAAACAATATGGGCACCTACCTACCTGCACCTGATAATTAGCATTTTCATGTACTGAAAATGGTTGTGATAGTTTATTAGAAAACGAAGTGACGTCTTAGGGATATACTACTATCTCGTGGAGTCCCCGATAAAGAGTAGGTCTCCCGCTCTTTTCTGTAAGCTTTCTAGTATCCTGTAAAATGCAGATGTTGGTAAAACTTCACTTATAAGACAATTAACATCAACAATGCAGCGATGAGTCACCCATCCTGATTGCCTTATTTTTGTTGACACGTACCTACCTATTAGAATTTCTCCATGTTTATGACGTGCGTTTAGTCCACTGTCTGGAGATGGTATGAATGAATATTATTATGTTCCCATATTATGCTGTATGAAATACTTTTATTTACCTACACAATAAGGTATGTTAGAGAATTAAAGGTTATAATGTATGTATTTCTACAAAAACACTGTTGAACCAGTTTAATTTCTATTATAATACTCAATAATTGCAAAATCTATTATGTTATTTATGTTTTATATTTATTTATTGAACATGTATGTATGTATTTATGTTTGTAACTCCATGTCATATTAAATAATAAATAAATAATATCTAGTTAGTAATAAATATGAATGTTATGTAAATATTGCAATTATTCGTAATTGTTAGAAAATCAATATGAAAGTAAATAAAAAATGTACTTACAATATTAACAAAGTCTTCATACTTCATTACAACTCCTTTCCTTCCTTCTATATTACCTAGTAGGTATGGATATCTTAAACATGTGACCAAACCATGGCTCTTTAGCTGGAAGATTTATTGTCTCCAGGCAATAAAGCTCGCCAATTACTTATGATTTTTTATCATTTAAGTGAAGTGTTATACTTTCATAAGTTCCATGTTTCATTTGAGAATGCAGGAAATTATTCAACTTTTTTGGTATCTAGAACAAATTTGGACGGATCTGAGAAGATCCGAAATATTCTACAATTTCAACTTTAAAAAATTGTGTAGAATATTTATTTTATTACTAGATACTGTTGAAAGCTGAAAATTATAGTTATAAAGAGATATTTTACAAATTTATTTTACTAGTATTGCCATATACGAATACATATTATATTTATTTGGTTATCTTTAATATTGGGTCTAGAATATCAGCAATAAAAAATACAGGACGTACAACCTAGACTAAACATGACTTCGAAACTTTGAAAGTTGGTTTCTCTTAAAATACGAAGGACACTTGGCAGTGGCCACAAAAACCTTTATACAGTACTCGTAATAAAAATATATAATGTTACCTGTTTTTTTTTTTAATTTTAATGCCTTTGACAGGCCATAAGCCACTTTTTAACAAAATGTATTTCTGAACACTTAATTCAATATATTTCTTATTCTTTTATATTCAAGCATATTTTTATTATATCACTAACAAATGCTTATTTGTGTGATTTTTAATAGTTTTGGACATATCTATTTTTTTGTTGTTTTTGAACCTTTTTTGCATATATGTGGAAGAATTTGATAGGAATGTGTTTTTAGACCACCTTAGTAAATGCTACCCTAGCGCTTTCTTTCTCACGTGTTAGGCTTTATTTTTCATAGGAATATACGCCTTATCAGCTTTGATAGAAAGCATTTTTTTTTCATTTTTGATCGGTCATATTGGTGGTCCATGGCCTGCCAGTGACGTTATCTCTTACTGGTTTATACTTACAATATTATCATATACTGTTCTATGAGCACCCTGTTCATTGCAAAGATGTAAAGTTGTAAAAATCCTGAAAGAATGAATGAGTCTGTTGTCAATATTGAGCATCTACGTCATATGCGGCGTACAGACAGCTGGATGCGAACATCAATCATCAAGCAAAAATCTTAAATCATGTAATTTTGCATGTAGACTATGGAAGTCTAAACGTATGATTTGAACGAGTACCTACTTCGCATTGGATAGTTTAATGGAATACTCACTGAATTGACTTCATTGGTTGAGCTTATATGTATAAGAACATCAAATCAAACACAGTCCATCGATTTTTGAGAGTCAAAATATAAATTTTAACATTGTTGTCATTATAAATATTTATTCTAAAAATCAATATACCTGTTACTAATTAATTGATTTTTGACTAATTATTATCTATAATCTCATTTAGCCAGATAGGACTAATGATTTTCAGTACCGAAATTATGTAACAAACAATTTATAAAAAAAAACTTCTAGTAGTTCTAAAATTTGTTAGATACCTCATACCAACAGTGAAGCCGTTGTGTTTCAAATTTTTTCTTCATACATATTTACCGAAATACTATTTTGAAGTGACTGTAAATAAGTTATAATTGTGTATAAAACATTATAATTTATTAAAAAATACATTTTTTTAAATTTTTCAAAGGCCTGACGAGACTGAGTTTTTACGGAACATAAAAATTGTGAAATCTCTTCACTGCAATATTGGGACATGGAATAGCATTTTGTCTGGCTAAAATACTTGCAATGACCAAATTGTGTAATTTAAATTAAGTTAAAAACAACATGAAACTCGTAATAATTACTAGACCTATTACGTTGGTGATATACCTACCTACTCAGTGTGCACTGCAGTGATTGACTTTATAATATAAGTTGGTATTAGGTACATAATACAAGTATAGGTACCCACTTAGGTAGGTCTGTTGTCAGGCTTATGTTCTCTCATCCAATTAACACTTCTCTTCCCTGGGGAATGCGCGGGCCAACGGGGTGCTGCGGAGACTCAGGTGGATAAAGTTACTTCAGTAATCCACCAGTCACCCCTTCTATTATTCAAACAGAGTACATTGTTTGAAGGGTAGTTAGGTACACTCTATCTGCTACTCCTATTATTATTATAATAGTTGTTTATTCAATATTATTATTATCATACTGTTTATTATTGTTGTACTCGGTGAATATTATATGAGATCATGTGTTGTATCACAATTTTATTCTACAGACAATATAATTGATGTGAACAGATTATGATAAATAATAGATATGACAACATGAAAAAATAACGGTTTAAAAAGTAAAGAAGATTATTGTGTCTGATTTATCATCTTCATTGTTTATTTAGCACTGATTTTTACCTTACCAAAAAGGCACTTGAAAATGACTGAAAGAAACCAATAATGCATCTATGTAAAGATTCTAAAGTATAAATCTAATTAGGTACCTGAGTGCAAAAAAACTTTTGTGGAATATTTTCTCTTCTAAAAGAGAAGTTGGATAGCTGGTAATATATTATATGGACTCATTAAACTCTTCTTCCAAAAATCACTTTTTCAAACTGGGTAGATACCTCCTACATCATATTATTTGTGTGGACTAGAAAATGTTATGTCCTGTGAAAGACGGGTATCCGTAAAACATTACATGATTAAACAATTTGTTTTGATGGCACAGGAAGAACCGCTTGTATTTTATTCATTAAATTCTCAGTGGCTATACTGAGAAAAATACTAACGAAATTTCACAACGAATCATTGGTACGTACTATCAGATTAGGACCAGAGATAGTACAAACGATTCATTAGTACGAATCTATAATATTAACTCTTCGCAAACAAATCGTTGTTAAATTTACCAACAATTTGTTTGCGAGAAGTTAATATTATAGACTCGTACTAATGAATCGTTTGTACTATCTCTGGTCCTAATCTGATAGTACGTATATACCAATGATTCGTTGTGAGTATTTTTCTCAGTGTATACTGTACTTATGGGACATAGGATAAGATGACATTCCATAAATATAGTAATGTAGGAAATATAATATGCATATTGGTAATTATGATTTGCGCAAATAATTTAATATGCTTTGTAATATTACGTACGCAATCACAACTATGTAGGTACGTACCTATGTAAGTATAATCAAATAAAAAAAGTGAAAATATTGAAAGGGTGTTGTTCCCCAGTAGGTATATACACGTATTATAATTGATGGGATATGAATTATGATTGTCAAAACAAATTATCCGACAGTGTATAATATTGTCATAATCTTGCAATAGAAGTAGTGAGGGGACCTTTCCGCCGCACCATGCTATACAGATACACTATACATCCCCTATACAATGTGATATGGGAATAACGCAGATTTCACTGCAACAGGGATGTCACAATATCAGTAAAAATTTCTGTTGATTCCATTCAAGTTCCCGAATAGTTTGCTGGCTACCCCGTTTGTGATGAATGCTGTGATGGTATAAATTAATTCACGTCCAAATAAAATGTGTAGTCGACATGATAAAATTATATAGGTAAATTCGTAAAATTATTGGCGCACAGAACGTTAACGCGTGCAAGTTTTTTTTTTAAATACCTATGTGTTTTTAATTTATTAAAAACTGGTTAATTACTTGTGAATTGCGGGTAAATTACAGGTGCAATGTTTTTAAAAGTTCCTTGAATATTTGAACAGATGATTGTAAATAGCGAGGTGGGTGAGAGACTTAGTAGGTACATAATCATATATGTGGATAAGTAGACCAATTTCAAATTTGAGTATTTCTCGAAACTCACTGCCGACTTACTTCGCTATTAGAAAACAAGCATTTCGCTTACTGTGAGCATATTTCGGAAGAATTTATAAAACTACTATAGATTATTTATATATTTTTTACACTACCCTGTTTATTAAGGGATGACATTGTTATTATTTGATAACAATATGAAACTAATATTTATCTAATTTGTATTGTATGCTAGTAACAGAACTAGTAAGGTACAAGAAATTCTACCATATCCACATTATAGTAGCTACACATTATTAGATTTATATTGGGTACGTATCTATCTAAATGTTTACTGCACTTTTATCGCCGAGTCAAATTTGTGAATATTATGATTGCACGCGTTGATATCTAATAGTGGGAGTCCCGCTCTATATAAAATAATGTAAATCTTAGGGGACTAATATTATAATCTACTACACATAATATTATTGTGATTTGATGTTTATATATCTATATATTCACAGATTATATCAATGCTTACCTATAATTCATCAAGATATTTATTTGATTTGAACATCATAGATTTCAGTATTTCTAATTCATTACATTACATTATTTTTATTAGGTTAATTTTTTTTTATAATTTATTACAAAATAGATTCCAACGTATTAGTCAACAATTTAAGTATGTAAATACCGACAAGAAAATGAAATGTCTCGTCTAAAATATTAATAATTTACGTACTCAAATGCGTTTATCGCCAAAAAATAAAAAAAAAGTTGCTAAGAAAAACTGCGTCATTCAAATGGTAGTGAGTCAAAAATATTTTGGTTAGGTAGGTATTACTCAAAAGTCTAGTCTCCAATAAATTATCTACATTTTTCATGTTTCTGATTCGTCGCGTGTATGGTGTCTTATGGGATGTTCACATTTGGCGAATATCGCCAGCCGAATTTCAAAATATAACGCCAGGCGAACAAACAAAATTCGCCGTAGGTACGCCCATTGATCGTCACACCTGTTCACACAAGTCCACCGATATAGAAACGATCTGTCAGATGCGCTTTGATTTTGACACTGTTTTCAAAATGGCGTCGAGATGGAGATCGCGAAGTGTTTATTTTTAGTCGAAAATGTTATAGTAGAGGTTATAAGGCGCCTTTTAATTAAGGAAACAAACGCCACAAACCAACAAAAAAGATAACAGCTGTCACGAAGCGGGAAACATTATAAAATTTATAGGTTATAAAGCTTTTACCATAGACACAAACGCCGCGCATATCTGCGCATGTGCAAATCGTTCGATCGCCCGAGAAAGTTGGAAGGTGGTCAACTCGAGACGATATCGTTTCTACTGGTTTTTATCGTTTCAGACTAGCTGTCATTTTGTTCACACGCTTCAAATGGCTGGCGATATTTTGGTGCCCTAGCGATATTCGCCAAAGTGAGAACACCACATTAGAAACTCTGAAGTGTATTGCATTTTTAGGCATGATTCGAAAAACTTCACAGAATCATTTTTAAAGTAGGTGAATAATAATAATAATAATTTATTTGTTTGTGCCATTCAAGACCAAGTAATAGTCACAAACAATTATTCTAAATTTATAATGAAACAAAATATTTCGGATAGATGCAGAGCCTGTTATCGGGAGGGAGAGACATTAAGACATATTTTGTCTGGATGTTCTCTTCTTTCCGGAACAGACTATTTGAAAAGACATGATCAAGTAGCAAAAATATTACATCAAAATTTAGCTTTGAAATTTAAATTAATTGAACCGGAATCAAAATTACCATACTATAATTATTGTCCAGTATCGGTACTTGAAAACAATGACACTAAACTCTACTGGGATCGACCAATACAAACTGATCGAACTATTCTAGCTAATCGACCAGATATTGTGTTGGTTGATCGCAGATGCCGTAAAACATACATCATAGACATCACTATACCGCACGATGTAAATTTAAATAAAGCTGAGCAAGATAAGATAATAAAATATCTTGATCTTGCTCACGAAATCAAAGATATGTGGAGAACACCTACCACAATCATCGTGCCTATAGTGTTGTCTGTGAATGGTTTAATACCTAAGAGTCTGTCAAACAATCTCAGAAAACTGGGAGTAGATGACAGGCTCAAATACAGCATGCAGAAGGCCGTACTTCTATCGTCCACCAGGATAGTAAGAAGGTTTTTGTCCCTGTAGCTCTGTAAGTGCTCTCCCATGATTGTAATATTTCATAGAACATCATGGAAGAATCAACTCGAATAATGTTGGGGTTCTACATTTTGAATACCTATTCATAAATTTATTTTAATATTTTATGGTTTTTGTTATTTAATGTTATTTTTAAATTTTATTGTTAATCTTATATTGTGTTCAAAATGTAGAATCAAATATTGTTTTGTTTAATAAATGAGATATGAGATAATAATAATAATGTAAGTTTTCATGAAATATCTAAGAAAAAGTAGCGCGTAAGACAATTCGTTTCTCTCAATAACTCGATGAGACTAATAAAAAAATTGGTTTCAATATCCCATTTTTGAAAATATTGACACATGGAAGATTTCATAAATCCCGTGACTGAGCGAAGTCGCCATATAGCGATGAGTGCAGTCACCCGCTCTAAAAGGATTGATATAAGAGAGATAGGTAGAAATGGTGAACGTTGCCATGGTATATAGCGCTTAAGCCGATTCGTAATCGTCGGAACATCTAATACTTTCTTATCTACCTTGGAAGTGATATACATACATATTATATTATATCTTGCGGTTTAACTATACGTATCGTAATAATTTTGTTAGGTTATATAAACACATTCGTAGGTGTGAAAATTCCAGTTTATATGAATAACAAAAAACCACTTCTGATATATGTATAATATGTATAGGTACCTATATATTATATATATTTGACATATGTGTCTGCTTAATCCGCTTAATGAATTATTCCTCTCGTTTCATTTTATACCTAAGTATTATAGTTTACTATGATAACATTGATAAGACTCTGGGCAAAATCTTTATTGCCGGCGGTCGACTAAATTAAATGTTTCCATAACGAATATTGTTTTAAGCATTCTTCTAACATTCAGGCAAATAAAGCTTCTTTGCAGTCGGTACTTTGGATTAATTCTCTGTGAATATAAACTTACACATACGCCCTTCCAACGCAATAAATGGAGTAAATTAACTGTAAGCTATATGGAGATAACTAATCTGAGCTTTTGCCGTCCCACTCTTACTACCGCACAGTCGGGTTAAAATGAACAGAGGTGAAGAATTTCATCACTATTTTATTACAAGTTTCACGACGATGGAAGCACTCTAAAATAGACCATAACATTGACATAATAGGGACTAGATCACTATGACACTATAATGGTAGTTTGGGCAGTACGAGTCTGAAAGAGATTTTCTAAATTAGGTTTTATACCAATAAAAGCATTCAGCCAGTAACAATAAATTAGTGAGGATTTATTGGATGTTTTGTGGTGGCTTAGCAGCTACCTACTGGATTGATTGACTACCACATAGTATTTAACGTAGGTTCGAATCCCATTTAAGTCGATATATTTTCAAAGGCTAGATGTATAAATATAAATACTGTAGCTAGCTGTGATTACATTTTAAAGGTTATTTATCGTTGATGGATATTGCCAATTGAATCAACCTGATAGGTGAGCTGCGGCAACCCATCACAGGGGCGATATAGATATAGATGCCTATCTCTACCTAGTATCACATACCCGAATTAATCAATATCTATTCGTTTAACTAAATAGCCTGTGATTTATATTCCTAGCATCGCTATAATTACACCGCGACACTACTCCTACTACCACCACCACCTTGCTCCTCTTTATTTTACGCATCAAAGGTGTGTACTAGCTAATGGCCAACTTGTTATATAACATACATATTATGTAATTGTATCCAGATAATATTATGTTGATAAATTCAGAATTTTAAGATTTTCTTCTGACAATTCATAATTTATTCTTTCAACATATTTCCCCCTTTCAACAATATTGCATTGTACTCGTAGTATATTCTAATAACTATATTTTTATACCTCTACTTATGAATGTACATATTTTGATAATATAGTAAGAGTACAATGGCTGAGCCCTGAAACACAAGAAAGATATATAGCCAGACCATTGTGTGGAGAGGAATCATTACAAGATTTATGAGGCCAATTCATTTATATTATTGTAACGTCCATGGCAAAATATATAATCTTTTTGTTTGAAAATTTTTAGGTCAATAAAAACATAAATAGCGGTAGCAGAGCTTCAGCTCATAAACGACAACATTAGCTTTTGTGTGTTTTGGGTTTTATTCTGCAATACGGCAATAAGTACCTGCGGTATTATTTAGAATAAGATATTTCCATTCCCAACAACTTCAAATTCCAAATGTTTCCAAATAAAATCTGCTGTTTGCACATTAACTTGCCGGCATAATAAATATTTATATACAAACAACCCATATACTGAACACTCACGTTACTATAGATATCTACTTGTTTCATGTTATTGCGAATTGTATAATATACATTATGTACCTATTTGTATCTGATTTTAAATGAGAGTTTATTATTTAATACTTACTTACTTTTCGGGTCCGGACTTCAGACCTTGCCACTCCAGTATGCAGCAACGTATATCGCCTTGTCATTCGCCATCATCAGGTCAATCACATTATATTATACTGCTACGATTATGATGTTCAAAGTATGCATGCTAAATTAATGACGGCCCATGACATAGTCCAGCTTCAATTATTATTTCATAAGTACCTACAAATAATATATAGGTACCTACCTATATATTATATTAAATTAAGAAATAGTTCTTGTATTATGAGTACTAATGCAACGATACACGTATTATACATGTAACACCCAGGACAATGTCAAAAAGGACATTCTTCATTTTCTCTGGCTTAGAATTGAACCCGGGACTTCTTAACTCGGCAAAAAAATGATAACGTCACACCGACCGTCAAATTAAATTAGAATGACTTAGTAAATAAATAATCGCTCAATAATACACCTAGATCCAACTCACCGTTGCGAATGTAGGCACCTACCTTGATAAGTACATAATATTATTATGTTGATTTGATATACCTAATGTGTAAGTAGTATGAAAGTCCGTTGGAAAGAATGTCCACCCTACCAAATAAAATGAACATCAGACGTGTAAGTAGTGTACAAGCTATTAGATATAAAGTAAATAAAACAAAACCTGTTAGATAATTTATTTTCCACCCTCCCGAGGGTCGGAAAGAGTTAATTAATAATTTTGCGCTCGTGATTTTGTGTGCTAGAAATAGGGTGTCACGATTGTGTTATAAATTATTCGATATAAATATCTAAATAAAATATTCTTTGAAAATAAAAGAAAACCAAAACAATAAGCATTTCGTGAAATATTACATCACCATAATAAATATTTCGACACAAGCCAGTCAGGTAAAAGCCATTTTTTTTTAAGATAAATTACGGTTTTTAATAATCAAAATAAATACAGTTTAGTTAGTATCTTGAAGGTCGAGTAGAGTGACAACTGGACAAATCGAATCCAGTCTCTCTCGATTGAAAATTTAAGATATTACCACTATTAATTAGATAACCGACCAACTAACATGGATTACTTCATAATTATTATGTTCTGACTGAAAAAATATGTATGATATACCAAGTTAATCGTAAAGTGAAAAACAAAAATAGTGTTGCACAAAATAGTTAACAAAATATCTACCGCTTTCATTGAATTTGGAATGAAAAAAGTATGTAAAGGTGGTTATGACCGTTATGGGCTCTCGATTGATTCAAGTTTCGTTGAATATCTCATTACTGCTACGCAATATTATAGACGTTTTGTTCGGTCGTAACATCGCATCGCATCCCCTATTTGCTCGGTAGGTATCTACTAGTTGTATCATCTAGCGGGTGTATCGCTTTATTAATACTGTTATCTTGTCATATTATATACGGGGTGGTTCTAGCTCCTAGCTATACTTATACCTACCTACCATAAGCTAAACTAGATAATAGCAAGTACCTAAGTAGGTATCTACTGTTCTCAATTACACTCCCCCCCCCTCATCTTTTCATCGCATTGAATACTCAACACCATGGTTCAGAATTAAAAATTCATTATGGATTTATTTATTTTCTTTTTACCTAGATAATAAATCAAAAGTTTTACTAAAATAGCAGCAACGTTAGAATAATATACTTATCTTTTATAAAAGTTGTCTAAAATATGGGTATATTTTCACGTATTTCGTATTTTTTTAAACATTGTATTCCATATTAGATTCAAAACCTCATTTTCTGAAACGAATCAAAGAAATACCAAAAAATCGTGTTTCGCTGATTGATTTGCATACCTACTTACTCGTATAATCCACACATAAATATTTGAGTCCGTTCGTGTAGGTATGTATGTCCTTAATGGACTCTGAATAGTTAAATACTGTAATACTTTTTATACGAGGTCTCATCCTCTGGGCAGGACTTGAGCTAAAAACATCTTAAATATCTTATATATTTTTTTTTTTTATTTTTTTAAAAAAAAAAGATATAGGTATCTGGGTTTTTGTTTAAAACCCAAATACAACCTCATACACCTTTCACAGTAAGCTACTAAAAGCTTGTGTCGTGAAAGGGGAGTTTGCCGGCATCTGGTAACGAACCATGAACCCCAATTGATAAAGCTATTACAGTTTTAATGAAACCATGTCACAAAATTGCCAAGCAAATTTATGAAAATCATGTATTTTCGTCAAATGTACAAACGGAAATACATAGTTTTCTTTGGCGATTTATCTGCGTAGTTTAAAAAGCAACTTTCATATAATGAAAAGACCTGAATGTAAAAAATTAAATAGAAAAAGGTTATTTCGTAAAGGTTAATCTATTTTATATAGTTATTTCGTATGATCAATGTTTTGCTATCAGCCTGTACCAACAAAAACAGATATAACAAGCGATTAAGCAAGTAAGTACGTTCCCAGTTCCCTGCCAACTATAAAACGAAAAAATGTAGGTGGGTACAGCGGGGATGTTGATGGAACGGAATGAGGAATGTGAAAGGAATGGCGGGTGTTTTTGAGAGGGGGAGGACATAGAGAGATAATAACATGATAACTACATGTCTATTTAGCTAAGTATTAGATATATTTGAACATTAACGTAAAAAAAATAATTCGATTAGAACAATTCTACATGACTCAAAGAAGTAATTTATTGTATGTTAAACTAGCAAAGATACACCCAGGGTTTTCTTCAGCCTTTTTTATTGTTACAGTTGTGAACTGTAAAAAAAATATTATCAGTTTCCAGTGAATTAATTTCCAATTAGAAGTAACTATAAATACAACAATACTGAAACTTAATAATTAGGGTTTATTTTGTTAAAAAATATCGTGATTGCTAATGATAAAAAATCCTGATTATGTGAATTAAAATTGCATATTGTTTGACATTTCGGGCTATTTTCATAATGGAGGGCAATATGAGATCAAAGAAATCTATACTGTAGAGTAAGAATACCTAGTAGTACAAAATCCATAAACAATGTTAGATGTTCTTTTAATAAGTACACAGGTACCTAACAGACATGAGTAACTATTTATTTTTGTCTAATATTTTTTTACTCGCATTTTAAAATATTTCCAAGTAGGTATATCAAGTCCGTGAAAAACTGAGAATGAGCTTCTTATCCATTGATCATTTTTCTGTATAACTTGTCACTGGATACGGCCAGCTAAAAGGTAAACTCTTTGAATGGTACAGATATGAAACAGGGACTCAATATGCGGGACGTACCTACCTACCCTTTGAAATGATTCTGGGTATGACTGTCGACTCTCTTCGACTACCCAGACTCATTTTACACTCTTCGACTCATCTGGTTTGGGGAAGTGTGTTTGAATACTGTTGAAATAACGTTAATGCTACAATGTTTGCTTTAAGGTATTCATGGATGTGTGGGTCTCATGGTGGGATTTGCTACGTCAGCCGGGTCCACCGCCCATTGACGTTGTAGGGCAGAATTGCCAAATCTGGTTTAGTTGTAGGTACTTATGGACTTGAGAGAGTTTTAAAATCATTAGTTGTCATTGACTTAAACAGATAAATAGAAATCCTTCGACTCTTAAAATATCAACATTACTGGGAGATGACATCGACTTAAAATGAATCCGTATTAATTAGAAAAAGTCAGATAAATCTTTTTATTAATTGGGGACATTTTAATTGATTTAGTAGGTACTTATATGTATTTTTTATTTTTATCAACCCTATACCTACAGGCACTCAAAGTATTTACCTACAGAATACTTAGATACATTATAACTATAATGACAATTTGTAATATGACATCTTGATTATGATAATAATATTAAGTAGATACTTTAAGGTAGGTAGGTATGTATATAAGTAGTCAATAAGTTTATTATAAAAGTTATAATGAAGATGTATGAAAGGTTTTAAGTGTGTGGTGAATATACCTATGTAGGTACATACTACATACCTTGGTACTACGTTTGTGTAGTGACGTCAGGATCTCCATGTTTTTGATTTATATCCACAGAGACACCGCCCCCTTCTTATCTCCTATGATTCCGTTTCCAATTTGGGCCTCCGCCAGATTCATATAATGGAAAAGTGTTCCGAGAGAACGAATAACTACAGCCCTATATCACTTATAAGAGTACACTAATCATACCTATCATACATACTAAATATCTTATATTTTTTTTTAATTTGTCTACCTGGTATCTCAAATCTTATATTGGAATTTATATTTTGACGTTTGAATTTCTATTGTGTCTCTTTAACTCTTTGCCTCCCATTATGTAGGTACATTTTTCATGCGGTATGTCAGGTTTCCTAGACATCGCGGTCCACATAGGTAGGTACATATAATATCCTTAAATATTATTAAATAATAATAAGTTGGCATTCATTTGACTGATTTTTCAGTAAAATATGAGACTTACCTGTAAGTACGTCAATTCAGCTTTATTGGTGTTCTTTAGCGTTACTTCTCTGTTGAATCGAGTGCCCACGAAATACAAATGGCGTGCCCTCACAACCCTCACTGATGGTTCCCCTCACAGAGGAAAGAAAATGGCGTCTCCATCCTCTTCCCTATTGCATGGCTCCCTCCCACCATATGCATGCACCCAGCACCGCACCGGTATCTACATGTAATATGTATATAACTACCTAATATATAACTAATGCTGTATATACTTACCTACGAAAATAAGTATAGTAGCTATGTACATACAATATAATATATCATGAACTTAAAGATACGGGGTAAGTACCATTGATGCGCTATAAGTAGGTACCTATACTCTACCACAGTTTAAAAGCAGTACAAACTTGGTAATGTAGACTTTTCGGGAGATACCTACTCGCTATTTCGTTATTCGCTCTGTAAGAAATATATTTGATGTGAAATGTGCAAACCATGCAGAAAAATAACATCATGATGTATTGTCATACAGAGTACAGACTATAAGTATAATATTATTATTATTCTAAGATGTTATTTCGTAAACAAAATGCAAAACAACAAAAAATATATACACGCATAGGTATAATGTGAAATTGAAATTAAATATATATCCTTAGGTATTCAAATACCTATGTTACCTACATCAATACAAAAATAAACCTTAATAACAAATAATTTTATTCATTTACTATTGAGTAGCTGTATAGGTACTGCTAATAAACTGTAATTATATAGGCAGTGTAAAAATTGTTAACAGTAAATGCAAAATTGTTGCACTGTTTTGTAAATCAACTGAAAATAATAATAATTTATATAGCTCAGTGTTCTATTTCACGCACAATATTATTTAGGTAGGTATGTGATAATTTTTTTATGATTGGTTAAATACTATACTCAATTTTATAATGGATAAAATAATGTAAATGAATCTCTACTCTAATACTCTAAAATAGTAAATAATGGTACTACCTAATTATTGTAAATTTTATATGGAATGGATAAAAATGTGCTGTCTTTTATGTATGAGTTTTGGACATATTATTTATTTATTTTATTTATTCATTTCAATTTTACAGGATACATACAGTTGATACAAAAAATATTATGGTCTACAACATATTTAGCAATAAGCAAACTAGTGATGATCCCTATATTACCCTTATGTGCTCTACAAAACATACATAACCAAACACAGCAGCATTATGTGGATATTCCTGTATAGGTATTTTCAGGTAATTATTGTACTGATATGTACCTACATAGTAATTATGTAAAAGATATCTACATTATTTAACAAGAAATACAAGTTTTTGCACAGAATGGCAACATTTTTATTGTAATTTTAGTCTATCTATCTATCTGTACCATCACGGCATATCCTACATGTACATAGGATAGCCAACAGATCAACTGCATGTAACGAACATGCAAGCAGTCCTCTCCGTACCAGCATAAAATTAAGACGCTCAGGACGAGTGGCAAACCTCATCGCTGAATTTAAAGTGTAAAATATAATTAGACTTTATTTCTATATTATTGTTGGCAGTGAGTCAAATATAATTGAAAAAACAAATTGTATTAAATTAATTAATTAAAAAACTTATACTTTTTTATACACACTTATATTTTAATTTTTGTAGACAATATTGTTTCGTCTCTTAATGAGACATTATCAATACTCATTAAGAGACGAAACAATATTGTCTACAAAAATTAAAATATAAGTGTGTATAAAAAAGTATAAGTTTTTTAATTAATTAATTTAATATGGATACACAAAAAGTGACGGATTACATTGAAAAAATTGTATTAAGATTGAAATGGTAATTTAAAAAATATATTTAATAAATAATTGTTTATATTAATAGATTTTATTATATTCAAGCGAATTTGCATTTGCAAATTATTATAGACACCACCCTACCTACTTACTTAAAATGCATTACATTTTTAACTTTTTATTCATTTTCATTTTATTATTTGATGCAGCAAATTGATAGGTAGTAATGTTTTTAATGTCGGTATTTAAACAAATATGTTGTAAGATTCTTGATTCAAAAGTTCAAAATAATCATAAGTTTACGTTCGATTTTGTCTTGCGATATTTTTTAAACAATTTTTTTACCATCGTTTATTCACAACATGATTTGAAGTGATCACAGTATTATTATTACCTACCCGGGTTAATTGGAAGACATCGCATTCTAGCTATAAACTCGCCCTCTGTAAATTGAATGGTATAACTAATATTTTTTTGATTCCTTGTATTGATTTGAAATATCGTAACCAATGAGAAGAATAAAATAACTATTATTGTGAATTTATCTATTGTCCGGAACTCCCAACAAGCAGAATGATTATGTACCATTACTTTAGGTAAGTATGATATTGTTTGTGTAAGTAAAATGAATTGTTTAGAATTAAACCCGTTTCAAATGAATGAGGTTTTTGATTGATAGAAATATTAAACCCAACATTTTATATATAATATGTAGGGAATAATTTTCCAGATTCCCGGCCGCCATTCACGCCGCGGTCGTTTATCTGCGAACCGAAATAAATAAACGCCGAAATGAATTGCTCCATTTTCCCTACATTATCCATTTCGCCATTTAATGGGAAAATGTTTTCCCTATATTATTTATTTTTTATTTCGTTCCGCCGAAACCGTTTCGTTTATAAGGCCATTTAAAAAAACGAACGAGAGAGATTTTATCATGGAATCGAATAAAAATAATCTTATGAATACAAAATAAGAATGAATGTTTTTGTGTGTTAGGAATAATATATTACTTGTATATCGGTAGGTGTATACATTTATTTAAGTAAGAAAATATGCCTATTTTGAACCATAGAGATTATTTACCTTAGTGTGCAGGTTCTGTTTTGAATTATTTAAGACATCCCTAATAATCCCAATTACTCAGATCAACCGAACTACCCCTAAACACCCGATATTATAAATATCAATATTAATAAACACAGTAATTAATTTATCACAATTTTTTTTTTCTAAAACTCGAGCGCTTTCGTCAAAAGCTCAGTTTGACATTATCAAGAAGACTGATTGGAAAAAATTATAGATCTAAGTTAAGAAGGAAGAATAGGAAGGAGTTTTATTAAAAAAAATAGTGAAAAACTTTCCACTACTATCCCACCCCCTCCTATTCCTCCTTCTTAACTTAGATTTATAATTTCTTGTTCCAATCAGTCCTCTTGATAATGTCAAACTGAGCTTTTGACGAAAGCGCTCGAGTTTTATAAAAAAATAGTGAAAAATTAACTGTGTTTATTAATATTGATATTTGTAATCATGAATTTTCACTCTAATGTTAATGCACAAACATTAGAATTATCCGATATTAAGTTTGTGTCGTAAATACAAAGTTAGTCTCTATTACGAGACAAATAACTAATATTTTCAATTCGTAACCTAATGTGAATATATTTCATAATTATATACCTATGTAGGTAAAACTTGTAATATTTTGTTCATATCAAATCTTAAGTGAGTACCTATCAATATTCCATTTAGCTTAATTGTACTGTATTCATAATAAGTACCTACCTATCATACTTACATAATAATATAATATACTAGGTACATAGAATAGATGTTATCATGCAATAATATTACAAGCCGCAAAATTAAGTAATTAGCTATTTCCATAATTCAAACTAAAAAGTAATAGAATGCTATGCTAAAAGTTGTGTAAAATGTTGGTAAAACTAGTCAATCTCTCACACCAGTCAACCAGTCCAATTACAACGCTAACACATATTATTTTTAATTTAATACAAAGATGCCTAATAAACCATCTTAGGCACAAAATATACGTAGAAGCGGAACATTTGACAGATTCTAATGATAACCCCAGACAGATTGTGAACCGAAACGTCACGTCGGATGAAAATGTTAATATCACGAGGTTGCTTTCCCGAAAAAGAAGATGATTTTGCAGCAAGATACCACGTAAACCTCAAAACATTATTTAATAATCAATTCAGTTTGAAGTTGGTGCTGCTTGAAGCATTGTTGAATTACTCCATCCATATAATAAATATGGATAGCGTATGCCTAATATACAACACATATAAGTATAGCCTGGTATGAATATGTGATATCACATAATGTAGGCAGATAATAATATATGAACACAATAACATTGAGTATCTTTTATTGAGGAGATAGTTTGCCTAGATTAATAATATTCATTTGATTTTCGTAAGGGAAGTGAGCCCCCTCCTCCCCTCCTACCCAATTACACTTCCCATATAGGTACCTATGTAGGTATCATGTAGATAGTTGTATATTGTATATTATTATTGAAAGCCGTCGTAAAACAGTCGCAGCAATTCACAGATAACAAATAATAATGTCGGATACATTTATTTTATAAGTCACAAGACTGGTATGGGTAGGTACTCACATTAGTCTTAGCTTCATTCTTTTTCTCATCAAGTAAATAAACATTTTATATACTTACTTTCATAGTAAACTGTACTTATCAGTATTGATATATGAGCTTTTCGCTACCCCAGTTTCGATGGAGCGTCCACCATTTACGAGCGATTATCTAACAAAAACTATTTATCAGTTCTCTATCTGTCTGTCTAGTTCTCGGACGCCCGCGCTTCCTCACACCCCTCCTTTCAGCCAATTATATCCTCTTTGTCATTCTCTCCTCTTCCATTCGTTCCACATGATCAAATCATCTCAATTTATTTACACGCATTCTATCCACAACACTCCTCTTGCATCCACTCATTCTTTAATATCCTCATTCCTCACTCTATCACGGAACGTTTTACCAACCATCTTCCTCAGCGATCTCATCTCCACAGCATTTATTGCACTTTCGTCCTTCTTCAACCATGTCCACGTTTCGATTGCATACATAAGTGTCAGTACCAGGATGGTATTGTGCACTAGCAATTCTGGCATGTTCGACACATTGTCATTGCTGACAATGGATCAAAGTGCACCGTTAATCCTAGCACTGGCCACTTTTCTTCTTTCGATATCCTTGTCGCATCTTCCATCCCTCGCAAACATTACTTTATATTATAATATTATTATATGTATTTTGTAGGTATTTGATTTACATCGTTAATGCCTCTAAAATAAGTGAAATTGTTTACGGCGTGAGTCTTTTACATGTTACATAATACATTAAAAAATCTATACAAATCAAATTTCTCATTCACAACACACTTGGAGCAAGACAAGAACAAAACACAAATGGGAATCAATTCATAACATCAATAACTTTATTCAAATCGCAAAATATTGGAGTGTCAGTATAGAATGTCAATGAAAAATATGTCAAGAATTGAAATTAATATTGTAATGATGAGGAGATGTCAAATAGATACAAGAAAAACTATAAGAAATGGTATCTACAAATAATTTAAATGTCATAGGAAATTATGTTTTTATAAGAATAAACGGAGATTGATAATATTATTTTATTTAATAAATTTCGGACATAATCTTGTAAAAATTATAATAGGTAATATCTTTGTAATTTAATTATTAAAATGCGTCACTGCATAATGTTTGGAGACTGAAACATGTCTGAAGGATGAGACTTTGACTTAATCTTGTCTAATTAAAATACTCATATCTAAAGGACATATTATTAACATATATATTTAAATGTATGGTATTTCAAATATTTATTTATGTCAGTAATCTACTGCAATAGTAATAGACCATTAAAGGTCACGTGGTCTTGTCTATGGATTTGCTTTTGCTCGGGGGGCAAACAGTCAGATTGCGCAAATCATCCTTGTAGGATGTTATGCCATAAGAGAAAAAAAAAGAAAGTCAGACATCAAAATAATAACAAAATCGACACTGACAGTTTTTTTGATTATTAGCTATTCTTTAGGCGTTCCACCTAATATTACACCGTAATCGTCTGTTGTGTTGGGATGCCTGATGCCCCTCAATGATTTTTCTGTGACGTCATCCTTTAATGGTCTATAGGACAATACAATTTTATTCTTGTACGAAATGTCTGAATGGTAGAACCACAGTATAAAACTGAAAACTAATAGATAATATGTAATGAAATGCTTTATGAAATGGAATACATATTATAAATGATCAGTGTTCCAATATAGAAATAATATTAGGTAGGTAAGTAGGTACCTACTTCAAATAATATTTATAAATTTTCATAGAATTATATTACTTCGTACTTTAGTACATATAAATCTATGTAAATTTCAATGTTTTTCTCTATATTTGAAAATAGAAATGCATGCGTGGTAAGTATTCCAAATTTTGCTCCATAGAAATAAATAGGAATATGTAAGTTCATAGACAAAGCAATAGACGGTAGATACCTACCAACAGCGGCGTTCCTTCCATAAATGCAAAAAAGCTCCGCATGCCTACTTGATCTTAGTGGGTTTTGGGTTATTGTCTTTGGTTATTGTAATGGTTTCTCACAAAACGACACATTTTAAAATATATTTTTTAATTATGGCAATTTATTAATCTAGGTATCTACAATTAATAAATTGTATACCTGCAACACATGCACATCATTATAACTGTTGATTTTGTTGTTATTGAAGAGCGTATTTACTTATATTATAGACATTCTGCATTTTATTACAGAGTACTCCATGAAATTTTCAGCAATGAATAGGTTTCCCACACTTTGTATAGGTTTTCAAGTGTCCCGTAGAGGAGGGGTGTTCATGCAGTGAGGTATGCCACCCATTCTGAATGTCTTATTCTTATTGTATTTATAACACAGTGAAGATGACTTCTTGGCGACGTCAACTGCTATAGATTTTTAAGACATATGCCTACTTTGTAAATATATAACTAGGATGTATGTATCATAATATGAAAGCATGATCAGTATAAAAGCCGAGTTCCACCACTGCCCACCAACAACTTTATTATCGACTATTATGGAAGGCGAAGGGAAATTTATGAATGGAACACAATTTCAAAATGATATCATGCACCAAAGTTTTCCATCCTGAAGAGACGGAGATGGAATACGCCAGCATTACCAATATGTGTGCAAGAGATAGACAAATAACTACGTGTTATCTTTTGATTTGGTCCAAACATTTTATTTTTGAATTTATCGTTTTATTTCAACGTTTATATTTTATTGCCGCAGTAAAAAATGTAGGCACGAGCAGTAGGTACTTATTTATTTTGTAATCGGTACATAGGTAGGTATATTGTTTTGATTAAATTTTTATACGATATCATCATGCTGTCGGCATGAAATGATTGTTCGCATAACGCGACAGTAAAAATGTATTACGCGAATCAAATAAAATCAAAGTGGTCATTGTAAGCAGGTACAGTATTTGAAATATTTAAAATATCAAAAATATAATAACCGGATAAAAGTATAATACCATATAAATACCTACGTCATTTAACAATACGAGAGAGTACAATATAATAATAGGTATATATACATAGATATCATCAACGTGGGGGGGGGGATATATTTTCATATATCCAATGTATATTACTAGCTAATTCTCAAAGCCTATGCACTTTTGACCAAAATAATAGAGGTGCCCCTATCTAACATAGTACACCATAAGTATAGTAAGTAATAGATAGGTATACCTACATACCACAACCGTTTATTAGAAAGGAACAGCTCTCTACCAATCACTATCTAGGTGGAAGGTTTTTTAAGAAAGTGCTCAGTCTTGTTTCCCTAAAATGTCTTTGTTACTGCCACTATCACATCAGCAGGCATCAGTTGGCAAATGTATCATAATTTATTTACTTCATTTTTTTAATCGGTAATAATGTTTTACTAAAAATATATTCACAATCACATTATTGTATTTTTTTTTAATTTACAGCGTTGGCTACCACAATAGATATGAATTGAAAATAAATTATATATAATGGTAACTTGGTTCAATTGTTTTAGAAACAAATGAAACCAAGCAATAAAATGCTACTGTATTTTCTAATTTGACATTTAGCACAATGAGAAGTCAAAATATTTCTATTGTACGAACACAGTGACGGCATCAACATTTTTGTGTTTCTACAACTTGATATATGGCGATGTTTTTCTTCTAGAATAGTTATACAGTAGCTACAATTGTTTCTCCCACTACGGTTGATTAGTTCCGCTCAGCGATAATGTTTTGTTAAGTATGTTTAATTGTTTCAATGAAACTTTTTGTGTTCATCTTACAATTTTACAACATTATTGTCTCAGTGGCATGAGAAAATGTTGAAAAACAATCCGATGGAATTTATGAAAGTAGTACATATTATTGATGATAAATAGGCATAATATAATAGAAAGAAATGACGATGTATAATAATAATATTATGTACCATTTAAGTAGCCATAATTGTTTGTAGGTATATTAAGTAATTAAGTACACTACATACTAAAACAGATGATACAACTAAATTCTCTAATTTATAGATTTGGAATTTTCAGCTCAGAAACTATTGTAGATAATGTTACGCATTCAATTCTATATATTATCAAGTAAAAACCTACTTCAGCTTTCTATATAATATAATTATGCATATTCATAACAATTATACTAAGCTTTTGTAAATGTGTGTTTTACGTAATTTTATCGTAACGAACATGGAACTTCTGACGTGAATACCTTTATGTATCCGAGATTCTCATTTAATCTATGTATTTACTATTTATCTATATTTATATATTCTATTTATTTATCTATATTTATAATATGACGTGGATGTAATGTCCTAAAATTATTGATGAATTGTACAGTGTCCTTGAGGTGCTTTGGCACATAAACGACATTTTAATGTTGTCGAGTAATAATAATATTTATAAATTCATTACCTACACGCAGAAAAAGCTTTGTTTAACACGAATCTAAAGATTTAGACATACCATTCGATTCAGTGGTTTAATTGAATCTAAAGATTTAAACATACCACTCGATTCAGTGGTTTAATTGAATCTAAAGATTTAGACATAACACTCAATTCAGTGGTTTAATTGAATCTAAAGATTTAGACATACCATTCGATTCAGTGGTTTAATTGAATCTAAAGATTTAGACATACCATTCGATTCAATGGTTTAATTGAATCTAAAGATTTAGACATACCACTCGATTCAGTGGTTTAATTGAATCTAAAGATTTAGACATACCATTCGATTCAGTGGTTTAATTGAATCTAAAGATTTAAACATACCACTCGATTCAGTGGTTTAATTGAATCTAAAGATTTAGACATAACACTCAATTCAGTGGTTTAATTGAATCTAAAGATTTAGACATACCACTCGATTCAGTGGTTTAATTGAATCTAAAGATTTAGACATACCTACCACTCGATTCAGTGGTTTAATTGAATCCAAAGATTTAGACATACCATTCGATTCAGTGGTTTAATTGAATCTAAAGATTTAGACATACCATTCGATTCAGTGGTTTAATTGAATCTAAAGATTTAGACATACCATTCGATTCAATGGTTTAATTGAATCTAAAGATTTAGACATACCACTCGATTCAGTGGTTTAATTGAATCTAAAGATTTAGACATACCACTCGATTCAGTGGTTTAATTGAATCAGCGTTAACAAATTTAGAAACAGTAGGTACTTATAATAAAATTATTTCACTCCCTACATTTTGTGAAAGGTTTCCCACCACATTCCCCAAGATGATTTAAAGCTGAGCTCTTTTCTCATCCAGACTCACTACAACGCACTACTAAAATGCTCTACTCCCTACAATGCGCTACTCACTATTACAATATTCTTTTCTTACAATTTATGTTTTTGCACTTACGTTTTGTTGCGTATTAAAATTCTGAACACTAGAGACAGCACTTTACAACTTATTTATAATAATAACATAACTTTATTTATATGAAGAACAAATTATATTTATTATTTATTTCGTTCCATAAATTTAATGGCAAAGACTTAAAGAATATAGATTAACAAACGGCAGGTAATTATAACACCACAAATAAAGCTGTTATAAAACACAGACAAAATAAAAAAAAAACAAATGAATGGTAGGCAAAAACAGTAGGTACCTCTAAACTTGTATTAAACATAAACTGCAATTACCTAACATTTTTTGTAATGAATTCAATTCTAAGTATGACAAAGTCAATTTTTTATCATCTACGTAGAGTTGCAATTCTAAATAATAATAATAATAATGTCTAACTACCTATCTTACTAATCACTGCCATATTATGCAATTTTTTATCATCTACGTAGAGTTGCAATTCTAAATAATAATAATAATGTCTAACTACCTATCTTACTAATCACTGCCATATTATGCAATTTTTTATCATCTACGTAAAGTTGCAATTCTAAATAATAATAATAATGTCTAACTACCTATCTTACTAATCACTGCCATATTATGCAATTTTTTATCATCTACGTAGAGTTGCAATTCTAAATAATAATAATAATGTCTAACTACCTATATTACTAATCACTGCCATATTATGCAATTTTTTATCATCTACGTAGAGTTGCAATTCTAAATAATAATAATAATGTCTAACTACCTATCTTACTAATCACTGCCATATTATGCAATTTTTTATCATCTACGTAGAGTTGCAATTCTAAATAATAATAATAATGTCTAACTACCTATCTTACTAATCACTGCCATATTATGCAATTTCCTCCGTGTGGGATTGGGAGGAAATAAAAAAATAAAAGATATACACAAAACGTCTAAGGCATGATTAGGGACAGCAAAAACAGTTGACCATTTTTACTAAATGAATTTTCAATCCCCACAGTGACAAATCATTTCCAATTTCTGTTGATATTTCATAATATAATATAATATTATGTACCCATAATATTATTCACGCGTGATTTAAAAATGACACCTCAGCATGATGACAGCGGGGGTACCTACTGAGTGTCGGGGTGTCGGGGACACCCCAGCACAGTACAATATTACATTGTCACAATAGTATAATACAAATTGTATTTGTTTATTTTCAAACATGTCCATATTATTCAATAGGCTTAAATATTGTACACAAAACACTTCAGAAGCTCAAAGATATACCAACACAAACAAACAAACAAAACAAATGTAGCATGCAACGCAAAGACAATACACCATGAAGAATGAATTGTTTACTTTTGGTCCCACGCATGAATTAAAAACGTGAAGATAATTTGACATGATGCTTTTTTATTAAAGACTCAATGTTGTAATAATAGTGATACTAGAACAACTGTAACAAATTATATTTCCCTGTGTCAAAATATCGCTTAACTATAATTCTTCAACATGTGGATAATTCAGGACAAATAATATTATATTGATATAAGAACATAGGCCTACTATTTTTTTTCACGTCCATGTAAGCAAAGAAACATATTTAAATACACAGTTCTCCAAACATAGAATATTTGATGATAGGCAAAAAAAATATGAAAAGATGATGTGGCAATAATAATCCCATGTAGGTATAATATAAAGTAAGAAGGTGCGTCTCTTGCTCTACTCTTCAGCCTTTGTCCATCCTCCCCTCCCGTGCAGGTTTAGCTCTACATAGTTATAGATAGTGTTGGTTATAGTGTAGTCTTTCAATTTCCCAGCAGCATCTACGCGACATGATTTTATTTTCATCCTCACCTCACTTTTATTAGGTAGGTACATAATTCAGCTGTTCCCAACCATCACATACCTGCTGAGCATCATAGTGGAGCAGATGTAGAGCCGAAGAACAAAGTCGAAGACAATTTTTCCTCGATTTTATTGGATAAAACAATTACTAATCATAAGATTAAAACTAAATTGTTTAACTATACTAATTACTTAAATATAAGCAGTGATAAATAAATATATAAAAAAACAGTAAGTGGAGGAATTATTCCAGGTGATGTAAGCGTATGGTACGAGAGAGAAGCTGTTTCCATAGTTTTCCTAAATTATAAAAATACCTTTGTAGTTCATAAATTTAAAACAGTGTGCACAAAAATGAAAATAATAATACTTCCATTAATTAAGTAGGTATGTGTTTATTAAAATATGAAATATTGACACAAACATACCTTCTACATTTATAATTTTCATTATTGTCATATCATTGCAGTATGAGGCTGTACCTCAGTGGATCATTAAACGGCCCCATATTTAAATCGTCCATATTGTTATTATTTTTATTACTTACAAGTAGGTATATTATTTGGTTGTTGTAGCATACTACAGCCTGTACCTATATACAAGTATTTTAATTCAATTTGTATTTTTTCATTTCCACCGATTGATAATACCTACCATATAATTCCCTGAAGCAAATAAAAACCATCACCTTTGTGTATTGTCTCTGGAGATGTGACAGGATTTTGTGTTATTGCTTGGATAGGAGTCGGTAGGTATTCCACTTTGGAGTAGGTATGTAAGTAGGTCTACCACCTAGTAGATACTGGTGAATATGTGGACAGAGGAGCATATAGACACGCAGGTAGATATAGATACCTACTTAGAACCTATAGAACTAGGTAGGTATGCATTTAAATATAATTTTACCTACTATACGCTTTGATACTAAACATGGACTATGTGAGTAAAGATATTTAATAAATTAGATGCTCATTTTCGAAGAGGGCTTATTGCTATGGATTATCTATAACAAGTCTAGGTATTTTATATTATATTTTTTAACAACGTTATGAAACTAACGAGTGAAATCTTAACAGAAGCTGTGTATGTACCTATATTTATTTATACTATAATGCTAGTTTTTTTGAGTACTCTAAATACAATGGTCTTGAAAAAAACTTTTTTATTGGTCTTGAAAAATACTGTTGGCTTCTAGCTTGGGCAGAAGTCAACGGTCTTTCTTGAAAGCATGGCCGATATATGGCCGGTTTCAATAACCAATATATCCGTGACTGTCGATTGAAATCTATGATTTAAAATATAGAACACAATAGATTTCAATCGACAGTAGCGGACAGATAGATTATTGAAACCGGCCAATAATAAGTCTAGTCCAGTGATATGTAATAGGAATAGATATGTAATACAATGCTTTTCTAGGATCCAAACTTGTTGTCAAATATACCATTAAGGACGAAACACTGAAAATCTTTTAATATTTTAAACAAAACCTATTCAAAAATATATCTATGCCTTTCAATTCATTGCATTAGCTATACCATAAACGTTCTTTCTGTCTCTTTTTCGCAGAACGCATTGGTAATTAATGGATGCGCCCCTACCCCCTCAAACATTTCTCTTTACCGTGACAACCCATATATGGATTAGGGTTGCGAGACAAAATTAGGAAAATATTAATTAATTTTTCGTATTTAATATAAAAACAATGAACATGTTACACAACATTTATTTTTATTTATTAATTCTTTACTGTATATTGATTACTAACAATTATGTACATAACAGGTATACATTCAAATCAAATACAATCAATATACAGAGGGCGAGTTCAATTAAGTATACCAACAAATTAGAGAACTAATAATTATTGAAAAATCTTCAATATTACAAAAAAATATTATTTATTTATTAATACATTTTACAGCATGAGAGCTTATTGCATAACAGAAAAACTGCAAAATTACATAAAAAATATTCCATACATTACATAAAAACAACCCTAAAAATACATACCTTAGAAACTAAAGAATACAAAATTACATTAATTCCTAACAATAAATATTCCGACAAAACTGATCAACTTTACATCCATCCAAACATTTGGGTGTTAATCTTTAGGTAAATCAATTATAGAAAATCAAAACTAATTTGCAATTATCAAAATATATGTTATATGTTTTAACTAAATAATATTTTTTTAAATATTGATATCTTAAAAAATATATATACTTTACATTTACAGAATTATCATTAGAATTTTTTTTTATTTATTCTGTATGGATCAAACAGTTTTTTTTTAAAAAAAAAAAGAAGATATATCTGGGTTTTTGATATAAACCCAAATACAACCTTAAGTATACACCTTTCACAGTTAGTGAAAAACTTGTGTCGTGAAAGGGGAGTTTGCCGGCACCTAGGATCGAACCCCGGACCCCTTGTTCACAAGGCCAAGACTCCACCTCCAGGCTACCGACGAGCTCAATTGTACCTTGAGGTATTCTGCCAGACAAGATGGAGGTGAGAAAATAATTAACCCTTTGTGACGCCAATTCAACAATTTTCTAAATAATATGTTATATAAGTTCTAAATATGCCTCAAGATATGGGAAAAATATTAAAAAAAATATAAATGCTTTTTTAATGTATTTATTATATAAAAATATATATGTTGCACGTCTGCAACATTGCCTCATTGTGTATGAAACAATTTAAAACAATTATTTGTTTTATTGTAACACAAACCTACCCCACATTTTTCGCAAATAGTTTGTGTGAATCCGGTGCAATTGGGCAACTTGCATCGGATCCTTTTATCTGCCCAAGCTGGCCAATGACCACATTGGTCTCTCCTTACATCTTTCGGTGGCACATGTTGAGCATTCCCCTTCCTCTTCTTCGCCTGAAGCTCAGACTCCAACTCAGACTTTAGCTTTGTCCCTCGCTGCTTTGTAAGATATTTGCAAAGGGTCTCCACTATTTCGATTCGAAAATCTGCAGAGTCCAGTATCTTATCCGTTCTTCCTGACTGCTCGTGTATTCTTCTGTATAGAAGCCAGGAATTGCACATAATTAAATCCAGAAAATGGTAAAATAATCTCATGTTCCATCTTTTGCTCCTTAGTTTTATTTTGTAGTGACCCATTAAACAATCCAATAAATCCACTCCTCCCATATATTTATTATATTCTGCAATAATAAAGGGCCGTTCTATTTCTATGTATGATTTGCAGGACTTGTCATAACGCTTCACTGATGACACTGGGAGTTTCCCAGCAAAGTTAGACGCTAGAGTAACAACTTTATTGTCCTTCCATGCAACTAGTGACACGTCCACTCCATTTACATCTCCCACATGTTCCTCCGAGAAGCCTCTTGGCTTTTTCTTCATTTCCTTCTCGTTCATCAGTTTACAGTCTGCAATTCTATTTCTTCTGATGGTTCCCAACGACAAAATACCTCTCCTGGCTAAATACTCTACTAACGGCAGAGACGTGTAATAATTATCAAAAAATAGCCGATAATTATTATTAGAGGCTATTTTTCGTGCTAGCCTAACAACGATGTTTGCAGAAGCACCAAGATCGGGTTCATTATTATTTATTTTATTCTCCTGTCCACTATACACTTCAAAATTATAGCAAAATCCACTTACTCCACTAAGTACAAAAAGTTTGTATCCCCATTTGCTTGGTTTGTCAGGCATGTACTGTTTTATAATATTCCTAGCTTTAGTGGAGCACATTTGTTCATCGCAGGACAAGTATTGTTCTAAAGGTATTCTTCCAAAGCTATCATTGAGGTGTTCCATAAGTGGCCTAATTTTAAAGAGTCTATCATAGTTAGGATGATTACGATCTAGCATTTTTGTATTGTCATTGAAATGCAAGACGTTCCTCAATTTCTCAAATCGTTTTGAAGTCATGGTCTCCATGACCGGTCCAAAACCAATTTTTTGAGACCAATACTTTTTCACACTAGGCATGTGTACCACAGACATATAATACACAACACCAATAAATTGTCGTATTTCAAGAGACGTAATATTGACTGGTCTGTTGGCATCATTTTGCACACTGTACAAATTTGTTTGATTTGTAATATGTTCAATCAATTGGTCAGTTAGAAGGTAAGAAAAAATTTGATATGGAGTATCTAATTGCAATAATTCTTCAGGTAAATTAGTATTTCCTAGAAATTGTAGTTGTTCTTCAGGAAGCTCCAAATTCTTTACTTTCCATGTTATATTTTTCTAAAAATAAAATATCATATTCAGAAGAAGCTGAGAATTGAATAATATTTTTAAACAATTGAGAAATGTTATATAACAAATACCTTGGCTTGTTTCCGTCCCAAGTTTGTTGTTGGAACTGAAGAAGTAGAAGAACCAGTAGGTACACCAGGAACAGATTCAGTTGTTTCATTTGAAGATGGTACCTCCTGTGTTCCAACATCATCATTACCATCCTCTTCTAAATCTACATTTTGATCAATATTGACTACACATGAAGGATCTGCTACATCATCATCATCAGAAAAATCCAAGCCATCCTCACTATCTTCCCAGTAATCAATTATTTTTTCTATTTCCGAATCCGTCAATGGCTTCATTTCTGATATAAAATGTTGTACTTAGTACTCTGAGCAATGACGAAAAACTATGCGTAATGACGCGATGTTGCAGAACTACAACAAACATAATTTGGAGGTTATTCACACATATTTTTATTTATATCCAAATGTTATTAAAAAATAGTAAACAAAACATATATAACTTACGTTTTCTTGCGAATGTTCACAATTTCAAGAAATATAATTATGAGAAAAAAACACTTTGAAAATAACCAAAATGCAGACGCTCGACACACGCGACACTTCAAATACAACTATTTTTCTTTACCACTAACGCCATCTAATTACAAATTTTGAACTGCATTTCATACAAAAGGTACGTTGTAGTTCTGCTACATGGTACTAAAACACGCGTGTTAACTTTGTTTAATAAATGCGAAGGGATTATTTACAGTGTTGCACCTCTGCAACATGGCTGCGTAAAGGGTTAAATTAAAAAAAAATTGGACAAAAGTTACAAAATCCGTAAAAGAATAAGTAAGGATAATGTTAGCGGTAACCCTGATTTATCTTCAATATAGATGAAGTTACACGAGGTTGCACAGAAGAAATTAAATAATTCTTTAAAAAATATTTATTAATTCAACTATTATCTAAAAAATACATTTAACTGTGCAAAGAAGTACTTCGGTCCTTTTTGAATGTGTCTCTTTTAATTTTGCATCCTTTAATCACATCTTTACCCATTTTTGTTTAATATTTTTACACTGCATCAAAACGTATCGCGTCTATAGCGGTACAAAACACACTAAATAGGGAGTCGCCACGGCTGACGGCATATGGAGTCAGTGAGGTGGACTCACATTTCGTGCGTTCTCTTCGTATCTATTCTTATAACATATCTCTGGTCTAGTCCCACCACTGATAAGTATATAATAATTATCATAAACAAGGTAGCTAGTAGCTACCTACATACCAGTGACCTGTCAAAGGTTTTCATACTGTGGGTAGGCCCATCGTCAATAATTAATAGGTATAAATAAGTTATTGAATAAATATGAGTTAGAAAAAATAATTCAATTTCAGCTGAAAAACTACATAATATATCATAACAATTCAACCAAAATCACGTTTAAATTTTGACTTAGTTTGCAAATGGCGGACGTCTAGATAGAGATCGCGCAGTGTGTGTTTTGGTTAAAAATGTTGTAGTACAAGATAAAACCCAGCTTTTCATTAGGAAAAAATACTTCAATTTTGTAAAAGCGACACGAAAAAAATGTACAAGCAAATAAGACAAACCAACGAACTAACGGCAAACATAATATAATTATGTAGGTGGGATAATGTAGGTACTACGTAGGTAGGTAGGTATGTATGAGTTGGTGTTAGATATAGGTAGGTACTAGGTAGGTATGTATAAGGCGTCTGTATGTGACACAATGCACCATATATTTTTCATTGTGACGACATTATTATTAAATATTCAACATTCAATCGACACCCCTTTAACATCCCTAAGGATCCGGACATCTGAATTACACGATACTTGACTTCCATTTACACCCCCAACAAATAATATAATTACCGGCAAAATACAAAACTATGCAACACAGTGACAGTTGGTATGTAAGTATCTATGGAATTTCGAAAATTGATATTTAGTCTGTTATACGAATACAAACCTCTTACAAGAATCTGGAAAAAATAGAAAAAAGAGGGTTGTGTATCTGTGTGCATAAAATTGTAACAAAATATATCAAACAAATCAATATCCCTTGCTTTCGAATTTTAATTTGATTAAAACCATTTTTTTTTAACATGTATAGACAATTCACACAGACCAAGCTAGTCCCAAACTGAGATATGAATCTTGTGTTATGGGTACTAACACGACGATACACATATACAATCCACTGCACACATATACATGTAACACCCAGACCCAGGACAATTTGAAAAAGTTCATTCTTCATTTTGCCTTGGCCGGGAATCGAACCCGGGACCTCGTGACTCAAGGCAAGTGCGTTAGCCTCCGCGTCACACTGGTCATCAAAATTAACAATTTATTATACAGCTGTTTTCCAGCAAAAGAATTAAGTGGCTGGTTTTTTTTTTCAAGAAAATGATCATCTGTAGGCCTAGTCAAAACACATTTAAGCGTTACGTTTTCGTTCAAACGCGAACGACGTTGCGAGAACGCGTCAATTTCCGTAGCTACTTGTGTATTTTAGCTACGAAAATTGACGCGTTCTCGCTACCTCGTCTTGTTTGAACGAAAACGAAACGAAAACGTAACGCTTAAATGTGTTTTGCCTAGGCCCACAGGTCTCGAAGTACACGATGCCATAATATAAAAGTAACCAAAAACACATTCTCATTCTTTTGAATTATTGAAACATTCGCAAGTCCCATTTCCTCAGGGATGGTGGACCAATCAAAGAGCACGTATTGTTTCACAAATTGGAATCATTTTTTAGCCAATAGCTAGTCCTCTTCTGGGTATACTGTGTTTCAATTATTCAGTATAATCGAACAGAAATACATTGAAATTGGTACACGTAGATAGCGCCTACCTAACACTGAATATGGAATCAGCTCGAGCACTTAGGTAGTTAGCTACATGGAAGTAGGAGTTTTGTGATATGGAAATGGATCTTTATGGAAAATAATATTAGGTGCATAATAATATTGTTAAATAGCTGTGTGCTGCTAGAGTCAGTATAGAATTTGCACCTATCCACTTAAGCGACACAATCCACTTACATATAAATCCACCCTAAATTAGATTCAATTGCCCAAGAAATGGCATCTTTGTATAGATAGACCTTGTAATTATGATATGCATTGCCAACGTAAGGCAACAAAATATTACCTATATCCTTAACATCAACTGCTATGGAAAGATGGAAGAGGTAGGTATTATAGGTAGAAATGTAGAAATTTATTATCTATCAAACAAATCATATTTATCTTGAACAAAATAAGGTATTTTTCGCATCAATAAATAACATCATCGGCACATATTGTTTTTACTTCTTTGTAACAATGTCAGAACAGTTTTTGGCCAATAACTAAGCAATCAGTGGCGTACGTATTAATCATAAAATAAAATTATTAAGAAAATGTTCAAAACCTCTAATTATCGTAGAGAATATTTTAAGAAATATTACATAGGTAAAACTAGGTATAAAGATTATTTGACATGGGAAATATTTTGGTTTACATATAAAATCTGATTTTTAACACATACGAAGTGTTTATATGTTATAATTATGTACCACGATAGGTATGATTCAATCTCAAAATCTGTATCCCCAGTCGAAGTTGCTGCCAACGTTGTCATGGCGCAAAGCGCCTATGCCAGCCTAAGTCGATGCGTAAGCGTCGGAACAGCGTTGGATAGTAGGTACCTCTCCTGCAAGTGATGCATATCTTGAGATTGAATCATATCTATCGTGATACATATAACATTATTATTTGATACACATGTACAATTGTACAGTACATACAGTAATCTACAGTGTTTAAATTTCTATGACAATTGATATTCTCATGTCTTCCATTATGAAAATAGTTCAAGATGTCAAAAATATGCCACTTTAATTCGAATAATTCAGATATTATTTTATCATTAGCAAGCACGATATTATTATATTTTCATATTTATTATTATTTATTTACCTACCTACTTCCAATTTGAAAATAATTCAATACAATGAAAAATGTTTGATTACGAATCCTGCTACTGCTAAATATATAATGTTTTAGCGAAAAACCTGCCGAGAGGATGAGACCTTTTTATTTTGTCTCTGTGGTTTCTAACTACAGAGTTTGTTAACGACATTATAAGAATGGGCTAAAATATTTATGTGTCGATAGAAAAGTATGCATAGAGGTTTCGAAAAAAGTTTATCACAAAAAAAAATATTATAGGTAGGTATGTAATTTTATTTCAAACAGTGGTGAGTTCTTTGTTTTTTTTTTCATAATACAATAATATTATTGTAATGTATTGGTGTTCTTCTTCTTGCTTTAAGGCAAAGCACCCGACTTCGAGTGGATTATGAATGTATTGGTGTTAACACTGTGAAAATTCATTATTCATTTTTAAATTAATTAATTGCAAAATAAAACACTGTTTGATTTTCGCTGCATATAAATTTTCATTGCCTCGAACGTTTTCGCCTGTACTGATAGACATTTAGTCCTCTTGAAAATGTCTATTAGTGTACTCGAAAACGTTCGAGGCATTAATAATTTAAAGTGAAAATCAAAGTGTTTTTTTTTATAATTAATTAATTTAAAAATCAATAATATTATGTTCTCATTGAATAATATATAAGTAAAATAAAATGGTGCACGACACTGCTTACGAAAAATATCGTTCATGAAGACAAAAGGGACAACCAAGGAGTAAAATACTAATGAAGCGGCAATAAAATAATCACAACCATTCCGACACTGTTTATGACTGTTATGGTTTTCAAGAAATTGTAAAGATATTCTGTAGGTTTTATATTATATTTTACAACATCTCTGTAAACATAAAATTATATTCATCATATTTTACAGCTTCTCTGTACACCACAAATTTCTATAGAGGAGCAAAAACTAACCATAATAATAATAATGTATTATATGACTTTCCTGAGGCATTGTGAAACCCATTCTGTAGATAGAGTCTATTATTCATTGAATATGTGGTGAAATGTGACAAAATATTGTTACATTATTTATTAGTTATAATCCAATTAACTAAATTGTAGTTAATTATAGCTTTACGTAAATATACCTACGCATTGACTCTAAAATATTTTATTCAGACTTAATATTATTTTTTTTTATAGACAGATAGATAATGGATTGGATTGTAACTTAATAAATGTACCTATTTATTAAGTTACAATCCATTGGATTGGTCTGCAACGGGTTTGGATTTTTTACTCCATTCCTCCCTATTTTCAGTTAGTCTCTTTGAATCTACGTATGTGCCACAGTTCATTTCTTTCTAACTCTCAATTAACTCTCCCTCTATACCAGTGGTTCCCAAAGTTAACTGGGCTCCGACCCAACTAGGAAAAAATTCCAATCTTGGGACCCGCATTTTAGATATTTTTCTCCGAACATTGCTCCAACAACATTTTTTTATTCATGTCTTATACCAGCGATGCACAAACCGCGGCCCGCTATTAATATAAAAATATGTCAACACCAGTGGTAATCGGATATTCGGTAAAAGTACCAGATACTCGATATAATTCGAGTAAATATTCTTTAAGAAAATTGAGGAGTTTTTGAAATATTTCAAATTCCTATACCATTTTGAAAATTCGGTGACTCGGGGGTAGAAATTTAAATGTGTGAGCATTTCTAGAAATTAAAACTTTTAAGTGTTAATTTTCTTATAGCGGCCCGTCCTTGCGTTATAATCTTCCCGAGTGGCCCCTGTTCCCTATAAGTCTGTGCGTCCCTGTCTTATACGGTGGCGAATCGTCCATAATGGGGTGTTCACATTTGGCGAATTTTAAAATATATCGCCAGGCGAAAAAACGAAATTCGCCGGACATCCATTGATCGTCACACCATGTTCACACAGTCCACCGATATAGAAACGATCTGTCAGATGCGCTTTGATTTTGACACTGTTTTCAAAATAGCGGACGTCGAGATGGAGATCGCAAAGTGTTTATTTTTAATCGAAAATGTTATAGTAGAGGTTATAAGGCGCCTTTTAATTAAGGAAACAAACGCCACAAACCAACAACGAAGATACCAGCTGTCACGAAGCGGGAAACATTATAAAATGTATAGGTTATAAAGTTTTTACCATAGATACGAGCGCCGCGTACATCTGCGCATGGTCACAATCGGCCGAAAAAGTTAGAAGGTGGTCAACTCGAAACGATATCGCTTCTACTGGTTTTTATCGCTTCAGACTAGCTGTCATTTTGTTCACACGGTTCAAATGGCTGGCGATATTCGCCAAAGTGAGAACACCACATTAGGGCCCACTCAATATTCGCTCACGACCCACTGGTGGGTCGCGACCCACCAGAGGTTCGTGAGCACTGTTAGGGAAACACTGCTCTATACTATGTCACGAAACGCCATTTTTTTAGTATCATTATCATCGCCCTCAACGCTCCTGTCAGAAGCACGCAGTGCAGAAACCAGCCTCCTCCATTCAGAGTGACTCTGTGCCAATCGCGTCACCTCTTCCCACGACAGTTTCTGCGCTCTGATGTCGTTTAGTACGGCACTCAATTTTTTTTAACAAAATTACAGTGGCCTCAAATGTTTGCTAACACGAAAGTAGGATCATAAAATATATTGTTGTAGAATGTAGATCAGGCGTCGGCAACCTATGGCACGCGTGCCAGGCTTGGCACGCGATGGGGTTCTGAATGGCACTCTACAAAGTAATCGCGAAAATAGAATTTTATGTTATTTTTTTAATAAATATGTTTTAAAGATAAATTTGGTATAAAATTCTTCTCCTCTAGAGCCCCATTATATAATTTAGAATTAAGGCGGCACCCTGAATCATATTGGTAGAGTGGCTTGGCACACCACAGCTAAAAGGTTGCCGACCCCTGATGTAGATGATCCCTATTAATCATATCTCTCACTTTTTTTTAATTTTACACGACATTATCTTAAAATGATGACTATTGATTTTTTTGTTATTAATATAGATATTACAAAATATAACGCGTTTTCAAAATAGGTGAATAATTATTATGCCATCAAAAAGAGAGTTTTAACACTATGTTCACACAAATCAATTTCGACGTCGACAATACGTAATATTTTGCTCCTACATAAATACACGATCATACAATATTGCCATCTATGTTTTGATTGATAAAACAAATTCATGCTCCAAACTCACATATAGCGAAGCTACAAACCGTAAATTGGGTCAATATGGGTTAGCTTTTTCTATTGTTTCAAAGATGCCGCTGTACTGTATTCTCAGACTTAAACCATTTTCTAGTAGTCAAACCGTTTTTGACGGTATTTTTGAAATAGTTGTGTGTATATTTTTCAATATTACTAATTGACTGTCTCTGACTATATAGTTATAACAAGATTTTATTTTTTTTAAATTTCATTCGAAAATTTCTTCAATTTTCATACTACATCTATCAGTATTTTTTCCATTCTAATGTGTAATCGCTGCCAGATAGTTGAATTAGCCAGTCAACTGATTGGCTAGGTGGTAATTTAACACCAGCATTCAATTAAATGGCTGACAAAATGTTAAGACAGATTTATCAATCCTTGCGTCACAGTGCCAAATAGAAAAACTAAAATTCAACAATGGGTATTGTTTGGATTAAGCAAAATGTTGAAAGTTTGCCACGTCATTATGATACAAGGTAATGTTGAGCCATTCAATTGAATGATAATATTATCTAACTGCTTGGCCATTTAGTTAACAGTCTTATCTAACTACCAGGCGGCAACATGTTATTTTATTTACTGACCTATCAGGTTCTATATAGGCAATTTACAACAGAATCATATTTTTCTGCTCAAATATACTAATGCATCTATCCTTCAAAAATGATTACTTCCCTTTGACAATTATTGTATCTTCATCCTAATAAAAAATCATATTGAAATGATGAAATGATTCATAAACTGCATAAAGCAGTTATTTGCTGTTTTTTAAATGTACACATTGGCATTCTGGTATCGACACTTATGTACGCATATAAAACTTGGATGTGGTTGAAGAAGGATGAAAGTAGAATAAATTCAATGGAGATGCGATCTCTGATAAGAATAGTTGGTAAAATGTTGTGAATTAGAGTAAAGAATGAGGGTATTAACCCTTTTAGTGCTGAGGTAATTTTTGCATATATTGCATAAATTGAGTAAGGATTTTTTGAAAAAAAAACCTCATTAATTAAATGTGCAAAGAATCTTGAATATTTCCCTCAAATATAGATTGATTTTCGTTATTCTTTCTGTTATGTATAAATGGCATACCAAACTACTCAAATAAAATACATTTTCTAGTGTAACTGTATTTATTAATTTAATAAACAAAAGAAAAAACCAAGAATATAAAAAAAAATTATTAGCAAAAATGTTTCCCCACACAAACCCCATGGACTCCCTTTTTACAGCGCACACAAACTAGCGAAGATCGAGTCACACCTTTTCCTCCTTTATTACTACACACCACACAACGGCGAAGCATCGTCCCTGGTAACTTTTCCAATCCAAAATTTTGTTTGGATCTGGTTGGTGTTTCTGAAATATTTTTTGCCTCTAGCCACTCTTTCTCAATACTTTCTATTATTTGACCTGTAAATTGTAGTCGAGATATTTTTTTTTCTTTTGTATTATGCGAATACAAAATGTACGAATTTAGAACCATTCTTCCGAAGATGTTGAACGTCACTTTCTTCCAAAACTTTAGGGTCTTCCGTTCATCCAAATATACGTAGAGCATTTTATCCGACTCGTCGACACCACCCATAAACTTATTATAATTGTGAATCATACTAGGCTTGGTTTTTTCTACTTCAATTGATCCTTTTTTCTTTTTCGTGGTTATAGGCCTTGTGTTTGCATTTGTAGAAACAAGTAAAACTGGGAGCTTTTTAGATGTTTTGTCCCTGAACGAACATAGGAGGATATCTTTATTTTTGAAGTACTTTGGTACTCCAACATCCGCAGTTTTTGCCTCTTTTGGTAAGTTTTTCCTGTTTCTCCTAATTGTGCCTGTTATGTAGGTGCATTTCTCCAACAAAGCTTGAGCAAGCTTCAGGCTGGTGAAGAAGTTGTCTGTGAATAAATGGTACCCTTTGTTAAAATAATCCCCAATGCTTAGTAATTTTTGTACCACAATGTATCCCAGACCATGCTGGTTTATTTCATTTCGTTCACCCGTTACCTTTGCTCCCTTGTAGCAAAAAAACCCTAAGCAATAATTAGTGATGGAATCGCACAACATCCAAAATTTTATACCCCACCTGTGATGCTTTTTATTCGGTAGGTATTGCTTCATTACCGAGTTGCATTTGGTACCAACTAATGACTCGTCAATTGACAATTCTTGGTGAGGCTGGAAATAGTGTCTGAAGATTTTATTGGCGTGGTCAACAATCGGGGAAAATCTGGCAGATGGATCATAGTCAGGATGGCCTGGACGAGCTATTTTTTCATTATTCACCATGTGAAAAAATTTAAGGATCAACTGGAAACGATCCCTTGAAAACATTTTTTTGAACCACGGTATACTTCTGGAGTTATTAGACCAATAAGAATATATAGTTGGTCTGTTGGTTATACCCATCTCCAATAGAACTGCAATAAATGCCTTAATTTCTAATTCTGTAACTGACCTCCATTTCTTAACTCGTGATTTCGGTTTTATTTCTCTTCCTGAGTGTAAAAATTGTTGGGCGTATCGATTAGTTTCTTGTACTATAGTTTTGATGAGCAAGGAAGTAAAAAACAATTCAAAATATTCAATAGGCTTTTCAATATCGGCAGGTAAATGTTTTGGTCCGGTAATTTCGAAAAAAGTATTAGATTTTTCGTTGGAAAAATCTATATCAGAAGGAAGTTGCACAAATGTATCGGTGTCAAGGTCATCCAAAAGAGGTGACTCGTTCTCAGAAGATTTGCTACTTTCGCTATATATACGCATTCTGCGATTTGTAGACATTGTAATTTCATCCTCACTGTCACTATTATCAATAAGAGAAACGTTTTCACTCGAAGTGTTTTCATCATCACTACTCAACATTTTGAAAGTTTAAAAAAACAAAATTTTAATATTATATTCACTTTAAAATAATTTGAAATGGATAATAACTCGTTGAAAACGTTATAATGTACATGCGCGTGCTAAGACACGTCCGTACAGGTTAATATCTAGAAAAAGACTGCGCAATAGTACTAGCGTCGCAATATCGACGCTGCGCACTTTATGCACATTCATGTAGCGACGATATATCGACGGTTAGCACTGTAAGGGTTAAGAGAATGAGTGGATGTGAGAGGAGTGCTGTGGATAGAACAGTAGTTAACAAGTTGGGTGGTTTGGATATGCAGAGTGATGTATTAATCTGATAGATATGATGAAGACGGTCTATTTATCTGAGAGAATAATAATTTTTATTTTATTTTATAGTATTAGTAGTAAGTGATCAAAATAAAAAGGGATATTTTTTTGTAATAAACTATTTATTTTAAAACATGGCAACAACATCTTACAACATAAATCCTAAGTTTGTTTGTATGACATCACTAGCTTGATAATACTCATCGCAGCTAACCAACTGGGGCTAGCAACACATTCTATCACTTACATAACACATTATTCTTCATACATTAGATAAACTTTTCTCTTTCTTTTCTTTAGAGAAAATATTTGAAAGTGTATGACTGATGAAATAAAAAATAAAGTATTCACACAGATTTTTGATCTTTATAAAAGTTATTCATTTAGTGAATATCAACGATGAATTTTAAAGCACATTATCAAGTAATTTACATATTTTAAATTATTTCACAAGGAATATCATAATAGGTTCTTAGTAAATAACCCAAATAAACCTGAAAACAGTGCGAGTTAATTTGCATATTCACATTAGGTCCATTACATCTCTACTCAATGAGCACCCAGTAAGAATAATTAAGATTAATCAAAATAAGTACTTAGTAGAATACACACAAATAATAATTATTAATTTCATCGTAAGGACATGTTACAAATAAAATTGACAATTATTCTTTTACTTACAATAAGCCTATATATCATAAACGTGTGAGTAATCTATCACAGAAGTTTATATACGCACACATTTCTCCCCGATTGCCCCTAAAGCCACAGGAAGTATAACAGAAAGTACAAGTGTACCAGCTTCTATACACGTATACTGTGTTACTAAGATAGCAGTGAGGTCTTTTTCTGGACAATGCAACTGCAATTCAAAGCCTCTAATGGCAACACTAAACCATTATCTGACTGGAGCTAAAACATATTTGATTTGCAATGTGACATTCAAGATAAAATGAATTATTTGATATACGTATTATAGGTAGTTCTACAATATGTGTAGAAGACTGATAATTGAAACATATATTTTTTAAATAATATTGTGACAACAATCTATTTGGTTTTGTCAACTGTAATAAATATATTATTACATACAATATCTGTTTGTTGTAGTGAGTATAGCATATTAAATAATTAAGACCATAAAATGACGACACCCTTATTTCATTAGAATTCAGAATAAAATTCTAAAATTGCTGCAAACAACTGTTATTTAAATAAACTAAAATTACCCAACTCGTGTTCGGAAATATAAAAAATTAAAAGGCTTCATAGAAAATATCTTCAAACTCTTAGTGTTGAAGAGAAAATATAATTTAAAAAAATGTAAATTTTATTTAAATAATCAATTAAAATAATACTAATTAGCTGTAATAAAACTGTCACACTTTGTAGAAGACAGAAATATCATAATATAATTATTCAAATTAAAAATATATAATACACTTACAATAATAAACTTAATAAAAATTTATTTAAATAGATCAAAATTTTGTGGAACAAGTTTCACTAAACATTTATAAATTTGACTCTTATAAATTATAAAAAAGAAATAGTTACATGTGTCAAATAAAATAAAATGAAATCCAAGTACTCAATATTATAAAAAGATATATTTTATGTAAGTACTGATTCATTCATCTTAATGAATTATGAAATTTATTGTGTCAAATATGTTTACATATATAATAAAAATAAAACAACTTAAAATGTACATAAGGAAACATAAAAACATTTTTGGTTAGACCAAACAAATTGAATATTATATACATATATCGACGTTGATTTTGTAAAACTCCATTATATCAATTAAAGTTGTTATTGAAAATAAAAGTTGACAATGTCATCAAAGGTGAAATTAAAGGACCAATAAAATCCATTACTATAAAAATATTCATTAGAACTAGCAGGTAAACATACCAAACCTTACAAATTGGTTTATTGGTCCAAATAATTGTACATGTGAAATGAAACCAAACACAACATTGCAACACATTGCAAGAATTTCCAATCGAAGTGGGAGTGCACCAAGGGTCTGTCCTCAGCCCGCTGCTATTCATAGTAGTCATGGATTATCTCACAAATCAAGAAATTAACAGTACCATCAAGACGTTGCTTTTTGCAGATGATGTAGTGCTGATATCAGATAGCCATAATGATGTGCAAAACACCTTAGAAAAATGGAGGCAAAAACTAGAGGACAATGGTTTAAAAATCAGCAGGAAAAAGACTGAATATTTGCACCTACCATTTGAAAACCCAAATGCGATAACCCCTACAATAAAGCTTGATGGGGAAACATTAGTGAACTGCGACTCATTTAAGTATCTGGGTTAATCCACAAGGATGGAGGGTGTGCAGCAGATGTGGATCATAGAATAGGTATGGGGTGGTTGAAGTTTAGAGCAGTATCGGGAATTTTATGTGATCCTAAAATGCCAGTAAAACTTAAAGGTAAAATATACCAGACTATTGTCAAACCGCGATAATGTATGGCTCGGAATGCTGGACTCTTTATAATACGTTCAACAGGCAACTTGAGACGGCAGAGATGCAAATAAAGATGGTGGTCAGCAGGCTTATCATTAAAAGATAAGATAAGAAGTTCACGCATTCGTGGTAGCATGGGTGTGACGGACATAAATAACAAACTAGAAGAGAGGCAACTAAGATGGTATGGGCACATAAGGCAGAGACCACTGGAACACACTGTAAACAAAGCTACGTCAGTAAATCTCCCTCGACATCCATCAAGAGGGAGAACAAAGAATACCTGGATGACACAATGCAATAGAATCCTGCGGAGAAATGGCCTGAATGAAGATGATATAGGAAACAGAAGAACGTATAACCTCAGAACGAGAAGAGCCGACCCCAACAGCCTTCAGCGGCAATAAGTTGGGACAGTGCCAGGAAGAAGAACAACATTGCAACACTATGATTTTAACGTTTACAAACAAAATATAAGTATACACATGTATTTGACTTATAGAACAACATTTTATATCATTTGCACAGTGTACACAATTCCAAAAGATTTAAATTATTTGTAAAAAAATAATAATTAAATTATTATATATAGATAATGAAAATTATGTGCATACAATCCAGAGGAAGAAAAACGAATTGATAAAAGTAGAAGCACGCAATTCAATAGATAATATAGCAGGATAATATATAGAACATAGGTACATGAAATAATAATATATTGTCATTTTGAATAAAGTTAAGGAATGGTTAGTTGATAGGTAGTATAGTGTAGTATATAATATGTATAGTAAATGTGTAACCATCATTGCAGTATATACACATTCCTAATACATTCCTAGTACAGTTACCTTATATTAATATCTGTAGTAGTTTGGTTTGAAGGGTCCTACTTTGTTTAGGCCTAAGTATTTAGCTTGTTCATCTGTGAGTTCCGTGAGATGAGCGTCAAATGTTGGCAAGTGAAGACTTGCCACGTACTCATCCATTTTTTTTGGCAGCAGATAAACATCAGCCTGAAACACAACAATAGATTCATTATTGTGAGTTAAATATAAAAAGCAATAGTCAGACTTAGTCAGATGTGATAAGCGGCAGGTAAGGGAGAGTACCTTGTATCTATTTGATGGAGCATTGAAAAGTTCTATAAGGGCCAAGGCTTGTGTAGCAGCTGTGATAGACACCACAAAGGAAGGCAGAGAAGAGCATGACAAGTTGGCTAGACGTCCTTCAGCTAACAACACAATCCTCTTCCCATTCTCCCATATCACATGATCTACCTGCGTATAAAAACAAATTTATATCATTATGTACATCTACCTAATAAGCACACTCATTCAGATAAATTTATTAATGTCTAATCCATATTCAATAAATAAATAAGCCATTTATTTGATAAATAAATTTGTATAATTGGAACAACATTGAAGTTGCACTATTTGCATGGAATATAAATAATTTGTGATATAGACTAAGTTCATATAATGTTTGTGTATCTATTACTTATAATATAGAATTTAGTAAGTTTAAACAAAGTCATTATTTGTATATTGTATATACCTGTGAACGAACTTTCTCCCAAACCAAATCTGGAGTCCTCAAGCTGTGCACATCAATTTCTGTATTAGAATGTCCCATGTTGCAGACTACACAACCATTTTTCATCCTCTCCATATGCTCCCTGGTTACTACTCCTTTGTTACCGGTGGCAGTTATCACTAAGTCTACATTACGAATCACCTGGAACATGACCAACAGAAACCTTCAGTAAAAAAAAAACCATGATAGTTATTGGTGCAAATCAATTAAATTTAGGACACTCAGGATTTTATAAATACAACTTAAATTTTTGTAATATAATATAGTTTCTAACCATCACAAGATATGATATGAAAACTCACCTCATTTAACTTAACTACTCTACAGCCATCCATGGAAGCTTGGAGAGCACATATTGGATCTATTTCTGTTACATAAACCTGCAATAACATAGAGAAAAATATTCAATAAAATATATTAAATAAAATAATTGGCAATAAAGACAGTACGACTAAGAAATACTCACTACACATCCTAAAGCTCTGAGAGCCTGACAGCATCCTTTCCCTACTTCTCCATATCCACAGACCACAGCTTGCTTCCCACCAAACATTAAGTCAGTACTTCTTTTTAAGGCATCTATTATGCTTTCCCTGAAATACAATGTCTTTTGATTAAGTTTTGTGAAATAAAATAAATAAATGTAAATGTTTAAAGTGTAAACATAAATAAACTATACATACCTACAAGAATACAGATTATCAAACTTAGTTTTTGTTACTGAGTCATTGACATTCATAGCTGGAACACAGAGTTTGCCCGCTTTGCTCAGTTGATAAAGCCTGTGGACACCAGTCACACTCTCCTCAACAATGCCTGTAATTATAATATAATATTGTTAATAACTTACATTATTAACACTACATACAGGATGCCAAATTATTAACTGTATCAACCGTTAATGATCAAATTGTCAAAAAATTCAATTTGAATATTATCAAGAGAGAACTATATGTTGAGACCTTTAATTTGTTTAAATGCTGCGGGATGTTTCTTTAGCATGAGATGTGTGGCGTCACCTCCGTCGTCTAGAATCATATTGGGCTGCCATCCATCTGCTGCTATACACCTGTCTATACACCACCAGAAGTCTTCCTCTGTTTCACCCCTCCATGCAAATATACTGTAACCTAAACACAACGTGCATATAGACTTTATTAACCCTCTGCAACTGAGGTGGCTTTTTAGTTATTATTCTGCTGAGGAGTGGTCTGACAGACACTCATTTTAAGTTCCATTATTGCCATTATTTAAAAAGTTTTGATTATTTTTTTAGTTTTTTGTGAGTATTTGACATGTATGCAGACACCATTTGAAAAAATATGGTTTAAAAAAAACAGATATTAGAAATTACAAGATATTTATTAATGCTAATAAAAAATCACCATTTTTTTGAGAACAATTATTAAAAATTAATTAAATGAAAAAAACACATGAAATAAAAAAAGTAAATAGAAATTTCTTTTCTGTTAACTTTTGTTAAAATGTAAAAAAATAATAAAAAAAATCGTTAGAGCGGTTTCTCTAAAAATCGGCTTCAAAGTACGTCCTCTCAGTCCTGGTAAATTTGTGCCGAGCATTGTAGGCAGACATGTTTTTTGCATGCATAACGAGTAAATTTTGTCTTCCTTTCAATTAAATCGCACTCTTTAATCTTTCTTTTCAATTCACTCGTAAAAATTCTGCACAATATTCTTTCACACGATGTCCCAGATTCGTTTTGTTGAGGGGCAGTTGGGAAATCTCGTCCTAAGTCATGATTGCGCAATTCTCTCGGCAATTTTTCATTATACACCCGCTGTGTCATAATAGGAAGAACAAGTTCCTAGCAAGGCCTCAAATGAAATTTGCTCTCCATTTATTGAAAAAAATTTTTTTTATTGAAGTGATGTTAGGTAGACTATGAATTTACTGAGGTGATGTATGTGAGACACTATGAAAAAATTACTATGTTACTGACGTTAGGTCTAACAGACCCATCATTTATTACTGACCTGAGGTATATCAGACACCTATCAGCTATAGATCCACACATGTACTCACGACGGCCGTCGTTACTGTACAGATGATTAAAAGAACAGAAATTAGGAAGCTACTGAGCGAAACGGAAAGATAGGACTCAAAATGGCAACGTTGTTGCAAAAAAAAGATTTCGCGGTGTCTGACAGACCTCACGTCAGTTGCAGAGGGTTAATTGCATACACAAAGAATAAAACTAGATGTAAAATTACTGAATTTACATAGTCTTCTTCTTACTGCTTTTTTGCTTCCTCACAAGCAAGCAAGCTGATTTCTTTTAAAATGTGACATTGCCAAACATAGATTATTAGATATGTGTGTATTTACCTGCTTCAGCTAATGCTGCCGCAACTTCGTTTTGTGTAGAATAAATATTACAGGCGGCCCAGCGCACTTGTGCTCCCAGGGCTACCAGAGTCTCTATAAGGACGGCTGTTTGTGCATTTATGTGTGTGCACCCTACAATCTGAAAAATTATGTGACATTTTCAATTAACCATTCATCAATCTCTCAGGTACTATCAATTCACAGGTTCTTCAATTGCACTAATTGTTAATGTGTTGGTGCACGCGTGTAGTAGAATTCCATAGTGAGTTGAATTGAAACAAGTGTTCCTTTCTACTATAAATTATATTATTGATCATGAGAGCGACGTCTTTCCACTTGTAAGGTCATTACCAATCTGAGATTTATAATTTATAAATCAATAATTTACAGATGAATGAAAAACTTCAAAAATCTCAAAGAGTTAGTATTCCATCTCACATAAGATTTATTATGTGGATAAGTCATTGCTAATTGTAACATTGATATAAAAATATCCCACAAGTGGGGAAGCCATCAGATCAGATCTGTCCTCTCCGCGCCATAATTGAATTAAGACATTCAGGATTGGTGGCAAACCTTATCGCTGAATTTAAAATGTAAAATGCTTTTTTTTAACACCCGCCTTTTACAAGACACTCTAAAACTTTCAAAAAAGAGTGGGAGACTAATTCTTTTTCGGGTGCTCCATGGAATTGAGGCAATACAAAAAAATAATACGTAGATAAATATTACATTTACATATAGTGATTATAAAAACAATTGTAAGTGCTAAGTGGTAGGTATATATCCTCCCATTTTATAAATATATTTTTTCTGTGTTTTACTTTTGTGTTAGTGTTTACATATTTTTTATTTGCATTTATTGTTCTTGTTCTTACCTATTTGAAATTATTTGGTGGGTAGTATGTTATTTCTCTTTTATATATATATATATAGGTATATTGTTTTTCTCTATCTATGGATTATTTCATTTTATGGAAAATATATTATTTTTATTAAAAAATAATATATTTTATGGGAGGGGGGTGCTTATGGGAGGGGGGTGCTCTGAGGAAGATCTATGGCGAGCTAATGACAATGCCATTTTGGCTGCGAACTACTGGAGGGACAGAGTATAGATGATTATGGACACGGAAAGTAAGTAAGTATTTCATTTTATTGTTTTGTTTTTATTTTATTCCTTGTAAAGGCACACTGTTAGTAGTGTTAGTTATGTAAAATAAAAAATAAAAATTATTGTAAGTACCTTTGCATTTTTTAAAGGTTTGTCTTCAGAAGCTCTATTTCTGAGTGCCACAATACCAGGCATTTCTTGTTCCGCTATCTCAATTTCCCTCCTACCAAATGCATGCTGAGCAATGTTCCTTACGCAGAAGTCACTGAAGCCTGAAGATGATTTCTGTTGTTTTTCTCGTGGTGACAAATCATCCTCAGAAGAACTGGACCCTGCAAATAAAAATATGTATGTAATTAACTTTGTCTCTGTAATACAGAGGAGATATGATCCTGGCTGCAAATAAGTAAAAATCTATCAACTGAGATTAAATGCGGCCTCTGATTGACTGAAGTCAACTAGCACGATAGAGATTGCTGTGAGAGCAAATTCTATCAACTGAGTTTTGCATAGAAATTGCTTCTTAATATCACCTTTATATAAAATTAAAAAAATGTATTACTACTTCATTAGACAATTTGCATGTTTATTACACAGAGTTAAGTTAGGTGGCTACCCTATTTGTGCGAAAAACTGTGATGGTATGAATGAAACAGTTAAGGGATTTTTTTGGAAAATCTATCTATCTATCTAATTGTAATGTTTTATTTTTAAGACTATAAGAGATAACTACTACTTTTAAACATTTTTAGAGATCATTTGATAGATGATAACCATTTATGTTTTATATATATATATATACCCAAGTTCATAGAAAATATACATATTTAATAATGCAATACGTACTATGAAAAGAATTATGATATTATTAAAAAAAAAACGATGGTGATAAGAATGGTAAAAGGTGTATAAGGTTTTAGGGTTTATAACAAAAACCCAAATACAAAATTTATTAAAAGAAAAAAACAAATACACCTAAAACATCCTCACAAAAAGTAATATTCTTGTGTTGTGAAGGCGGAGTAGGTCGGCAGCGGGAGGAATCGAACCCAGGATTTCTCAATCGAAAGTTTTAGATTATGCCATCAGACTCCAAAACTTACATATATTTTTGAGATGGCATATATTTGCGGGTGCTTTATTAGGGTTAATAATACATATTTAACATTTAAGACATTTAACATCTTCAGCTGAGCCATGATGCCCATGATTAATATTTAGTAATATTTTATATGACCAATAAAGTGTAGGTACGCAATATTATCATTATCTATAGTGTCACTGTCTCACAAATAGCAGTAGGAAGATATAATGACTAGCAAGGTTTTGTTTGATAAGGTAATATTATAATTTAATTTGCCTTCGTGTAAGTTACGGGAACAGTGTTTGTGTGAGCTATACAATAAAAATAATAATAACAACATTATGATATGATACGGAGGATAGGATGAAGTGAGTAGCTATATGCGATACAAATAAATATTGTGTAGTTATCAATAGGTAGGTATATTACTATGATTACTCTATCCTCTTCAGTCTCATTATTCATAGATTTGTGGGAAAGGGATATATATAGTTAGATATTAATAAATGGAAAAATAATATTAATAACAATATGATGCAGGCTTACTTAATTAAATACAATAACATGGAACACACATAGAGCACACACACATAGGTAGACCGATATACTGTATATTATAATGTTTCTGCGGACAGACTCTAAAACTATGTTCATTTTTCGTAAATCAACACTTAAACATACTGTTAGAATTTGTTATACCCTTTTTGATAGTATATTCAATTCATTTATGTTAAAAACTCATTAAATATATTTTGTGATTTCCATGAAAAAAAATATGTCAAACTTTTGTCAAAACAAACCACAATAATTCAAGTTGATTATTATTATTATTTTCGTATAATGTTGGCAATGCACTCTTGTTTGGAAGATACAATCATAGATTTATTTATTCATTTTACAATATTATTTATCAAATTAAATAGGTTAATCAGAACAAATGTGAACAAAATCAAACATCATTCGATACCTACACCTTATCATCCTCTGAACCAAGCAGATAGCTGATGCTAAGTCCTTGAGAATTTAATCCATGCTATTAAGCCACGTGGATCTTGGACGTCCACGCTTTTTCACACAATAACTCAACATTATATACCTATTGTAATTATCAATTATAATATCATTTCCATCATAAACATCATACCTATCCTAATATTCAATAATCACTCAAGATCATAACACTATTTTTGTACACGAAATTTTCTTTGGTTTGCTAATTTGTTAATGTAGGAACAAAATATTGAAAAAACTAAAGCGAAGAAAGTCTTATCAGGCGATAAGTAATATTTATAGAAATATTATTTAAGTGTTATGTAAATAGTACAAAATGTTCTTAAAACATTGAAATATTGAAAAACTTTATTTATGTTTAATACACACGGTGAGTGTCATCTATAAACAATGTAAATATGTAACTATTTAAGTGTACATAGATGTATAGATAGCGATACGATTAGGGGTCACACTGATTGGCACATGAATGTGGAGGCAAGTTTGTATGTGAATTACAAAGCTCCACAATAACAAGGAGAACTGATATGATTTGACTGATATGATAAACTGTAAAATTAAATCCATTTGGAACATACACATGTTTACACTCACATTTACATTTATTTATCTAACACTTATAATTATTATATTTATCTAACAATCTATCAATGATAAATCTGGCGGTGGATTGCCTGATACATACATGCCACATTTATCATTATTTATGTATCTATTATTATTATTATAAATGGAACTCTAAATCGAATAATAAATACTTACATCGATGCGACATTTCCCAGTGAATTAAAAGTCAGCAGTCAGGCCTCAGGAAGAAGTAGTAACGAATATGAAATGTGTATCACAATTACTATTACTGAAGAGAACCACCAAAAAAAAAACACTCACACTTGCTTCAGACACTGATACCCAATAATATTGTGTATTGAGCTGAGATGTGTAGCAATCCAACACTCAATACTCACATATTATTATTATTACTATGCTATGTACTCTTACTGTATGTAGAAGTGTACTGTGTATCGTACTACTGTACTCTGGTCCACAACTCCACACAACTGACTACTTACGCTACAGAGTTTACAGCGCTACGCACACACAGATGATTGTCATACGAACATAATAATATCAAACATCACTGCTATCTGGAAGTCTTGTTTGTACTGCTACAACTGACATCTTATTCCGTCACTGACCATAAAAAATATTACGAGCCAACTATTTAAACATAAGGAGTTATCTGAAAGCAAAGATTTGAACAAATAACAGGCAAGAACTTTTGAAAAAAGAAGCAGAAACGTACGAGAGCGTATTACGGAATGTAAACAAGAGAGATATGTAGGTATACATATATATAAATATGACAGTAGTACCTATCTACATATTACCATGTTATACTGTTATACATAATATTCCTAATCATAGATATCATCACAGGCCACACTCTAATCATGATTATAGTGCAGTGCAGTGATAACACGGAGCGAGAAGGAAAGTCGAGAAATGTGAGAGAGCCGAAATAAATATGCATGTACCAGTACCTACATCCACCTATTATCAAAGTCAAAATACGAAAAGTACTTATACTAGGCAGTCACATTGTAATGATTATAAGATGATTCGATAATGCAAATTATATTGATAGCAATTTCAAATACCTATTCATAAATTAATTATTTAGCTATTTTACTCTATATATATGTTGACTCTTGTGATGACATAAACTAAAAACATAGTATCTGCACTTATCCTATAGGTACCTACATAATAATTGTAACAATCGGAGATTATCTTCGACCACAAAGGTCCCACGTAGGTTATGCTCGGTAATTGAGTATTGAATAATTATAGAAAATCAACCACAGCACTAATTTAATTACTCTCTCTGTGATCATGCAATCGCATTATGGGTAGGTAGCTATAAAATATTTAATTAAAATACACAATTTGACATATTAGTCACTGCGATATGTTTGTATTCTGAAATATCCGGATTCGGATTATGAAAAACAACTTAACTAAATCTGAATATTATACCTACATGAAATAATATCACATTGTGTGTATTATTATTGAGTCCCTATTGCTAGTGTATAGTTACCTAGTTCTGTTAATACAATGTCATAGCGAGTGACGTCAACATTTGGTGCACGGCCAAGAGATGGCTAACGACATTATGCGGGGAATAGAGATGGCATAATATTTACATTAATTTTGTATAACATAACGTACTACATTGTCTATAGAATCCTCTGCCCACTTTCTCAAGCCTCAGAAAACATTTTAGTTAACCTCCTGATAAGAACCACCCCACCGCCACCCTATTAAACATTCATCACATAGATAAATATAACGTAGGTACTGCATTATCATCACGGATATGATGATGAACTTAATTAAAATATAGAGACTGGCTCTAAGAGTGTTGGACCAGAAAAAAACAATATTCTAACAGTATACAAATAGGTATATTCTCATCAATGCAATGTTTTATATATTATTTATATAAATTCTCATAATAACGTAGACGCATTCTATTCCAAGAACAAAATCAATCATACAGTTAGTGAAAGAAAAATTAATAACGAATAAATGAAAAAAAGAGGCGAGCTACCTCACTGACTAACTCCCACTACACTCCTCATTAGCCTCTTGTTCCGCTAGATAATCTTAATCCATAAACATAACACCCTGGCGCTGCTTTCCTCTCATCCCTTTACGAAACGTGTTTCAAATTCTATATATTTCAAAACTGCTTTATCCAGAAACGAGTCAAAAGAAAGTAGGGTGAGAAACACCAAAACAGTATTTTAGTAGGAACATAAGAAGAACAATGGTATTGTCGTCCAGGGTAAAACATATATCCAAATAAACTTGTCTTCCCGTATTTGTACATTTGATACAATGCACAGAAAAAAACTATAAATAAATTGATTAATGGCAGTTTCGACTGAGTAATAATAATAAAATATTATAGACAAAATAAATGGCTATAATTTAATTAATTAAAATGAATAAACACGTAAAACAGATTATTTCCCCATTCCGAGATAATTATAATCTAGATACGGCCAATCGGTGGACACTGAGTGCCAAAGTACTACGGTACTCCAACACAATAGTTATAATAATATAATCTGTAACAATGGTCGAACAAATCGGCAATACCTACAAAATTAAACCGGAAAATGTAATTTCAGCATTCATAATTTTTTTTATCAGGTGAACCAATATAAATCACAATTACATTAAACACATTTCCAGGCAAAAGTAGGGGAGAGTGGTATCGAAAGTATCAAAATTGACATTTTGATTTCCAGACAAATTATTTACCTACTGGTAAAATTAAATGATTTTTTTTATATGAATTGTTCCACATATTTAGAAGGCATGTACATAGTAAAAAGAAGACGATAAGTACAAAAATATTGTATTATTTACAAAATTAAAATATCGGAAAACTGTTACATTTGACACCCATATGGTGTCAATTGTAACATCCATGGTGGCAATTGTAACAGTGAAAAAAAAATCAAATGTGAATAAGAAAATTTAAATGATATTCAATTCAATTGAATTTAAAATATTTTAAATAATGCATAATTAAACAAACACAATATAAAAATATTATTACCTACATACATGGGAATATGTATTATAAATGGGAATATGTCATTTTTGGATACTTCATAATAAAGTTTCGCTGCTAGTTCACAGTAATTAGCCAGTTTTTTTTCCAAATAATTCGAAAACACTCTGTTATGAGCTCTATAACCAAAAGGTGGAGTGAAATTGCCATTTTTGTATTTCATGTATCTATGGAGAGGTACGTGAATATCTCGAAATATTTTTGCCGCCTTTCTGACTGAAATATTTTCTTTTTTTACAAAGTTAATAGCCTTTTCAAAAAAAAATCTTTCCATGCCGTTGCCCTACTCGTTTTTCTTTCCCTAGGCTTGACCATTTAAAACCTAGAATAACAAAATTTGCTTAAAATATTATATGTGTAACAAATGATTCTCTCGAAGGTGTCGGTTGTAACATGTTACAATCGACACCATTCGTGGTGTTGCAATTGCGACCATGCGTCACATTCACCTAATTTTAGGTTATATTTTAGAATATCAAAAAAGACCCAAAAATATACACATTTCATATAAAAAGACAGTATTATGTATACTTATGAATATTTACACACTTGTAAACACGTACGATTACACTGATATCAATGTATAACTCTTGGATGATTTTTTTACTTCACAATGCTAAATTCAGCAATCACCCATTGTGTCGATAATGTCAAACTGACCGAAAAACAAAATGGTTTCCTTGATGAATTTCGATCTCGTCTATCAGATGGCGCTGCTTGTATGAACGAACGATGAATACTTAAAAAATTAAGGCGACTGTTAAAATCGACGCCTGTTACTTTCGACACCACCCTCCCCTATATGTGACGTCAAGTAGGTACCTACAAATAATGTAGTAGGTACATACATACATACCTACATAGTTGTATAGACTGAGGCAGGAATGGCTGAAAGCACGTGAGAAACCAAAAATACAAAATCTACAACCTATTATGTAGCTATTTACGTTGTTATGTAGGAAATAGTTGACAAATTTCAGCATTCGAAGATGATGGGTTTGAGACACATGCTGGACAATAAGTAGGTAGGGATAGATTCTCAATCGTGGGAATGTAGACGAGAGGAAGTTTCCGTCTTTGTTTAGGAAGTAATAAATTCAGAGGATGTCATTTAATTTTAAGAAGCAAATTTGATCCGTGTATTTTTTTTATATAGTCCAAATTTTGGACTTGGTCCGGTCATAAATATCAAATTAGACAGCTACCAAAATTCATGCTAAAAATAGACCAACAAAAAATACCCTTTCGGGGAATTTTGAACGAAGGCCACACATCGAGGCCATTAAACTGAAGATTTATGGTAACAGTGGCGTATCGAATTTGGTAGTGGGAGAAAAGAATCGTGAAATAACTCCGGATATAAAAAAATTGAAAAAAAGGGTGAGATCGCGAGTTATCATATGTAAATTGTCTGTTCGAATAAGCAGATCAGTAAAGGGGTAAATTAATTTCGAAGCGGGGGGCATTGTTTTTCGAATCACTAAGATATTTCCTCCCTAGGGGTTACCTTAAGCGTGGAGAGGGTGAACAACGACTGCTCCTGAAAGCTTGGAGCGGTTATGAGAGAAATCGGTCTGGAATAAATAAAGTTGAAAATCGAAATGAATCCGACTCGTAAGTTGGGCCACTGTGAAATTGCCGCCCTGGCGCTATGAACAATACATGGGGTGTGTCGAAGCAGGGCGGGGTCAAAAATCGCAGCTCTTCCAGGAACATATGATTCCGAAACCGAAAAACAGGTCCGTCGGTAGAAAAGAAAAATTACGAAATGGACGCGGGCAGAAGTAAGAAAGACATTTCTTTAGGAAAAGTGAATAAACAAAAAAAATAACCACGTAATCGTTTCATTAAAATGACCCTCGTACATTCCTTATGTCGATTCAAATTGAAAATGGAAATTAGACGAAGTAGGTATCCGGTAATAATGTCAAAGGGCAATGGTAGAAGAAATTAACTTATAACATAGCTGCCGCGACATTCGGAGGAGATATGTGTTAAGTATTGAAATAACGAGGTTTTAATTTTTTCGCACTATTTTATTCCCGCACGGGGCAAGAGCAAAGCGTGCCTTACATTGGGGGACCGACCCTGGAAACGGGCTATCGGTAACAATCCAGATGTCAACGAATGCGAAGCGTTAATTGGATAATGACGGACCAATGACATTATGGGTTAAGGGCGGTTACATAAGATTTTTTTGTCCGTGATTTGGGTAGGAGATCGATAGATGAGTTAATAAAAATCATTTGCACAGCGATTCCTTAGTCAGATTCCGAATTTCGCTTTCGAGAGAGAAAACGGTCAGAGGTCGCGCGTCTGTTGTCGATCTGACTAGAGAAAAGCCGTATTGCTTTGGTGCAAGATCATTGTCAGTGTAGATAGTCAGTTTTATTTTTGATATCGATTAAATATATCTACATGTTTTTTTTTTTTTGACTTAGAAGATAATTTTTGTGATAGTGCTACTCCATCGAACTAGTAAAAACATTCTGCGAGTGAATAATTGGTGATAGACAATTATTGGTAATAATAATTAAATTAAATACACGCAAACGAGTCAGATTAAATAATTGTGATCGGGGGAGAAATCATTAATTCCTTCGTGACTTTCTGTAAATCGAGGTGAGAACAGGAAGTATCTGTTGAGTGAGAAATTGGTGATAGATAATTATATTGGTAATAATAATAATTAAATTAAATCAGACTTTAGAATTGTGACCGGAGGAGAATTAATGAATTTATTTGTGATTTTTTGTATCTACCTACTGAAGGTAAATAGCGCAGTGTTTTAATAATAGTACCTAAATCGGTATCTGAAACTCCCTGGACAATCGTGATAGAAATAATATCGTTTCTCCTCACAGGTTGAAACGATATTGTGAAGTTATTTAATCAGCTGAATTCAGGCAGGCTGTCATCTTTCGCATAGACTGGTGTAGGTGTTATAGAACCTTGTTATATGAACACAAAGCTGAGGGCGTGGACGTCCAACAAGTGAATCGTTGTGTCGTGACTGAAGGAACGTTACCAACTGGATCGTGGGAATAGGAACGACCAGAAACGTGGAATCATCCCAGAAGGCCTTTCCCGTCGGACAGCCGTAAGAATATTGATATCTTATCTAGACATGATAGTCAGGTATTGGGGTAGAGAAATCGCTGGAACGAAATAAGAAGGGTAGACAAGGAAGAAAGGGGTTTTGTTTTGTTTTCACTTGGTTTTAGTTTTTTTTTCTTTGATTGTTATTTTTTCTATGAAATTATGCAATATCCAATATTAACTGAATATGTACCTAGCGATAAGTTGGGAGTTATTTAATTCACGTAACGAATCCTAAGGTGGTTGTGAATAGAGTTTATTTTTTTGTATTCTATTTTATTAATACAAATAAACAATTTCTACATATTATACAGTACAACTTAAATATTGAAATTTTCTATGACGATTTGAGTTTTTCTGTTTCAATTGTCTCTGATAAGTAGGGATCAATCATAATTTGACTTCAATCCTTTTATTTTTATTTGATTTTTTTGTATTGCAACAAATCAGGGTATCTGGGAGTAGAGTAATTAATATAAGACCTAATATATTGAATGATAATACATGTGTGCCCTTGCGGTGATTTTTCGCAAAACAGTGAAATCCTGAGTTGTTCAGGATAGTAATGTCATTTCAATAAAATGCGAATTTGTATACATATAAATATTCAGGGAAAAGGAACAATTGTCTCCCTAAGTTGATACTATAATATATTATAAGATGTGCATGTGCCAAATTGATACTGTATACCTATAAATCTTCTATGTGCATGAATGTGAACCTATTGCTAAATGTTTATGGTGAAATTTTTTTTTTTTTTTTTTCTCTTTGATTTGATTTATTGATTGATTGATTATCAGGAATAACAAAATTAGTTGTAACACACATAGCCTTAGGTTTTCTTTTGTTAAATGTTGTTTTTTTTTGCTTTTATATCTCAATAAACGTGAGTCATACCAAATTAAGATTTTAATTTAAGTAGAGAGTAGGACACCCCACTTATCCCTCTGTCATAGAGCCAAAAGGCAAGAATAGAGAAAGAGAGAGAGAAACCGAACCAATAAGTACATATACTTTTGATCGGGACCTGCACCTCCGCCTAAAGAGATAAGACTGAGCTAAGCCGGAGGCTGTGTTTTTGGACACTGGCTGGATTCTAAAGGGGAGTAACCAGCGGAGAGTACGCAGGTACGTATCAACGTTAACACGCATATGTCTAGATTATAGTTTGGTATGTGAACATAAAAAAGAACACATATTGTCAAGTAAAAATACATTATTTATTGAGTTAACATTTACTTTGCAAAACTGCATACGTATTTATTAAAAAAAAACATGGTTATCGCTAATTTTTTACTATTTTTTAAATGATTGAGTGACCTGGTTATACGAAAAAGTAATTTCACAAAAAGTAATCAACGACAAAGTAATCACAATAACGCGGTGTACTTTACTATATCATTATATTCTAGGTATAGTATCCCATATTTTAAAAAGCACATGTTATTGTTTAGACTATTTATTATCATTTCATATCTCATTTATTTAACAAAACAATATTAGATTCTACATTTTGAACACAATATAAGATTAACAATAAAATTTAAATATAACATTAAATAACAAAAAACCATAAAATATTAAAATAAATTTATATTCAAAATGTAGAACCCCAACATTATTCGAATTGATTCTTCCATGATGTTCTATGAAATAGTACAATCATGGGAGATCACTTACAGAGCTACAGGGACAAAAACCTTCTTACTATCCTGGTGGACGATAGAAGTACGGCCTTCTGCATGCTGTATTTGAGCCTGTCATCTACTCCCAGTTTTCTGAGATTGCTTGACAGACTCTTAGGTATTAAACCATTCACAGACAACACTATAGGCACGATGATTGTGGTAGGTGTTCTCATTGTTTTTTTATTATCATTATTATTAATATTTACGAATCCCACCAAATATTGAGTGATTTTGTCTGTTTAGACTAAGATATATACCTAGTATATAAGTAACAACATGGCAACTATTAAAATTAGTTTGACATAGCCCTAAATGCATATTAATTTAACGAACCTCGAAGTAGGACGTTTACAATACTATTATGATTAGCTCACAAGTCACACTTGGGAGTAGAATATCTGAATTATAAACAGATGACAACCATGATTGTATGTATTGTATAGTACTCAATATTTGTTATTGTTTTTGGCACAAATCATCCTCGTAGGATGCTATGCCATAAATGAAGGAAAAAAAAAAAAAAAAAATTTGTTATTAATTTCAGCGGCGATAAGGGTAAATGTAAATAAATAAATACAGCGATAATAGAAAAAATATTTTTCTTCATATAAAATTAAACTATGCATATTATTACTGTTAAACTTTAACAGCTACATACTACTAATTTATAAGAAATCCAATACTTCAGGTACCTACAGGCTACAGAGTAGAGTACAGATGGGTACAATGAAAACTCTGAGGAGGGAATCACAATAACGCGGTGTTCTTCTACGTGAAGAACGATTCAGTCGGCAATTAACAGCAAAGCCCTTGAACAACGTAATAACAATATGATGATCCATCTCTATCAACGGCTTCGTGTTTCTATAAAAAATACAGTAGCTATGTAATTACCTATCACAGTACACCTACTACTGGTACAACAGCCTAGTTAGGTAATAAAGAAACAATAAAATCTCACATAAATATTGTACCTATATAGTTACAACTAGTAGGTAACCACTGTACTACTAACGAGTTTGCTTCAACAACGAAATAATAAAACAACTTGTGATTTACAGAATAAAATAACATACGCATGTACTCGTACTATTCGTACTATGTACTATGTAATACCTTTTTATACATATTATTTTATCGTTCCAGACTGTTACCTACTCCTCGAAGTTTGATTATAATGCATAATGTATCAATACAATTACTACTGTTTACATGTATGAAAGAAAATATTCCCTTCCCTAACACAAGACACATCAACAGAAGAGACAAAGAAATAATATCCGCATGCCGATTCTCAAGTAATCATACCTTAGTTATAAAATAATATGTCTAACCAATTACTCCTACTTTACCTCAACATCATCTACTTCGTAAGTAGGTACCAGACCTACTATCAATAATATCATCTACACAATATTTTTTTTCAAAAATAATTGAGCGGGTATCTTACAAAGAATGGCATAGTGTTTGTTACAAAACATGATTTAGATTGTTCGTTACACATCACATGGGCAATTGCTTAAAATTACTACATAATTATTTTATAAACTCAAGATTGTTTTATATCTACGAAAAATATTTTGGTACATTTATGCGATTGTACCTGAAATAAAATAATCCATTTTTACAACTAAATACATCCCACGTATCGAGTCTTGCTATTATACATATTTCTGTGGCCCGCAAGTTTATAAAATATCACTCGAAAAATTCTAAAAAAAATTTAATAGGAGATTTAAGTACCTATAATATTTAAATATTATAATTTTTCAGCATGTAGCTAAACTATAAAATGTCAATGTATGGCTATCGATAGATTATATAAAAATAACAATGTTGTTAACTCCATACTGTCAGCACAGTTGACTGATTAGTTGATAAAAACTATCAAAATATTATACACGATAAGGTACCTGTACCTATATACCTATAAAATGAGCATCGAGTCTACCTATAGCACATTACATAATATGTAATTAGGTATGGTCGTCAGTAACCAAATACACAACTACAACCCAAGCAAGCAATTCTACGGGTGTGTTTCAGTTTATGCAATTAATAAAATAAAATTAATAACGTTCCCTTACAATCATCCAAGCTACTGGTACTACTCTTACCACTCTGCAATGTGTGATGGGTGTGGAATGTTGACCTTACATTTTCACAGTTTCGCGATATTATATACCTACTCTTATCACTCGCTATGCAACATTCATACTTATAGGTATATAATAAATAAGACCATAGATACTTTACAAGTAATCATGGACGAGGTAGGTACAAAAGAAAGCACACACGTCTACTGATTTACTTATAAAAGACGGAGGTTGAGACTATAATATCTGGGGGCCTAAAAGGGCCACATTGAGCAATTCATCTACAATTCATATTTGGTGAAATGTTGCCGTTAAATCGTTTTACAATTTATAATAATTATGATCCTATTATGATTCATATAAAGTGGCCTTTTTAGCCCTCCCTGGTCAAACGTCAGTTTGTACTAATGTTTTAATACGTAACAGGAATGGACTATGTTTACAAATAACATTTCATCTAATACAAAAATTTACATAAACAGACATTAGTTTACAGTTAGTAATCACATTGTTTAATTTTTTTAAAGTGTCCAAATATACGTATCAATGAAAGGATTACATGACTATCGAGTTAACTTAAATGTCTATTTAGGCCGTTAGAATTAAATATAGGTACGTATCAATGAAAGGATTACATGACTATCGAGTTAACTTAAATGTCTATTTAGGCCGTTAGAATTAAATATACGTATCAATGAAAGGATTACATGACTATCGAGTTAACTTAAATGTCTATTTAGGCCGTGAGAATTAAATATACGTATCAATGAAAGGATTACATGACTATCGAGTTAACTTAAATGTCTATTTAGGCCGTGAGAATTAAATTTTTTGAAAAAAAATCTTCCTACATACGTCATGTACATACTATATTATTATACTAGTGTCACATCGCATAACATCAATAAATTCTCCTAAAATAACGCTAATGAAATTGACTCGTTTTAGGCTTAATACAAAATAATATATTCATCCTGATTACTCGTAAAAAGTGGATGGCCTTTGAATATAGAATAAAATAATATTGTAACCAATGTACCTACAGTGAAGAATAAAATAAATAAATAAATAAATAGAAAATATATTCACGTCAAACATATTTATATACCTAAGTGGTACACAAAAAAGATGCTACCTAGGATTACAATTTTATACCAATATGAATGAACGGTACATCCTACTATTAAATAGGTATTTATATGAAATCACAATATCACATGCCTACATAGTACATACAGTACAACAGATTTACATACACATTTTGTTATAATTGAACTCATATTTGTAATTATTTTTGACAAACATACAGGAAATTTATGACCGATACTACCGTCACATAATAAGCCTACGTGTACCTACTTACAATAAACCTCTGTTAACTACACATTGAACTTAATTGACAAAAACATTTATATGCGAATCACTGGTAGACTACGACCATGAAACAATTTCTCACACAACACTGGACGAGTCGATGGTATCTACTTGGACGGATTATCAACCCTTAGTACAAAATTCTATTCGTAAATTCCGTCTGAAAATTGATTAAATTGGTTTACTCAAAACGATGAGAGGACAACCGGTTCCCATCATCACAAGAGGACGTCACTGTGCGAGCAGAACATAGGATCTAATGTAAGATGAAAAAAGAAAAAGAAGAGATGATATTTGATCAAATAAAGCAGTTGATATTTGGATTAGTTGGAAGACATCGCGCCTCTGCGATAAACTCCCCAATTGTGCAAAATCATTTGTATATACCATGTCGCAATCCTATTTACTGTTTTTTTTTAATATATTGTACGATAAAACTTATTATTAGTATTATATCTACCTACTACTACTACTTATTATCGCGTCTGTCAAGAATAGGATCGAAATAGAAACGGCTGTATTGGAGATATCGAAAGAATTATTTGATGTACCTACCCGTGAGATATTATTAGGCAAGTAAATAACTATATTATTGATTTGATGAATATTTGACACAATCTCTGCTTCACTTCTTCAGCGCACGAAATGTCCATTATGTTGACGTAATTAGACTAACTGAATATGAATTAATGAGCGGTCTTCAGTGGAATACTTAATACGAGCTATTCATCGTTAGAAATACGCATAGGTATGTATATATCGAGGGTATACAACCAAAATGCAATAAGTCATTTCAGTTTTGAGATGACATGGTGGCAGTTAAATGAAAAAAAAGTGTTTAGATCAATACAAATTCGCCATGTATTGTTTGAACTTCTTTTAGGCTTTGCAAACAAATTTAAACATAGGAAATATGTTAATTACTTGAATAGTTTTTGACAACTTTTGTAGCACTAGACTGACTTAGTGCATTTTGGTTGTATACCCTCGATATGTAATGTATATACATATGTATTAGGTCGGTTGGATTTAACTAGTACTGAGGTAAAGAAAGTGCTTGCCTCTTGGTGATATCAAATAAATACCTAACACGATCATGAAAATAACAGAGTCCTCCATCCCCGGTAGGGAGGCAGGCTACGGCGCCAGGGAAACTACCAACAAAGTAGATACAATATAATTATGTACAACGTCGTAAATACGCATAGGAGGTCTCCACTCTATTATACATCTCGGCAGCGGCACACTCCAGCGGGGATAATGTTACGTACCTACCTACACAATAAATAAGTCCACACCTATGCGAAACAATATCAGTAATTTCTACAAGATGCGATATACGATGTACGTAGGTACCCACCTATTAAGAGAATTGTGTCAGCTGTGAGCAATAATATCAGAAGTTTTTCCATACTATACTGCACTCATCAGATGTACAAATATATCTGGATTTGCATTATGCATAAGTAGGTACCTACCTATATATTTTTTAATAACTATAAATCTATGTACCTAGGTATGTTTATAATAATCCTCAAACACGGTCACAGTAAACTTTAAAATTTTGCCAAGAAAGCGAAGTCGGACAGTCTCGGGATTCAAATCTTGGATCTTTCGATTTCAAATAGTTTGCGATGCTACGATAAAGCTGTGCCGGCCACATAATAATAATAATAAACTTTATTGCACAATAAGAAGCATACATAATTACCAAGTTATTATAACAATGTGATACAAATAAATGATATTTTGTTAACCAGATTTTGTTCGAGTCTTACGTTTTTCTTTAATTTTATACCTAGTTATTTCATCGCTTCTCATAGTCATATTGTTGTTGTTTTCTCGTGTCTACAACCACGCCGGCCCGCGGGGCCACTTCTAAGACGACCCACGACCTTGACTAATTTTGGTGGAGGTTTCTTACTTTTCTTTTCTTTTTATCCTATATTTTTAATTTACTTGTAAGTTTTGGTGTGTTTTTTTTCGCATCGGAGCACTGTGGAAGGCGGACGTGTCGACGATACAACATTCAGATAAAATTTTGATTTATTATAAAACATAATTACTTTGAAACTAACATAAGTTTATCATATTTTTTTCTTTTCTTTTCTTCTTAATACTAACTATACTAACAGTAAATTCTGTTTGATTTTTTTCTGGATTTTTTCTTTTCTTATATTATCGTTTTATACACTGAGTTAAAATAAACTATTAAGGATGAATGAAGCAGAGCCCCCGGACACCGGGGGTGTTAACCGAAAACGCGGAAGATTTGAATCGATCGATGCCTGTAATCTCGCTGAAGATTCCAAAAATAAGCCAGTATCTTTAGATGATATCTCTCTGCATTCTGCGACCAACAAAGCCAATTCAAACTCTTCCAATATGTATTCCCTTACGTCTCAGTCTCCATACCTAGTAGTAGTAGAGAATGAGATGGGCGGCAAACCTATTCATCCCATGTTTATCGGGGAAATATGCGCGAAGGGAAATATAACTGGCATTGTCCCCGGAGGCGTGCGTTCAGATAGTAGAACGAAAATCGTCATTACCTTCAACTCCCCACAAAATGCAAATAACTTTCTATCGAATAAGATCATCACTGAAAATCACTTAAAAGCATTTATTCCAAACTATAAGCTATACAAACTAGGTATCGTCCGCGGTGTCCGTCTTGAACTTACAGATGAGGATATTTTGCAAAACATCGTTGTACCTTCTCCTTTTGGCAAAGTTGTCAAACTGCGTAGGCTCAACCGAAAAGTCACTACCTCTGACTCGTCAGAATGGAAACCTTCCACAACGATCTTATTAACGTTTGAGGGTCAATCTTTGCCAGAGCGCGTCTTTTTGTTTTACAATTCTTTGAGAGTTGAACAGTACATATACCCAAGCTACATGTGCCACAATTGCCTGAGGTATGGACATACTAAGGCTAGATGTACATCGACCGCCAGATGTGCAAAGTGTGGTAATACTCATTTAGAAACAGATTGTCCTTTAAAAGAATCTACACCAAACTGCGTTAACTGCAAAGGTTCTCATGTAGCCACCAGCAATTCGTGTCCAGAATTTCTCCGACAAAAAGAAATAAAGAAGACCATGGCTGATGAAAATGTCTCCTTCTCTTACGCAGCAAAAATAATCCCAAAACGCAGTAATTTGTATAGCAATGTGACAAGAAATTCCACAAAAGTAGCTTCAGCTGACACTAAAACTACAACTACCCCTCGGCCTTCTGCGTTTAAGCAAAACTTAGACAAAAAGATGATCGATGGCCTTCTATCTTATACAAACGGACAACCATCGAATCCCCAAAATGGTTGTGCTTTGAATGCAAGCTCATCTTCAATCTCATCTTCAACCCCACCTACTCTTTCTTCTACCAAAAATACTCCAACAAGTACTGAACCCCATATTATTATAAATTTGCTCGTCCAAATATTAACAATGCTGATATCCAACTCTGAGAATAAACTGAATACAGAAATTTTTCCTTCCTTAACGAATTTATTAAATTTAATTTCAAACAATAACGGCAATGAGTAATCAGACACCAGTTAACCTTCTGCAATGGAATGCTCGTAGCGCAGTCTCTAATAAACATGAAATAATCACATTATTAAACCAAAATTCCATAGACTTAGCTGCAATAAGTGAGACTTGGTTACAACCACATTATACCTTTAAAGTCCCAGGATATAGCTGTATAAGGGCAGATCGTTCTGTGGGTCGCGGTGGCGGTGCTGCTGTGATCATCAACAGCTCAATTCCCTTTTCTATTATATCACTTCCTCTCAATCCTTTTCTGGAAATAGTAGCAGTCAAAATTAACGACATTGGCTTCGTATCTGTATATATTCCCCCAAATTCTGGCTTCGACATCTCCTATTTCGATTCTATCATTCCTCTCCTCCCATCTAGTTTCCTGATTCTAGGAGATCTCAATGCCCACTCCTCATCTTGGGGATGCTCAATAACAGACAGATCTGGGAATTGTGTCCTCTCCTTTTTGGATAAACACAATTTGTGCATCATAAACGATGGTTCGCCTACTAGAATAACCTCTCCATCCCAAAACCTCAGTGCTATTGATTTGAGTATATGCACAAGTGATTTATTCCCCTCTATCGACTGGCGTATTTCGGAAGACGCTTGTTCAAGCGATCACTATCCAATATTTATGACTCTACTCACAAAACCAATAAGGAACATCCCAATCACAAGAATTCTTTATAACACCCGTAAGGCTAACTGGGATGTTTACCAGAAAAAGCTGGATTTATGTTCATCAACTCTTGAATCTCGTTTATCTCAATCGAATTGTATAGATACTAAGTACAAATATATAACAGACGAAATATATAAAGCGGCAGACAGTAGTATGCCTCTGAAAACTAACCACAAGCGAGCAAAAAATGCTCCCTGGTGGGATGATGAGTGTTCTAATCTGATAAACGAGAGAAGACAAGCTATGCATCAATTACGAAAAAATTTTAGCATGCACACCTTCCTCCAAGCTAAAGCCATACAAGCCAAAGTTAGAAAAGTATTAAGACAGAAGAAGCGCAAAGGATGGCAGACCTTTTGTTCCAATTTATCTCCCCATACACCTTCAACAATCGTATGGCAGATGATCAGGAGATTCAAAGGATCTCTAATTCCTCCTAAAGTATGCGGATCTAGATCAGCATGGCTTCCAAACTTTGTTGATAAATTGGCCCCTTCTCACGTCCCCGTCAAAGACCCACCTATTGTGTCAATACCAAATAATAACACCGATAATTTAACTTCTCCATTCTCACTCAACGAGCTTCAAACTTGCCTTCACTTGTTAAAACCTAATAGTTCTCCTGGTACTGATAAAATACCTTACACATTTTTCCAAAAATTCCCAAAGCATTTTCTTGATATCTTTCTTGGCTTTCTAAACGAAATATTTTGTTTAGGAACAATTCCAACACCTTGGAAGCAGCAATTGATATTACCAATATTAAAACAAGGTAAAGATCCCAATTCGGGCTCTTCTTACCGACCAATAGCTATGTCCTCCTGTGCACTAAAACTCTTTGAACATTTGATTAAAAATAGGTTGGTCTGGTATATAGAGCATAATTGCTTGCTCTCTGTAAGTCAATTTGGTTTCAGAAGATCACTTTCATGTGCAGATAATCTTAGTATACTCATCACAGACATACATATTGCCTTTACTAATAAAGAACACGTAGCAGCCGTTTTCTTGGACATAAATTCAGCTTTTGACAACGTATGTATTTCCACACTTTACCAAAAACTCATAAATATTAATCTTCCTCTCCCATTTTGCAATATAATATACAACATGTTCTCTGACAGAGAAATAGTCATCGATGACGGTCTTGGGGGCACTCGTAGAAAGGTATGGAAGGGTCTCCCGCAAGGTTCCGTTTTAAGCCGAGTGCTTTTTAATATTTATTGCTCTGACTTGGATCAAGTCCTTCCTAGTGGCGTTAAAATAATTCAATACGCAGACGATCTGGCCCTCTATGCAGCAAACAAAAATATCGATAGTGCAGTTGCTCTAATACAAACAGCTTTGGAGAACATTAACAATTGGATGAATAAAAATTCTTTCTGTATTTCTGCTTCCAAATCCAAATCTATTATTTTTTCAAGAAAACACAACATTCCCTCCGTTTCCCTTGATGTGGATGGAACACCAATCCCCCAAGTGAATGAACTCAAATTTTTGGGTCTACATATGGAACGAAAACTATGTTGGAGATCCCAAATTAACCATGTTGCAGAAAAATGCGAGATCTCTATAAATTTACTGAGGGCGATCACTGGTGTATCTTGGGGTAGTCATCCCACCTCTATGAAGAATATTTACAATGCACTTGTTCGTTGTCACTTGGATTACGCGAGCTTCCTTTTTTGCCCACTTCCGAAATATTTGGAGACTAAGTTGGAGAGAATTCAATCCAAATCCCTCAGACTAATAGTCGGAGCCATGCAGTCTACTCCTATTAACTCGCTTCAAGTAGAGTGCGTGGATATGCCACTTCCACTCAGAAGACAATACTTATCAGACACTTTTATTCTAAAAAGACTTAAATACTCCAATCATCCTCTTCTGAAAAGCCTTCATATTCTGAAAACTCTCTACGAAACAAACAGATACTGGTCCAATAAGCCTACTCCTCACCTGTGCAATAGTATAAATAAATATAATGTTTCATTCAACGTAAAACAGTTTCCGTTCCCTTCACCTTTTTACGATTCCGCATTTGAACTTCTACAATTTATGCCTAATGTGATTGATAACATAGGATTGAACAAATATACTAAATTATCTGAAGAGTGCATAAATCGAGGTTTTCTTTCCATAGTGGCCGACAAGTGGCCTAATCACGTAACGATATTTACAGATGGTTCAAAGCTTTCTGCAAGTGAATGCACTGGAGCTGCAGCCCTCATACCTTCTCTAAATATTTCCTCTCAATTGAAATTGACATCTAAATCAGTTTTCACGGCGGAATGCGCTGCGATAATTGAAGCCTTGTGTCTATCAAATACGCATAATATCGTGAAATGCGTCATTTTTACTGACTCTCTGTCTCTTGTTCAAACTCTTATGTCCCCTTCTTCGACTCTCAGTGATAATCCGAATATTATGCGCATTAGAAACCTTATGTACTATCGATCCTCATCCAATCAAGATACCATTATCGCATGGATTCCGGCACATTGTGGTATCCGCCACAACGAATCTGTCGATGAATTGGCTAAAACTGCTTGCACCCTCGGAACAACGATGGAAGATTTCATCCTTCCAGACGATGACATAAAGCGAACCGTAGAAGCTGATGCTCGTAAAAAGTGGAGTGAATTGTGGATGGACGTATCACTCATAAAAGGAAAAAGATATAGGTCGATCCAGGTCCAAATCGCAAGAAAACCTTGGTTCCACAAATCGAAATTTAACAGATCTGAAATTACTGCCATATGTCGAATGCGATTTGGACACTGTAGACTGGACGCTCATCTTTTTAAAATCCAACTTGTTGAAAGTCCATACTGCGAGTGCGGCCTGGACGAAGAGACGCTTGACCATGTTTTCCTGGGGTGCCCTATCAGGGATGCGTATGATATTTTCGTTGATGCTCTTCAGAACGATTGCCAATTTCCTTTGAGTATTGAATCATTGCTGAGTATGACATCCGAATCAATCCATTTGTCCCTTCTCAAATCAATGAAGGCCAATTTTATTATTCTGTGATGACTGTCTTCTTGACTATTTAACTATACTTGGAGACTGTTTTTGGCACAAATCATCCTCGTAGGATGCTATGCCATAAATGAAGGAAAAAAAAAAAAAAAAAAAAAAGTTTTGGTGTTGGGTTACAGGGTGGTGGATTTTTCGTATTCCTTGGCGGTGGGGGGTAAAATGTAAGATTAATGTAAGACAATAGGTAGTACGCTTTGACGCATATGGCAGCGATGAGGCTTGCCACCCATCATGCCGCGTCAAAGTGGGTGAAGGGCACAAAGAGGAGAGCGGAATGCAGGGTGGGAGTTTTGAATGTGAGAGGAGGGATGGTGAGAAAGACGGACGAAATTTTAGAGATGATGAATGATAAGTATTTGGATGTTTTGTGTGTCTGCGAAACGAAGAGGAAAGGGTGTGGTATTAAAGAAAGTGATGGAAGGATCGAGTTGTGGTCTGGTGTTCCAGACACACAACACGCATGTCAAGGTGTGGGTGCTTTTTTATCGGAAAGAATGAGCGAATGTATGAAAGGGTATGAATGTGTAAGCTCCAGGCTAATCTGGATCCGTTTCAAAGTGGGGATGACTAGGATCTTACTCATAGTTGGGTATGGTCCTGGGAACGATGCCATAGAGACGGAAAAGGAAGAGTTCTGGAATGGCGTGAGAAAGATTGCAGAAGATAAAAATGAAAATGAAAGATTGATTTTGGCAGGTGATTTGAATGGATGGGTGGGTGTTAGGAGGAATGAACTTGAAAGTGTTTTGGGAATGAATGGAGACAGTAGAGTGAACGATAATGGCAAAAGAATAATTGATGTGTGCTTGGAGATGGATCTCTTTGTGGCGAATACCTTTTTCGCCCACAAGGAGATCCACATGTATACCTGGGAGAGAGGGAATGAAAGATCGATGATTGACCTCGTGTGTGTGGACTCTCGTCTCAGGAAGGCGACCACGGATACTAGAGTGTATCGAGGCGCTGAGCTGGAGACGGATCATTTTCTTGTCGTCTCAAGAATAAATCTATTCTCCGGTTGGCGTTCGAGAACACAAAAGTCCACGCCAGCTATGAGATTGAGAGTCGAAAAACTGAAAGATGAGAGTGTAAAGAATGAATATGTAAAAACTGTGAATGAGAAGCTGAGTGCGAACGAAAAGAATGATCTAACGATGAATGAAAGGTGGGATGTCTTAAAAAGTGTGCTTGTAGGAAGTGCAAAAGAAACATGTGGTGAAGCTAAAGTTGGACGTAAGAAAGGCGATGCATGGTGGGATAATGATGTGAAAGAAGCTGTAGATAAGAAGAAGAATGCTTGGAAAGACTTGCTGAGTGTGAAACAGTGTGACACATGTGAAAAAGAGCGAAAGAAAGAAGTTTACAAGACTTGCAAGAAGGAAGTGCGTGAAGTTGTGAAAATGAAGAAAAAAATGCTTGAAGATGAAGAATGTAAGAAATTGTCTACGTATGCGAGTGAAAATATGAAGATTTTTTGGAAGGAAGTGAAACGAAAGAGGACGGGTTCAAGTGTGAACAGTATGAAAGGGATAAAAGACAAGGATGGATGTGTGTTAGTGAATGATGAATGTGTGCTACAGAGATGGAAGGAATATTTCGAAGATCTGTTTGAATGTGATGGTACAAATGCAAATGAGTATGACGACAGTGAAAGCAGTGTGAATGAAAACGATATGATAGACATGAATGAGATTTTGAATGCATTAAAAAAAGCGAAGTGCGGTAAAGCTGTAGGGTATGATTGTGTTGCCGTTGAGCTCATCAAGTCTGGTGGACCGGGGGCTCTCGCGTGGTGTTTGGAGCTTTTCAACGATTGTTGGAGAGAAGGTGTTACACCAGAGGATTGGAAGAGGGCTATCATCTGCCCCCTGTACAAAGGGAAAGGCTCTAGGCTTGAATGCGGGAGTTATCGGGCTATTAGCTTGCTGAGCTCAATAGGGAAACTGTATGGTAGAATTTTGATTGAGAGAGTACGAAAGATAACTGAGTGTAAGATATGGGATGCGCAAGGAGCTTTTTTGAATGGCAGAGGGTGCACCGATCAGATCTTCTCCCTGCGAATGGTTATAGAGAAGTTTCTGGGTAAACACCAGAGGCTTTTTTGTGCGTTCGTGGATCTGGAGAAAGCATATGATCGAGTGGACCGGGAAAGGTTGTGGCGCGTGTTGTCGGAGTATGGGGTGAGCAGCCGGTTGATCCGCGCAATATCTTCACTTTACGTGGGAAGCTCCGCTTGCGTGAGGGTAAATAACACTCTCTCGGAGTGGTTTGTCCTCACCAAAGGAGTGAAGCAAGGTTGTGTCATGTCTCCGTGGCTGTTCAACCTATTCTTCGACTACTGTATGCGACCTGTGAAAGAGATGGATGTTGGTGTCGAGCTGAATGGGTTCCGGGTGAATGCATTGATGTACGCAGATGATTTGGTGTTAATGGCTGAGAGTGAAAGGGACTTACAAGAGATTGTTACGTGTGTGTATGATAGTTGCAATTTGAATGGTTTGAAAATGAACGTTATGAAGACGAAAGTTCTTGTTTTTGAAAGAGAGAATGAAAAAACGATTTGCGAGATTAAAGTTGGTGACGAATGTTTGGAGCAAGTAAGTGAGTATGTATATTTGGGAAGTATGTTTACGAGGGATGGAAGATGCGATAGGGACATTGAAAGAAGGAAAGTGGCCGGTGCTAGAGTAAACGGTGCACTTCGACCCATTGTCAGCAATGACAATGTGTCGAACATGGCTAAAATGCTGGTGCACAATACCATTCTGGTACCGTCACTTACGTATGCAAGCGAGACATGGACGTGGTTGAAGAAGGACGAAAGTGGAATAAATGCAGTAGAGATGCGATCGTTGAGAAGAATGGTTGGTAAAACGCTGCGTGATAGAGTGAAGAATGAGGATATTAGAAGAATGAGCGGATGCAAGAAGACTGTTGTGGACAGAATGCGTGTAAATAAATTGAGATGGTTTGGTCATGTGGAACGAATGAAAGAGGAAAGAATGACAAAGAGGATATACTTATCTGAAAGAAAGGGTGTGAGGAAACGCGGGCGTCCGAGAACCACGTGGCTTGATCACGTGGATCAAATTCTCAAGGACGGCCGCGTGTTGAGTAAGAGGAACCGACGTGCGTGTATGAGGAACTGTATGAATGTGGAGGAAGCGAAGGAAGTGTGTAAAGATAGATCTGTTTGGCGTTCCGTTCTCTCTGCCTACCCCACTTGGGACACGGCGTGAGGGTATAGTATTTCATTACAATGACAATCAATGAAAATACTCAGTTAGTATGTAGATGCTATTATGTTTATAAAAATTAAGTAATTTGCAAGTACACACAATTTGCATGTTCACAAACTGCTTAGATTGGTATCAATTTAAAACACATTATATAAACACAAAAGCAATTATAAAAACAATGAGATGATTAGAGATGTTTTAATAACGCTCATCTTGCTTCTATTTACGGGCTTTAGTTAAGTAACAGAAGCAAGGCGAACTGCTATTACTATTAGTCAGTATTACCACCCGCTAAAGTAATACGGCTGGTTATGAACTAGGTTAGGTACTGGATAAGGGTACGTTCGAGGAAAACTTTGTTCGGAACATTCATTAACCACTTCAGCGTAGTTAACTCATTGTGATTTTTATATTAGTGTTGTATCGATTATCCTATTATAAGTGGAACAAGGACCGAAACAACGAGTCGCGACATTACTTAAGAATATGTAGACTCGAGTAAAATCTAAACTTTCTTTGAGACGACCAAACCACATACAAATTTGTAAGTACCTAATTAATTATACACCAATACATTGATAGATATATGATAAGATTACGATTTTGATTTTTATAAATTATGGGTTAGGTCTGGTGACTACAAAAACTTATAATCATTATTGTCATGTTTCGGAACACTGGTGGATACGCTTCAGGTTTTCAAATATATGAATGAGATGCGATATCTCGACCAAATCAAGTTTTGATTTTAAGACAAGTCAACCATTATTTTTTATTAGGTATTCAACATGTAGTCCTTCAAGAAATGTGACTTAACCAGCGGAAAATAACGACACATAATTTGATTAACATAATATTAATTATAATACTCAGGTGCGCATAGATTATCTTAATTTAATCCATAAAATAAAAAATGTGTTTTACAAGTAGGCGTATAGGTTTATGTAATGTTTTATATAATGTTTTAGAATAAATATTTATTTATTTATTCAAGAAATAAAGGCTTTTGCCTTTTAGAACAGTAATAACTAATATGTACAATTTTAGGTACATTTATAATGTTAAGAAAAGGGAAAAACTGAACCACTGAAAGGCTATACCCGTGCAATGTAACATGTGTTGGTAGGAGTGATATACTGTATTACATTGTATTGCATCGTCATATATACAACAACCTGTTAGATGACAGGGAATACCATTACACTTCCATAAACAGAGGAAGTGTGTCTATGAAAGCACGCGGGACGTCGAAACGGGAACATGGTTTTCGAGATACACTCAAACATAAAATCAATATACCGCATTCTTAAATTATACATTCAATTTAGTTCAACGTTTGTAGAATTTTTATATCACTAATGCAGTAAATATGTCGGCATTGTTAGGAAAAAATTAAAGGATACATTCAGTTAAATAATTCTAAAGATAAATATGGAATCTACTTATGCAAAAATTCGCCAAGAGACAATATAAAATTAAGAAAATAAAACTTTTTTAGCTAACTAACACGAATTGCTAAATTTATAAATAGTATTAACCATATTCACACATGAAAAACCTTATGAACTAAATAAAATTGATTTATTTAAACTTTTTGGCACGTATGTACTACACATTAGAACGAAAGATACGTATTGAATTTGTATAAACTTATAGCACTAGCGCGATAGTTATAGTTCACGTGCTTGTGTTAAACTGCAAAGTGTAAGTAGTAATGTTTGGAAAAGCACCGCCGCACCGCCGCAATGGAAAATCACGAGAAAACTACTGGCTGGTGGTAGTGTTACTAGTGACTGGTAAACTGGCAGCTGGCAAGCAGGCAGGCAGGCACTTCGGTATGGCTGTGCGCCGCACTAGGCAAGGAGAAGTTAGTATTGTGGTAGTAAATGTTTTATGTTATGTAATCACCATCAAGAGTGGATCAAATAACCAAACCATTACTATATCATATACTTACTCCTCCACTCAATATACCAACCTAACAAAATATTCAATGGATATCAAATCTAAAACATATCTTCATTCATAACAGATACAAACTTATGAGAAATTTCCATTAGTATCACTATGCTCGAACGGAAAAGCTTACATTCTACAATAACACAAAGCCTTGCTTTTTCAAACATTTCAAAACGTTTACATTATAATAGAGGCACATTGATAAAAAAAATTAAGATTTACCTAGTATAAATCTTGAGGTAGGATGGTACAACAGTTTGGAAAAGAATATTAATTTAAGTGATTAGGGAAGGTATTTCAGTTTAATTGTATTGAATATGGTGCTTTTTATGAGTGGTAGTTGTTGTATCGCTGATAGAGTTATTTTTTAATGTCTCCTTTTATGTGTTTTCATTTGTACCTACATATAACATAAAAATGTATAGATATTTGAGACGTAATGGTACTGTCGCTGATAGTTAATGAGTTGATTTTTAAATATGGAAAATAATTAAATATACTCTGAGATGTAATATTGCAACGATTAAGCAAATTTATTAAATATAAAAAATAGGTCAACATAAAAGCGGCAAATTAAAAACTGAACTCTTCACTGGCGCCCTTGAGACGGTCTAGGGACTGTAAAACGGCGTCATAAATAAAATAAAATCATCCAAAATCATCATCATCATCAAAAGCACGAGCTTTGCTCAGTTTTGAGGGTAAAATAGATAATTATAAAAAAAATGTATAATTGCGGTACATGCATGTATATACCTATTTAATGTGTATAATATGATTATTTTCAAATGACGATCTTTCAATAGTTTTGGAAAGGTTCTTAATGGAAATAATTGATAACTGTTTACTGAGATGTGTGTACATAAAGTAAATAAAATGTAAAATTATTGAGAAAACAGTGGGTAAATAATATGAAATGCTGCACTATTGAAGGTATCGAATAAAACAAAATGCAACACAGACCAAAATAATTTAGTATGCATTTGTATATTAATAACACCAAAAGTCATGCACATAGTAGGTATTATTATTGTATAAAATATGTCAATACACTAGATAGATACGTCTTTAATATATAATTATATTCTTAGCCAGTTATACGTTAGAATTAGGCTGCATTTCAGTTTAATTAGTGTGGTGCTAAGTGTTGTGGAATTCTCAAGAAATAATTTTTGGAGAAATTTACTGAGAAATTTCTCGGTAAATTTCTCGAAGTAGAGAATTTTTTTTATTTTTTATTTAACAGTATAATAATAATAAATACTTTATTCAATCAATCAATTACAATATACAAAATGTTGAGACAATTTATCACCAATATGGTTACAATTAATTATGGAAACGAAAATGTTAGGTGCCTACATAGAAAAAAGTGCTAATAACTGATGAAAAATCTTGATGTTTGACACCCCACATGCCCATATTTAAGTTAAAAAAAAATTGCAGGTACTTACATGGAAAAAAAAGTGTTAATAACCTCTGATTTGGGCCTTAATCAACCCCACAAATTTTTGGATCAATTGAGTTTGGCTGCGAAGTGTACTGGGCGAAAGGTCATAATACCACTAAGAAAAATTATGGAGAGAAATTTCTCTTCCATCAGAGGAGAATTTCTCGGAGAAATTTCTCGTTCTCGAGAAATTTCTCTGGAGAATTTTCTCTTCTCACATCACTAGCTGGTGCTACGTGCTACAATACTATATTATTATATACTCTACTAAGGCTGACTAGGTACTACAATCTACTAAACAGTCAAAGAACAGTATTTTTTATTTATTAAAGAAGCTGTAACTAATTGTCATTTTCCGATGACATCCCAATGTCACCACAGTAAAATAAAAATACATTTCATGAAAATATAATATAACGATGTATCTGTTTATTGCAACCGGATTGAAACAATAACAACATACGAAAACAGATAAGCCATTTAAAAAAATGAAATAAATTTGAATGAAGATTTCCAGAGTAAATTATACTCCATTTACGAAAATCAAGAAAAATCTACATCGCAACAGAAATACGCAAACGTTAATGTTGTGGAATGGAACATCATTATGCAGCTTACTGCCTATCTGAATTTTAACTGGTCAGACGCAAGTCACCGCTACCACTACTGAAATACCTTTGTAAATAATTATACAAGCTGCAATAAATGTTTATATATGGAAGAAAACAGTTGGTTTAAGTTTTAATTAATATTTAATTGAATAGTGACTTGGTTTCGACTTATAAAGTCATTGTCAAACTCAATCGTGTTTACTTCCATATATAAACATGGGAGTGTGGTAAAAGTCTGAGAGATCGTGTGCGTAACAGTATATACGAAAGGAATGTGGAATGAAAGTTGGTGTAATTACAAGGATGAATGTAAATAAGTTAAGATGATTTGGGCACGTGGGAAGAATGAATGAGGACAGAATGACCAAGATATATTTGGCTGAGAGAAATGGTGCGCGGAGACATGGACGCGCGAGGATTAAATGGCAAGATCATTTAAAATTTTAATTAAATCCTACAGGACGGTCATGTGTTGAGCACATTGAACAGGAGAGCATGCATGTATATTATAATTATTATATTCATATTATGAACATTTGCAAGGAAGTACCCACGGTCAGAAGAATGCGGCAGCTTAAAATATTTTTATTGCATAATCTATTTTTGAAGGAGTTACCAGACATTTTGAATGTTTCCTATTTATTTGACTTTTACACGGCAGAGCATTTTACACATTATTAAATTAAAAAAATAAAAACGACAATAACACTTTGACAGACGAAGATAAAAATACAATAATAAAAATAATAACAATTTTTAAACGAGTAATTTACAATGCACTTGTGTTACTTGATTGTATACAAATTGCGATCGATTTCAACAAACCGTTGCCATTGATGAGCAAAACAACAGTTTCATAAAATATTTTTATTATTACAACTAATGTGTGGATCATCTTTTTTAGTCTCAACAATTTAGTAATTTGGCATAATCTCAATACCCCCCCCTCCCATCCCCCAATTTCATACAAGAAAGAATTTTATATACCTTATATACAGCCTGATTTCTGGAGGGAGTAACTTCCCACTTCGATGGCAATTTTTAAAATTTCTCCCATCCTTTAATACTAATTTTGCCTACATTCTTACTTTTTTCAAGATCCTAGGGGGAGGCAGTTTGCTCCCCCCTAGTTAAGCTCATGTACACATACCTATATACAAATAGACGATGCTACATCATTGAATATTACATACATAGCCAATTCACACAGATCGAGCTAGTCCCAAACTAAGATGAATTTTGTATTATGGGTACTAACGCGACGATAAACACATATACATGTAACACCCAGACCCAGGACAATTTTAAAAAGGTCATTCTTCACTTTGCCCTGGCCGGGAATCGAACCCGAGACCTCGTGACTCAAAGGCAAGAGCGTTACCTCCGCGCCACACCGGCTGACTTATGTTTGGAAGTGCTTATATTGTATTAGACAACCATATGGATAGTAAAAAGATAATTCTCCAAAGTTTATTTCGAAATTATTTTTTTTCTTATTCTACTATTCCTAGAGCGTTCATAATATAATACATATCACTTTATAATATAACATTGAGAATTTTGGTTAGTTGGAAAAAATCGCGCCTCAGCGATAAACTCGCCCTGTGTATATTGATTGTATGATTGTATTTGTTTTGAATGTATTTTTGTGTGAATTTGCTTGTAATGAATGTACAGTAAAGGATAAATAAATAAATATTTTTAAGTATTTATTTATTTCGATTATTAACGGCGAAAATGCTTTTTACACATTTCGCACATAATACCATCAATATTGTGACTAATTTAAGGCTATTATTTATTAATGTTATTATAATAGAACAAATTCGACAAAATAATTCCGCAACGAATCAATAAGTCTTGGTATTTGACTTGAGATAATTATATCCACATCAGAGATTATCACCGAAAGTCACATTCATAAACATACTCAAAAATGTACGCACAAGTCTATTATATTCACATTGCATACGAATATCAGAATACAAATATAAGTACTTCCAAACATAAGAACAAAGCAGCTAATAGTTCCTCACTGTTGTATCGTATAATCCAATAACTTTCCGAATATGTTGAAGGAATTAATCAATTGAACACCTTGGGAGGTATGTTCTATAATCAAAATTGTTTAGAATAATATAAAGTTCATACATTATAATATAATTACTCAATAATAATCTGTGTCTTACGTCACTTGAATTATCAATAGCATGCAGTTTGTATAGGTAAACCTGTAGCAATACCAATAAAATAACATTCAAACAATATTTCATAATTAGTATAAAAAAAATAACTAATTTCGGTAACTCCGAAATCTTTAATAAATAATTTACAAAAATTAGATTTACCGGTTAATTTGTACATTAAAATTCAAAAATCTATTATAATAAACACTTGTAATATTGTAAAAAAGTTTTTGAACACAGATATTTCAGGCACAATGCTGATATTTTGATCCCGCGTTTTGAGCCTAATCCTTTGATATCCTGTATATCTGGATAGGTGAATTTTTCCCGGCATTAGACTGTTAAGTTTTTGTGTGACCATGACTGATCATATGGAGACTTATCTGGTTGTATAATGCTGAGAAGTGTGGATGGCAATTCTGCCGCCGCGTAAAAAAAAATTAATTAGCTTTAAGATATATTAGTTTATACAACTCAACGTATGAAAACGTCAAACATCAAAAAGTAAAATAAGTAGGTATATATGAATCTGGCGTCATTTTAGTGACATATTCTAATCCACATCAAAGCACCCACACCCTCGCCTCACGATGTCGTGAATGCGAAGTTGATCGAAAATGGGGTTCGACCCTTGGAATTTTTGGTTGAAGTTCGAGACCATGGTACCGACTACATTGAAATGAAGATTATACCAAATATAATTGTTGTTTGTGTCCCTTGTAAGGCCATTGTTGGAATACAACTCGGTCCTATGGTCTCCAACTATGCCGTTCACATCAATGGTATTGAAAGGGTGCAGAGGAAGTTTTTGAGGATGGTAAACTTCAAGAAAGGTATACCAATTGAGGACATTAACTATCCTGCCCTTATGGAAGAACTTAAACTACTTAGTCTCCAACATCGCAGAGAGATTAGCGATCTTTGTCTTCTCCACAAATTAATAAATGGAGCAATAAACTCCCCAGATCTGCTAGCACTCATTCAATTTAACGTCCCAACTAGGTGCACTAGACAATCTGTGCTGTTTCGCGAACAGAATGCTAAAAATAATTATTTATTTCATTCACCTATGATTCGCATCCACAGACTAGGTAATCTGGTGAGTAACTTTACTGGCGTCGTTGCTGACAGCTTTCACAAATTTAAAACTGACGTAATCAATTATTATTTTTCTCAATTGTAAACTGACATTGGGCACTATGGATCGTTGGCTCATTATCATTATATTGGAGGACGGTTCATCTCTGTTTTTTTTTTTTTATTTTACATGCGATAATTGAATTTAAATTGTGTTTTTGCCACACATGATATCATTTCTTCATCTATGTATTGTAATTATATGACCATTGAAAATTTGATCTTACTTGATTTTATTGACTTTTGTCATTTCTTTCTTCTTTGTTTTTTTTTTATATAAATAATGTTTCACTCCATTTTATTTTATAATAATTTAATTAATTCATATTTGTTTCGTACTACATTTATTCTCACTGTTGACATTGAAATTATCCTAATAGCATATTATCTTTGTTTTTATTTGTTCAGAATTGTTGTTTTATTTCTTTGACATACTCATGCTTATTTGGACTGACATAATTAATGTAATTTATTTATCGTAGAACTGTTGTTTCCTATTGACTTCTTTTGTTTTGCACTATTTATTGATTTTTTTTTTACTGTTACTTATTAACTAATTACTCTATGTATACAAAATTGTATTTTTGACTATTGCGTCTGTTTGTGCTTGTTGTTTTTCATACTGCTTGTTTAACATGTAAAAGGCTCACGCCGTGTGTTCATCTAAATAAATAAATAATTGTATAGACACCTAATTCTAATTTATATTCTATTCAATTATTATTATTATTCAACTCGGTACGAAACTTACATGGAAAGTCAAATTTCAAGACTGTTCTCAAGGCAGACTCAAATAAGTGCACAAGTGTAAATACGTCTTAAGCTTGCTGTCTGGAGGTCTAGACTAAATATTATTGTATACAAAAAAACGATTTGAATGACAAAAATAAAACATCACATTTCTTAAATTCAAACAGATAAATAAACATTCTAATGATTCTCCATGATGTCCGCTAGATTCCCTACAACCCGGAGGACATTTTATTTAGTTCAACACAATCTTACTACATCCTCGCACCAAAACCGTCTACTTAAAAAAATGTTAATTAAAACAGCTGCATATACAATATACAAAAATAATATCAAACGTTGGGTTGGTTAGGAGAAATCACCACTCACCTTTTGTAAAAAAAATAATAATCAATAAAAAAAATCGATCCTCGCCAAACAAGACGTTTTGAAGTTACCATTCTACGTTATAGCATTTTTCATATACAGATCATAATACAGTATTCTGCAAATAAAAACTGCAACGCAGAAAACACATCTAGGTCCGTTGGTTAATTCACTTCCTGAAATAAATAAAACGGTCGAGTGAGCTAATTACGGGACCCTGTCAAAAACTTATGTTCATAAGTATTATATATATTTAAAATCGTAATTAAGAAGAGGAGATAACATAGCAACAGGCGAAATATATATGTAATATCAAGTGTTTTATATAACAGATAGATATATATAAATGCATTTAGTAAAAACAGCGAGCAAAGAACACTTATTTAATGAGATGCTTAAATTATTGAGCCTATTTATCTATGAGGTGATTCATCACCACTATGGCAAATTGAGCACTTGTTATACGTCGGCATATTTGGCGGCATTTATTCCAATCGCGCAGTTTCGCCATTCACTAAAACGGGATATCATCTTAAAACAATACATAATCTTATTTCAAAACAAACAAAATTGGTATTAGCTTAACACACAACAATAAACTTATACATATAATACAACATAGACAAGTACCAAAATATAATTAAAATAAACCGAATTTTATAAAACTCTTGTGTATCCCACCATTCTATCTAGCGCAATCTTATTTTTTTATCAACTGACACTAAAGTTCGGAAAAGCCTAGTAAGTACATTACTCAGTAACCGTATAGATGATAATATATGTTATGCTTCTGATAATTTTCTCTAAAAATAAAATTATTTCATTACATTAAAGTGTCTCATATAATAATAAATCAATGTACGTATCTACTAAATAAACACCAGTAACGGAGGTACCATACGATTAGACGGTGAGACAAAGTGAAAAATACAAAAATAGAAATAAGTATTTAGTAATAGATATTATTCATTTCCACTCTGCTTAAATCATTAGGTAAATATGTGATATTATGATAAGAATTATGTTAAGAATATTTCCATCTATTTATGATAAGAATATTTCCATCACTTCATATTAAAAGATTCAATATTGTACATAAGTTCATTATTTGATGGGTTTATTAATTTTTAACTCTTTTAATGCGTTTCTCGAAAATTTATAGCAACTCTTTTATTAAAATTTGTTTACACTATTAATCTATACCCAAATAACGGATCACAATATGGAATTGAATTACACGTTTGACCTAAAGGTATGAATCAGAAATATAAAAATAAATTGGTAGGGGTTTTTATACACTTAACTTCTCCTTGCCGCTCTCACTTAGCGTTTTTCAACCACCTCTAATACAAAGTTGCAGCAACTTAGTTTGAATTTCCATGTCTGAATACTTTTCTACATCTCGATGTTTGCCTGACAATGAAAACAGAAGCTTTTGAAAGACAGTTCGCAAATTTATAATGTCACCAGTAGCATTACTAAATATTTTGCTGCATTTTAATTACTTATTTATTTATGTTTATTCATTCTTTACTGTACATTGTACTGTACTTATTACAATTTATAATGTCACCAGTAGCATTACTAAATATTTTGCTGCATTTTAATTACTTATTTATTTATATTTATTCATTCTTTACTGTACATTGTACTGTACTTATTACAATTTAATATCCTAAAAATAGTTGTAAAAAGTAACATGGTAATTCGTTGTGCTCGAAATGTTTGTATTTCGTTAGGTAGCTATTATTGTTATCTTATCACCTACAGTGTTCTTTTGACAGGGTATTGTTCAGTCGTTTGCATAATATGTACAGTGTATTTATAATACACAGTATTATTTTATCTTATCACATCACCACTATCGCGTGATTCCGTTCCAATAGACCCATAAATAATTAGATACTTTAATCGTCATAAAAAAATATATTTAGAATAACTTCTACGTAGAAACGTCTTCAAAAAAAAATATTGCGTAATTTTTGTCATTTTCATGTTCCTCGGTAAAAAAAAATATAATGGCGGATTAACTCCACTCTGTAATATATTATAATGTTATCAATTTGACATTAGTTATTTATATTTACAAGACTGACAGACGGATTGTTTTATACGTATAGTTATAATTAATGAATGAGGTGATCGATGAATTCAGAGTAATTACAGAGTTCTTGCTCTCAGATTCTCGTTTTATGACAAATAATATTCTCTTTTTAAAATTACACAAAAACAGCTCTGAAAGTTTCATTGTTGTTTGTTACGTACTGCTTTCTTTTGGGTACATTGGTATAATTATATCGATAATTTCAACCCCCGATATACACACAATTTATTTTTGATCTGCGGGAATAAGAGAAATTATTGGGTGCCAAATAAGGACTGTACGGCGGATGACCCATCAATTCGATGTTTTGAATGCTCAAAAATGTACTTATTTGAGCTGATGCGTCAGAGCTTACATTATCGTGGTGGAGAATAATTCGTCTTCTGCAATTGGTTTCCCTTATTTTTCCGAACACTTCTGGCAAACAAATGGTGATGTACCGATTAACCGTTCTACGTTGCTCTAATAGAATGGTAGCGATATGTCCAGTAATTCCGAAAAAACAGGCGACGATTTGCTTTGAAGTGCTTCGTGCGCGAACGACTATTGTTGGATTTGGCTCGTTTTGAAAGACCTATACAGGCGATTGCTGTTTAGTTTCGGGCTCATGTGCATAGATCTATAATTCATTGTCTGGCATAATCTTATAAACGTCTTTGAAGCACCACAATAGAATTTTTTCATCATTTGCTTGTAACAATCAACACGAGCCTTTTTTTGAGCAATGCGGTATTCAACGCGAAAAAATCTTTTTGGCAGCCAAATGTTCATGCAATATTAAACATATGCAAGCGGAACTAATTTCCAAGCATACTTTAATCTCATCGTATGTCACATGATGAACTTGCAAAATCAGTTCATGTTGATGTTTTCTGGCACAACAGCCGATTTTGGACGACCTTCACGAAATTCGTCCTGTAACGAAGTGTGATCACGGCTGAATTTAGAAAACCAGTGAATCATGATGGCTCGAGATGGTGCTTCATCATCAAAAGTCGCAACGAGTTGATCTGCACACTGTTGGTTTAATTCACGTCGAAAGTCATAGAAAATTGTCGCACGAAAATGTTCACGATTTAATTCCATTTTTTTGACAAAGTTAATTTTTCTAATATGTGTAAACAATAGAAATATCACTCGTATGACAAAACGTTCTAAGTATGTTTAGGTACCATAAAATGTTTCAAATTTTACGATGACAATGTCAGATTTGACATATTCACACTGGTTTTGCCGTATCTCAAAACGTAGCAGCCCACGTATTTCATATTTTAAATTATTTAAGATGTGGTTTCACAATGTTCGCTTAGATAATAGATTTGTTTAGATCACTGTTAAAAGGTATACCGTCACTGAGTACTTTTAGCACCTATACACATGTACCAACATGTATATAGTAGAATGTAGGTATGTATTAGCAGGATGACGAAATCTGTAGCAGTTATTAATTATTTACATGAATTTATCGAAGATTGTATCAATAATCTGAATTGCACATTGATAAAACAATATCGAGTTAATTAAACAAATTTACATTGCGCAATACTTTATGAACTTAACAGTGTTGATAGCGGTCAAAAGATTTCTGATGTACAAGCAGCACAACATTAATATTATTACATTGGTGATTACGGACGTTATTATCTATGTAAGTAGAAGTAGGTATACGAGCATTAAAATACATTTAGCTGCGTAAATTGACTGCTTCAGTTGAATCTTCGATTTCTTCAAATTTTTGTAAATGTTAAAGATTACTAATATTATACAGTGACAATATATACAGGTAGGATTATCGTAATAATATTAGGCATAGCTAAAAGTAACACTTTAACATAAAGTTAACTGCAAGTAATAAGACAGTGCTAGCTGCATTAATTAACATACAATAGAGTAATGTTTGTATACAGGTGAGTATGTGAGCAGGAAGGATGCGATGACTACAATATTTTTTATAACCATAACATAACCATAGATTTGGTCATGCGAAACCGGTTCTCATCTTTATACTTATTATCATGTATTATATTATTATGTGCTGATATTCTAGGTATCTAGTTACAGCAATGTATCTATCAATGATTCAACCTCCCAGATGGGATGTATTGAAAGGAAAAAAAACTGATTACGTTTATGTATTTCACGTGACTCTGTGACTGATGCCTCTTGAGTCTTCACCGACACAAAAAATACACCTAGGATTAATACACTACAAACAATTTAACGACATTCAACAAATATTTTGAATATAATTCGAGGAAACCAAATTCACCATCACTATCATTGCATTAAGCTCTTGAAACTCTTTCACGAGATCTCATGAGTTTTCACAGCGGAGTTAGCTGCTATGCGTCAGGCTCTCATTTGTTAGATTATCATTTATACTGTACCTAGAAAGCAATTATTTTTACAGATTCCTTATCTCTACTTCGTCTTTTTGCGTCCTACACATTTAATGATAACTGCGTCATTCTGGATATAAGGAGGTATCTTTATACACAGAGGTAAAGGAATTGGATGTAGTAATCGCCTGGGTTCTGGCCCATTGTGGTATCACACATAATGAGAGCGTGAATGCACTAGCAAAAGGGACCACCGAGAATACTGTAGTTTTAAACAATTTCAAACTTCCATACAGTAATGTTAAGCGGTTAGCCTTTTGCAAGGCAATATCTGTAAAATATTGGAGCATCAAAGATTCTCCAGAGAGCCATGATTCCATGTTTTCAAGGTAGTAAATTATAACATTGACTCATATGCACTGTGATCACCACTGCCACATTTTCAAAATAAATTTGGTCTCGTCCCCAATTAGCAAATACGAGCTTGATATAAAAACCTTGAATTATGTCTTATTTAGGTGTCAAATGAAGGATGCATACAACCTATATTCTGAAATCACTGAAGTTCAGTACTTCCACGTTGCTTAAGTAGCATTCACATTGCTTCACTTTGGATGATCATCCAGAGTGTCAGGGTCAAACCTGTTCATCGAAAGTGAACACGTCTGTTCACACTTGTTCATCCTATGCTTTCACTGCCATGTCAACACTCACGGTCATGTTGTATGTAGTTTGACGTATTTTCGTATAAAAATAATTAAACAAATTCAAAAATGAAAAACAACACTTAAAATAAATTAATATAGCTCTCGACTGCATAATAATTTTGTACATGATTCTGACATTCAATACAAATTCATAGAGAATAAAACAAATAATAAGATAAAACTTGTTTATGGTCGTTTCAGTGAAAGGACCTTTCATCAAAATTATGACGAGTGGTAATCTCTTTCCTCCGTCATCGCTAGTGATCACTATTGATGAAACGCCTGTTCACACCTGTTCATCTTGGAGGATCATCCGGAGTGATCACTGAAAGTGAACAAACGTGAATTACGTGAACGCCCCTTTAAACGCAAAACTCAATTATATTATAATATAACTGTTTGTTTACCTACAATGTCACAATTCATGATTGATTTCGAGTTTTCTTTTATCTATTACATTTATTTCAACTATCTATCTCCCTCCATTGAACTTGGCACTAATCTTCCAATAATAAATGACGTATTGCCATAAACTTAGTAATAAAATATCATTGCAACACGATCCATAAGATAAACTAACGTGGATAATACATTTTTTTTATTTCGCACAGAAATAAATTACAGCAAACTTGCGTAAGTTATAGCCAATAATTAGCCTTGTGGGTTGTTCATTGATAAGAATGTAAATTAAAATAAATACAGGTACATAAGAATCTCAATTATTTATAATTATTATAAGTTAAGGTGAGTAGGTAATTTAATCCTATCCATTATCTTGAATGCGCAATATCAATCAATAAAGCGAGTTACAATATGACATTATTCAGGAAAACAGACATAAACCTATTTATACTTATATGGGTATAGTATATACCTCTCCTTACATACTTACATATATAATACAATGAACTATACTAACGTATAGTGATTGCAAGATGCGGCAATGAACTAAATACTACGTTATGGACTTAATTAACCACGAACATAATAATATAGAGAAAAAGATAGCATTGAGATCTACAAACCTACTGGTATAGTAGGAAGGTACTCTGCAAATAATAATGGACGCACGGCTGTATAACATTGTCATTGTCAAAATATACAGAGAAAAAGATAGCGATGAGATCTATATTATATTACCGTAGAAAGATAATCTGCAAATAAGTATGGGCGCACGGCTGTATAACGTTGTCATTGTCAAAATATACAGAGAAAAAGATAGCGATGAGATCTATATTATATTACCGTAGAAAGATAATCTGCAAATAAGTATGGGCGCACGGCTGTATAACATTGTCATTGTCAAAATATACAGAGAAATAGATAGCGATGAGATTTATATTACTGTAGAAAGATAATCTGCAAATAAGTATGGGCGCACGGCTGTATAACATTGTCATTGTCAAAATATACAGAGAAAAAGATAGCGATGAGATCTATATTATATTACTGTAGAAAGATAATCTGCAAATAAGTATGGGTGCACGGCTGTATAACATTGTCATTGTCAAATGAAATGAAACATTAAGGTTGAATAATAAAATATTAATTAAATAAGATTCTGAATGCCTTTAAGGCAATGCGAGAAGTCCCTGACCACAATTTGATTTTTCCATCCCTTTGAATAATCCCACTTTTTTTCCTCATTGTTTCACAAACACAGACCATCTAGAAACTTTTCATCCGTTATCTCAATTCTTTCATTCATCTTTCTTAACATCCCTTCTATTATATTCAATACTCCTAACCAGCATTCCGGACTCACCCACGCTGATGCGGCATGATGAATGGCAAATCTCATTGATGCCATTTGCGTCAAAAAGATACAAATACATCTCTAGCAACCCCACCTCGCTTCTCAAATATTATTATTCATTATAACAATGAACATTAACTCTCCACATATGGCGTTGATAAAAGATTTTATGATATTAAGTGTTAAATAATATCAGGTCCCAAGAAAGATATTGAGTGTAGTGTCATTAATATCTTACAAATCAGGAGTCAATGACTGTTACAAATATCACCACGATAACAATTTAAATACAATATCATTGGACATAATATACCGGAGCATTAATGGCTGTAATTAAAATACATACTAATAATTCATCAAATGACTGGATGATAGTATTTATAAGCATATCGCAAATACATTATGTACCTATATGTATGTGTAGCATTGCATGCACATTACTAAAAGCAATTAAATGTCATTGATTACATGATTAAAGGAAGCACAACTCCCACATAATAATATGTACAATTAACGGTGTACCTACATATAAATATACAAACTCTCCTTTTTTAAGGTACAAAATGTATAATGTAATATGTAACAGTAAAATCGTATTATAAAATTAAATATACAAAGTGAACCTCTATACACATACCAACGATTGATTTCAAATAGAAAAGCATCATGCATTAAAACCACACTTAAATATTGTCCAGGTAATAAATAAGACCAATGGATTAATTTTTAATCAGGTGTTTACATGCCAATAGAATTTTGAATGATTGTGTTTCTAATTTCTAGGAAGAGTAGAGTGCTCCGAGGTTACTTACATACACTATTTTGTATCATGGAAAACACTTTATAAGATTCTGGACTAATATCTATAATATATATCATATGTTCATCTCAACAAGTGTGGTTACTACTGCAAATTAACTACAAGTTGGGGTGGAGGGGGTTGATATATTTAACGACTCGTTGGCTACATTTGGGAGGGAGGTGAAGTGTAATGTAAAATTGTTGACATAGTTTCTTTCGAAGGTTTCATTTTTCGTCCTTTGCCTGTGGCTTGTTGTCGTACTAGGTGTGCGATTCGTCAAGAGCCCGATTCGGGTTAATTAAACTAAAATAGTTGTGTTGTTGTTCTATGATTATTGTTACATTATATTTTGTTGTTCATTTCTTTTGTTCTTCTTGCACATCATCGTTCATATAACAAATCAACAGAGCAGTTTACCTAAGAAAAATGCGATGATGTGCATTAGCAGGATTATCTCTACATACATAGAGATTATCATTATCGTGGCATTATGAATTACGCCTTAATTGAATTCTCTGTTTGTGCATGCTGTAGACGCTCTTATAAATAGTGTCCATGACATAACTAGTAACAGCGACATACAAGATGAAATTAGGAGGAGGATAATGGCTGCAAATCTACTACGGTCTCCAAAGACAAATAAGGTCAAAGCTAGTCAAAAGAAATACCAAAATTGTATTGTACAAAACCCTGATAAAGCCAGTTCTAGAGATTGCAGTATTTGAGAGAAGAATCCTCAGAACAGGTCCTGTGAGAGATCATAATGGTTGGCATCGTCGATACAACAAAGAGCTTTATGACATGTATGGAGAGCCCGATGTGATCAGCTCCATCAAGGTGGGGCGCTTAAGATGGGCTGGTCACATAATCGGACGGAACGGACGACGATAGCCCTGTAAAACGCCTCACACTCCTCACACCACAAGGACGAAGAAGACCAGGAAGACCCAAACTGAGATGGATGGACTCTGTCTGTCAGCGCCGATGCATCCACACTGCAAATAACTAACTGGAAGACAAAAGCAAAGGATAGACGAGAGTGGAAGAGACTACTGGATTCAGCCAAGGCCCACCCAGGGCTGTCGAGCTCATGATGAAGATGATGTCCATGACATACATATATTGGATGGTATACCTCATCACTGAATTGCACAGGTTGCTATGTGATGTTTTACAATTACGTTAAAAAATTAAAGGCTTGTATTAAAACAAATCACATATATAAATATATATGATAAAAATGTGTATGTGTGTATGATGTTCCTCATTACATAGATACCTTGCACCCGGTAACAACTTTATTATATTTGTGGTATCAATCTATATCTTTATAATTATATAGACAATACTATGATTTATAAGATATTATTTAGCATTTACCAAATTAGAGATTACTCTACATGATAAATATACAGGATATCAGCAACAAATAACAATATAATATTATAAATTATATTTATATATCAGTCATTCCGTATCGAACCAACACACTTTTTGGCCTCGTCATATCAGATTTAGAAAAACTTGATAGGTAAGTAGTCCTCAAAAAGGCATAAAATAATGCCAAATTTTATCAACCAAAATCACATATCAACCTATTTAAGAATTATGTGGGGGCAAAGTAGTAAAAAAATCGTGAGATATGGTGACATTTAAGCTCATATTGTAGAATCAAACTCAAGTTTCTCGTTTGAAAGTCCGACTTTCCACCAGCTACTCCTTACATGCACAAATATACAGTAAAGCTCAAAGTACAAAGAAATATATTGGACTTTTTTTTATCAATTTCTGTGACGAGTATCACAGCTGAAACTAATATTCATTTATAATTTATCATTATTTCTAACTCAAAAATCATTGTAACATTGTAAAATAAAAACAACATGGATACTTCACATCGTGATGAAGATCAAAAACAAATACTATCACAATTTGATTAGCTTGTTGACTGATACAAATAATTTAGAGATGCCATTCAAATGTTTATATTTATTTTATATGATTTAAGACTAGCACCTACTGCTGAGGTGGGGGCTCAGTCAGAAAGTATACTATACTATACTATACCATCACGGCATATCCCACAACTGGGGTAGCCAGCAGATCAGCTGCATGTAAGAAACATGCAAACTGTCCTCTTCGTGCCAATATAAAATCAAGACATTCAGGATGGGTGGCAAACCATGGTGGTGGTGGTCAGAAAGTCAACAATGCAAATATTCACTCGATCCTCGAGCACAGAGTATCTATAGAAGATAAACTTTTTAATTCAACCATACTCAACCTTTTCATGCAACCTGACTAAATTTTGGGCATAAACAAGATAAAATTACTTAAACATGAAACTTTTACATAGGTACATAGACAAATGGAAATATAAATTTGAGTAATCATGTAACCTAGTAAAATTGAAAACATGGCCCCTAAAAAAACAATATGTATAAATATTACTAATAGACTATCTAAGAAGTTATTCACATGGTGGGATTAGTATTGGGATCTTAATAAATAGGAATCTAAAGTAGCATTCACATTGCTTCACTTTGGATGATCATCCAGAGTGTCAGGGTCAAACCTGTTCATCGAAAGTGAACACGTCTGTTCACATTTGTTCATTCTATGCTTTCACTGGCATGTCTACACTCTCACTCATGTTGTATGTAGTTTGACGTATTTTCGTATAAAAATAATTAAACAAATTCAAAAATGAAAAATAACACTTAAAATAAATTAATATAGCTCTCGACTGCATAATAATTTTGTACATGATTCTGACATTCAATACAAATTCATAGAGAATAAAACAAATAATAAGATGAAACTTGTTTATGGTCGTTTCAGTGAAAGGTCCTTTCATCGAAATTATGACGAGTGGTAATCTCTTTCCTCCGTCATCGCTAGTGATCACTATTGATGAAACGCCTGTTCACACCTGTTCATCTTGGAGGATCATCCGGAGTGATCACTGAAAGTGAACGTATGTGAACGACCCTTAACACAACACATTTGTATGTTTGCATTCATGCAATGGACTAAATATTGCAGTGACACTCCATTCCCAAGATGACATCACAACATTTACACATCCCAAGTGTTATTTTCCAGCTGTTATGCATTTTTGTTAATCGTTACAAAAGTAAATGTTTTCTCATTCTTATTCCTATATTCTACCATACACTTTATATGAAAACATCTAGATTTTTTTAAGGAATCTGATGCATCAATCATACATTGTGAATATAAAACAAGTTCAACAATTTTTCACTAAATTATTTGAAACACATCTCACATTGTCTAAATAGTATCATGAACCATCAGCCTAAAATCTTGAAATGTAAAATGTAGAAATATGACATACCTGTATATGATGCTGAACTGTAGGAGTCTGCAGAAGATGCTGACAGAGATCTACTACGATATCTGGCTGCTTTTTTCAAAGCACCCGATTTGTCCAGCTTAGTTCTCCCTGAGAATGCAGCAGATCCTTCCATAGACTTCACAGCGGATCCTGGATCTGTCACTGGGCTGTCACAACCAGTGGCTAAATTACTTGAATGTTTATCATTGACATTAACTTCAGCCGGATCAGACATAGTAAATGATGTAAGAGAAAGAAAATAATGTAACGATAGATACTAAATAACCAGTATGTTTCGGGAAAATGAAGGTAATATATTGTGCGGTTGAAAGAATAATACAAACATTAGAACGTCTACTTGACTACAGTTACATGTGCCTCATGTAAATTTTCAATATATTACATGCACAAAACACGGAAATGAAATACATAAGTTAAACGTTCTAATACACGACTAAGCATTTAAAGCTCGCGATACCACACCACGAATGTACGATTTAGGAATCAGACAAAATTGCAATCCGAATCAGATCGATCCGGTGTTATGGAACATCGGTACCAAGCACAAACGTCAAAATTACTATCGAAATTTGTCGACAGAGCTCCGTAATTCAGCCGGGCTGCGTTCAGGGATGATTGCCGAATTATAGAGAGCTTTGAAGAACATTCTGAGAAATAATTTGGTGTATAAAAATATATTACAGTATATCTATTCTATTTTAGAAATATCAAAAATAAACGTTTTCAATTTATTATTTTAATGTTTATCTATACTATTTTTACAATTAATCATTGTATGTGTTTGTATACGTAAATTAAACACACGAAACTACCACATATTTAAGCCCTTAGAAAAAACGTCATGTCACATTACTTGGTAGTGCTCCAGACGGGACTTGAACTGCTTGAACCCGCAAACCCATCCTTTTCAGAAGGCGTGCTTTGTCCAAACAAACTAGCGGGTGACATGCTGAAGGTTCCGATATTCTCTCCTACAAACCCTTTTAAGAGATTTTTAGCATCCAATCCACATATATTATATACAGCTCGTCATTGATCATTATGATTATGACGTCACATAGCCTGACAGATATTTTGGAGTTTATCGTAATATAGTATAGCAGTCGCGTAGTGTTTGAGATTTTTTTTTCATTTTCAAAGTACATTTAATTTGTATTAATAAAAATATCTCCAAAAAGATTATATAAAATATAATCTAGAGTCGAAATCTTCTTCTTCCTTCCGAAGTCTATTAATCCAAATTACTTAAACCAGTCAATCCGTCAAAGCGAAATAAAATGGTTTCATGCAATAAAAAGAGAACTTAAAAACAAACTTTTATTGAATTTAACTAGGCGTCATGTTTGTGAGAATCATTTTTCAATGTAATTATTTTACCAGTTAATAGGGAACTTGCACTCGAGAGGAATATTTTGTGAAATGCATTAATTAGGTAGAAAAAAGGTTATATATCGATTATATTTTGATTAAAACTCAAAAATAAATATTTTTCATTTATTATTTTAATAAATAAAATCACGATTTTTCGCCCGCTGTTTGAACGCCTTGTCGATGGTTATTGCATTTGTGACGTCACATGTCCTGAGTGATGTTTTGTTGTTTATCGTAATGTATGGGATTAACAATCGCTTGGTATTTGAGTCCGGTTTTTAACATTTTGGAAGGAGGTAAATATTACAAAAAGTTTCCAAAAAGATCATACAAATATTGTGTAGTCCAAGATGTACAAATATACCTAACTTATACGACACCGAATAAATTATTTCTACGCATGCCGATATTGTAAGCCTCTTACTGTACTGTAAGTTCAGCGACTTCTGTGCAGCTTTCCATATCTATCGCCCAATGACAAAACAAACAAAATCATTCACAGTATCAATATTGTTATAAATGAACATATCTATCAAGTAGTGGATGCTTGTAGTGTCGACATTTGTTATTATATCCTTAAAATACGATATGATTTACAATAAAAATCTTTTGGTTTTGACACACTGGCTGGCAGAAACTCACTCGCTGTGGATATATTATTTGTAGATGATCGATGACTCAATTCAGCACAAGTTATAAAATTTTACTTCTGTGCTAATTTCAACCAACTTTGATTTTTTCCAATAACATTGTTCAGATTTTTTTAGCAGGATGTTCGTTCACTCCGACCATGCACCCAGTACAGAAAAGTAATGGCGTATTTAGAACCTGTAATCACTAATCGAACCTAAAAATGATGGAAAATTGATAATAATTGCCATTGAATATTATGTAATTATTACACAATGTTGTATTGCACTTTACAAATTAGTAATAACATTATAAGACAAAGTTATAGCGCCTACTGGCGGGCTAAATTATGCATGATAAATATTCAATCGCCCCTTGAGAAAATCGTTTTTCGTCATTATAACTAAATAAAAAAATAGGAACTGATGTATGTTTATACGTAAAAATTTAATCATATTGAAGTTTTGGCAAAAAAAGCGTTCAAACCCAAACCACAACAGTAAATAACCTCGTCAAACCAATAGATATATACTACGAAATGTACTAAGCATCTGTAGACAGAGAGATCGAAGGGACATATGACGTCATCAAAATGGCGCGTTCGGATGTGGCGTTTTCGCGGAAGTTCAAAAATCGAAATTTCAAAATGCTATAAAACAGAAACTAAGCAACGTATCGAAAAAAAAATTACCGATATGTGTTACTGATTACTTTATTTATGATTTTGAAGAATAAAAAAAATATGTGCAAGTTCCCTATTATATTCAAATAATTTCTGTTGTTTTTGCTTGAGTATTTAATTGAGTCCATGGCATGTAATACTACCATTATACTTGCTTGTAAAATTCTATCATTTAATTGTATTTTTCACAGTTGGATGAAAGCACAAAGATTTAATACGCTTCAATGTTATATTTATTTATCTATTTATTCTTTACTGTACATTGATTACAAACAAACAAGCAATATTCAGAGGGCAAATTTATCGCAAAGGCGCGATCTCTTCTAATTAACCCAAATAAAGTTATAGGTGGCAATGCGATTCTGAAAAAGAAATAATATCGATTATAATGAAATGAATGTCATTTTAATAGCTAGAAGCTTTAACTCAGCGTATTTCTGGATTGATATAGTATTTATTCTTTGTCAAAACAAATAATAATACACCACGATGGAGTAAATTATAAGTCAAGCATACGATTGACCCTTGAAAAACTGTTTAATTTGATATCGAGTGCAGGATATTATTTTCAAAGATATATTTTTACTTGTGGTAGGTATTGATTACACGGCGGTAAAATATTATTTTCAATTTCTTGTAGATTATTTTAGTTTTGTCATAGATTATTATTCTCTGTATGGTCACCCTAACTATGGTATTTTTTTGACGTTTTGCTAGAATAGCCACTGTGCGCCGATAGCTCGTGTTTCTATAATTTTAAGTATAATAGTGTTGGGTGATTAAAATTGTTTATTTCTTCGCATATAAATATCTTGAAGGTGAGTTTTCAGGGATTTTAAATAATCCTATAATCAGCTTAATAGATACAGGATTCAAATTGTGAAATTGTTGCCCGGTTGTATAAAAATTATTTAACTGGACGCCATTTTCTGGTAAACTTCTGGCAGCACTTGGTCAGCAGATAAATTTAACGTAACCTAAAGAATTTCGTATCGAAATTAGGTGCAGTAGAAATGATGTACGTTACTTATTCATACGAAATAAGAAGCGTAGTAATCGTTATTATCATTTGTTTTCATAAGCCAGTGATTCACACCAGACACATCATGTATTATTATTAAATTGTACCAAAGGATTTACTACGTATTGTATCATGGTCACGCATACTTACCAAATAAATAAATAGAAATTTGACATTTGTCCGAAAGTTAATCCATTTAGGTTGTATTTATTATGATTGTATACAGTAATATGTAAACGTAATTATTTGTCATTCGCCTTGAATTGACTAATGTTCACAAAAGTATCTCTGGGATGATTTTGCTTCACCAAATCATGGTAAATTAATCTACTTCTACTACTATACCATCACGGCTTATCCCACAAGTAATAAACATACAAGCCTTCATCTCCGTGCCAAAAAAAAGACATTCAGGATGGGTGGCAAATCTCATCCCTGAATTTAAAATGTCTTTCAAACACCTGCCTTTTATATGACACTCGAAAACTTAAGAAAGAGTGGGAGACGGATTCTTTGCTGGTTGCTCCATAGGATAGCTGTCTGCTTTCAAAGCATATTATAATTGCATATTCAAAATGACACATGTGCGAGCATTTTTATTTAGGCATGCTCTTAAAAAAACTATTGATAAGGACTTCAAAATTGTTGTTTGAAGTTTTCATTGGTATGTGATATTATATTTCATGATATCCTGAATGTTAACTTTTTGCTGGCACAGAGAGGACGACTTGCACGTTTTTTACGTGCAGCTGGTGATGGCGTATTAGTATTTTTGAAGCCATTATACCTAGAATAGTTGACGATTAATTTAATTTATTTTTGGATAAACTTTATTTAATTGGATCACTCGGCATAGAATTGTCTACCCTACTTTCCAATAAGTTAGGTAGGTGTTTGAAAAAGTAATGACATTTTACATCTTAAATTCAGTGATGAGATTTGCCACCTGTGTTGTACTACCACAATTTAATAGGTTCTTTGGAGAATTAAAAGATGTGGCGGTACACTTTTAATATTTTTTTTACAATACTATCTGCCCAATGTCTCCTTCTGCTACCAGTAGGTACCTATATACATGTACTTGTGTCTAGTCGAGAAGTAGGTATCAAAAAGCCTCGATCCATAGTGTGATACCTATGTATAAACTTCTACTTTTGGACCTAATTATAATTGCTATAACACTGTAGGTGTGCAACAAGACCTTACTTAGGTATAAACATTACATTACGGCCACCCATCCTGAATGTCTTAATTTTTTAAGAGGGCAGTTTGCACGTTTATTACATGCAGCTGGTCTGCTGGCTACCCTGCTTGTGGGATTTGCTATGATGGTACCTGGATTGTTTTTTGATGAGTCTGAGTAAAAAAGTCTTTGACTACACTTTGCAGAAGAGACCTTTGCTCGAGAGAGCTAGGGCATCAGTTTAACCTAACAGATCTTTCTCATTGCTAGAATATCAATAAGTTTTCTCTGAGAAATCTTGCAAAGTTACCTCATTCAAATTACGAAAGCTATTCAATTTTGGAAGTTTATTTATTGTATTTGTATTGTCTGTTTTGCGAACACAGCACAGCCATAAGGCTAGTGTGGCTAATAATAATAAACACTTTATTGTCAAAATAAATTTGTACAAAAGGTGTACATAATGTCTTGAGGCAATGTCTTCCAGTAAACCTAAACCGTGGTTAAACTGTGAAATAATTCTTAAAGGTACTTATATATGTGTCGCTGAGTTTCGAAATCCGCTATAACACATACATTTGAATGTGTTATAGCGGATTTCGAAACTCAGCGACACATATATATTCCAGTTTTATATCATTAAAAAAAAACTGTATTAGATGACTGAGTTTAAAACGATAAAAACTTAATTGATAATAAAATAATATGATATATATTTGAGTTTAAGTTTTCTATGTTCTTAGATCCAATTACATCATAATTTATATGAAAATGACAGAAGCACCATTGGATACCATTGAAGCTGTTATGGCTGGTATTCATGAAGCGGAAAGTGGTATGATATGACTGTACATAATATCGACTGTGTTTAGGACAAAGAACTCAAACCACATTAGCATAATTTTATAGGAGAAGCAAAAAGTTCTACGATATAGAAAATGGCATATTATTTTCATTATTATTTTACCATCTTGTTGTATTGTATTTTTTTTTTTATCATAAAATATTAGAGAAAATATTCAAGAATTATCAAGTTATAAGATTTTTTTTTTTAAATGTTGATTAAGTCCTTTGTACTGACAGACTTGAGCAATATGTAAAATAGATAATGTATGTTGCATGTTTGGGTTATGCAGGTGATGCCTTTTACCTCGCCGTAAAATTACGTTTGGATGAAATATTTTGGTATTAACACTAAACCTACCGACATTTTATGTATACCTATTCCTACCACGAGCGGTCAAATGACCGCTTCAAAAAAATAAATATATATCATTAGTATAGAACTTTTTTTTTTGCTAATTGGATAGTAAAAACATATTTTTGTTCTATTTAGAAAAGTTTTATGCACATTTATGCATTTTTAGCATATTTTTTACATATTATAGAATTTACTATTTTGCGTCGCATATTTTCCACATACGTAAGTAATTTTAACTTTTTCACAAATTGACCTAATAATATCTTATTTGATAAGATTTCCATCCAGATGAATCTATAAATGTATTTGTTCTTGTTTCTGATGAACATTCTTGGCGTAGCTGTGTCTCTTTCTGACATTTGGTCTTCTTGTGCCAACTGAAATAAAAATTATTCCTTCGAAATTTCTTCACCCGTAATTTCCTTATATTACATCCAAGCATTTATCCCGGCTAAATCTAAGATATTGAAAAGTACCTATAAAGGTATTTTTAACATTTAGATTTTACACCATACTTTCTGGCCATTTAAGTTCCCCAAGTGAGGCTGATGGTTCTCTTTCTTTGTCTCTTCCCAAATATGGAGAACCGTTTACTATGTACTTACTCACAACTTATATCGAAAGAGAACCAAAATTTTATACCAAATTTGTCCGATTTATTGGGCTAGTATAGAGTTAATCTACGACGTGCTTTTATTAGGAAATAATTGTTCATCTATGGAGAGACAAATGCTCCTGGGTTATAACAGTTTTGACTGTTTTCGATGAAATGGAACCAAACTTGAGAGATGAAAGCAAACTCATCGTTTTGTAGGCATTAGCTACTTTGACTTCTATTGTAAAACCAAACAAATCTCTAAAATGATTTCTATAAATTCAGTTCGGTTTATAGTTGTCGAGGAAAATAACGAACCCCATTTCTTATTCCATAAATATGATACATACATATTTTTAGGCACAAGCTAGGCATTTGTTTCAATCGCTTGTTTGTTCATACTAGAGGTCCTCAATCTTTTTTGTTTCACAGACCACTCGCCATATTTTTCGGTTTTGGCTAGACCTAACCATACTTGATATTAATAATTTATACATTTATCAACTTCAAATGCATTTCTGACATCTGGTATAATGTAACTCACATTGAAAGATTGTTCTTCAATAGTGCTTATTCCGATCAGTTCCTCTTTCTAATGACAATTTCTCTTCGTATTGACAACACTCATTTCTGCGATTATGTAAAAAAAATAGGTATTATTTGTATATGTGGATGATTCCATGGAGTGCCAAAAGTAAAATCAAGTCCTGTTTGTATGATATCCATTATCGTTGACCCCCATTTTCTTTTCATAAGCCCCCACTTTTTTCCGCCGACATGGACTCTTTGTAGGTATTCTTAGACCTCTTGAAGTCGATATTGATCACTTTGGGAATCATTGGTTAACGCTGTAGATCCACAACTACACCACGGACTTATAAAACTTTTTTCATTTGTACACTTTCCGAAAAATAAAGTAGTTAATAACAGGAATTGTTCAAAAGGTCAAATGACCGCTCGTGGTAGACTAGACATGCAATAAAAAAAAATCAGAAACTAAAAAATAAAAAAAGTTGTGAATGTTCAAAAATGGAATATATCCATATTATAGGAAAAGTCAGAAAGTTACATGTCGATACAGCAACGTTATGTACAAGAAATTCTAAACGAAATTTCAAAAACGGTCATTTGACCGCGCTCGGTAGGTTTAGTGTTAATAATGAAACTCATGCTGTTTGAGACATTTATCCTATTCAATATTTGCAAATAAGTCCTAGCTAAAAAGTAGTTTGCTTTTTCTATAAAAACTAGACGTTTGGGGATTGAATCCCTATATCAGAATGTGTACAAGACGCAAATGATGGATTTTTAAACATAAATCCACCTTTGCAAAAATTGTGGTTTGAAGCCTTTGCCCTGAGCTCAGTTGATATACTTACCTATGTAGTTATGCACATGGATCGTTTTTGAAAACCTTCAGTTTATATTATATTTTTATATATAAGTGTAACACCTAGAGGTGTCTAACCTTTGCAAAGTAATTTTAGATTAGATGATCCTGAAGGATACATTACTTAGATTTGTTTTTTTTTTTTCATTATTGTGGCTGATATACTTTTTACGACTAGCTATAATTCAATATAGAAACATTATGTACTCCAAATCTAGGGAATAAATTTTACTGGATTTACTTCATGCTCTAATAAATTCCAGTGAATCTATTGGCTACCCCACTGAAGACAAGGAATGATAGTATAGATAAGTTTTTAGTCTAAAGTAATTTTATTAACAATCACAAATATTATTTCAAATGAAACTTTCAAGTATTCATGCAGTACAGAAAGAATATGGAACATTATAGGGTCCATGAGTGAAACACAAGGAGAAGAAGGTGACCAAAGCACCAGTAATGAGTGGGCAAGGAAACATATTATAATGGAGGATGGAGTGGTGGGGGAGACTGAAGATGAGGATGGGGACGCAAACAGTCAACTGGACAGTAGTGTGAAGGAAGAGATCAAGGCAGCCCTCATGGCTGGACAAAAGACCATTACACTGTCTGCTGATGATGCCTCTCTAGAGGCTAAAATATTAGAAATTGTGAGACAAAGTAGAAATTTAGAACAGGTACAGTACATATTGCATAAGTGGGGAGTTACATAACATACCTAATATGAAAAATATAACTATCTGATTGATGTATGATGCATGTTTTAGGCGGATGGCTCTCAGCAGCAGTATATTGAGATAGTAAATGATGAAGAGGGTCAAGTGGCCTCCAGAATCCTGGCCACTGAGACAGAGGGAGAAGAAAACTCTGATGGACAAAGAGTTGTTGAAATTGATTTGATGAATTTCAAACTTGTTAGGTACTTACCTATATTCTCCTTATTATTTCATTCCATCTTATTTTGTCAGCAACATATTGTTACAATTTATTAGGTAACTAAATTCTCCTTATTATTTAATTACTTTGATGACCATTGAATGGTACCCCAGGTAGAAAACTAGATCTTCAATAATAATAATTGTATACATTTTTGAGTATTTAAAAAGAAAACATACAACAAATAAATGGTATTTCAGATACCAGGATGAAGGCACTGAAGAGGATGGCTCAGGACACAGTCTCGAAGGTTTGGTTGTAGCTGAACATGATGATGATGATGGACAACAGTACATTCAGTTGGCTGATGTAAGTGAATATTTTTATCCTGGTTCACTTTTATTATTGAACGCCACATAATGATATGTGCACTAATCAGCAGATTATCAGAAATAGTTTGGGAGTAACAGTAAATTTGCTGGTCCTGATTGTAAAGAAGTGTAAATACTGTTAAAGTTGATATTTTCAACCGACGATACTTGGTGAAAATTCATGTTGAATTAATTAAAATAAAACACTTATTTAAAGTATATCCACGGTGACTTTTTATTGGACGCGAGCCGGCTTTCAAGAGTTTCCGCTCTCATCATCAGGCTGGCGTAAAGTGGTTTTCGCCAGCCTGATGATGAGAGCGGAAACTCTTGAAAGCCGGCTCGCGTCTAATAAAAAGTCACCGTGGATATACTTTAAATAAGTGTTTTATTTTAATTAATGTAAATACTGTGTTTTTTTTATATATGTCCTTTAAACTGACCACATTTTTGTATATGTTTGGCATGTTTGTTTTTTTAATACTTGAAAAAATGCGCAAAAAAGTAGTTTCAAACTTGGACTGAGATTCTGACACATTTCTATTTGGTAATTACTGTATTTTTACTTAGCAGGGCATCAGTATACTTGGGATATGTAATTCTACATTGTATTGTACAAGAATTTTATTTTCTATGCTGATTTTCATGTGAGATAACTTATTGTTGATATAATTTCTAGGCAGCAGATGAATCATCTGCTGACAACGAGGCAGTCCATTACATTCAGAACTCCGGTGGACATTCCAGTTCCAGAGGAGGTATGCCCAGCCCATCTTACAAAGATATATCTCTGTGACATATTTCTTCCGCTGCATACGAGTTTAGAAGTGCTTTGATATTTATTATTATTTTGTAATTTTTATATGTTTATAGGTGTTCAGTATGTCCAAGTGATTGAAAAGGATAAAGTTCCTCTAGTATATTTTACAACAGAACAACCAAAACACACTCAAAGATCCATCACTACTTCTACCATTACAAGTGGGTAAGTGTGATCTGAATATTAAATGTAACATTTTATTTAAGCTGTGTATATTAAAGAAAACCTAACGTATTTAGAATAAAAATAATTATAAATAATATTTGAGTGTGAAGTGATCTGTTCCATGTAATATCATATTTATTAATCCCCTTTTCAGGAAGAGAAAGCGAGGTGAATTTGTTCTGCCACCAGATGCAATGGCTTCTCCAAACTTTAAACTTTACCTTTACAATTGTAAATTGTGTGATTTCAAATGTAATGCCATCAAGGAATTGACAGCTCATAAGGTCAGTGTCGTAACTGTATTATTTACATAACAACTTGTTGGCTAAAACATATTGAAATCGTTATTCTTTCCAATCCACAGATACTAAAAATTTATGTATATATATATATATATATACAGTCTTTAACACGGACAGGAAAGTTGGTTCAACTTTAACTTTACCCACTGACAAAATACCTAATGAACACCAAGGAGTATATGAAATCAACTGCCTGGACTGTGAAAAGGTGTACATAGGCCGTACCAATCGCCAAGTTATACATAGAATAGCCGAACATCAAGTCGATGTTAGAAATAAAAAACCTAGTTCAGCCTTGGCGCTGCATACCATGACGGAGGGACATACAATAGATTTCAAAGGAGCACACACCATAGTTAAATCAAATAACGAATCCCATAGAATTATATATGAATCTATTAATATTGCTAAAAGAGACTTTGCTCTAAACTCAAGAAATGAAATTAATAAGTTGCCTCATTCCTACTATCATTTGATAGAAAAAATAGAAAGTAATTTACATAATAGGCCTACCACTGATGAAAAACACATTTCTACTAATACTTCAACCCTTTCTACTTCCATTAGTCCTCTAACACATAACACAACACACCTTCCTATAAATTCACATTCATCAACACAAAACACTCTCCCCTTTTCTACAACTTCACACTCACCAACACTAAATGCACTATCACTTTCTACATCGTCACACTCACATACATACACGCCCCCTATTCCCCACACCACTCCACCTCCTTCCCCCACTTTACGCCGTAGCCAAAGGCTTGCTCACCGAAAACAAAACAGTAAACACTGACCCGTTATCCGTGACGTACGTGTCTACTGCAGAACCTGATGATGGAGTTCCAAGCAACTCCGAAAGCTTGTTCAAAAAACAAATTACGCGATGTAACCGCAAAACATAACTCTAAAACATATATATATATATATATATATATACATATGTTAAACGAAGTTTTCGCATTTAGCTGGATTTTCACACCTGCGAGAGTGAAGATATTAAGAAAATTACCCAACAGACACCTCATCCGCACAACCAACAGACTGTGCAAACTCCCTTTTTTATGAAACAGGAAAGGTGTCCCGATGCTTACGAATCGGCTTAGGCTGGTTTAAGTGCAATATATATATATATATTGTTTTATCAGCATATATTTGTGTTTTTAGTCAACCAAAACTCTTAGCACACCGTTATCTTGGAATATTAATATTTCAAGTTGTTCCATAAGCACTGGGCGATTTATATATTATTATACTATACTACTATACTATACCCTCACGCTGTGTCCCAAGTGGGGTAGGCAGAGAGAACGGAACGCCAAACAGATCTATCTTTACACACTTCCTCCACATTCATACAGTTCCTCATACACGCTCGTCGGTTCCTCTTACTCAACACGCGGCTACTTATTATACTAATGTGTCTTAATTCACTGTAATTTAAATACAAAAAATTATATTAATTTAATTTTGTATTAACTCATTTCCTGTTAAGTCAGATGGAAGAAATAACTCCTGGTAATAACTTCTCTTCATATTAATGTGAATGTAATTTTATGTATAATATTACTGGCCATATTTGATATGACACTTTTTATTATAATCTACAGATAATGCATCCTGGAATTGGTGCAGGTCGATACAGAGGCTTAGCCAAGCCACCAACTGAGAAGACTAGTCCTCTCTCTGATCTATCTCCTCTGAGTATATCTAACATGAGACAATATGATGTGGAACATTGCACACAATGCTTGTACAAAACTGTCTCTAAAACACATGTAAGACTAGCTTCAAATTGAAATATATCAACTGTTCAGTTCTATAACTCAACAAATCGAAATGTCTTATATTTGAGAAATTGCCATTTTTTGTTATATTTATATCAACTATGCTTTAAAAACACAACAAAAAGTGAAATATACTATATAATAATCACACTGTTAAAGACATACATTGTCTTTGTCCTGTTCAATAAATAATTATTTTGAAATATTTATCTGTGGAAATTGAAAATTGGTGCATTAATTTTTGTTCTATAACTAAATATGAAATTTATAAAGGAAACCTTGTATTTTTTATAGTTACATATTTGTTTCCGGACTTGAAATTACCAATGAAATCAGATTTGTCAAAGTTTTGGACTTGTTGAGTTATGGAATTGAACAGTCAATGTAATTATGTGTGCTGTATTCCTAATAAAGAAACATATCACATTAAATTTAAATATTATTTTCAGCTAATCAAACATATTGCCAGGTGCCACTCATCTCCAAAATCTAAAACATATGAAGGTTGGTATTATTTTTTAATACAAGTAATGGTTGTAGAAGGAAATTCAAAATGATTTTCAGTGCTGACTAACTGTGTATTTTTATTTTTTACATCATCCGATCTGCTGGTTGAGATCAAAAGACTTTAATGCACAAACATCCTCTATATTTTTAACCTTAACCTCGTACAGAAACCAGCTAAGGTGGCTCACCATATGTCATAGATGTGAATTGCACATTTTGTCTCTGGTCTTCAAAATATTGTACTTAGCGTTCTCCTCATACTACCTTAAGGAAAAGTTCAAGTGTTTGGCGAGGCATTGTTTATGTTGGCGATCCAACAGAGAGCATCTTTTTGAGATTCCATCACAATACAAACTTTTTTTTTCGCTTATTTTTTGTGCATGGCACTCACTGTTGGAACAATCTTCCCTTGAAAATTAGGATGTCGACAACATTTTATGCTTTCCGTAAAGCTGTCAAAAGTCATTTCATCTCAGTGATTATAGCATCTGTATCCTAAAATCTAGCACTTATATGTGTGCATGCTGCAGTACTAAGATTGTAGTATGTACTTATATATATTTTCATGTTAGCCAGGTTAGTAGTCCTCTTGTCAGATTGTTTTTAATATGTAATAGGCTAACACTGTGTGTATTGATAAATAAATATATCCTCTTATCCACGAAATTGCATATTTTTGTCAACTGAGTAAAATGTGTATGTTATAAAAATATATATTTATTTATTTATTTATTCAAACATAAACGGCTAATGCCTTTTACATAAAATCATAGTATAAAATCTTATATACAGTTCATAAAATATACAAAGAAAAAAAACATTAATAATAATGACAATATTATATGTACTTCTACTTATTCATTCAATAAAAAATCATACAAAACAAAACATGAACAAATCAAATGACGACCCGCCAACATCAGACAGGTAACAATAATAAATAAATTACACTGCTCTATGTACAGTAAACGCCCGTTTACGGGGTAGCGAGTATGGCACAACACAGATTAATCAATGTAAACATGTCAAAAATATAAAGAGACACAAAATAAATTCATGATAAATTCATATTGTATCAGTTTCTTTTCTGCGTTCATAGTAGTGGTGTGCCTTCCATACAAGCAAATATGCAACGCTTGCCCTAAAAGAAATAAATAATCTTAAATGATACCGTACACAACTTACAATATAATTTTTAGGAATGTATTTGTATTTTAGATCATACATTGCCTATTTGCTAGTATCAAAGGCACTGCTGTTTCATAGGTATATAATTTCGATTTACTAATGACTTAAGATCAATTATTTTTCTTTATTTGTTTTTGTCGTAGGTACTCCAGATCCAGAATTGTATGATTCATATGAAAGTGGTGGCCATATATTCTACAAATGTAGGAAATGTAATTGTAAATCAAACAATGCTAAATCTATAATCAGGCACAAGTGCTTGAAGAAACACAAGGAGGAGGAAGAGTTTGCCCTTTCATAGATTAATTCTTTTGCATTTTGTATGTCTAGTGTAACTAATATAGGTATTAATATTAAAGTAAATATCTGCTTAATAAATTTATGCAATACTTATGTTTATTTTTTTTAATTATAGTATAGGTATAAATTTATTATAGGTACTATTTAATAAAATCAAGATAATTTCACTCATTTGCAAGAAGAGTGACATATCCCAATAATCTCATTTACCATAAGCGGGGTAGTCAGTAGAGCAGCTGCATGAAATAAACATGTAAGCCGTCCCCTCTGGTTCCCGTCTCTAATTTTAAAATATAAGTATATTTGTGTCATTATATTAGAAACATTTCCATGACATAAAAAAAAGACTCATACTAAAAAAATGGTATCTGAAACAACCTAGGTAGCATAAAGGATGTTTCAAAGTAAAGTTTTTGTGTGGTCATATGGAGACTTATTTGGTAATATAATGCTGAAAATTGTGGATGGTATTTCTGTTGCCATGTTGAAAAATGTATATAATAATAGTGTTTTCAGCAGACATTCAGACTTGGTCATTGTTTTTTGTTAAAGAAGATAATAGGTTTGTTTATGGTTTGTTTTATGTAAAAACTTGTGAATAAATGAGTCTTCAGGCCTCTCCTGAAACCATCATAGACATTAGCAGCATATTGCTTTCAACTGTCAGAACCAAAACATCAGTACACGTACCTTCAACCCATTCATTTCTTTCAATGGAGGAATGCAACAATCACAGTGACATGAGATGCAATGATACATAATAATAACCATGTCATCCACCCCACACATGGAACATTTTTCATAACTTAAAATAAAAGCCACCCTTAAGATGGTTGAAGGATTGTAAAACGGCTCAACAGAAACTAATCATCATTATACCAAATGACTGCTATATGAACACAAAACAGAATGCAAATAATGCAGAAAAAATAATCTAGGTTTGTAAAATGTCTTTATTATACACATAGATTTATATGTACTAAAGTACTAGATAATATATGGTGTTTAGAACAATGAATCACAAATTTCATGTTCCTTTTTTAAATATTAGCAATTTGTAGTACTAGCAGAGAGAAGTAGCAACTTTAGAAAAAGGATGTCAAGTATACACTGCATAAGACAACATCAATATGAATGCAATGAACTTTTTTCTATGTGAACGGATATAATATGGTTACAATGGTACAATATCGAGTCCTTTACGAAGTACTCTTTTACTTATGTGATGCATCTGTATTTCTCTCTCACTCATATATTAACAATAAGGAAGCAAGACTTTTATCAGGTGTTCACAACATTTTCCGTTGTATGTCTGCAAGTAAAGAGAGAATGTATCTAACTATTTCATACACAACCTTTTTTTTAATGACACAACAAACAAACATGTTATCACCAAATATTATCAAACACCCATAAAATGAAACGATAGTACAATGAATTTTTTTTATTATTTGAAATTTGAATAAAATCTAATATTTTTCCTACATAAATAAAACTTGTTCTGCTCCCTGCAGATTGTATCTCGGAAAAAGTAAAAATTGACAATAATTTATTGTTTTTATCTGAATGGTCGTATAGTCAAAAGATATAACTTCATGGATATATTATGCACTTATATGACATTGAATAAAAGAGTATATTGATCAGAAAAGAGCGAGAATCGAACTTGAGACACTAGATTGCTAACGGTAAATATTTTTATGCCTTTCTTTTATATAACTAAAAACTTAAAAATGTGTGACAATATTTACTCCAAGTAATGGGCTCACCACCTGTTCTGTATTTTGTGTGGTTTGGAAAGGGTGTTTAATTTGTTTTTTGGCGCATGATCTTCCACTTATATGCTTCCAAGAGGAGCGTGGAGAGTTTTGTGATGTGGAATGAATGTTTCGCTCTCCTTATGCCTCATTTGGGGTCTCAGGGCGACATAGTTACTCCATACTGGGATTTTAAGATACTTACAGAAAATTAAATTATAGTTGATAAAATACCATCGAGTTGTATACACCTGAATAGTGCATGTGTAACATGCATTTTTGTAAGGAACGCTACATCTTACTCGAACGATGGTCAATCTCGTACTGAACAAGGCAAAAATGCAGGTCGGCCGATCGGCCGACCTGAGGCCTGAGTCAACAACACACTATCGCGTCACGTTCCCGCTCCGCTAGCGTTCGGGTGCAGACGATGGTGCGCCAAAGTGTTAATTTTCGTAACTATTGTGTATCTTAGCAACGAAATTGACACTTGCTTGCAACATCGTCTGCACCCGAACGCTAACGGAGCGGGAACGTGACACGAAAGTGTGTTGTTGACTCAGGCCTCTGAGTTGGAACATCGCGGCTAAGCTACCAGCACTTCTATACGAAGTAATATAATTCTATGATTATACATTGATCTAATAGACCGATAATGCAGGACAGTTTCAAAATTAATATTGTGTTGTTTCACCCCATAACATTTTGATGTTAATGGTACTTCAGTATAATATTTATTTATTATTCTATGGTAATGGTCTCTTTTCTACTCCTACTAAGTTAAAATAGGCAAAAAACAATGAACATAGGTCTGCAATATAAAATTAATAATATAATCATATAGACCGGGCTCCAGAGGGAGTTGAGTGTGCAAAATATGAGGACCGAGTTCCATGAATGCAGTTTGGTGGAGAATAGCTCAGAGAATAATAATATGGATCTTGCCGGATCATTTTATGGTCCAATTTAATTTTTAGCCCCCCCCCTTCAAATTTGTATGAAATCGATGGAATACATACTATAAAGTAATTTTATTGACAATACTGCTATCCCATCACGGCATATTCCACAAGTGGGGTAGCCAGCTGACTAACCAAATGCAATAAACATGCAAGCTGCCCTCTCCGTACCAAAAAAAATTTGAAAAACATTGATCCATATTAGTGTTAGTACTAAGTGCTCTTAGCAAATGTAAGGTATCTGATGTGCAGATCATTTCTCCAGGATATACTTCATCCATGTATGCACAACTGTTAGAGGGGACATGGAGAATACAGATAATGCCCACAGAGTGGAATGAAGGAAATATATGCCCCCTTGGCACGGAGAGGGCAGCTTGCATGTTTATTGCATTTGGTTAGTCAGCTGACTACCCCACTTGTGGAATATGCCGTGATGGGATAGCAGTATTGTCAATAAAATTACTTTATAGTATGTATTCCATCGATTTCATACAAATTTGAAGGGGGGGAGCTAAAAATTAAATTGGACCATAAAATGATCCGGCAAGATCCATATTATTATTCTCTGAGCTATTCTCCACCAAACTGCATTCATGGAACTCGGTCCTCATATTTTGCACACTCAACTCCTTCCAGCGCCTGCACTAATAATAGGTATTACAATAATATAGGTACCTCAAGAAAATTTGATGAGACTGCGCGGCGCGCGCTCCGACCGGATTACGCGCCACTTGAGCATGGACCTAAATAGAGTAATGGACAGACACTTTGGTAAACATTTTGTAGCTGCGCGGGGAGGGGAATGACGACCATTTTGTAAGAAATAAATTTTGTTCGGTGCGTCGCATTTGGGCTGCGTTCAGACAGTCACCGAGTGATCAGTCGACGACGCATATTTTGAAAGTACCTATACAATGCCAGAACGCATTCATAGTGTTCATGTACTGTATGTTACTATGTTTTCAAAATGTGTAACAAAATAAGAATTATAGTCTCAGAAAATATACTCGATTTCTGCGTAATTGTCATTTATAATTTCTGACGCTGATTCAGTGAATTCGTTTGGATAAATTTAGGATATAAACTTGTAACAAGTATTTGGGAAGTATACAAGCTCAGAAAGTTAGATAATGGAATAATTAAAAAAAAAAGTATAAAGCAATTAGTTATAAACTAATCAAGTAGTTATTACTTTAACTGTTAATTTTAAAGATACCTATTAAAATAATTTATTCCTTCGTTAGAGACAAAAATATTTTTATCATTTAAAAGAAACACAAAAGTACTTGAATGCTACTATAAAAAGGCGCCAGTCAAATAATAATAAAAATATTAATTATTTAAATATATTCATAATTTACGTCTTTTACACGTCGGCGAATTTAAGAAATTATAGCAAAAAGTAAATCCAAAAAAAAATTTTTTAAAAGTTATAAAAGCAATAAAAAAAATAATAAAAAGACGTAAAAAATAATGGCGCCATTACGATAACATTGGGTCATAAAACGCTCTAAGTTATTCACGATTATCCGGATTACATTCACCACTCACTGCAACTTCATGGTCGTTCAGGTCAAACGACGCCGAGTGACATTTATGCTCCCATGAACCAACCCTTGTATTTGTATGTTTAGTTGTTTTAAAAATGTTTCAAGTTTTTGCACATCAGTTGAATTTTTCATATCGGTTTTTGTTTTTATATCTAGAAGAATAGGAATCATCTTATGATTAACATGGTGATGTGCGCTATAAATGGTTGTGGTTATAAATCCAATCCAACTTTCGCAGGAAACAGGATTGTCATATTTTCGGTAAGTTGTTTTGTATTGTAGTTTTTATCTTAATATATTGCGATTTTAAAGTCGTTTATATTATAATTCGTATACTTATAAATGATCATAATAATGTTATAAACGTTCTATATAATTATCTGTCCTTATTCTCCTATATCTACACATGTAACTTGTTTTCCATTCTGTCATCTGACAATACAAAGAACCTACAATCTGATGTTTGGTTTGTTTACCCGTTAGAATGAAATGTTTCATGCATACAAATCTGATCAGGTTAATGATATTATCGCATGTTTATAAACAAAATCATTTTTTGTAGTTTTCCAAAGGATCCAGAAAGGAGAAACTGGACATTATCCAATATTTGACACCAAGTAAACGTAGTGTTTTGTGTTCAAAAACATCTCGTTTTTCTGCGAGGTTGGAGAAAAACGTCATTCTTACGAAATATCCTGAGTTTCCCGCTCATTTGCAAGTTCGTGTGTTTTATATTATTCATTTAGATATATCCTTCAATTGTCATTCATTCTCTCCATATTGTGTGTATATGAAAACAATGTTTAAAAATAAATACTGAATGATTTAGAAATGACTCCATTTTATTTACTCATCCTATTCCCTATTTCATCAAATATATGAAAACATTAAGTTATGTGGCATTGTAATTATTTTAAGAAGTAAATATAATGTTTTCTGATACTGTGTGAATAATTTCCATACATTGCCCATACAAATGTTAAATAAAGTATTTCCTACAAAATGGCCACCGTCGATTTCCCTTCCTCACTTTTTGGCTTCGCTGTCATTCATACAAATTACTATAAACGTTCCATCCCCTACCTACATACATCCATGCACTTGAGATAGCGAGCGAAGTGAGAGGGGAAGAAAATTACGTTCCTTTCTAATAGGATGTCCGTAAGTTTAGGAACATAATAAATAATGGGCGATATTTACTACTGGTTATTTTCATATCTCGTTGTGACTTTGGGATGCTACGAGAGCCTTTAATGTGGTAGCTTCCCTTGCATTCCACATCCTCATGCCGTTGACCTCGAAGGTTCATCCGCCTTTGAGAAGATTTTAGCTCCTCCGGGCAAGAGAGTGCCCCTTCCAGCATCTTCAGTTAAGAAGAGTTGGTTATTAGCTTATACCGGCTGACAATCGGTCCCTGTCTTACTATGTCACAATTAATGGCTACGACCGCCTCCTTTTGTATAGAGGAGTAGAGCAGGAATTTCTTTTCACAGAGTCTGAGACCTGTTGGCATTTTTCAGTACTCTCAAGTACCTACTTCAAGGTCTAACATAACAGTCGTAAATACAACACAATAATTGGAAATACTTATTTGTTGTGTTTGATCGCTCTAGAAGGTTTTATGAACTACTGCCTTTTAAAGGATTCTTAAAAACTTATGGAAGAGAATGGGATACCCTATTTTTAACGGGGGGGGGGGGGGTATACTCCACGGACTATATTTTATCTAGTTTTTTTTATAAAATAAGGTTCTAGTTATACACAAGTGATTCATTTCAACTTAAAGCTATATGTAAACATCTGAGTGTGTTAGAGCTTTCCTCTTTCGGGGAATTTGTCTATCGGGCTCTTCGTATTGCGTCTGAGGAATCTTCTGAAGCTCTCAGGTTCTAGGAGTTCGATGGATGCTTCAGAGGTGCCGGGGTGGGCATGGACTGGGAGGTGGGTGGTTCGGGTAACATTACATTTATACCTGTAATATGACACAACATCGATGTTTAATATTTTTATTGTTATATTGTATATCTTTATGTCATCCCTGTTGACGCATGTTCGTGTGTAAATAAATAAATAAATAAATGACAAATTATTATACCAAGTGTCCTGTAAAAGGTAGAAATATCATATAGTTAAAAATATCCAATTTAATATCTTAAATTCAACGTGAGATGTTACACCCACCGCGCTGCCCTATTGTCTATCTTTGATGGTAAAAGCAATACCATCAACTTGTCATATTTATAAAAACATACGGTGCTATAGTATTGATTATCGGTACATTACGTATTAAAAGAAATGAACTTTTAACAAAGCTGAACTTTTAACTTTTGTAACAGTGATGAAGTATGCTACCCACCTTGAACGTGTCAACACGTATTTATATAAATTATGTAACTAGCACACTACGCAAAAATGATCGTCACCCTACTGATTTCATAGTGTTTGCCAAAACGCCCAAAACTTACTGTTATTATATTGGCAAAAAATGCCGAAAACGTTACTGACTAAGAAAAATCAATGGTTCCTTACTTTAAAAAAATATATACAGTATATATAAACATCATTGCGGAAAATTATATGATTCAAAATTAAGTTTCATGTATTTTCAATTTCATCTGAAAAATTAATTTTACGTCACACAATAACTATTGAATTTGAGTTTTAAAAGTAACCTTATTCATTTTCTGCACCCCAAACAAATTTGTAATATGGTTCCCCTATTAACACTTTGAAAGCTTTTTAAAACAAAATATAAAAATGTCATTATATTTTAAATAAATAAAGCATCTAGTTTAATTGAACCAGAAATTGAATATTATATTTCTTAATACTAAATCACTCGCAAACGAGTGGATGGCCTTGAGAAAAATAGAATATTTTTCTTAATAGAAAAATATAATAAAGCTTTACAAGAATCTTGGTTAAAAACTTTTTAAAACTAGTGTATTATAGTTTTTGTATTTTAGCTATTATTATTTTGTACAAATGGTAACACTGTCTGTGATTGTCGTTGTCGAGTTATTCCTTATTAAATTCAGTAAGTATAAAGTAAAAGTTCGAGATATAATTTTGTTCGAGATTGCGCTATCGTTTTTCTTGACGGGATTTTGTAATCTTGTTTATTTTATTGTTTTTATAAAATGTACTGCGTTTTCCTTTCGTAAAGCAAGTTTGTTATAGTTGTTATTATTTTTTGTCGAAGTTATAAAAATTATATCAAAGATGTTAAAATTTGTCACCATCTCCTTTGTTTTACTTTCTCTTTATGTCAATGCCGGGACTGGTAAGTGTAATTTATTTTTTATTTCTTTCACTAGTTATTGCGTCTTAAAACATGAATAAATAATAAGAGAATATACTTAGTGCTTTATTTTTATCTCTCTATAATTCTTCATAAGGAAAACTTTTCCGGCCACGTATATTTCTGACTTTAAATCGCCTATTTACAGGGTCAACATACATAAGTGGATATGTGTCATTGAATCAATACCAATTACCAAGCCTTCATAATTTTGCCAGATATAGAGCATTGTAATCTAAATAGTTACATAGGTATATTTAGATTACATGACTACTTGAAATAATCATTATTGAAGAATTTATTTGTAGTAGTATACAATAGAGTTCAATGAGTGGTCATGTAATGTATTCAGATGTTGCATTGCATTTGATATATTCTATTATACCTACTGTTATCTTGTATGTAAATAATACTTCTGATAAATTAGGAAATGTTATTAAACCACATTTTAATGCAGCATTCTATACTAAAAATAATTTGAAACATCGTATTATTATTGTTATTATTAATGTTGGGACACAGAAATTGCATAAAAATGTACCATGCTGCAAGTCTAGTACATATTATGTCTATGATAGTGATGTAACAAATGTGTGATTTTGGATATTCGCGAATGCGAATGCGAATATTTTGTGAATAGCGAATATTGACTTGCTTAGATTTCGACAAAATTGCTCAATCATTAAAATTTCTACCCCCCGTTGCCGAATTTTCAAAATGGTAAAGGAATTTAAAATATTTTCAAACTCCTCGGTTTTCTTAAAGAATATTTTCTTGCAGTAACTTTTTCTGCAATGCACCGGGTAAGTATTTGGTACTTTTACCGAATATTCGATACTTTATTACCAAAATAATATTCGCAAAACATTCGCATATTTTTTTGCGAATACGAATGCGAATGTGAATACGAATATTCGTTACATCACTAGTCTATGATGTACCTACACGAAGATGAGTGGTTGGGAGTACCGCACGCTATTCATTGCATCTCTAATCATTAGTGTGAAAAATAAACAGTGTCATTTTTAAAATTCTTAAAATGTTTTTTTTTTTCACAATATAAAGGCACAAACACTCAAAAGTATTATTATTGGCTAGTATAATAACTATCTAATAAAACTCTTTATGAAAAGACATCTGATATAAAAATAGTTAAATAGCTTAATTAATGTTTTCAGGATTAGTTTCCAACAAAGTAGTAGTGTGTTATATAGGAACATGGGCAGTTTACAGAACGGAACGAGGATCATTTGATTTGAGTAATGTTGATCCTAATCTTTGTACACATATTGTTTATGCCTTTGCTGGATTAGATGTATCCTCATCAACTATTAAGTCTTTGGGTAAGGTTGCATTTTACATTTATTAAACATTTATTAAATAAAATGATGAGAAGCTATTGATATCCTCTGAACATTTTGGCATGTTTGACTAAAACTACATAAATAATTAATAATAATACTAATGTGTATTTGTATTTTTTTTACTGGATATTGTAACATTATTATATGTATTCATATTCTAGTAAAAAACAATCCTTCATTCTGTTTTTTTATACATAAAATACATGGACACATCACACAGTAAACTAGTCAAATACTGTGTCATTATTGTTTATATATTAATGTTTCAAAATAGACTACTTCAAAGTAATGAGACTTAAATTATTTTAATGTCCATTCATTCACATTGGTTTACATTTTGTACCTTTTGTTAGATGCTTGGCAAGATTTAAAAGATGACTATGGAAAAGGTGGCTATGAAAAAGCCACTGGAATGAAATTGAAATATTCACATTTAAAAGTGACCCTTGCTATTGGAGGATGGACAGAAGGATCTACAAAGTATTCTGACATGGCAGCTGATCCTGAAAAAAGAAAAACATTTGTTGCCTCAGTAGTACCATTCTTGAAGTAAGTTTAATACATACATACTGTGCGAAAGCATGTTCCTACAAATATTCCAGAAGAAAAATAATCTTAAAACATTACATAAGTTTTTAGACAAAACATGCTGTATTATTCAAATTGTAAAAAAAAGCATATTATGCAACTATTGAACCCGCAATGTTTTGAATGTATTTCTTTTTAGGAAATATAATTTTGATGGTCTGGATTTGGATTGGGAATATCCTGGAAAGAGAGGAGGTAAACCTGAAGACAAACAAAACTTTGTATCCTTAGTTAAGGTAAAACAATGATCACATAATGATGTGAAGTATTTTTTGACTGAGTTGATATTTATTTTGTAAAACTCTGTAAATCAAATATTTTTATTATATTTAAAGGCACACCAACCTAAAAGCTTCATGTTGAGCTTAAACAAATTAAAATTTATTATCATGTTACTGACTATGTCGTTATTATTTTGAGAACATGTAATTTCTTTTGTACTTTATAACTTCACTTTAATTTCTGTTTCAGGAATTAAAGGAAGCCTTGAGACCTCACAACATGATACTAACTTCAGCTATAGGAGCCAGTAAGGAAACTATAGATATGGGGTATGATGTGCCACAGATATCTAAGTACTTAGATCTACTACACATTATGTGCTATGACTTACACGGTGCGTGGGACATGAAGACAGGAGCTAATGCTCCCCTCTACTCCCACCAAGCAAATGACAATCTTTCAGTAGTAAGTTTATAATATGTTTCTACCACATAGTCTGTTTTGTAATAATTACCTACCTACTTAATTATTTAAACTTTATTATTTTTTATTGTATTATGTTTTAGGAGTTCACAATGAAGTATTTATTAAGTCTGGGTGCTCCAGCAGATAAGTTGGTTGTTGGTGTTCCATTCTATGGAAGAACATTTATCAAAGTCCCTCCAGTCAGTTCTAATGAACATGTTGGTGTTGCAACTAAATCAACTGGTTTCAAAGGGCCAATTACTAAAGAAGACGGTTTTATGGGATTTAATGAAGTGAGATTTTAAACTTAGCCTTCATCAAATACACATCATGAAATCAGAGCTAGATATTAACTGATTAATTAACTTCCGTTAAATTTGTGATTAACTCAATCTCAAAATCTATTCATTGAATTTTAATTTCTATCAAAAAAAGCCTCCCTTAAAAATAAGTCCATTACTTTTCTGGGGAGAGAGCTGGAATCCACCACTGTTTCTAGCTTTTGGAGTGCTTTGGTTTTTGCTCCCGAGCTTTGAGCATGGTGGCCTATCTCTGTTGGTTTATTTTTATTTATTTATTTCATTTATTCATCCTTTATTGAACATTAATTAAAATCAATTTTATAAAGAAGTACATTCAGGTTACATTACATTTTATATAAATTTTTAAATCATTTCATAAAATTAACAAATAAAAGAATAATGAAGTGATATTGTTTGATATTGAATTCACAATAAATGATTTTTTTTTACCAACAGTGCCTAGCTCTACTTGTGACATAAGTATAGCTTAATTGATTGTATTTATGTTTAGATATGCCTGATTCTGTCTAATAACACATCTGGTTGGTCTGGGCATTGGGATGAGAAGACACAGACACCCTACATTGTCAATGAAGACAAAGTCATCATGTATGATGATCAGAAATCAATTATTCAAAAAGTTAGGTATGTTTCATTTGCACTATGTCCTTTAACAAACTAACAAACTACAATTTTTTTAATTAGATAATTTATAAATAAAAAAAAGAAATAAATATAGAAATATTTTTATAGATTTGCCATGAATATGAATTTCCGTGGAGTTATGATATGGAGTATAGACACAGATGACTTCCATGGTGATTGTACTTTAACTACTGATGGTATATATGAAGGATTCGTTGATGGATTACGACAATTACGAAAGATCCCGGGATTCAAGAAAACATTGCCCATTGTGGAGAAAAAAATAAGTTAGTACTAACTGAATTTATAAAGTGTAAATAGTTAAAATAAGTTATTCATGTGTGGTATAATTATTGTAATACAGTGTTGTTATTTGGGATTCTTATATTTTATTTTCAGGTAATAATTTGAATGAATCTTCCGAGGACTACTACCAGTTGACAGCTAACAATGCTTATATTGTAAAAGATGGTGATATCAATTTAGTTTTACCTGCTAGAATATTAACAAACTATCCTCTGCTCAGATCACTGAATGACGCTTTGATTCTCTCGAACCAGGAGAGATATATCAAACGGGAATTGGAGAAAGCATACAAGGAGTTGGAGGAAGATAATGAAATAGTTTCTCTTAATAAAAAGAACCACGCTAGTAAATCACTCATATCTAGTACCATGTTGCTCATAGTGTTATCAGTCCTTTATATTTAAATGAACATAATCTTATTTCTCCCAAATGTTTATCAGATGCCACGCAGTTGTCAAGATATGAAATGTATTATTTAATTGCAGCTACATCTATTGGTATCGTAAAAGTTGTATCTTAAAATTATCATAATTATTACATTTGAATGATTCCATTTTATGGAAGACATCACTTTTAGGCTTTGTACAAGTATAAAACCTATTTTTGTACTGAAAATATTATGTAAGTGTTAATTTATCATATTGACTACAACACTTAATTATTGTCAAAGCTAAACAATATGTTATCCATTGTGCATTTGCGCATGTATCCAGATACTGTGAACACTTGTAAAAGACTAAACCAAAATACTTCATTATATTTAAGAACTTATTACTGAACTGATTTTATATAAAATCTTCACTAATATTGCATAACAGTATATTATATTGTCACAAGTTTTTTATACATGTTTGTTATATAATAATATTCTAATACTACTTAGAAACGAAGAGGGAGAAGGGGTCAACGTCAGTTTAATAATGAATACCAAATTGTAGGGAAAAACAGGTTAACTCAATATTAATGGATGACTCTATTCATAGCTATCTTGGGATAATCAATAAAGAATTCTATTAATTTATACATTGCATCTCTCGACATTTAAATTAATTCTATTTTAATTTTGTGGTTAGAGTCACAGATTGTGCTAAAAAATATTTTAAAATGTTCTAGTGGTGAAAATATTTCTAGTAGTGATATAAAAAAATATTGTATTTGGCATCTGTAACTGAAAATCAAAAATTATATTTATGTGATACATATATTAGGTCGGGGAAAAAGTCTTTTCGTATATAGTATGTATAAACTTGTAATAAAATATCTTTGGCTGTACTATTTGTATCTGGCTGGTTTTGATGACATTTAAAAGGTGACATTTGAAAAAAAGAATAAAATTAGGAAAATTTTGATTCCCGCTATTTTACATTTGTTTTCCTTCCTGTCAAAATGAGCAAATCGAATGAAGAAATTAGATACATTTTAAAATTTTATTACAAAAAAGAAACAAAAGCAAAGCGAGCCGCGATTTTTTTTGTGACGTTTATGGACCTAATGCAGTGTCAGTAAGAGTAGCACAAAGTTGGTTTAAACATTTTCAATCCGGGAATTTTGATGTCAAAGATGCACCTCGCTCTGGTCGCCCTGTTATGGATAAAAGGGATGCTATTTTTGTAAAAGTGGAGCAAGATTGGCATATCAGCAGTTACGACATAGCTGAAGAACTGGGAATTGATCACAAGTAGTTTTGACCCATTTGATAAAAGCTGGGTACACAAAAAAGCTCGATATTTGGGTGCCACACGAGCTCACTCAAAGAAACCTAATGAACCATGTACTCATTGAAATAAAATGATGCTGTGTCTATGGTGGAATTGGAAGGGCATTGTTCATTATGAGCTTTTACCGCCGGGCAGAACCATCGATTCGGATCTCTACTGCCAACGACTGATGAGATTAAAGCAAGAAGTTGAGAGAAATCGTCCGGAATTGATTAATAGAAAGGGTGTGGTCTTTCATCACGATAACGCTAGACCACATACATATTTAGCCACTCAGCAAAAATTAAGAGAGTTTGGCAGGGAGGTGTTAATGCATCAGCCGTATAGCCCCGACCTTGCACCTTCAGATTTCTACCTGTTTCGGTCTCTTAAGAATTCTTTAGGCAGTGTCAGGCTAACAGCAAGAGAGGACTGCCAAAACTACTTGTTGCGTTTTTTTTATCAGAAGTCCCAAAATTTCTACAGCAACGGGATCTTATCTCTACCTGCAAGATGGGAGAAAGTCTACGAACAAAATGGCATGCATATACTGTAATGAAATGTAAATTAACTTTGAAAAAAAATTGTTTGAACTTTCATATAAAATGCGAAGAAACTTTTTCCCCCACCTATTATATTATACACTCTAAATTTGACTTTAATAAATAATATGTTATCTAAACACCACCTTTAAGATATGTTTGTAATGTAAAATCATGGCTGTGTAGTATCACTGTTCTAAAAATCTGTTTATAAAACTGTTTATTCTATTCCTTCTCAACTTTTATGTAGGTGAGCAAGTCTTGTTTTATATTTTACCTATTCTGCTCTGTTACCTTACTCAACTTCTGTACATGCTTTTTATTCTTTTTAACTTATGCGGTTATTAAAAGTAGAACTGTGTGGGAAAATATTTCTTACTTAATTTGAGTTTTAATTTCTTAATTTCTTTCAGATGTAATTATCCAGTTGTTACAGCTTTCGGTGATAATAAAATGTATTATATAATTATCAAGTTATTATCATACTATCAACATTACAATGTAACCTTAAACAATTATGGTACCGTATGTTATAAAAATAAATATTTTTATTTTATAAGTAAAAACAAAATATAATTATAGAAAACATTTGCATTGTGTTGAAGTGGAATCCAAAAAAATAAAATAATTCTCTTTTCAGAGAACAAATCATAAAACATATCTCCATTGTTCAGAAGTTACGAGTATTATAGATATAGGTATATTATATACACCATCCATGTAGGTATATGAAGATTCAAATTATCAACTCATAATTTTTAAATAAATATATTTGTTATTGAAGTTTTTTATATTTATTTTTATAGCTGATATACTCTGACTTTTATATTTTTTTATGAATTTAATTATAGAAAATTGTTTTATTTTGTACATTCGACTGTGCTCAGGACAAAGGCGTCAAACCACAATTTTGGCAAAAGTTGTTTTATGTTTTGAAGTCAATCATTTGTGTCTTTTACACATTCTGGTAAAAGGATTCAATCCACAAAAGTCTAGTTTTTATAGAAAAAGCAAAATATTTATTTTTAGCAAGGACTTAATTGCAAATACCCAATAGGACAAAGGACTCAAACAGCATGAGTTTCATTATTAATACCAAAAAAAGTCATCCAGACATAATTTTACGGCGAGGAAAAAGGCATCAAACCACATAACCCCAAACATGCGACATACGTATCTCATTAACATGTTGCTAAAGTTTGTCAGGAAAAAGGATTTAATCAACATTTTTTTTGATTATAACTTGATAATTCCTGAATATTTTTTCATAATTTTTTATGACATGATAAAAAAACTACATTACAAAAAGATGGTAAAATAATAATGACAAAAATTTTAAATTTTCTTTATCCTACAGTTTTTTGCTTCTCCTATAAAATTTGACCAATGTGGTCCTTTGTCCTGAGCACAGTCGATATACTTACTCATTTCTTGTCACAAAAATAAAATATGTTTTTATATTGATTTTTATTGTATTTTTCTTACCTCTTCAAAAGCAAGTACACACTAAGTAAATAGCACTGGTCATTTCAGTTATTTATTTTCTCTCACTCTTATCATTCCATTCCAAAATACATGGATGAAATAAAATTATTTCATTCCAACTATTGTGTTTTTGTTATGTATATTTTGTTTATTTTTAGTATAACTCGATCTATAGACTATGTCAAATTATTGGAAATGAAGAAATTTTCTGAAAGCTGTGTTGAGTTTCATTACAATTATTGAAAGAGAGCGTTTGCAGAATTTATATTTTATTTCCTTCTTAAAACAGATAAGTTAAACATAATTATTTTACAAAATAATTGTGAAATATATTTACCAGCCATAATATATTAGGAATACAATAAAGAAATGTTAAATAAATGTTAAACTGTCAAATTAATGATAAAAATAAAACCAACCTCTGCATCACAAAAGATGTTACAATAAGTTGCCAGCAAGCAAAGTGTTTTGATAGATTACTAAGGTTGTTTACATTTTAGTAAGATATCAAGTAATTACATAAATATGAGTAAATACATCTAAATACATTGTTATTGTTTTAAGTTATATTATTTATATATTGTCATGTCAGCCAATTCTCATTTCCATAATCCTGATTTCAAGCCATTAAAATATCGCCATTTGTCAGATGTCAATTAAAAAAGATAATTTATCCAATTTCTCATCAACAAATCAAATAAACAGAAAGGGAGTTTTAAAATAACTCAATCGAGAATATAGGAATAATAATACGAAAACATAATGTAACACGGAAAGAATATGCAGGATATTCTTCCAAGTGGCGATGTCTAAGGGATTCCTTGTTGAATATATTTACTTGTTTTCTTGGATGGGGAACCATGACTGGCAGGCTTCATTTGCAATTTCACACATGGCTGATAAAGCTTTGCCAGCGCTGTCATACTCTGTAAACAAATAAGTTCAATCACAAACTTTAATATGGTGTAACAAAATATTATAAATTAATGTTCATACTTTATTTGTATTACTAAAGATAAGATATATTGCCTGATGGCAGACCCTTATATTAACTGATAATTTTATCTGTTAAAAATTATTATTACTTACTCTATGAAAATCATATACTTACCAGAATAAAAAATATTTCCTATGTAAATTTTAGATGGTTTCAAAAATTGTTAAATAGTGCTTATTTACGCAACCTTTCTGGAAGGTCCTCATTTACACTGATTGAAAAAACTCACTTACCAGGTGTATTTCCTCTCTTTCCGAAAATGGATCCATTGAAGGGGGGCTTTCTGTATGTGGCTTCAGTCTGGGAAGCTAGACACAACACTAGCATCACCACCATAGCCAAACTGACGAATAGACGGAGTGTAGATCCAGTTGAGAAGGACATTTTCTGAAATTAAATAAAAACTTTATTCAATTAATCAATAACAATGTACAAATATTGAGACAATTTATCACCAATATGGCTACAATTAAGTTGCAGCTGCCTCACTAGGTTGCCCTGTATCGAGGTATGCTGCGTATAAAAATAATAATATACGATAAACAAAGGATTAATATGATCTTACCAACAAAAAAAAACCATAATGAATAAATTAATAAATCAATCAAAAATGAAAATACGTCAATGAATCAATAATTGAATGCATGCATAATAAAGATAAACAATGAATAGATAAATAAATGAATGAAAAATAAAGTACTTAGAGTAGTATTTATCTAACTGAAAAATTATCTACCAAGTCCATATATATATATATGTCATTCTTGTAGGTAGGAACATTACCCTGCATTAAATATTTACACATTTTTTTTCAAGAGGTTGTGCTATAAGTTAACAGCACTTCATAATGTATATAGATCTACTTGAGGCATTTTGAGATGTCTGCTACCTAAAGAAAATGTATGATGTTTCATCGTAACATCGCAGTTAGCTCTTTGCCAGTAGGTATGGTGACAACAAGTAACTGGAGGTAACCCAGAAACCTATCAACAATTTATTTAAGATACACGTTGGTATATTTTAGATTGTTGATTATTTAAAAAAAATAGTATAAACTTTTAAAAGTAAGTTGCCTACTAATCTACATTAAAATAAACTCAAAAAATAAATTAGAGAGAAAAGTCTTCTAGTGATGATAAGGAATTTTATTGTATATATTTTATTGAATTTTACTGTATTTTTTTTATCATTAATTATTATGTACAGCTTTTCTCAATGAAATGAAATGCTTGAGCATGTTTTTTACAAACGACTTCAAAAATAAAAGGAACTGTAGTAAATTTTATAGGATAATAATAAAGAACCTCCAGAGATGGGGCTTGGCTGAGAGCATGGCGTGTGACTGTGGAGAGGAGCAAGACACTGGACACCTCCTGACATGCCCAATGGCTCCCAGACAGTGTCACTGGTAGGAATTCGTGGGACGAACTCACCTAGGGGGAGCTGCAAGAGAGGTAGTTGCTTACTGGGAGGGAATGGGAGTGTAGATGTGAATTTGGATTTTTGTTATTATTTTGTCGTTGCTGACCGACACGAAAAGAAGAAGAAGATATTAACACTTTAAAAGTTAGAAACTTTGGTGAGTGGACACGCTATAAATATATCTGTTGAAAAGAAAATTTGAAAAAGAACTATAAAAAAATGGGCAACTTGAGTTGTAGGTTTTTCTACAGAGGCTGGTTTTGTTTTGTTATGTATCGCAGTAAGTACCTATCTTAATAGAGAATAAGTAAGGGAAGGTCAGCCCAGACACTTATGACTTAATTCAAATACAAATAAAAACAAAATATTTATATGAATTCCGGTACATATTTTTCAATAATCTAGGGACTAAATTAATTAATTAATTATAAATTAAAATATCTATAAGTTTTCTGTTAGTTACAGTAACGTGATCAAAAATCAAAGTACCCTAATCTGATGGCTGCGAAGCTCTGTATGTATAATATGTAGCAAAGATATTTTGAAAAAAAAATCTAGGGATACCATCAGATTACCATAAATCGGTTAATTTTGATTTTAACATTTAAACTGCGCGTGGAACCATACAAATACTTTTACGCATAGAAAATGTAATAAATCATCAATTTAATTAGTAAAGCATTTATATTATAAACATACAATTGTTAATGAAATATGAAAGGTGCCCTCAAAATAAAATTTTACATAGGTATCATCCAACTCTCGAGGCCTGCCACCGTGATTTTTAAACAATAATAAAGGTACTGAATAATACATTGTACTTGGGGCAAATCTTTAATTGCTGAGATATTACGATGTTCGGGGGTAGCCGCTGTCCGTGGCAACTTGATCTTCCTCTACCAACGCCTTTTGCAGAAGTACATACTTAAATATTTTATACAATATTTAAAGAGTTTATTACTATTAAAAAAATATCTACTTACTTTGGTGATGTGTGAATGAGTATGATACAAGTAGATAAGAGAATGTAATGCTGTCGAAGACTGCTCTACACTGATGTTCAAAGCTGGCCTGTTGAGTATTTATAGCATCCTTGCTTCACTGATGGGAGAGATCGGGGTGGTAACAAAGTGTATTGTTCATTCAAGTAGGTATGGGTATATACTATGTGGATTCAGGATGTGGGTGGTAGAAGGAGGACTATTCACCAGGGAAATTGTTCACAGAGTATCCTGGAATAAACTACGTGAGCAGATAATTCAGTTTGTCACGTCGGTCACAGTGGTTGGTCGGTTTAAATGGAACCGGGCGCATGGGTAAACCTACTATTTATATTAGATATTATAGAGGTGCTATGTATATAATATGTGATTAATAGTTCTGTAAAAATATCGATACATCAGCCAGTTATATACATGGGTATCATATATAATATTACCGCAAATTCCACATACTCGATGAATTTTAATTTTAATTTTTACCAGTACATTATTGTCGGATTTCCCTACTGGCCACTTGATGTACCTGCTTATAACATACGCCAAATTAATATAATAATGATAATGTGAACGGTTATTGTTATACCTACCTACTATGATTTATGGATAGGAAACTAACAGTTATACTAATAAGAAACTTATTATTATACCCCTAAGGAAGATTTGATAAAGGTCATAATTTGTGATAATATAATTTAGTATCGTTTGTTAGCACATTTTGTTGGCGTGAAAAAAATAAAAAAACATAGGCTAAATTAGTAACAAATGATGGAAAATTGGCATCAAAATAAAGCTTTAAAAAAGGTCAACATATTTAACAGTTGTCAGACTACTTAAATATAAGTTGGTTTTAAAATTTTCTATCAAAAACAAGGATACCTTGACGTTTCAAATTTCTTTACCAAATTTAAAATTTGACGACGAGGGTTTAGAATAAAAATTTGCTTAGCTGCTGTCCCCGTCCCTAGAAAAATCCCTATCTATGCCAACAATGTGTATGTAAGTGGTAGGTAGGTAGTAGGCACATATACCACAGTAGGTAACTGCTCTACTGGCTACACTGTTGCGGTGGTCTCGATAATTTGCGCATAAACTGATTGGATGTTGAAAGGGTTGGTAATTCAATTTTCCCGCCCGACTTCTCATAACAATCAGGGCTGTACAAGTTCATAGGAATTATGTTTATAAAATGTGTTCCGAGTATGAATATCTTTCTGAGTTGAATGAATCTATTTGAACTGCTCTGGAGGAGTGGAATATAGATACACTTATAGATCAAATTATAAATTCGTCGTACGCTAAAGTAAAAATTATTTTGTAATTGAAAGTAGACACACTCGTAGGGCACACCCTTCTTTATTTTTAATGTAAAAAAACCGAAATCGTGTGAAATATGACATAACAACCCACACATAAACATGTAGGTATACAGTAGATATGTAGAATTAATGATACTTCCAGAAATTAATGAAAATTATGTTCTATAATATAGAATATTATTGTATTTAGATATTTTTCAATGTGATCGGCGATATTATTCAATAGGCAAGTTTGCCTTACGAAGATTTTTGTTCATTACCTACACGAATTTAGTACCTAAGTAGTTATCTCAAGTAGGTACTCATTCCGAAAAACATTTGCTTTTTTACTTATCTCAAAAAAATGTGAGGGGGTATCTTTTTTGAGGAAGCAATAAGTTTATACTGAAATTTATAAATAGAAATTTTTCCTTATACCTACACGATGACAAATAGAAGTTGACGATTCATAAATGAATCTATCTCCAAAATTTATATAAAGTTAAATTGAAATAGGACTAACTCCACCCCTGGAAGCAGAAGCTTTTCATTATAATTATTATTTCCCAAAGGTTATATATGAGTAAAAATTGACATATAACTCAATAATAACATGGGAAACAATAATTGAACAAGATTAGATCTAAAAGGTTTTAGACACCAAAATAACTTTTCATAGAATCATAACCCATTTTAAAGTTTAAATAAAATCCATAGATTCTCTATTCATATCAATGGGATTCGGTGGAAAGATGTGTTCCTAGGTTATTCTGAAATGATTTAAGCAGCTGACCAGCAAGCAGAAACATAACTATACAATGTTAATTATATACCAACACAAATTATGGAATGTACTATTTCTGTGTTCTTATTAATTTATGAAAGATTTGGGAGCTTTGAGGACCAATCGCCAACTTTATTTATTTACTAAATTATCTTTCACCAATAATAATAATAAATAATTAAAGGGATGTTATAAAAAACGTGTATCTTGATCTAAAAGATCACTATTTACACGATCTAGCTAGTTCACACAGGATGAAAGAAATAAATGCTAAATGGGTCAACATATTTTTTCCCAGTACGCAGCGGGAGATGGATAGGTACTTAATAAGGTTTGTGAAGATGAAATAATCAACAAGCAAATTATATTTGAATGTATTTATTTGAAATGTATAATTATACATCTATAATATCTAAATATATATGAAATATATTAAAACATTGTAATATAATACTAAAAGTAAAAAAATATATACCTATATTAATATTTACATTTACACAAAATACCACAATAAAATTTGTTCTGAATTAAAATAGCCATGTGAAAATAAATTGTATAGATTTACTAATAATCAATATAATAAATTCATAAAGGTACAGTTACCAAAAATTTCTCTTCTAAATACAAATATACAGTCAAAATTATTTACATAACTTCATTATAATATAACTTCATAATCTTGTTCTAAATATTTTGTTCATTTACAAGAAATTGATTAATGGCCGGTTTCAATAATCTATCTATCCGTGACTGTCGATTGAAATGTATGATTTAAAATATAGAACACAATAGATTTCAATCGACAGTAGCGGATAGATAGATTATTGAAACCGGCCATATGAGTTTCAAATTAATTATACCTATCAAGACATTTGGAAGTTAAAATTTATAATACATAGTTATACATTTTTTTAATTTACTGAACAATGAATGAATCACAACAAATAAGAAACATAAAAATAAACAATAATACTACTATACTATACTATACTATACCCTCACGCCGTGTCCCAAGTGGGGTAGGCAGAGAGAACGGAACGCCAAACAGATCTATCTTTACACACTTCCTTCGCTTCCTCCACATTCATACAGTTCCTCATACACGCACGTCGGTTCCTCTTACTCAACACGCGGCCGTCCTTGAGAATTTGATCCACGTGATCAAGCCACGTGGTTCTTCACACCCTTTCTTTCAGATAAGTATATCCTCTTTGTCATTCTTTCCTCTTTCATTCGTTCCACATGACCAAACCATCTCAATTTATTTACACGCATTCTGTCCACAACAGTCTTCTTGCATCCGCTCATTCTTCTAATATCCTCATTCTTCACTCTATCACGCAGCGTTTTACCAACCATTCTTCTCAACGATCGCATCTCTACTGCATTTATTCCACTTTCGTCCTTCTTCAACCACGTCCATGTCTCGCTTGCATACGTAAGTGACGGTACCAGAATGGTATTGTGCACCAGCATTTTAGCCATGTTCGACACATTGTCATTGCTGACAATGGGTCGAAGTGCACCGTTTACTCTAGCACCGGCCACTTTCCTTCTTTCAATGTCCCTATCGCATCTTCCATCCCTCGTAAACATACTTCCCAAATATACATACTCACTTACTTGCTCCAAACATTCGTCACCAACTTTAATCTCGCAAATCGTTTTTTCATTCTCTCTTTCAAAAACAAGAACTTTCGTCTTCATAACGTTCATTTTCAAACCATTCAAATTGCAACTATCATACACACACGTAACAATCTCTTGTAAGTCCCTTTCACTCTCAGCCATTAACACCAAATCAATAAACAATAATGAAGTTCACAAATAGAAATGTTTGCTGATGTAAAATTTAGTCAATATTTAATTCAAAAAACACAATGGAAACATGTAGATTGACAAATATCAGCTGCTAGATTTAGTTGTGAGATAAATTATATAAAATATTATGTTGATATTGAATCGTATAGTGATTTTCCAGTATACTTTTGTGTTAGGTACGATGTGATAGAAATGAAAAAAGAAACATGATGAAAGTAAGTACTTACTGGAGATAAAAATGCAAATCCCAGGAATCAATAAAAATGATCTTAGTTTTTAGATCAATTGGTCCCGATTTATTTCAATATTTTATGATTTTGTGTTTAGTTTAGATGTTACGAGCAATGTAAGTAATCACATTATAAAATGGCTGATAGAATATTATTACTAAAAAAATAATTAGATGACTAGACTAAAATAATGTATGATATATTAGATTAATTGGCAAACACAATATTGCACAATTTTCACTAAAATATAATATCTTCACTATTCTCAATATTATAATAAACTTTCAGTTTCTTGGGTGAGTTTATTTTGTCTAATAACCATAAATCATGTAATATTTTTTCAACATTTTGACTCAAATGTACAGTGATTCAAATGTATGCCAGATTTGTTGTAGCAGTATAAATACTATTACTTATAATCTAAAAAAATGACACTACTCAACTTTACAATATGGAATGGAACAGAAGTTAAAGCAACATACGTTACAATCTTTTATCCCTAAGCACTCAACTCTCAACAGTTATCCAATATAGGATAATAAGCACCCAGTTATTGGCTGCTAATATTTATGCATTCAGCTAAGAATTCCAATACCTATCTGTAGATGAAAATTTTTAGTGACAATGAATTTATTGAAAATTGTAATAAGATCTTTTATTTTTGTCTATAGTTTGTGAGGATCCCTATATATATTTTATTATCTTTATATATTTTTACCAGGCAATATTGTCATCTATCTAATAATAACACTGTTATAATTTATACATTATGTTTCATTTAACTCTGTCAACAGACTATGGGCCCAGAACGGCTAAAAAAAACTATAACTATTTCATTAATTGTATCGGCATTTACTTTGTAACACTTCATTTTAAATTATCAAATAAAATAAATATTTATTATTATTTTGTTTTATGTTACTGTTGAGTAAGATTAACGCACGACCGGTTTCGCAGACACCGAGTTCGCATCATCAGGTGCTGATCTATACTGAATTAAACAAAACGAATACAAAAGTTCGTTAGGATTTACAGTGAGGGTGTAGGGGTAGGCGGGGTCGTGTTGGTTTCAGGCGTGGAGTTCTTGGAATATGAGATGGGGAATAGTTGTAGTAAGGGAGACGAATTAGGAAGATTATTATCATTAATAGCTGTTTTAGTCGAGTTATTATTTTTATTAATTTCTATTGCTTCCAGTGCTGTCAAAGTTGGTCGGTATGTGTGTGTATGTAATAATTTTAAACTATGGTCGAAACCGGTTGTGCGTTAGTCTTGTGTGACGTTGTGAAACACGTAGTGTGCAGTTCATTCATCAATAAAAAATAAGTTTTATCGTAGTTCGACTAATTTCAGGTATGTTATTGTGTGTTATCATTATTGTAAATAGATTTTATAACTACCTGTTAATAATTTTAGATTTTACATTATGATGTTTACCTAAATGTGTGTGGTTTCAACTGTCAACCACTTGCGCCTGTGGTTGCGCCAACATATGTGTCGACTAGTATTTATTTATTTATTTATTTATTTATTCTTTACTGTACATTGATAAACTGTACTGTACTTTACTGTATCAATCGCCGCCACATCCAATTTTTTCTAAAAGTGAGATTTTGTTATCTATGGTTTCGTTTTTTAATTACTAACGAACCTACCAACCTCTTCTTGTACACACCCCTCTACATCCTGAGTATTTTGAGTCATAAAATTGGATTTTGTTTCAAACACCGCCACATTTCACATCACTCAATATCATTTGCCGCCAAATCCGCATCGACCAATCAGAACGTTGCATTTTGACAAACAACTGTCATGGCGTTATGTCGGATCTAACAAAAAAAATTGAACCCGTTGCTTCTGAACATGCAAGGAAGCGAGGTGTGAATAAAAAGAACTGGAAAGTGATCAAACAACGAGGACAACTGTGAGTAAAGTTTCATTGTATTTTACTATAACAAAAAAAATTGAACCCGTTGCTTCTGAACATGCAAGGAAGCGAGGTGTGAATAAAAAGAACTGGAAAGTGATCAAACAACGAGGACAACTGTGAGTAAAGTTTCATTGTATTTTACTATACAGGTTGTTTGATAAAAAAATGTCCACTTGTATTTTTTTACTAACTGACGTCGAAAATATGCGAATGTTTGATTAAAAAGAATTCTAGTGAATCTTTTTTATAATTATTTGTGTTTAAAAATAGGATTATTAATATGATTTGTTAACAAAGAAAATTGCGTATGGTGGGTTTTTACAATCATCTTAAAGCACAAGATGGTTTTTACAATCCTGCATTAATGTGTATGTTAGTTTTTATCTACCCGGAAGCTCCGTTTTTGGTCTGAATTTGACAATTATTTGTAGAGAAACTTCATTTTGCTTTTAAAGAATTGATTTGTTTAGTCCAGTTATGTATTTATTTTCATATTCAACGCAACGATGTTCTTTTAACATAAAAAAACACAATGTAATATAATAATACATAAAAATTGCACTAATAAAATCACAAATAAAAATATGTAATACACACTCATCAGATACACATTAATAACAATAGGAAACAATTCTACTAATACATGGGTTTTAATTAAATGATTTTTCATACCTTTCCAGATATTCTTCGAACCACTTTCCAATTACACCCAAATGCAATCACAAAAAAAATACAACGTTTGCTTGCTCTACACTTAAAATGCAAGACATTGCTCGTATGCATCACAGGTTTTATAAGTTGAGTAACAAAATAGACCAAGACAACTTCATACTACAACATTGTCGTTTTAACAAATGTGTTAGAACAAGGCTAGTAAATCAAAGTAGAGGACCAAAAAACATTAGCGTCAAATACTACATAGCTATACAAAAGCCTCACAGAAACATCAGAGTGTGCAAAAAGACATTTCTAGGTATATTAGCGATTAAGAAAGATAGAGTTACGGGAGTTGTTCAAAGATCTTTCAAAGATGGAGGCAGTATTGCCAAAGAAAATCGCGGTGGCAACCGTAAAATAACACTTTACGGAGAATAGCAAACAAGTGTTCAAAACTTTATCGAATCTTTGGAAGCAGTAGAACCACACTATTGTAGAGCCAAATCGGCAGTAAGATTATATTTACCGCCAGAAACAAACATTAAAAAACTTTGGATGTTATATCAAGAGAAAGTCCACTTGGACTTGTTTGTGAAAGAGTCCTATTTTAGGCATTTATTTAATACGAAATACAATGTTGGCTTCGGTTCACCTCTGAAAGATACATGTTCACGTTGCACTGAATTAACAAGAAAAATCGAAACTGCTTCCACTACCCAGGCTAAACAGCAGTTTCAAACGGAGAAACATGTACATAAATTAAAAGCCAAGGCCTTTTATAATCTTCTGAAGGAAGAATCTGATGATACCATATCTTTATCCTTCGACTGCCAAAAAAATTGCGCCCTTCCAAAATTGCCAGACCAAGCGGCTTATTTCAGTCGGCAATTTAACATGTATAATTTCACTATTGTTGTAGGTACTTCTAAGTCAACTTTGTGTACTCAAAATGTATTTACCTACTACTGGTGCGAAAATGAGCATCCAAAATCATCAAATGAAATCGCAAGCGCGGTGTTTCATAAATTAACTTCTTTGGATATTCCAGAGAATATAACGAAATTGAAACTTTTTGCTGACGGCTGCGGAGGTCAGAACAAAAACACCACTCTTATAGGTATGTGCGCCAAATGGTTATTTTCTCATTCGCCGCCTCAACTGAAAAAAGTTGAAATAGTTTTTCCTATGGTCGGTCACAGTTTTTTACCACCGGACAGAATATTTGCACAGAATGAACGAGAAATTAAAAAAATATCAATTATATGTAATCCGATGGATTACGTTGATATATTCAAAAAACACGTGACCGTTTATCATCTAGGCGAAGATGTCGAAGTTTACAACTGGAAGAAGGAAATCACTCAAATTATCAAACCCCCTAGAAATTGGCATTTCAAATTCAATCCGTCGAAACGTTTTATAGTTAACAAGGGACGACAGAATGTCACTGTGCAAGGAGAAGAAAATTATAGGCACAAGTTTAATCAACTCAAATACGTAACTAAAAAAGGAAAAACTTGCGCAGAAATCACTCCCGCAATATTACGAAAAGGTAATAAAGTAAACCTAAATAAAATTAAAGATGTCACTAATTTACTGACTAAACATTATGGTGAAGATTGGAGAACCTTGGATATTTTGAAATATTACAAAAATATTGAAGAAACCAATGACAATTTTGAAGAACATCAAGATATGCTATGTGTACCATTGGAAGAAAATGAGAATTTTATATAATTTTGTATATTGCAAAATAAAAAAAAATCATAAAATTATCTTAGTTTTTGTGTCACTTTTTTTTGAATATCTAATAAATTTATCTAACTCTGTTTTTTTGTTTCTTGTATTTTGATCATTTAATAAAATTATATATACATCTTTTTTTTTGGAACAACCTGTAAAACCATAGAGATTGTGGTGACTGTAATAACAATATCCGCCACATCCATCACAGTGAGTATCATAAACAGTCAAATCCATAAGTCAGTATCAATATACGCTACATCCATTTTTTTTTAGAACAAAATGTTTTATATTCCCTGAACCAATAACAAATTAATATCAGGTATAGAATATTTGGATAGTACTCATTTTATTTTATTTTATTAACAGAAAATTACCAATTTGACTAGTATTGGGAAAAAAAATCAATTTTTGAAAATTTCACCTTTCTGGATCTGGCGGCGATTGATACTAGACGACACATATATTGAATGTTTTGTAATGTTATTTTATTTTTTGTCCTTAGGGTAAGAATGGCTGATGAAAGTGGTCCATGTAGACACAAATGACTCAGGTGTGACGAGTTAATATCCGAGACGATTCAGGAGATATTTGAAGAAATACCAAGTGACCCTGAATCAGAAATGTCCGACTACGAAAGTGACGACGACGAATCTGAGAACCAATCTCACGACGTCGAAATTGAAGGTGTACAAAATAGGAATGAAACTGAAGGTGAGCAAAATGGGAATGAAATTGAAGGTGAGCAAAATGGAAATGAAATTCAAGAAGGGCCAGAAGAGAGTGGACAAACCATTTAGTGGGTACAGGAAACGCTTTTCCAAGAAAAAACAAACTTTCAGGAACAATTTGGTCCAAATATCCCAGATGGTGTTCAGAGTCCGACGGAGATATTTGAGTGTTTGTTTGGAGAGAATTTTTTCCAGCACATTGCTTTCCAAACTAATCTGTACGCCGCTCAAAAGCATGGAGGCTCTACACCATTTCAACTCACTAATGTAGATGAAATTAAAAAATTTCTGGCTATAAATATATTGATGGGAATTAAAAGACTACCATCATATAAAGACTATTGGTCTCCTAATCCTGTGCTCCGAGATACATATATATCCTCAGTCATGTCAAGGAACCGATTTTCGTGGCTTCCTGGCAACGTACATCTAAACGACAACAGTCAAATGCCCAAGAGTGGAGAAAATAATTATGATAAATTATATAAAGTACGTCCATTACTGACCCGTTTGAGCAATACCTTTCAAGAATTCTATAAACCCACAGAAAAGATAGCAGTGGATGAGTCGATGATCAAATTTAAAGGACGATCAGGCATAAAACAATTTATGCCCAACAAACCCATAAAGCGCGGATATAAAGTATGGGCTTCTGCGTGTGATAATGGGTATATCACAAGGTTCGAAATATATACTGGAAAAATTGGTACATCTGTTGAAAAGAATCTTGGTGCCAGGGTCGTAAAAACTCTAACGGCGGGTTTAGCTGGAAAAAATCACCAAGTATATTTTGATAATTACTTCACATTAGTGCTTCTTATGGCACAACTAAGACAAAAATCAATTTACGCTTGTGGGACTGTTAGAAAGGGAAGAGTCGGATTTCCAAAGGATTTTGAAGGAGACAAACGTATGTCATGTGGAGAATTCCAATTTCGGTGCAGCGAACAAGGACTTTTGTCAACAGTTTGGATGGATAGAAAAGGAATATCATTTCTCTCAAATTTTCATAACGCAGCGGATATTTCCACAACAACAAGAAAAAATAAAGATGGGACCAAATCCACTATTTCGTGCCCTGCTATTGTGAAAGATTATAATACTAACATGAGATACTTGGACAAGGCTGACCAGCTAAAAGCTTGTTACGAAATCGACAGGAAGAGCAAAAAATGGTGGCACAGGATCTTCTGGCACTTTATAGATGTCACTATTATGAATTCATTTATAATTCACAAAGAGACTGCAGCTGAAGAAAAAACAACATTGAAATTATTCCGACTCTCTATTGTTGCGGGCATGATTGGAGTACCTGCGCCTTCTGTCTCCTCGCCTGCATTAGGACAGCAGAAAAAAAGAGCTATAAATAAATTCAAACCTTATGTTACCCCTGCAATAAGGTTTGATAAGGCGGCTCACATGCCACAAAAAAGGTACATCATGCAGATGCGCCTTTTGTAGTACGGCCAAAAGTCCATGTCATACTAAAATGTGTTGTCAAACGTGTGGTGTAGGATTATGCCTTAACAAAAATAAAAATTGTTTTGCTAATTATCATAGTAAAACGTAGCACTAAAATATTATATAATTATTTTTTACTCAATATTCATATTTTCACAATTTCTTCTTTTTGCTACCCTACTATACATACATGCTTTCCTTATCGGACCAGTGGTTTGTATGTGTAACCACACCTGCGTCAAAATGGTTCTATAACATTTTCTTTTAGTTTTTGTAATTAATTTCGTTTTATGAGACAATAAAGCTGTATGTTTTATGTAATTGTTGTTTTATTTCCAAAAATCAACACCTTGGTCCTCAAAGGGTTAAAAACATGGTATACAAGATTCAAAATTTGTCAAAATGCAAAAATCGTTAAGATCGACATATTGCTCATGCAAGAACACAAATTACGTCTTCCACTAGTAAAATTACATTGTAGCAGCTAAAAAGGTCGGTTTAAGTATTTGTATAATTTGTAAAAGATAATGCATTTTTTTTGAAAATACGGTGAAATTAAATGTGCAGTGAAGGATGCACCTGAAGGTAAAACAGTTTCTAATATCTATTCTACAAATAAAGTTGCCTTCATTTGATGGCAAAATGTTGGAATAGTTTCAGCACTCTTACTGCAGTTCGAAAAATGGATTATTTAGTAGGGTGTACTGCATTACCAGTCCATTAGGTCAATGTATAAAATTAAATGTTTGTTTCATATTTTTAATATCAATAAAACCTTTTATTCTTGTCTTAAATAAATATACAGAACTAAGTGACATTTGTTTTATATTTACGATTTTATAAATCATTATAATACAAAAATAGCGTTTTATTTTTTTAAAGGTTTTTTTATCTAGTTTGTTCTGTAGAACACTCAGCAAAGAATTGGCCTCCCACTCTTTTCCGCAAGTTATTGAGCGTCCTGTAAAAGGTGGGTGCATAAAAAAAATAAAATTTCCCAATTTTTCTACCGATCTTACACTTTTATGTTGGCAACCCTTTTCATTTATGTAACATATTCATTTTGAGAATATCTACGCCGTATACTATGGTTCTGTTGCGTCTAATAAACTGTTTAGTAGTTCAGCAGATCTAAACCTAGAACAAGTAAATTTGTTTGAATGCAGATGCCTAGATTTTTATATGGAAGCTTGTAAGCAAATAACCACAAGGTTTCCATTGAAAAATAATCCTATAGAAGGTTTAGAGATTATTGATCCAACAAATTGCTTCAATAGTTCCTATTAGTAGGCTCTTTCCTAATATTGTTCAGAGCAACGATTTCCAGAAAATACGTCACTTTTGGCGCGAATACTACGTCTTTTTTTCGTCGCGCATGTGAAATTTTAATTTATATATAATTATCCCGGTAAGAAGAAATGGAAGCTAATGACTTAAAATCAATAAAGGCATTTTTTTACAACAGATGAGGGATCTTGAGGAGAAACTTGTGAAGCAGAGGCAGCAAATGAAAGATCTGCAGGAGAAGTTAGTACTTCAACAACAGCCTGTTGATCTTTTAGCTGAGTTTCAGGCTTTCCGAGAAATATTAACAAAGAAAGTGGAGGCTCTCGAGTAAAAGGTAGATGATGTGGACTCTCAGCTGGAAGAAATGGACAGATATCGACGCAAAAAAAATCTTATTCTGCACGGCGTCCCAGAAGACCTAACTATGGAGGCTGCACTACAAAAGACACCCCTCGCAATAGACCCTACCTATATTAGAGACATGCACAGAATCGGAAGAAAATCAGATAAGCCTAGACATATATTAATCAAATTCATTGCATATGGCCACAAAGCCGACGTATGGAAGAAAAAAAGTACATTGAAAAAATTAAAATGGCTGCTCACCAAGTTGCTAACTCGGAGAGCTCTTTACTTGTTAACTGCGGCTAGGAAGAAACTGGGGATAGGTAACAGCCAGACCGCCAATGGAAATATATTTGCTAAATTACCTGATATGTAAGCCCTCTGACTTGGATGGTGTAGATTCCGATCGTAGACAGCTGAGACTCCGCACTAACAAGTGATTTTTGTTGTATTACCACAAAACTGTAGGACTACATTATGCATTAAGAAATTTTAGTGATATTTGTATTATTAAATTCACTTTCATATTCTAGTAATTCTTCCGATACATGAAATTAAACTTTTTAATTGTCAGAGACTCATGTAAGAGTAAATAATTATGAGAAAGTTCCAAGATTAGGGAACCCTACGCCAGAACCCTAAGGAAGAGAAAGCTTATGGCTCATCCCCAGCAGAGAAAGAGAAAAAAGAAGAAATTTCGTCACAACACGGGTCATCCTTACGTAATGGCATTGGGACAAACTGTCGCAGAAAGCGTAATGGGTGACAAGTGGCGTAACTATATCACCTGAGGCCCATGGCAAATTCATTGGATGGGGCCCCCAGTAAAAATAAAATAAATAAGTAATAACCCAACAATATTACTAATAGTGCGTACATTTTAGTTAAATATCTAATATATTTTATATTAATTTTTTATAATAATTTTAATGAAATAAATTTAATATTAACAAGATATTTATCAATAAAATTCTTTACTCCGAGCTTTCTATTCCACAAAACTAAAATTTATTTAAATTTGTATATGGTCTGTAGGTGTGTCTATCTTTAATTCATTGTAAGTGCTTGAAATTTATAAAACTTATAATTTTCACAATTTTTTTTTAACTGTTAGGTTACTTCTGAGTTGGGACCAGGGGTCCATGGGATTTTGTCAGCCCTGCCACCCTATAGTTACGCCACTGTGAGTGACATGTGTAGGTGTTTAATGAAGTTCTATTAAAACATAAACAGGGAGTCCAGAGAACCCATCATCAACAATTTCTGGAATACTTTGGTATTAAAAAATAATTCCATCCCATTGTATAAATAGACGCTATGGAGCAAATTCACCTACATCATCTCGAAGACAGTTCAGTTACACTTACTACGTTTACATTAAAGTTGGTGGAACAGATGTTCGTCTATGTAGAAATAATTTCCTTAGCATGCACTGATTATAAAATAAAAGAGGAAGATCAAATTATGTCTTGAAATTGATTAAAACAAGACAAAGCTCGAAGGAAAACATAAAAATCAACCTAATCAGTACTCCGACAAGCAATTGCAGTCTATGCATCATCACATTAACAGCTTTCTAAAGTACGTCTTTCTAAGGTATTTATTTCGAATGATATAGCTAAAAATAGATTTTCGAAGTGTTTGATTTTAATTGTTAACATTTTCAAACATGGTTTGTATGATTTGCGATTAATTTTTATGCAATAACTGATGTAATACTAGAAACTCCAAAGTTTGTTTTTGAACAGATGTTATGTCGCCATTACACTGTCGAAAATTTTGAGGTTCATAACCAAAAGCACGTATTAGGTAAAAGTACACACCTAAAGAGTGCGCACGCGTACTCTTAGCTTGTATGAAGCAAATAAAGATTGATAGCTTATTTTTGTTTAATATTAACACAGCTTGCTTATGTTTTAAGATTTGTTAAATATTTTTTTACAGGACTGCCGAGATGGGAAAATTGGATAGAATTTTTTTTACAGAGGACATAATAAAAGAGAAAATAGCAAGTGGTCAAAGCAAAAGATCTGTTGTAGAATCTTTTAATATCTCGGAAGCAACATTAAGAAAACGGCTGAAAGCAGACACTGTTCCTAAGCCTCTTGGTAGATTCAAGAGCGTGTTCAGCACTGATTTAGAAAATAGCTTGGCAAATTATTGCAAAAAATTAGATGAATGTTTCTATGGACTTACAAAGAAGGAATTTGGAAGAATAGCCTATGATCTGGCCTAGAAAAATGGTTTTGAACATAGATTCAATCGAGAAAAAAACCAGGCCAGCCAACAATAGGTGCAAAATTTCGCAAGGAAACACAAACTTAGTCTTTGCCAACCAGAAAAAACCAGTTTGACACGTGCTACTGGCTTTAACCGTGTCCAGGTACAGCAGTTTTATGACAACTTACAGAAGGTCTTGCTCAAACACACATTTTGTTGGGAGTCAAATTTTTAATATGGACAAAACTGGCCTCCAGACCAAATAAACTTCCAAAGGTTTATGCAAAAAACAGGGAAGAAAATAGTAGGGAAAATAGTTTCAGCAGAAAGAGGACAAACAGTGACTGTAGTATGCTGCATGAGCGCTACTAGTTTGTTCGTGCCACCAGCAATATTTTCGAGGAAGTGACAAAACAAGAACTGCTTGATGGAGCACCAGAAGACTCATTGCTGCATGTTTTGGATACATAAATTCTGACTTGTTTGTTCTATGGATAAAGCACTTTATTGAGATCGTAAGACCATCCAAAGACATGCCTGGCCTTTTGAGTCTAGACATTGACATTGAAGGAGACCCACCGACCACCCGGATAGCGCAGAAGTCTGGGGATTTCCATTTATCCGAGTCTACATTACACAAATTTTGTCCATACCGGAGGCGCCATAGTGGGCAACCTGAGGGGCTGGCCGGCCAAAAACCTACATGTATGGAATCTTTTGACTACACTCCTTCGATGTCCCTCTAGCCGAGAGAAGCAAATGAATTGATGATTGTTAAAACGAACCTCGCCATACAAATGATCATTTTTCATTTTTTTGCTGATTTATTGTCTATAACCCAAAACACATCGATTAAGTGGAAAAACACCTCTTGTTCATACTTCTAAATACGTAATTCAACATACCTTAGTAATGAGTTGAGTGTAAAAAGAGACCTCAGTATAGCGCGAGGTTTGTTTTTACACTCAAGTACTAGCAAAACTATGCTTATATATGTCTATGTCACACAATTTGTCAGTGTAATTTTCACATAATTTCCCGCGATTATTTTGACACTTAATCAATTCAACATTATTAAGTTTTGGGTCTAAATTATAAGTTCAAATTTTTTGTGTTTTGGTGAAAATGAGCACTGTCGAAAAAGAATATAATGGAAAGGAACGGCTTGACAATTCTGCAGATTACATAAGAAATAAAGTAAAAAGATGTCGTCTTCAAGGCAATGAATTCACTACTAGTAGGAGTAAAGTAGTGAATAAGAAAGTAACTGGCCCACCATGCAAGTATCCTCGTAATCACTTCGAGGGAGAATCTGATAGTGATAAAATACACAGTAAAAGAGCTTATAGAGATTATTACAGCATCGAGTGACAAAAGCGATTTCTTCACTGTCCATCTAGTAGTAGGTGGAAATGATATAATTGACTATAAGAAATGGTGACCAAAATATTATATGAAGACTTCCCTATCCCTGGAAGCAAAAGATCGCCGTATTCCTCGAAGTGACAACGTCACCTTCAACATTTCCCGTTTCAACCTCTTTACGTGCACTAAAACTGGAAATCATGTCGTGCTCCAGGCCCAAGACTTTATTGATGGCTTAATGAAACACACCTTTTTCTTAAAATTGAGAGCTTCTCCTGGGCCACTTTCAACTGATTGTGCATATGGGAACACCAAACGTCTTCCTAATATAAAAAATGAAGGATCTAGAAAAATGTTTAGCCTTTGTGCCTGATGAATAAAAGGAAGCATTCTGGAATAATATTCTGGAATGGCCAGTTGGCCAGAAGTTATTTCAGAAGAGAGAATAAAACAGAATGAATTAGTTTATAAAATAGTAATAATATGTTTTATTTCATTAAATAAATGCTATACTTTATTTAACGAAAATTGAGTTTGATTGTAAAAACAAACCTGGTGCAAGTTGACTGTTAAAACAAACCTCGTAACGAATTTTCAAAAATTTATAAAAAAAAACACTGTACACACAATTCACCTCATATTAAGAAGATACACTCCTTTTTGATATATCTATTCATATAAGTAGCAAAAAAATATACCAAAGAACCTTTTTTTTTCACCAGAATGTTTTTTTTAGTTTCTCAAAAATTTTAATTTTTACCGAGGTTTGTTTTAACAATCATCGATTCAAATACATTCACAACATAAAACAAACAATACATTTACAAAGGCATTCTCTAACCTAGAAAAACAAATCAATATTCAAAACAAAATAGAATTTTGTTTTGAGTCTAGACAATCATTCATCTCAATTTCAATTTCAAACTCAAACATCATCAATTTCAAAACAAATTTTGTTTTGAGTCTAGACAATCATTCATCTCATCTGAGCTTAGCTGCAATTGAATTAGCACTTACCAATGAAGTTGTCCTTCTAAGTTTGGCACCACACACGAGCCATGGCATGCAATCACTGGACACAGGGTTTTTTGGACCACTGAAAAAAGCATATGCTGTTGGTTGTGATAACTGGCAAGTCTCAAATCCCAGACTCAGCCCAAAATCAATTGTTTACCGACGAAGATTTCGCTCCAGCAGATGTGACAGATCGTCCGTACTTACCCGCTGAGGCAGTTGAAAGCCTAGTGCTGCCTATGAACTCATCTGAAACATTAGGTTTTCAAGCCGTAGAAGAACGTACTGAAAAAAGTAATACTCAAGCGCTTGAATCACAGTCATCGCTGCTTGTTGAAGGCACTGACGAATTAATATGCCGTAGTCAAAAAAATTCAACTCCAGATCTACCTAATACTCTTGATGTTCATCAAAATCTATCTTTAATGAGCCAACTCCATCCACATCAGGTGATCCTCAAATTGTACCTGTAGATAAGCCAGCACCATCTATGTCAGGGTCATTTAAACCTTCTGATATTCGACCTCTGCCAAAGCTCATCAATTAAAGAGGAAGAAATCTAAAATTTCAACAGGCACACTCTATAAGAATCAACTAGAAGAAGAAAAACAGAAAGCAGACAGAAATAAAAATAAGAAAACAGCAGATAAGAGAAAAAAACAAACAAGACTTCTAGAAACAATCCATAATTGTTGAATACAAGTACAGGTCGAGAAATAATAAGATGTCCACTTTGTGGTGAAGTTTATGTTGAACCCCCAGAAGATTGGATCCAGTGTAACCGGTGTACAGTTTGGTGGCATGATGAGTGTACAGACTACATCGGATGTGGGGTCTTCACTTGTGATCTTTGCCAGAGCTGATGACTTCACTTCGCTCTCTTGCGTACTTTTAGCTAGTATGATCGGTTGTAACTGTGCACACTTTGCAACACAGACGAGTGTTAAGTTTAAGACTTTTTAAAGAATTTGAGACTGTTACTTAAGATTTTTATGTAAAATTATGTTCCTAAATGACCAAAGCTTAAGTTAAACAAAAAGTACAAAGTATAATGATACAGTTGATTTTTTAATAAATAAGTGTTTGAAATGCGCACTATTTGGTGTCTCTACCATAATAGCTAAGACGTAACTATACAAAATCAGCTCGTTTACAACACATTCTAACCTACAGACATGCTTACACCACACACATCTGTGATTGTATAAAAAATGTATCTCTCACCATTAAAATTACATACACATTATCAAAAAGAGTTTTACTTAAATTTAGTGAAAACTACAATAATAACCTCTTATCAATTAAACATCTGTGTGTACAAGGAAATAAATAATAAAAACACCACTTCACAGGAAAGCCAAAACAAAATCCGCACTACGGTGCAATATAGTATCATTTAATCTTTGTTTTATATTGAAATATAGTGTCTAATGTGCAAATGTAGTCATTAATAACATCAGATATGCTGATGACACTGATCTACTAGCAGATAATATAGATGACCTTCAACAGCTTTTGGACAAGATCAGTTCCACCGGTTATTTGTCACATGCATTCTACAATGCATGTGACAAATATTTAGTGATTAATGCTTTAAAATTGATTTAGGGATGGATCAACTCATCATTTTTTCCTTTCGCACACAGTTTTTTTTTATATTACTCATTTTATTTCACTTTAAATGTCATTATTTATTATTTGTCAACATGGCCAAGTTAAAATTTTGAAGTTACGAAAACTATGAAAGAAAGGAAGATTGGATCGATAATGTATTATATTTAATATGTTTATATGCAATAATTTGTCTAATATTCGACGAAAACATAATATAGATCAGTGGTTCTTAACCTTTTTGAATAAACTTACAACATTGTACTGTATACCTATATTGTATTTTGTTTTTTTTATACTGTACCCATTCTACAGTATATAAAGACTATATTTGTATATTATTATATATTTGTATGCTGCGGGTATTTGCAGCTGAGCATGATTATTGTTACCCATGCGACTAAATTTCTGTTATTGGTTTTGTTTCTTTTCTATTTGAATGTATTAATGCATTTTTTAAATATATTTATAGACGGTTGTATTATTGATTTGTCATACATATGTATTTAACCTATTGTAAAAGGCAAATTGCCGTTTATTGATCAAATAAATAAATAAATAAAAAAAAAAACATTGTTTTTCAAACTTGTGATGGCGGTTTGAAGGAATTATCGGAGTTTTTTTTCTTTTCCCAACTCGCAAAACTATCTTGCCTTTAAAATGATTTTTACCGAACCCCCAAGACTGACTCACCGAACCCCTGGGGTTCGATCGAACCCAGGTTAAGAACCACTGATATACATTTTAATTAAGGTGTTATTCAAGTCTTTGTATGCACTTTTTTCTATTCATAATCAATTTATTGTAGATCTTTGAATTGGCCGATTCGTTGATCGAAGCGGCATCCGATAAAAAAATATTTTTTGACGAAATTAGTAAATATACAAAATATCACAATATTAATCCATGCATACACGAATGTCTGATACATTATTGGCATTATGTTACATAATACAATCACAATACTCATTTAAATGTTAAGAAAGACTATTGTCACCTACCGCAGGATAGGGATGCACATACCGAGAGACCTACATAATTGCACGAATAAATAATTTACCATGAAATGTTAAATTATTGGAACTTAATTAGCAGACACCCTTAATTCATATGGACCACTAGAATCATCCTTTTCTTGTCCACTGTCATTATTATTTGGTGGTGCACTGTTTTGATAAGATATGGCAGTAGGACCAATATCAGATAAGTCATTATATGTGTGACGAGAGAGAGGTGACATATTGCTTAGGTGTGGTTGTGCATTGATTTGATTGTACGGTGATGAATGAGGTACATCACTCATCATTCTTTGGCTACTTATGTCCATTCCAGACAGCAAGTGCTGCCTCCGGGAATGATTGTAGTTTTGTGTTCCAGAGCTTAACATTTTATGCTGTAATTCACAAAAGTTTTGAAATAAATGTGGAGAGTTAGCCATTGTAGCAAATGCATGTGGATTATAATAGTTTAACTGATTCACAGAATTCAAATGGTCTCTACTGATACCTAGCGCAGAGGGCATATAGTGTTCATTAGTTAAATGATTGTGTAAGGACTGATAACCACGAGTATTCTGTTTTGAGTTGTGAATGTCATTAGGTGCAATGTGTAATTGTGAGGATTTATTCTTATCTTGGGTAAAACTGTCAAAAGAGTTTTTAGAATCAGTAGTGTGGGCACTATACGGGTTCTTTTTGTCATAAGAGTTATCTTTATGATGTGTGGACAATAATATATCTTTCCTGGTATCTATTTGTGCTTTATACTGGTTATTATACTGTTCATAGTTTTTCAAATGACTCTGAAACACGTCTGAACGATTTACTTTCGTATCCCTCTGTTTAGATTCTGGAAAACCTTTAGCGATACTATGTTTTAATTCATGGCCATTTTCAGAAGATGCTTTGCTTGTTAAAAACCACGGATTAGAAGTCTGTTCTGGATTACACTGTACAGTATTGACATTTTCATAAGGATCAACCATATTTCTAAATGAATTTTGAGACATATGTGAAGATTTACCATGCAGTGCAACTGATGGTAAAATATCACTATAAGATGTCTTGGAATAAAAATGATTGTATGGATTGTGTTTATGATTCTTATTATCTACTGCTGAAGCGGAAAGATCCTTTATATTAATGTCATCAAAATGATTTAATGACTTTACACTACTGGACCCACTTAAGTTAGTGTTGTTACATTCGCTGATAATATTTTCTTCAGATATAAAATGATCTTTTTTATTTTGTCCTTGTATCGCATGAACAACTGGTTTTATTTCTATTTTGGTCTCATTACTTTTATACATTGGGTCCAAATGCTTGTTATATACCTGAGAAGTTGCTGGCAATGTTCTCTGTATTATGTTACTAGTGGGATACTCAGGAAATCCTGTGGTTGCATGGTGAGCTATCAAGGGAGGTTGGATGTGATGCAGTGGTGTGGAAGTTTCCTGTTGCTTTTCAGTATCAGTTTTAGAAAACAGTGTATTATTATCTGACTGCAAATGTTTTGTGTTTGAATCTGATTTTTCAATATTTATGAGTTGTTCTTCTGGGGAAGTTTTAATATCTGTTTTTTGTCCTTGATTATGAAGATAACTTTCTACATTCTTTCTTGCAAAATTTTCAATTAATTGTACAGCTTTTTTCTGAACATTTCGGACGGAAGATTCCTTGAGAGTATCTGATTGTGACGATGAATAATATGTGTTGTTGGATCCACTTTCCTCAATTTTAATATTTTGGGATGCAAGAGGCACATTTGGTTCATGTAAAGATGAATGCTCCACAGTATTTTTAGTTATCTCATCATCTAGTGCTGACTGAATTGTCTTACTAAGTACTTCCAAATTATCAGGTTTCATACGTACGTGATTTGGTTCTATATCATCTGGCAATTTATCTGAATCACATATAGCAGTGTTACTGCTTTCCTCAATATCTTCTGCATTTACTTCAATACTTGGTATTTTTGTCAACATACGTGTTGTGAGACTTGTGTGAGGGACAGGAGCTGAATCATTGTGAATTTCTACAGTAAAAGATGAATGAGTAGCTTCATTCAAATGTTTGGTATCCCCATTTTCATTTTTATTTTCAGTTGGTTTAGACAGCAATATCCTTTTAAAAGATGATTCATTACTATATTCTATCAATTTTAACACTTCTTGATTTTCTAATTTATGTTGATCTTCCTCTATCAAAGAATGTATTTCTCCGACAGCAAGTACAACATGATCATCTTTCAAATGGCGATTAAGTTTATCTTTATGATCAAACACCTGAAAAAAAATACAATATCTTTCAGAGATTTTTGCTGAAGGTAGAAGGCAAGTATGGTTCGTTCCCATTGTAAGAATATGAAATTGAATTTGAAAGTAAATATTATGCTGAGCCAATAAATTGAAATATGAATGAAATTACTAATAATAGCCCCAAGTAGTGACTAAGAGAAAAGCATTCTATTTTAATAAGATTGGTAGTAGACTCTAGAGAAAGTGTTTTACTTTAATATTGCATCACTCATCGAAAAGGTGAACACTGACATGGTGAGTGGTGTTTTTTTTTTACATAAAATAAATAATATAATAATTTTACCATTCCACACAGTGTACATAAGTGTTGAGGTGCCACTTTAGGTATATCTTCATTCTTGTGCACAGTGGCTAAATGTTTGTTGAGGGTCTGTGATGACATGTAACCCAGAGAACAGACAAAACATGCATACGGTTTTCCTGTGATGTCATGTTTGGCCACATGGGCGGCCAATCTCTCTGCTGATGAGCAACTGCGATTGCATGTATCACACCTGAATTCTCCACTGTGTAGAATTAGATGGCGTTGCAACTCTGATTGTGAAGAGCGAGTAGCATTACATATATGGCACGTGTATTTTTTCTTGTTTTCATGATTCTAAAAATACATTGGATATTTAAATATCAAATGATAATAATTACAGAACACTGTCAACCTTTTCCATAAATGTTTATTATCACTTTATTTGAGGAATTCAATAAATGTTTGTAAGTAGCATGATTCATGTAGAACTCCTAAATAATATGCATTTTTATTCTTTAAAAGGTTACATTTGAAATAATAATAAATTATTTAAAATAATCTAGATTAGTAAATGGTTACAAACCTTAACATGGCTGTTAAGTCTTGTTTGAGTATGGAAACCCTTGCTACAAATATGACACTTAAAGTCCAGAGGTCCTTGCTGATGCATGTTCATAAGATGCCTTTTCATAGATGAAGATGTCGTGAACTTCATACCACACAATTCACAAGCAAATGGTTTCAAGCCTAAATGAGTACCTATGTGATACCTGAAAAATAATACCTATACATTAATTGTATAGTTATACATATATATTTGTGTTGAGTAGGTTTTCTTATTCTACATACATAGCAATAATTGTGGCTTCAATCTGAATATCAAGTAATGTAAATTTAATAACATGCGAAGTAAAAATGTAGTGATTCAAGAATAAATGCATAATTAATCAAATAAAATAGTATAGAAAATATGTTAATTTATTATATTTTAAGTAAAAAATAATATTTTCATGTATAGGTAATTATGGAAACATAGGTCTGATTCTAATTCATCTTTCAATCACTTCAGCCAATATAGTTTTTTTTTAAGATAGGCATATATGGTAACCATAGACATAATACATAATAAGACTGTGCACTTACACGAAAAACTGTGTCGCCTGAGATAGTAATTCTTAAGAAAGCTGTCCCTTTCTACCACATGGTTATACTATATACACTACTATAGTTAGATATAGTACAACCACGTGTTAGAAAGAGAGACCTTTCTAAGAGTTACTATCTCATATGTACACTTTATTTTTTCATAGGAATATAAAACTTATCGCCATGGTGGAAAGCATATTGTTACATCTATTTTGGTCAAAACTGCATATGTTGATTTATTTATTTATTTATCAGCCTTTCTTTGTGTTGTCTTTCACACACTTGAAAACACAAGTTGATACACAACGGCAATCAAATTCACTACTGAATAATACAATTAATTGAAATCCCGCAGAAATCAGATTAGTTTTACTGATTGTAGGTTAGGTTAGTGTTGGTCTGGTGTTTTTATACTACAGCACATTTATTGACAATCATTTTTATGTTTTACTGATTGTAGGTTAAGTTAGATTGTTATTCTCTCATGTTTTATGTAGGCATTAAATAGTTATTGTCCTATGTTTTATATACAGAATAAAGTAAAATATTGATTCCTGGAACAGTTAAATTTAATATAGTCTTAAATATATTCTGATTAATGTTCTTTTGTTTTGGGGAATCTGGTACATAATGTTTACAATTTATATGTCTATGAAAAATCTACAGCCTTAGATGCTAACTTGACCTGAGAAGTATGTGTTCTATTTTCAAATTGTGAAGGATTGATAATATTACTTTTCCTTTATTGTTGGGGATAAAAAGTTAAGTTGTGTGAAATTAGATATATAAGACATTTGCATTTAAAAATGATGCGTAAAAACTATGAGAAAATAAATATTTTTCAATTAAAATGTGAAATAATAGCTTATTTAGATGTAAAGAGTGATTTATTAAAAGGAATTGAGCAAAAATTACAAAAATTTGAAATGAAGCTTGAAAAAGAAAACTCTCTCAATATGCAACCCCTAAACATTAACATTGATATTCATTATCTTAATTTGCTGAACGAATCTGGTAAGTAAGATATGGTGAACATTTTAAATACAATATGATGAAACATGTTTTGTTATCAAAATTGACTTCAAAGGTTAATTTAAAATTGTAATGAGCAACATAAATTTTAGAACTATTGGCCAAGTGGTTATACACGGAGCCTGTATTATTGCAAAAAATATTTCAAGAAGTGCTGTATGCGGGTGTGATAATGAAAATGCCTTATATACAACCTGGACAACTTCACTGTGCCATTAGAGTTAGGGGCCTGTATCCACAATTTAACAATGGAGGTGCTTCATGTAGCATAATTGCGCAGTACAGTGGTATTATAAGCAAAACCAATTACATGTGAGCTACACATTTTATATTGAGATAAGCATGTAATAATTATAAGCATTATGTAGTTTTACAACAACTTATTATGTAAACAATTTTAGCAACCAGACAGCATGGTACTGTTATGAAGAATGTAGTGAAAATATACATTTAGTTCCTTGTAATCCAATGAGGGGTAAGTGGAAACTACACTATTATGAGTGGTCATACTCATCTTGAGATAAGTATTTTCTAAATTTTTTGATTTTTGTGCTTAATTAATTTATTTTATTTTATTTGTTTAAAGAAATTACGTCTAATTTACCTTTCAATAGCAATTGTATGTATGGCATGGTCAAATTACATAAAGTAATAAAACATAACAACTACAATAACATCAGGTCATACAGTAATTATTGACAGTACCCTCAGTTACCAATGACTGTAACTCAGCGCTCATCCAGTAGGATATGCGAAGTTAGATTGATTATGAATTGGTACATATAGATCAATTAGATTGTTAGCAATTTTATAAAATGAGTCAATATTACTGTCCATATTCTCACAAACAAACACATTATCCCAGTCAAGTCATGATAGATGATTATTAATAGAGAAAAATATGTTTGGAACCTTGGCATCAAGAGAGAGGGATGGGTCAATTATCAGACGAATAAATAAAGGAGGATGACGAGGATCAGTGCTAAACAGTGGATCGCATCTGAGAGTGAAACATGAATATTAGGAAGAACTGACAATGGATCATATCAGAAATAGAATTCTAAAAGTCGTAATGCAATATAAATACTTTTTCACTAGTTAATTATATTTGAATTATTAAATCTAAATATTTTTTTAATTACAGCTCCAAATTGTGACAACTGCAATAAACCAATGATAGAAAAACAAACGGGAAGAGATCTAGGAGTCAAAGTTTTGACCAAATTTATCGAGAATAACACAGATGATTCTGAAACAGATTATCACATTGTATTTCCAAAATGCATTTGGTTATTTGGTTGGTTTTTCTTCATTAAAGCCCTGTTTACAATATCCAAGTACATTTGGACCAAGTGCGCTCTAATGAAATATTTTAAGTGAATTCATATGAACTTGGACATCCTTATCCGATCAAAGTAGACTAGGATGGAACTCTATTCATACTTATCTACAAAATACACACAACAATAGTTCAATAGCATTAACAGCGTAATAAACATTCTTTTCTTTCATGTTCTAATGTCAAAGGTAAAAAAACTAATATACAATTTCAGATGATATGTTGGACGACCTTGTATTAGGAAAATATTATTCTGTTACGTATATAAAACAAAATAAGAAACTAATAGCATGGAACCTCGAGAGGATACCTCCTGCAAAATCATTAATCAAAAAGATTAAAATGCAGACCAGATGGATGAAATCTGAGTACTACTGTCCATGGACATGTGTGTTTATGGTTTGTCATACTTTGAACACATCCACAGTATGTCAGCAATCTCATCCATACTTAAAACTTGGCTTATTACTCAGCATTGCAAGTATTCAGGTAAATATGATAAACTAGTTAACATAACTAACTCTCACCCTGATGACTTATTTATTGTTCTTGGTGATTTTAATCTTCCACATATTTCTTGGACACCTATATCTAATGATAGCTATCTCACCGCCGATATATCTGATTCCTACACACTAGATTTATTCGATTCTGTCTCAATTACTAACCTGAAACAATTCAACCATATACACAATGCAAATAACCGTATACTTGATCTTGTACTTACTAACACCGAAGTTGTACTATCACATTGTCTGCACCCTCTTGTTTCCGAAGACACTCATCACCCGTCGTTAGATATAATATTGTAGATAATATAAAAGTAAAGCTCTTACCTACTGCACCGAGCCGTATATATTTTTTTAGAAAGGCCGATTACAATCAAATAAATGAATCATTATCACTTATCGAATGGGATGATATTTTCAATACTGACACAAATGCAGCATTAAATAACTTTTATGAAGTTATTATGTCAATCATTGAAACACATGTTCTAAATAAAATACTATCTACCGCAACCCACAAATATCCACATTGTTACTGCGCTTATTCAAATAATTAAAGAGAAAACTAAATATCACAAACTTTGGAAAAAAAATCATAACGATGCAGATTACTACACATTTTCCTTACTGAGAACACGACAAAAACGCATTCAATCAGAATGTTTTAGTTCTTTCATAAAAAAATCAGATCCAAAACAGTTTTGGAATTATATAAAAATGAAAAGAAAATCTACATCACTACCAGGAGAAATGCATCTAGACGATCGTGTAGCTACCGATGGTAAAGTATCTATGAATTATTTTCAGAATACTTCAAATCAGTTTACGTTGCAGACAACGTTGATGGGAATAACCGAGATAATCTTAGCACTAACCATGTTGATTGTATCTCAGCAATAGAACTAGACAAGAATCTTGTGGAAAAGTACCTGAAAAAACTTGACACTAAAAAGGGACCTGGTAACGATCTCATACCGCCTATTTTTGCCGTGAATTGTGCCAGTCAACTAGCATATCCTCTCTATAAAATTTTCCAACGTTCTTTATCAGAAGGCGTCTTTCCATGTGCATGGAAATTAGCTAATTTGATTCCAATTTATAAACATGGAGCTAAAAATATCGTCCGCAATTATAGACCCATTTCCATCCTTCCAATATTCAGCAAAATGTTCGAATTAATTGTCTATGACCAAATCTATCCTATCATTTCCAAACATATCCCCGAAACTCAGCACGGCTTTATGAGAAAGCGATCAGTCATATCTAACTTATCAGAATTCACCAACTATATTAATCCAAAAATGAATAATAGAATTCAGGTCGATGCGATTTACACCGATTACTCAAAGGCTTTTGACAGAGTTATACATACAATATTACTGAGGAAAATACGCCACCTCGGTATACACGGTGATTTGCACCGTTGGTTCACGTTGTATGTTGAAAACCGTCAACAGGCAGTTGTGATAGGAGGATATAAGTCGCAATATATTAAAGTTTCATCAGGAGTTCCACAAGGTTCTCATCTCGGTCCTTTATTATTTAATATGTATATATACGATATAGATAAATGTTTCCATGACTCGAACTACCTACTCTACGCTGACGACATGAAAATTTTTAATGGAATAACTAACGAACGAGACTGCCTAAAGCTACAATCGGACCTTGACAGATTAAATACATACTGCGTACAAAATAAACTGGATATCAACATTACCAAGTGCCAAAGTATTTCTTTCACTCGGAACAAAGTACCCATAAAATACGATTACAAAATACAAAACGAGACCATCAAACAAACTGACAAAATCCGCGACCTAGGAGTCATCTTAGATCATAAAATGGTATTAGATCATCACATCAATACAATTATCGACAAAGCCAACAAAATGTTAGGATTTACAATGCGAACATGTAAACCATTTGAGAATTCATCCTCAGTCAAAATTGTCTATTACGCGTACGTGAGGAGCATTCTAGAATTCGCATCTGCAATTTGGTCTCCTCATTACTTAACGTACATCTCAAGACTAGAACGAGTTAAAAATCGGCTTCTCAAACATCTGAATTACAGGGCCCGTGTTCATTTTGACAATTATACCGATTCCGCAGCCTACCACAATATGCTTACACTAAAGACAAGACGAACTTTAACAGACATGAGACTATTATATGACATACTACATAACAACATTGACTCTAATTATATGACATCCACAATTAAACTGCGAATACCACAAAAACAAACTAGAACAAACACGCTATTTCAAGTTGACACATTTAAAACAAACTATGGTAGAAACACTGTTTTTAATAGAATTTACGAAACATACAACACATCTTTCAACGACATAGACATTTTTCAGGTAAGTAAAAACACCTTCATAAAATCGGTTAATACACAACTCAATGCAACTATAGAATAGAATAAAATACAATATACACTAACAGTTGCCGTGGTTGTATGAGTATATGTACCTGCCCATGTTCTATTGAGTGTGTTGAACCTCAAATTGTTATATTATGCTGATAACATTTCTATTGTTTTTAATTATTTAAGATTTTACTGTATTATTATTTCTTATTTTGTATTGAGGATTGCAAAATGTTTTATGTTTATTATATATGTATTGTAAAAGGCAAATGCCGTATATTGATTGAAATAAATAAATAAATATAACTTAAATAACATAAACTATTATAAGTATGACACATCATCATAAATATTACTCAAATCTTTGAACATAATCCATTCCCTTCCTTTTCCCTCCCCCTAGTCCTAAAAATGTTCACCAGCAATTGAAGTAATATCATTGCTTTTTTTCTTTCCTTTATATTCTTATACATATATCTCTTTAAAAATATATATTCATTTAATTATCTTTTACCTTGAATATCAATTATTGCTTTACATAACTCGCTTTTTTAGCTATCATTCTGTATTATATAACTTAAGTTGTAATTGGCTTTAATTTTGTACAATTATTGTTGTGTTTATTATGTAATATCAGCTGTAACTTTAAGTTTGAAATAAATAAAATAAATAAATAAATTATAATACAGTACAGCTTTAACAAGTAAATGCACACTTATAAGAAACATTAAACTTTCTAGATTTAATAATATTGTAGGAAGAAGATAACTCTCCTCCACTTGGTGTAGTAGTTCTTGGGGAAGAGATAGATGATGTTCGTAATTTGATGGATAATGTTTCTCACTATGCACAAAGGTATTGAAATAAAGTACTTTAGCTATTCATACCAGGGATGTTGCGAATATTCGCATCCGCATCCGCAAATGCGGAGCTTCCGCATGTATTTGGACATCTGCATCCGCATCCGCATCCGCAATAATCGATGCGGATGTTCATGCGGATGTAAGACAATTTGCGTCAAGAAAGAAATGGGGCGGGGCAGGCGAATGGCGCGTGCCGTTTGCACTTGAATTTAACCAATGGGAACAAAAATAATGGTGACAACATCCGACGCGTTTTTATTTTTGCCGGTTTTATTTTATTTTTGCTTATAACAAAGAAGAAAAAAATATTTCGCCAAAAAATCCATAATATTATTGTAGCAACAATTTCGCCACATATTTGACAATGGGGCCTACCAACTAAGATAGTTCCTACTTTTTTTTCTATAACATCTTAAACATCCGCATCCGCGGATGTGAGCCTTCAAAAATCCGCATCCGCATTCACATCCGCGGATGTGTAAAAATCGACATCCGCAACATCCCTGATTCATACTAATGCAAACAAATTGATACAGTTCAACTTTATTCAATTATCATAATCACCATGCTCTCCTATTCAATGTGCTCAGTACATTAGATCTGGTTTATAGTCTTGCCATTTAACCTTCCTTTAAGTTTACTGGAAGACATTGCCTCAAGGCAATACATGAGTCTTTTGTACAAATTTATTTTGACAATAAAGTGTTTATTATTATTATTCCTTTCAGCCATATATATTTTCTTTGTCGTTCTGTTCTCATTCATTATTTCCATGCACCGCAATCTATCCACTTTCATTCTTGATATTATTACCAAAATTTTCGCAAAATTACATTATGCACTTTCAGACTTTTACCACACATTCTTAATGACCGCATTTCAACTGCATTTATACCCCTTTTATCCTTCTGCAGCCATGTCTAACTCATACATCAGTGTTGGCACTAAAACAGATGAGTGCATCAACCTTTTAGCTATAATATAAATATTTATATTCGCAACTATTGGTCGGATTGCACTGTTAATCTTATCGCAAGCAACTTCTTTCAATATTGCATCACTCATTAATAGAATGAATCATACACAATAAAATTGAATGAAATTATTCAATCACATTTTTAATATTTTAGAAGAGGTCATGGGCGAGTTATTACAGCATCTCAAGATGAGCTAAAAGATGGTATTATGGAAATAGGTGGTTTGTCCTTGGCAAGGAATGGTGTGTGCATACTTGGCAATTGGGCTCAACACATTAAAACGTCTAGAGCTTCTGTTGTATTATCAGGTAAGTGTTATCTTAAACTTTATCATTCTAGATACTATTTCAATATATTATTATAATATTATTTTAATCTTTAATAAACTTTGCACAATGTGTAATGAAACATTTCTGGGATTTCCATGTTTCCAGCCGTATCATCAGGTAAAATACCAAATGATTTAGGAGATCCTCTGCCATTGAAATGTTCTATATGGACTTATTGGAATGAAGCCACTGATTCCAAAAAGAAAACTAAGGAATCTATACTAACTCTATATAAGTAAGTTGGGAAAATTATAAAAAAAACTTTTGTTATATCAATCATAGAGTTGAAGCTATGTTATGAAAGTAAATAAATACTGACACAAGATATTTAAAATTTCAGTCTGTTTGGGGTGATATTTCCTGGTAATGATAATGAGAATTTAGAAGCAATAACAGACCATCATTTGGAAAATGGTGTGGGAAGCAGGCATGAGTGCAATACACAACTGAAAGGAATTGTTCCAAGTAAAACAGAAGTCAAGGAATTGTTCAATGAAATTATCAACTGGAAGGTTGTATTTGAACCATCTGCAGAGACCCTTTTAAGGGAATACTTTTTAGCCATACGAAAAGATAAACCAGGTAATAATAAAATTTATACAAATATTAAGAAAACTTAAATAAATGTAAGTACATACTTATAAATCATACTGAAAAGATAATTTGGATTACAGATCAAGTGCCATTACGAGCACTGAACGTTTTGGAGAAAATCACAAAGGCAAATGCAAGATTATCACTGAGATACCGTGCAAACAAGGAGGATGTTCTAATGGCTGCTTTTATTTATCAGAAGAGTTTGCTAACTTTACACGGTGATAATGGATTACCAAACTTTGAACTACGAACTATGAATACCTTAAAGGACGTAAGTACACTTAAGCTTAATGAATTAAACTGAAATCTGGATTTAAAAGTTGGTTGAACAAATTTTCACCACAGAAATATAATAGCTATGATTATCATAAAAATTATCATAAAAAAATTTGTTGACAAGTGAAAACAAATTTTAATTTCAATCCACAAATAATTAACAATAAAGAAAAACAAAATATTTTTATGTTGAAAGAAGTACAACTTAACCCATTTAGACCGAAGGTTTTTTTCTGCGATTTTTTTCCTGAAATTCATATTTGTTACATAAAATGGTGTAAAAAAAAGAATTTTGTAGTAACATTTTTTTTATTATTTCTAGTTTTTGAGATATAAGGTGTTCTGAAATCGAATCACTAGGCTCTTGGACTACCTTTTATGACATTAGAAGAATATACTGTTTTTTTTTTATAATTATTATTTGGTGACTACTACTAGATACTAATAATTAAATTATTATTATTAGCAATATTAGTGCATATGTGATTGCACATTTGACATGCAAGGCAAAATAACATTTTTCACATTTAAATGTTGTATTTTTATGGCATTGACGGCAACGTGTTTGCTTACTTGGGTTGACTATATTATGATTCAGACCATCATATCTTGAATCGATATTGTATTTCTGAGATGGTCTTCCACTTCTTCCAGTTTCTGCAGGATGACCGTAGGTCTCCAAATAATTAGACCCTTTACGGCAACAAAATTCCAGAAGATCTAATGGTTTTTCTTAGAGTGTTTTGTATAATTGCAGAGCATTTTGTAAAATTAATTCGAAACAGAAGAACAAAGGGCTCGAATAGCATTTCTTTCCCCGTATTGAAGCACGATACTTAGCAATATTTACATCAGCTCTGTCGACACCTCCCACATATTGGTTATATAATTTTATCATATATGGCTGTTGAACCTATATTACCTTTTTGTTTTTGAGAACAACGATTTACTAGACCAACTGGATTAACTCCAGCTCCTAAAGAGGTAACAGTGACAATACTATTGGCATGCTACTTACAGACAATATTTCCCTAATTATCAAAGTCAAATGCTCCTCTTTTTTTTTCTTCATAATTTCGTCTGAGTGAATCGGAGGCCTGTCAATTCGATCTTTTCTCACGGTGCCTGTCGCCTGATGGCCTCACGGTCACTGTTGCGAGTAAAGAAATACTTGTAAAAAAATTATTGAATATGAAATAATATTCTCCAGAATGCTCTTTTGTGAGTCTCTCTACAAATTGAAGCACTGCCGATGCACGGACGTCATATTCTTCATATTTGATATTTGGTATTTACCCTGATATGGCTCGAACCAACAGATGTACCCTAATCTTGTTGCTCTTCATCAAAACTTCAAACCAAATCATCTATTATACTAGGTTTGCCTCTAATAAATTGCTTACACCCATGACGACCATAGTAGGGTACCAGAAAAAAGCCCTTCGACATCTTGGGTAAAGCCTATTTTAACTAGAAAGAAATAAAAAAACCAGTGTTCTTTGACGTATGAATGTTTTAAATTTAATAGTTTAATTTATTTATTATTTTTATTAGATATTAAAAATTTTATTAGATATTATATTAAGTTATGTTTTGTTAAAAAAATAAAATTGTAACTAAAATAAATAAAAAAATAAACATCAATCCTAACTTCCTTCACTACCGTGCTGCATTGAATGTGATACGTATGTGCCTAGTGTTTGAAAATCGTAACACTCGACTTTACAAACCCATAATAACGACACTATCAATAATTTCTGTATATTGTGACTAAAACACGGTAGCGTATATAAAGTAGATTAGCAATAGCAAAAATTGTATTCATAGGACCAAAAACGTCAAAGCAATACTAACCTAAGTTGAAAAAAGGGTTGCTGAAATCGTCCAATATTACACGTCAATGTTTGTAAATATATCATGACATCGTTACAGGTTTATGCACGTCCAAATACTGGCCACAAGCAAGCTACACTAACACTATCACCCACTTGATACTTCTAATGTCATCTTTTTTTGATATTAAGAAGTAAAAAAATAAAAAACCGCAACGAGTCAAGTGTTCCGAAATCGGATCACTAGGTTTAAATGGGTTAAGGAGTGACAAATGCTTATATTCATTTCAGATAAAAGAAAACATGGTGGAATTTGATAAATGGTTGCAAATATACATTGCCACAATCTTGCAATAACACAAGTATTACAACATGTATAATAAGTATAGTACAAATGATTGCATCACCTGTAATCTGCAAGCCTTGCAAATTTCCTGTCACATTTATCACATTCGTAGGGAGTCTCGCCTGTATGGGACCTAGAAATTGAATAATATCACTTGTACAAACAAATTGTGCCAAAATTTAAAAAAATATTCTATGCAAATATATGTGTGCGAATCATCTATTCATTGAATTGGGTATTATTTATTCACAATATGATTTTAATCTAGACACATATTTGATAATCTAACTTATTACACATATTAATGGAAATGACAGCAAAGAAATGAGACAGGAATTTCACATTGAATAAACTTTCGAGAGTTTCACTACAAATATTTGCATTAAACTCATTCATACATTAAACAATATTTATTTATTTATTTTTTCTTCACTGTACATTGTTTATAACAATACAAATTAACATAGAAAATATCATTTATATAATTCAATATACAGAGGGAGAGTTTATCGCTAAAATGTGATGTCTTCCAACTAACCCGGTCAAATATACCTTGATAGAAATAAATTATAATATACTGGTTTACACATACCTATAATGTTCCTTAAGTTTAAATGAAGTTATAAAACATCTCTGACATATATCACACTTCCATGACTCTTGATGGAGATTAGCATGTAGTCTGAGATCTCGTTCTCTTGCAAATACTGTAATAATAAAAATAATAAACCTTACTGTACAAAATATTTAAACAAAAATAATACGCAGTAATAGTTTTACAAAATGGTATACACAAATAATATTGTATAATTGGGGAGTTAATAGCAGAGGTGTGATATCTTACAACTAACCCAATGCACGTAAATAACATAATCATGCAACTATGACTTCAGTTCTTAAAAATCCTTAAATTATTTATCTGGCCCATCATTGCAATATAAAATAAGAAACATTATATACCTACACTGTACTCTGTTTATTTTATATAATAAATTGCTATTGAGAGTAGGATATGTTGGTTTTTTTTACAAGTATATTAAAGATTAATGATGAGTTAATGGTAATTGTCAATGTTTTAAAGCATTTTTTTATGAAACTATATGTAATGAATAATCAAAACGGGTGGCAAAACTCATCGCTGAATTGAAAATGTTAAATGTCATATTTAAGATTAAATTTGATTATTTTAGATAACATATAAAAAAAATTTGAAAGACGAAACTTACACTTTCCACAGAGATTACATGACCATGGGTTTTCACCTGTGTGAAGCCTTTCATGCTCTTCTAGACATGAAGCTGAAGATAATACCTGGAACCAAACATCTATTTGTTATTTCTATCCTCACAATGAAACATTGAAAATGGTAATTGAAAAGAAAAAAAATCATCATTGTGGTGATGCGTTGTTTATGTCATTGTAGAATCAAACTTTCTGAAGTTTGAAAACACTGTAATTCATGATAATATCTCCATCAGCAATAACTGTTTTTCAACAAGAATTTTAGACACATGTAATTGTCATTTTTTGTTCATTGTTTTACACTGGTGTTAATCAATCAACTGTTAAGCAAATTATAAAAAGATTAAAAAAAAAAATATCACATTAGGTAGGTACACTAAACAATAAGAAATACTTGCATATGTATGTGTATAGAAAAAATAATGAGAAAATTACACATTACCTTTGGACACATACTGCAGGCATATTTCTTGTAATTATCCGCATGGAATATTCTAACATGTTTTTTTAATGTGGCGTCTGATTTAAACAACTTCCCACATTGTCCACAGCTAAAATACGAAATGTATTATTGCACCATCTTATTATTTTGCATATGATAAATTTTATTTAGCCTCAGATAATCTTTAAAAAAAACCATTAAATTCTGTTCTGTAACGATCATTTATAGGTCGAAAATTGTCACCTCTCTTATGTACTTAAACCATTTATTTTACAACAATTATAAATAGTAATAATATGAAGTTACCAGAAAGGATTTTGTCCAGTATGGATATTGAAATGGTTTTCAAGATCATTCTTTCTACTAAATGCTTTAGAGCAAACTACACAACTGAATGGTTTATGACTGTGAACTTTCCTGAAAAATAGTAATCACTCATTTAGTTGCATAATAATCACTTCACTCCACAAAACATACTAAAATCAAATTTATTGTTGTTACTAACATTATAATTTTATGGATGTGTAAAACGTTCATAAGTTGTCTTGCTTAGGATACACATTAAATAAATGTTATTCTGCTTGAGACTAATACTACCACTTCACTGCAGATCATTAAAAATAATATATTTCAAACTATTGAAACTCGATAAGTTTATTTTTTATACCTATGAATATTTGCAAAATAATGAACATGCAACAAATTTTGGTAGTAAAATTACAATTTCACCTCATATGTGCCTTGTATTTTAAGTTGTTAGCAAAGCACTTGTTGCACTCGGTGCAGTTGGTCGTCGTATTATCCTTTTCTACTTTGATCTTCTTTATTTTTAATTTCTTTACTTTCCCTCTGAAATAATGGAATATTCAATTAGAATGTGTTTCAAGTTAAATATTTAAATAATCACAATTATGTTAATAAGGCTCGTATTCTGAAACAATACTTAGACATAGCGACCGCCTACGCTGCGCTAAGTAAAAATATTTCTCTGTGCGAAATAAACACTGATAGATTTGTATTCTAGAACAACACTTGGCAAATACATATCTGTGCACTCACTACTACTAATACACACCGCTCGTGATTGGTCAATTCGCAAATCGGTGATTAATTACTGCATTCATTATAATCGGCGCCTATCTGACATTTCATTATTTTGCACGTTTTTTTGTGTTTGTTATAATATTGTGCCTTATTTTCGCTGTTATTAAAGTGGAAAACACTATTCAAAGGTAAATGTTTAAATATATTACAAGACATTACATATTTTAAGTAAATATATTATCTACCAGATAACTAATCTAGCTGCAAAAAGTGCATTATTTTATTGACCTGAACTAAAATAAATACGGGCGCTGTTCGTGAATTTAATTTACCAAGTAATTTTTCATTTATTAATCAAATATATTATTAAATAATAGTAAATTATTAAACATAATTTAATGTGTGAAACAAATTATTGGTACAAGTCCATTGAAGGTTTTACGTTGTACTAAAATTACTTTTAACAATGTCGAATTTGCTATTGGTGATACAGTTAGTTGCCTAACACAAGATAATTATTATAATGTATATTTATAACATAAATCTTTTATTTTACAGGAAAATTGCGTCAGAAAAGCCATTGCTTACGTAGATCGTCGCTCAACATAAAATTATAGAAGATATGAGTACCATGAGTACCAATTCCAGAAACATCCAGTAAAAAAAAGATGCCTGGAAAGCTGTATCCCGAGCATAATATACTTCGTCCGCCCTAACTCAAAAAAGGAACGACCTCCAACTCAAGAGGTGCTGGGAGAATATGAAGTCGTTGCGTAGGAAGGTTTTATCGGCACATGCGAAGAGGTGTCGAAAACAGGTGGTGGACCTCCTCTTCCTGATCCAACAGCGAGTTTAATAAATGCTCTCTGTCCTCTCAATTCAGATTTATTTTGTTTGTAACTGTTATATTATTTTTTTATAAAACTTATTCAAATTAACAAATATTTCTTTGAATGAGTATATACAATACATAATACTCGATGTCGGGTGTCTTGCCGGAAAAAAAGAGAAGAAAGAAAGAAAGAGTATACAATGTTGAACAATTCAAATAAATATTTGATAATTTCAATAAAAAGTTTCATTTTATATTCTGAAAATGAAGATTTTCAAAAAGATTGAATAAATGTCTTTATTTTATATGTTTAATGTCTTATCTATCTATCTTCTATATGTTTAATTACTATAATAAATTAAGTCGGTTGTAACCAAATGTATTTTTCTTCTTACATTGATTCCATAGGAAGTATGTTTGCGAGGGATGGTAGATATGATAGGGACATTGAAAAAAGAAAAGTGAACGAAAGAACGAAAGTAAACGGTGCACTTCGATCTATTGTTAGCAATAGCAATGTGTCGAACATGGCTTAAATGCTGGTGCACAACGCCATTCTCGTACCGACACTTATGTATGCAAACGAATCTTGGACGTGGCTGAAGGACGAGAGTGGAATAAATGCTGTGGAGATGCGATCACTAAGGAGAATGGTAGATAAAACATTGCGTGATAGAGTGAGGAATGAAGATATTAGAAGAATGAGTGGATGCAAGAGGAGTGTTGTGGATAGAATGCGTGTAAATAAATTGAGATGGTTTGGTTATGTGGAGCGAATGGATGATGTAAGATTGACGAAGACGTTATATTTATCTGAAAGAGGGGGTCTGAGAAAGCGCGGACGTCCAATAACTACGTGGTTTGACCACGTGGACCAAATTCTCAAGGACGGTCGCGTGTTAATTAAGAGGAATCGGAGTGCATGTATAAAAAACTGGATGAATGTAGAGGAAGCGAAAGAAGTATGTAAGGATAGATCAACATGGCGTTCCGTTCTCTCTGCCTACCCCACTTGGGACACGGCGTGAGGGTATAGTATAGTAAGTAGTAAAAAAAATTTGTAGACCAAATGGTCGTCTAAAAGCTAAGCATTCGCTGCTACGATTCATCTCAAAAGATGAATGGTTTATTTGAAGATCAATGTCCAGAAGAACCATTATAGTTTGTGAATAGATTTTGCCGCTCTTTCACAAGGCGACGAGACAAATATCGTGGTTTATCAATAATTTCGTTCACGCGCTCATCAAATACGTCTTCACTTTCGTAATGAGGCATATTTTTTTTATTATAAATAGTGTAAATTATACTACATAATGTTCATTAACAAAATATTATAGCAAAACAACGTGTTGATAATGACAGCAGCTAGACTACGCATATGTTAAAACACCTCTCGACCACACTTGGCTTTTGACGTTTCTAAAATAATGCATAGTTACCAACGCCAGTCAAGTAATGTTTTAGAATACAAATTTCCACGCACAGTGATCACTTGGACTATGAGACTTCACAGTGTTGTTTTAGAATACGAGCCTAAGTTTCAAGGTATAACTCACTCCACATCCGATACATCAGCACTATTTGATATTGCATATGTCTTCTTAACTTTAGTCTGTGTCGAAGAATCCTTCTCCAGTAATGACAAGGGGACATCTTCATCACTTTCATCCGACTAAAACATCATTAATTTAAAAATACAGTTGCTAATATCTACATAAAATATACATACCTACTTTTACATAATTATGGCTTGAGGCGGTCAATAACTTAATGGAAGAGTCTTGGATTTAGAATTGAGATCTCGGATTTGATTCCACCTGTGTGCTGATCTAATCCACCTTTACAATACAGGCACATTCCTTTCTGTATGGGTCTCTAGAGTGTATTTGGGTTTATTTGAAATCCATCCGAGATACAAACCTGAGTATTGTACATACAATCTAGCCTATTACTGTAACTACTGCACCACTGATACCAGATAATGTGTAAAGTAAAATGATTGATATTTTATTAATAATGTACCATTTTCTGTTCATTATCACTGACTACTTCTTGTTTGATATTAAAGCAGTCATTATTCACATTGTTTAGTCCATTTTTGTGTTTCTTCATTTTCTTTTTCTTACTTTTCTTTGACTTTTTAAAACTCATTTCTAACTCCTGTTTAACTTTTATAGTTGATAAGTTATCATCAGAGGAATCACTGTCATTTAAAATTTCTTTATGTTTCCGTTTTTTCTTTTTTCTGTGATCATTTTTATGTTTCTAAAAATAAATTATATAATTAGCATTGACATTCACCATAAATATATCAATATAGTATAGTTGTAGATATGTATAATAAGAATATAATAAGAACCGTCAAATTCAATCATTGTCTGACTGTGAAATGCTCAACGAGGACTTGGGAAGACTACACGAGTACTGTAGCAGAAATAACTTGCACTTGAATCTGGAGAAGTGTAATCTGATTTCTTTTACCAAAAATAGAAACAAAATTCGATATACTTACAATATCCATAATCATGATTTAAAAGAAGTACATAAGATTAGAGATTTAGGTGTGGTGTTTGATTCTGAGCTTCACTTTGATGATCACGTGAACAAAATTACTGAAGAGAGCAATAAAATACTGGGATTTATTTTGAGATCTACAAAGTCATTTAGGTTATATGAATCGTATTTGTACTTGTACTTGATGTTGATTCGCTTCAAGCTGGAGTATTGTTCCGTTGTATGGAATCCACATTTTAAAAAATATGTCGATCAAGTTGAGAGAACTCAGTCTAAATTTATACGTTTGGTTAGGAAGAGATTGCATTATCCTGTAATTATTAAAGATTTGCCTAAATTGGAATTAAGAAGAGTTTTTTTTGGATGCATGCAACCTGAGAAAAATATGCTTGTCTGAATATGATGTGAGACGAATGGAGAAGAAAAACCAAACTCGTTGCAGACCAATCCAATGGATTGTAACTCATTATATATAATATTTTAGATAGGATTAATTTTAGAATGCCTACTTTAACAAGATCTTCTTTTCCGTTCTACATTAAAAAAAAAACAAAAACGATTGCAGGCTCAAGAAACCCTGTTTATAGAATGTGTGATGCTTATAATAAGAACTTTTCACAGTGCGACATGGCTGGTACATCGAACCATGGATTTATGCGACTTATCGGTCGTCACGTTTTTGGTCCTGGGCCTGTCTCGGAGGTGAGCTGAATACCCCCCCTTTCCCAATCCCCTTTTTAAAGTGCCAATTACGTCAGGTTTGTGAGAAAGGAGAGTCGAGAGATTAAATAAATGTATATGTTTGATAAGATGTGAAGTGATAGTTTTTATTTTTAGTCTGTTTTTAAAATTTTTGATTTTTCTTATTTTTGGAGTTTTTTTTTTTTTTTTGTATTTTTATTGCATATATTTTGGAAGTGTGAATGTGTTTGTGCGAATGAATGTATTATGTGTGTGAAATTGGGTGAATGGATGTATTGTGTGTAAGATTTTTTATAATTGTCTTATGTGTTATTGCTGAAGTGTGCACTATTTGGATGTAAGACTATTGGAATGTTTTTGTCGCTTACATGTTTATATTTATATGTCTTTCATCTGTTGTGTACCATGTAAATAAATAAATAAATAGATACATATTTGTAAAGTTACCTTTTTAGAAGGCAACTTAATTTTTTGCAGATGGTGATGTTCATTTTCAATGAATATCTCAATTGTTCTATTGGAATCACTTTGCTTATTGCCATCTAATGACGAGTACTCATTCTTCTCTTTCTCCATTTGATACAATGACTCAATATCAATTCTAAAACTGAATTAAAATAACAAAATTATATATATTTTACTAAATACATTCTTATTTCTTAAGAATAAATAAATGTTAACTCAAAAATAAATTCATGTACACTATCACGGCATTTCCCACAAGAGGGGTAGCCAGCAAACTGGCAATATACAAAAAAAAATCATGTAGTTTTATCAGTGCTAATAAAAGTCAAAAACATTAGGGATGGGTGGCATCTCTTATATGGAAAGAAAAATTTATAATTACATAAATTTGGATAATGTTTATCCCTTTTAAAAATTTAAAGAAAAAAGAGACTGTTTTTCACATTAATCTGAATTCTTCTACTCACGAAGCAATTTCATATTTATCTAACTATTGAGTGCTATTATAGATTTTAGTGGCAGACTTACATCCTCTACCTCAAGAGAGTTCGGACATCCATCATCCTCTACTCTCCATATAGGTATGTAAAGTTTCTAGAAGAACTTAATAAATTTGGTAATATCGTAAATAACAAGTTAATTAAAACATGATTGTTATCCTGGTAGAAAAGAGTTAATCTCTTCACAGCATCAATACCCTCCAAATAGGTAATTCAAGTATTATGAATGACACATGAAAATATTTATTTTATTTTCACTGTGATGGCACAGGGAGAATAAATAATCTGCATTTTTATTGCATGCAGTTAATTCAGATGGCTGTCCCACTTGTAGATCACGTCATATAGGTATAGAATAGTATATATTATGCAGTGTAATTTTCTCAATGCACCATCCAGGACAATTCTATATATTATCATCACACACATGACACACACCATCCTACGGAAACGGAGTTGGAGTAATCGCCATTGTGCTACCAAGTAACACAAACACAACGTATAGAAATTAAGGTAAATAAAATTTAATGTTTGAGCATTATTTCAAATTATATCGCGAGTTAAATAATAACAGCATTATTCTATATAACAACAAACACTGTTATTATAAAATACACTAACACAGATAAGAAAGGAAACAAAGCCGATTGACATTTCAACTCGATCCCAATTTTCGACAGATAATTCAGTGTTGGCAGTAATAATTTACATTGATATATTTGGCCATTTCATAAACATCATAATAATATTATTATTTATAATGATTCCAAGAGATATCATCAAATTTTAAATACATTACTCATAATGCAATCCTATGTTTGTAAAATGATGAAGTCGTTTATAATAATTTATGTGGTTTCGGGGAAAGAGGATAATATGTAGAAATATATTCTAAAGTACGTCCACCGAGAAGATGCAATTGTCCACGTGAACAATTCTGAGAACGTTTAGTACATCCAGGCAAATTTCAATAAAAGGCCGTTTCTTCTACTCCGTATTTTTTAAATAGCTTTTAAATGACTGTACCCTTTTTATAAAGTCACTAACGATCACGCGGCTATAATTAAAAGTTTGCTTTTGAAACCTTATAAAAGGTATTTTCATTGCAATTGTGTAAATTATCTTTCCATATATATTGAAATTACCCTTTCTACTTTTCGTTAAAAAAATATTTACCAACAGATTCAAATACATTGCTTAAACGAAATACATTATATGAAATAGCGGCTACACGGAAAAATCACCTCAATTTATATTGTACATTAGAGATATTTTTTTGTACTTCTTTTCGAATAGATGTTTTTATTATTTGACAGTGAATATTAGACACTAGCCGTGTAACCCCATAGAGGTAATTTGGGCGCAAATCAAAAATGAGGTTTCGGCGAAGAATAAAACTTCTTGAGGTTAAAATTTTTTTCGAGAATGCGATTCGCAATGTGACAAGTGGAAAATTGGAGCAATTGTTTAAAACACGTGATTAAAGTAGAAAAAATATTTTGGATGTCAGATGGAATGATGGATGATGCTTTCGACCAATTCGTGATAAATGTTGGAAACACGTCCGATTCCTCATCTCTCTGATTAATTGTTTCTTTTTTTTAATTTAGCTGAAATTTTTTTATAAATCTTTTTGTGCTAAATTCCGACATACAGTAATAGGGAACTTGCACATATTTTTTTTATTCTTTAGAATCATAAATAAAGTAATCAGTAACACATATCAGTAATTTTTTTTTCGATACGTTGCTTAATTTCTGTTTTATAGCATTTTGAAATTTCGATTTTTGAATTTCCGCGAAAACACCACATTCGAAAGCGCCATTTTGATGACGTCATATGTCCCTTCGATCTCTCTGTCTACAAATGCTTAGTACATTTCGTAGTATATATCTATTAGTTTGACGAGGTTATTTACTGTTGTGGATTGGGTTTGAACACTTTTTTTGCCAAAAACTTCAAGATGATTAAATTTTTACGTATAAACATACATCAGTTCCTATTTTTTAATTTAGTTATAATGACGGAAAACGATTTTCTCAAGGGGCGATCGGATATTTATCATGCATATAATAATAAGCCCGCTGGTAGGTGCTATAGCTTTGTCTTATAATGTTATTACTAATTTGTAAATGCAATACAACATTGTGTAATAATTACATAATTATATTCAATGGCAATTATTATCAATTTTCCATCATTCTTAGGTCTGATTAGTGATTACAGGTTCAAAATACGCCATTACTTTTCTGTACTGGGTGCATGGTAAAAGTGAAGATACTGCTAAAAAATCTGTCCAATGTTATTGGAAAAAATCAAAGTTGGCTGAAGTTAGCACAGAAGTTAAATTTATAACTTGTGCTGAATTGAGTCATCGATCATCTACAAATATATCCACACCGAGTGAGTTTCTGACAGCCATTGTGTCGGACTCAAATACCAAGCGAATGTTAATCCCATACATTACGATAAACAACAAAACATCACTCAGGACATGTGACGTCACAAATGCAATAACCAGCAATATGGCGTTCAAACAGCGGGCGAAAAAGTGTGATTTTATTTATATTGATAATAAATGAAAAATAATTATTTGTGAGTTTTAATCAAAATATAATCGATATATAACCTTTTTTCTACCTAATTAATGCATTTCACAAAATATTCCTCTCGAGTGCAAGTTCCCTATTCCTCAAATTTCTTTTATAAATTAAGATATATGCACTTACAAAGTAAATATATGTTATATGAAAGTAAATATATGTTATATGAAAACTGGGCCGATTTAGTCTATAAAATTTGTTATTTTTACTTTAGTTCTATTAATTATTCTATGTTATCACATTTATAATGTTTGTTCGTTTTGCTATAATTATTTTTGTGTTGACACTTTGTTAAGGTGTTTAATTAATTATTCTATGTTATCGTATTAATAATGTTTTTTGTTTTGCTATAAGTATATATATATTATATATGTCACGTTGACATGTAAAATGTTTTAATCAATAATTTTATTATCTTTCTAAAATTTTGTTCCATGCATTACTTAAATAACACTTATTCCAATCAGTTACCTGAGTCTGCCCAAAAATAAGCTTCAAAAAATTTAAAATGAAATAATCAAATCATTTAGTAAAATAAGATTTTTTTGTATAGGTACCTATGTATAATCATAAAATTTCGATAAACGGTCCCTCATGTTTCAGTTTGTAATAAATATTTTTTTTAATTCAATAATTTTGTATAATCCAAAGGGTTGTGTATTGACACAGAAAATACATTATAATAAATTACCTATATTGAAAAAAACACACTGTTAAATTTTCACATATAAAAAATCTGAAGCGTTTTCGTCGAGTTATCTCGACATTATTGAGAGCACTACAATAAAGATAATCTTAAAACAGTATGTTTTTTTAATATTACAAAATTACAATATTTTTATTATGCACACTGGGCAATTTCTATCCAGTATCCATTCTGCGAGCGGCCCATCTGATCACGTGAACATCACGCATTTCTAATGTTATTGTCGAGTGCATGGATAGAAAGACCGAAGTATACCTATATGTGTCGAGTTCTATACTGCATTTTTCAAAACAGTTGAGTCCTATTAACTTTATATAAAAAATAGAGAAATTAGAATTTTGTGCTGAAAACAAACAGACAAAATTCAGTTAGATGACACTTGACTACAAATACATGCGTTCAATTTCGATCCCAACAAGTTTGATTAAGATTATTAACGAAAGACAATCTCATTTATTTTTTGAAAGGTATAATAGTTTATACCAGGGGTCGGCAACCTTTTAGCTGTGGTGTGCCAAACCACTCTACCAATATGATTCAGGGTGCCACCTTAATTCTAAATTATATAATGGGGTTCTAGAGGAGAAGAATTTTATACCAAATTTATTTTAAACATATTTATTAAAAAAATAACATAAAATTCTATTTTCGCGATTTCCCTGATTACTTTGTAGAGTGACATTCAGAACCCCATCGCGTGCCAAGCCTGGCACGCGTGCCATAGGTTGCCGACGCCTGGTTTATACCAATGAATCGAGTTTTGCTGATTTTTATTGTTATTTGAGTTTCAACATGTAACAATATCTTCGTCAGTTTAATTTTAATTGTTTTTTTTTTAATTATTATTAATATTTGCGTTAAGGCAAATCTCGCGAAAATATTACCTTATATCTCGACTCGCCTTGTACATGTACCGATATCCAAATTTTCTCTGGCTTTTTAACTTTTTATACACGAGATTGAAATTTTGGAGAATAAGAACCAGAGAATGGCAAAAATAGACATATTTGAGATGTGCTGGAGACGTGCGGATGTCCAGCTATAATACTATTGGTAAAGAAGGGAAAATACAGTATTATGAAAACGATGATAGTGAGGTGGAGAGACTGAATTAGGACTGAACTGGCTCAATAGTGATATAAACAATCAGGGTTGCGGCATATGTCTGAAAGAATAGAGAACTATGGTAGTAATAAAAAGGCGGGCAGTTATCAGCGATGAGGTTTGCCACCCATCCTGAATGTCTTGATTTTATATTGGCACGGAGAGGACAGCTTGCATGTTTCTTACATGCAGCTGGTCTGCTGGCTAACCCACTTGTGGGATATGCCGTGATGGTATAGTAGGTAGTAGTAGGTGGCAAGTTTCGATCCTCAGGGATGTGGGTTGATGAAACTGCGTATAATTATTTATGATTTTTTGATGGATTTTGATTTATCTGAAATTATTTTTTTTATATGGCAGCATCGTGCTAAATGCTAGTCCGGCAATAAGTAAAAACGTACTTATCATTATACTCAGTTACTTTACTACCGATACTGAGTACTGTACTTTTTCTGTAACAATGAGTTGACGTAATAAACGTTTGGTTGTAATTGTAAACACACCTATCAAGTACCTACTGTATAGATTGTAAACATACGTGACGAGCGAGCAGATAGTAGCTAGTACCTAGGTATCGTGAGTTGTATATATTCTTTCCAAATTCCAAGGCCGGACGCGTCAGTTTTATTTTATCGGTGGAAACGAGTGGGTGTCTCGGGTTATTCTATATAAAAGTTTTAAGTTTGTTTTGAAATATCTCAGAGCTAGAGATTTATATTTTATTTTTGGTATACATAAAAATGAGGCTCGCTAATCCAATATTTAGTCATATGACTAAAATGCTTGATTTTTATTCACAATTTAATCCATCACCGCTTTCAATCAAACAGTTCATCGATTTTGGTAAGAAAAACATTTATAATTTATTATCTCTTTCCTCATTACTGTTGAATGTATACTTAGGTACTAATTTTTATATTTCATATTTAACACTTGTTTAGAAAAACATCCATATTTTTTATATTTATTACAATTGTACATGTTTCTTCTAAGTAATAAAAACGCAAGTCCCCCAAAGAAATACTTTCCTGTTTGTCTCTACGAATAAATTAATTAAAACCTGTCAAGATGCATGTACATAATATTTAAGTTTTTAATCCACTTTTACTAGAACATTTCATTTTCGAGGTGTTGAGATAATTCCAGCAAATTCAGTGTTTGTTTTAATGTAAGTTCTGTATGTACAACTTCATTAATTGATGTTATTATGATCCTGTATAGACTTTATGATAAAGAGAGTTTTTTCTCACACACCTGGATTATTTTCTCGTTTTGTTCATGTTTATTAGTTAAACTCATAGTACTAGTCGTAATGGAAGGGTGACCGGCATATATTTTCACAAATGCAATAATCAATACTGTAATCCATGATAATAGCAACTATAATACATATTATTTTATGTTACACCGTGTCAGAGCATTTGTGTTTGAAATATATGACCTATTGTGCCCTATAAAGGTGACCTAGGAATATAATCTGATTTATGTTTTTACACCTTAAGATTGTGCTACACAATATATATTATTGTGTTTCTTTCTTACACGAAGTGCAAACAAACAGCAGACTCAGTAAATAAGTCATTCATCTACATACCTAGGAGAAATATCAAACTCTAAGGTCATAAGTTACTGTATTGTGAAAAATATTGATTTCTCTGATCTCTCATGTGTCTGCATATGATACTTCGATGTGTATTTGACTTTGGCGGGAACGAGCATCCAGATCGTCGATTTTATTCAGTACCTACCTCAAGTATAAGGCAATTAATAGAAATAGTAATAATAAACTTAATTGCACTTTCTCATTGCTTCACTTTGGATGGACATCTAGTGTCAAGCTCAAAACTGTTTAACTCTCCCATGTCTGTCTATACTCACGGTCATGTTGTCTGTAATTTGAGTATTTTTGTAAAAGAAAATACTTGAAAAAAATAAATGACAAAGAAGATATACTTATCTGAAGAAAGAGGAGGTATAAGAAAGCGCGTGCATTTGAGAACCCCGTTGATCAAATTTTCAAGGACGACCGTGTGTAGAATTAAAGAAATCGACGTGCGTGTATGAGAAATGAAGCGAAAGAAGTAGTATATAAGGATAGATCTATTTGGCGTTTCATTTTTTCTGCCTACCCCACTTGAGAGTCTATACCTTCTACGGTGTGAGGGCTGTAATACTAACATAGCAAGAAAAATAAATGAAAAATAACAGAAAATAAATATATCCGATTCTCGTAATCATACATCAACACATTCATTTTGTTTGTGATTCTGACATTCGTTATTAATTCGTAGAGAATAGGACAAACGTCGAGTGGTAAATCTCTTTCATCCGTCATCGATAGTGATCACCCTGGATGAAACATCTACTCACTTTTCAATTTGGAAGATCATCGGGAGTGATCACTGAAAGTTAATAAGTCTGAATGCCCCTTAATATGGTATGATAGTGACATTTCAAGTTTTTGAATACCCCACAATCTCGATTATAAAAATTAATAGTAATTCTGTGCAATATATATTTTTCATTTTGTTCACCTTTTGCTTACCTGATGTTATGGATAAACAGGTACAGCATATATTATCTACTCTAGTACCTACCTAGCAGTCTGTTCTGCATATCTCTTAATATGGACACGTATACACAGTAGGGTAGGTCAAGTCAAAGCCATCACACACGACAAACTTTATAAAAACATAATAAAATACATTCATTATGAACAGTATATAATTACATTTATTATATGTACCTAATAAACCAAACAAAATAAAAACATATGCTAGGTAGGTGTGTACAGTATGTTGTTATTGATACAAGAGTATTCGATATGGATGTGACGTAACCTTCTAGATAAGCGAAACATAATTACAGTGTGTTGTTATAAATACTGCATGCAATATGTTTGATAGATATTATTGCTGATTTGCTAGCCACATATTAGGCCTACTCGTATATACTAACAACCTCTGTACATATCTACATTTATATAAATCATTGCAGTTGTTATTATAAATATATATTTAATTTATACAGGCTTATCTCGTCCTATATTTGTCATAGGATACATGTCGTTCTAGACTTTAAAAGAAGATGGAAATCAATTTGTTCGAAAACCAAATATCCCCAATTTCACCAATCATCATCATCATCATCATGAGCTCGACAGCCCTGGGTGGGCCTTGGCTGAATCTAGTAGTCTCTTCCACTCTCGTCTATCCTTTGCTTTTGTCTTCCAGTTAGTTATTTGCAGTGTGGATGCATCGGCGCTGACAGAGTCCATCCATCGCAGTTTGGGTCTTCCTGGTCTTCTTCGTCCTTGTGGTGTGAGGAGTGTGAGGCGTTTTACAGGGCTATCGTCGTCCATTCTGATTATGTGACCAGCCCACCTTAAGCGCCCCACCTTGATGGAGCTGATCACATCGGGCTCTCCATAAATGTCATAAAGCTCTTTTTTGTATCGACGACGCCAACCATTATGATCTCTCACAGGACCGTAGATTGTTCTGAGGATCCTTCTCTCAAATGCTGCAATGGATCTCTCTAGAGCTTTTGTTAGTACCCAGGTTTCAGAAGCATATATGAGGACTGGCTTTATCAGGGTTTTGTACAATACAATTTTGGTATTTCTTTTGACTAGTTTTGACCTTAATTGTCTTTGGAGACCGTAGTAACAACGATTTGCAGCCATTATCCTCCTCCTAATTTCATCCTGTATGTCGTTGTTACTAGTTACTGTGGAGCCCAGGTAAGTAAACTCTTTGCTCACCTCAAAATTATAGCCACCAGCCGTGAAGATTCGTAGAATGGGACCATTTGCGTTACATGCTACCATCAGCTTTGCAATCAGCAATTTCACCAATAGTACATAAAAATAATAATAATCAAAAACTAGTATTTTTTTTAAGATGGCCCGTTTTGTAGAATTGTACCTCACACCTCCTGAACAATAGGGTCTTTAACTTTGCCTTAAACATTTCCACACTCTCCAGAGTAATCCACTCTATCAAAGTCTTTTTTCAAGTGTGTGTAAATGAACAATTTGTTGCGTCCTAGCCAAGTTATGACTAATATAATTTGAAAAGGATAATTGATATTGATCAGCTCGATCTGTGTGAATTGTCTATATATGTTATGTTATGTTATGTTGTTAATATTAATATTTCAAGTTTATTTTATTGTGGATTTAATTGATCTTACATTGCTTTAAGTAGTTATATATTCCATAAATGATTAATTATTATAGATTTCTGTATTATGTCATGCATATTTTATTAGTTAAAGCACATAACACTGCGTTATATTTATTTTGTTTTGCTCGGGTGTTGCGGTCAAACCTGGCAACATAATTTTCAGTTTTTATTATTATATTCATGATGAGCTGAAGCGCCCGCCTACATTATGATTGTGACGCCGTCCCTCTCTGTACCCGGTGTCTGTTTATGCGGACGATTGTAAGTGTGAGTGGGATAGCAGCATTGTTACTTTAATGTGGATAGTCTGTAAATGTTATAAAATAAGTTTGTATACTGGCGGGTGCTATAGTTTTATATTGCTGCATTGTATAGTTATGTGTATGTGTGTGTGTGATAAGTAAATGTGACTGCGTTTGAAATAATAGGGAACTTTCACAATTTTTTATTTTAAGCTCAAAAAATAGTACAAAAAATTAGAAAAATTATGGTGTTGTTTTTTTTTCTCAATATGCATTTTTAAGGTTTTTATCACCATTTGAAAAAGCAATTTTCGCCCTACGGCGCAAAACGGTTCACCCACGACGGAATGAATGTGTGACGTCACAATGCGCTAGTACTGCCCGCCGCCCGGATAGCTAGTCGAATTTCGTAGGGGTTGCGTGAAGGAAGCCGGTGTTTGCGTTTAAATTTCAATCATTTGGTATCGATAACATTTATTTAAAATATAATGAATAGGTACATCAAGAACTCATCACAAATATTGTTCAGTTCCACGGTGTGTAAACACGTCTGTAACTACTCCAAAAAAAGCGTTTATTTCGATCCCTAAGGCTATGCAAGTGCGTCGTAAATGGTACATAACTATGAAAAAAGACTTCTCAAATAGCAAAATTTCTACAAAATCAACTGTTTTTTGTTGAAAAGATCACTTCTGTGTAAGTACTTTGTATGATTATGTACTTTTAAGTTAAATTATTTTGTTGTGTGAATCGCTATTTATCTAAAAAAAAAACACGCCCGGCGTCAGTTAAGATGGTCTGGACATGTTGAGCGTATGTACGATGAAAGGATGACAAAGAGGAAGTGTTTATCTGAAAGAGGGGGTGTGAAGAAGTGTAGACGTCCAAGAACCACGTGGCTTGATCACGTGGATCAAATTCTTAAGTAAGTGTTTAGTAGGAGAAATCGGCGTGCATGTATGAGAAACTGGATGAATGTAGAGGAAGCGAAAGAAGTGTGTAAGGATAGATCTATATGGCGTTCCGTTCTCTCTGCCTACCCCACCTGGGGCGTAGCGTGAGGGTATAGTATAGTAAGTGACTATTAAAAATTTGACCAAATTTTGTGCCTATTAATGGAGGCATTGTCAAACTAACATAGTTCTACCTCCATTTAAACAGACGGCGCTTGTCCTAAGAAACACTATAAATCTAAAGTTGTTTAGAGACACATTCTGCACCAAATGGGTTACCTTTATAGGTATATGTGCTTTTTAGTATTTATTTAACAGAAAACAACAATAGTTTGACACTGAGCACTATTTGTACGTATAATTTTATAAGTCAGGCACAAATTACTCAAATATGAACACAAAGCGTTCCCGTAAGAGGCTAGGTTTGAACACACGTTTTTTAGCACTTATATACATGAAAAAGCAAAGAGGATTCATAAAAAATATAACACATGAGCACATTTGAATAGTTTAAAACTTTAAAATATACAAGTAACTTGCGCGCCTCTATCTCCGATCAACACAGAAAACACCGAGAAATGATAACATAGTAGCTGCGTCGAAGCTAGCACTAGCGCATGATGACGTCACAAGGTGAAGATTCAATAACAGAGCGTTTTAAATTTTGACAGAAAACATGGATTTTTAAATTGAAAATAATGAATGAAAAGTTTAATTTTATGATTTATTATTAGGATATTCGTGATCAGCGTAACTTTATCAATATAAATTGATAACTTTTTTTCATATTCCTCACGCATGCATGTTCCCTATTGTTGTATTGCATCGAACTAAATATGATTTTTTTGTATATGTTTAATGGCCTTGTGCCGTATATGTTATTAAATAAATAAATAGATTTACCACGACGGAAACCATGCTGCTCTACAGAACCAGCTTGGTCATAAGATATATCAGTTAGGTGCACTCGAGGGGGGACGATAGTAGAAAAGTAGGTAAATTTAGTACTAAAATCATAGAATTATATTACTTCGTATAGAAGTGCTGGTAGCTTAGCCGCGATGTTCCAACTCAGGTCGGCCGATCGGCCGACCTGCATTTTTGCCTTGTTCAGTACTAGAGGTGGGAATAACTGTTATTTCAAAATAACGTTCAACCAGTTATCGGTATTTGTAAATAACAGTTATTAAAAAATGTTATTTAATAACAATCAATTGTAAAAAAAAAAAAAAATTTTAAAGAATTGAATCCGAATATTATTATTATCTTATCAAATGGAAACATTTGCCTGTCAATGCAAAGAATAAAATACGCATAAAAATTGTATTTTATGCATGATGTGCAAGATGAATAAATAATTAAATAAAAAAAAAAATCATTCCGAAATAATATATCACCAGTTTAAAATCAAACAAATATTATATTCAAAATAATTCTTTGATTATAATATAAATGTCATTAGAAAACTTGTACCTACCAGCTACCTCTAAATAAACGAAATGATTGTGTTCCTCCAAAAAATTCAAATAGTTAGTTCAAAATAGTTCAAATATACACAATTAAATAGTTCAAAATAAAAACAAAATAACTGCCATCGAAGTTATTAAACCATATGAAAAAACTGTTGTCGTTCAATAACGTGCTATGTTATTGAACGACGACAATAACAAAGTCGTAACAATGTGGTACGTTATAATATAACTAAACGAAAACGAAATAACTATAGTCGTCGACAAAAACGGAATAATGATAACCTTGTTATAACAGTTGAATAACGTCGTCGTCGACAAAAACGGAATAACGATAACCTTGTTATAACAGTTGAATAACGTCGTCGTCGACAAAAACGGAATAACGATAACCTTGTTATAACAGTTGAATAACGTCGTCGTCGAAAATAACATTTATGTTATTGACAAGAAACTGTTAGTTTAGTTATTTTGAAATAATGAGTTTAAAAACGAGTTATTAGTTATAACGGCCAACTCTATCAGTACGAAATTGACCATCGTTCGAGTAAGATGTAGCGTTCCTTACAAAAATGCATGTTACACATGCACTATTCAGGTGTATACAACTCAATGGTATTTTATCAACTATAATTTAATTTTCTGTAAGTATCTTAAATTCCCAGTATGGAGTAACTATGTCGCCCTGAGACCCCAAATGAGGCATAAGGAGAGCGAAACGTTTATTCCACATCACAAAACTCTCCACGCTCCTCTTGGAAGCATAAGTGGAAGATCATGCGCCAAAAAACAAATTAAACACCCTTTCCAAACCACACAAAATACATAACAGGTGGTAAGCCCATTACTTGGAGAAAATATTGTCACACATTTTTAAGTATTTAGTTATATAAAAGAAAAGCATAAAAATATTTACCGTTAGCAATCCAGTGTCTCAAGTTCGATTCTCGCTCTTTTCTGATCAATATATTCTTTTATTCAATGTCATATAAGTGCATATATCCATGAAGTTATATCTTTTGACTATAAGACCATTCAGATAAAAACAATAAATTATTGTCAATTTTTACTTTTTCCGAGAAACAATCTGCAGGGAGCAGAACAAGTTTTATTTATGTAGGAAAAATATTAGATTTTATTCAAATTTCAAATAATAAAAAAAAATCATTGTACTATCGTTTCATTTTATGCGTGTTTGATAATATTTGGTGATAACATGTTTTGTTTGTTGTGTTATTAAAAAAAAGGTTGTGTATGAAATAGTTAGATACATTCTCTCTTTACTTGCAGACATACAACGGAAAATGTTGTGAACACCTGATAAAAGTCTTGCTTCCTTATTGTTAATATATGAGTGAGAGAGAAATACGGATGCATTACATGAGTAAAAGAGTACTTCGTAAAGGACTCGATATTGTACCATTGTAACCATATTATATCCGTACACATAGAAAAAACTTCATTGCATTCATATTGATGTTGTCTTATGCAGTGTATACTTGACACCCTTTTTCTGAAGTTGCTACTTCTCTCTGCTAGTACTACAAATTGCTAATATTTAAAAAAGGAACATGAAAATTGTGATTCATTGTTCTAAACACCATATCTAGTACTTTAGTACATATAAATCTATGACTAAAATATAGAAATGGTATAATTTACAAATTGTGAAATCTGAAACCTAACAAAATAAAAAGTTCCATACATTTGATAGCCTGCTGTCAATATTAAATGGACGAGAAGATTGAAAATTACTTTAAATCTCTTTATTGATTTCGTGTCACTAAGATTTTATTACGTAGGTATATTTAAGTTTTATAATGTTAGCTCTTTCTAAATATAAATTACTGGGATTTTTATTTTAATTCCGTTCTCATTTATTATTGTTTCATATAGGAACACACTTAAATATTATATTTTCGTCTCAGAAAATAATATACACAATATACAGATTAAAATATGTAGGTCTTATAGGTTATAACATCTGTACATCAAAAACTCATTAAAATAATATGTAATTAGTCCTACATAATTTTAATGGACCTACATACTGACATTATACCTACTGCCAATCAACTAATAAGCGATTGGGATAAATCACTCTGTTGTGTGGAACGTTCACAAAAAAACTAATAAGCGAAATGAAATTTTGCACTATGGGATATGTATTTGGCAATGTACATAATATTTACCGATGATTATCAAAATTTTCGAACTTTCGTATGTTTAAAACAAAGACACCTCGCTTGGAGACTTGGAGAGTCATATTTACCCAATGTAACATTGTGCCAATTCGAAGAAGCGAGACTGTTGACTAATCAAGGCAGCAGCAGAAGAAATTTAGAGAGCAAGTGAAATCACCAGTTTGCAAAGCTACAATTTTTTTTAACAAAACTGAAATGATTTCGAAACATTTCAAATTCCTATGAGTAATAAAGAAATCATAAAACTTCATCTTGAAATCAGACCTAATAAATATCTTCTCTTGTCAATCAGACCCTGTCTCCAATACCTGCGTGTTAATCGCCACATCATTTCAGTCTCCAAGAACCTATTCTATTTTGTAGGGTTTCAAAAGTACACCAGCATTATCTTAGTTTATTATGTATATGAATACCTACATAAAAAGGGTAAATGAAAATATTCTAGTGTTTAAAAAGGCGACAGCAAGGAGCCTGGTTAATTTTTTCCGCAGGAAACCATATAATAACTTCAAGCAGATGATAATATAAAATTAATATTATTCCATTCTATCTCAAATGTATGAATTTAGTAATACGTATATTTGATGCGTAGTTAAAATGGACTGTTTTATTTCTATTCAGATTGTTTTAAATAACTCCTAGTACACCTCAAAATACCCTTAAAAATTATACTTGAACCATGACGGTAAACAATAATATGCCCGTGAGTAAGTAAAGAGGTTGCAGGGGACTTGAATTTGGGAGTTACCATTAATCGTCAAATATATTTCGTAAAAAGTATACACGTAGATGCTTGCAGTTTTAAAAATGATTAGTATAGAGTTTATTATCATATTAGTTTATATTACATTTAAGTAATACTTTATTATGTACATTATTCGTATTTCTTAAACTTACTGACCCGGGATATTTGGGTATTTCCAACTATTAGTGGGATGTGAGTATTCTTACACGTACACAAGGAACAGTAAGTAAGTATGTAATTATATTTTCCCTTTGCGTGTTGCGTATTGTACCAAAAACATACTAAGATGTTTTTATAAAGTACAAGTGGTCGCGTGTGCACGTGCGATCCAGATATAGATACGAGTAGTGTTGTGGAATTCTCAAGAAATAATTTTTGGAGAAATTTACCGAGAAATTTCTCGGTAAATTTCTCGAAGTAGAGAATTTACCGAGAATTTTTTTTTTTTTATTTAACAGTAAAATAATAATAAATCAGTACTTTATTCAATCAATAACAATGTACAAATGTTGAGACAATTTATCACCAATATTGCTACAATTAAAGTTAGTCAATACCGGATATTTTTTCATATATTTTGTAGGGGAATTCCGCCGCATTATCGCCAATAAATAATAGGGGAATCCCCATGGGAAAAAATCAGAGAAATTTCTCTTCAATCAGAGGAGAAATTCTCGGAGAAATTTCTCGTTCTCGAGAAATTTCTCCGGAGAATTTTCTCTACTCACATCACTAGATACGAGTATGGTACTATTAATTAGATATATTAATTATTAACGAGGGGTCTTGAATAATTTCACATTGATGACGCATAGAGAAGTCTTATGTTGTTACTTTTTAAGGTAGTTGATGAGCTGTACTACTTTGGATCCACCAAAGAAAAAGAAGAACACATAAAAATCAAAAGGAGTATAGCGACAGAAAACAAAACATTTTTTCTCTCTAATTCCAATACTTAGTTAGAAATTTCCACAGAAAGAAAAAAATTACCCTCTATAAGGCCATAACAAGAACTGTGGTAACATATGTATGGGACAGTGGTAGTGAAACCGGCAGGAATGCTAGATAAATTTAAGAGAAGAGTGTTACGAAAAATTCTAGGTCCCGTGAACGATAGTGAAATCGGGAGGATAAAGTACAATGACGAGCTGTACATATAATATCTACAAGGCCCACAGACTCTCAGTACATGATATGCCAGATGAAAAAGGATAATTTGAGCTGGGCATGTGCAGAGAATATATAATAATTTATTATTTTTGTAAGTGAAATTCAAATAAATACTAAGTCAGCTGATTACCTCGTGATCATCTCAAGTAGTGACCTTTGTTATCAATTTGATTTCAAGCAAATCTTCCTGTATGTATGAGGGCATCTAGAATCTTCCGGAATATTCTGACTTTATTTTCATGTCATATAATTCTCTATTTCTATCACTATTTAGTCTATGCCTAACTCTAAAATAACAACTCTATTTTAATTTTAAGTTTCTAACACAAAAATCGAAATTCCAAGACAAAAATCGAAGAGGCATAATATTATTGTGTAATATAAATAGAACTTCGATATCACACACTCGAATGGGGTTTTTATTTTTACTCCACAAAACGTACTCAAATAACAACTGAAAGGAAACATTCCCTAATCTCAATTAAAATAAACAAATGATTTCTACATACATTTCCAAGCTTTAAATAATTCTTTCAAACGTCTCAATTAATTTATTAAAGCCGGGTTTACACTATCGAAGTACACTTGGACCAAGTGTACTTGTACAAGTAGATCGCATCATAGTGCACTTGGATGCCGGTTTACACTACATGTTGAAATTCCCATCCAAGTAGCATTTGTGTCTCGCGCAATCAAGATAACGACGACTGATCTCTGGTTGCAAGGCGTAGAGATTGTAGCGGAAAAAAATCGTACCATGAAAATATTTGGACTCGGATGTGATGACTTTAATTTGAGAAGTAGAAAAGGAAGATATAAATACTTTTTAGAAATAATTTACGATTCAGTAGCCTGCC
>OX388307.1:15021733-15073002 GCA_947579605.1 Athripsodes cinereus | reverse complement strand
AATTAATTTATTAAATGTATGGACCTTTTTTAGATTTCGCATTCCAAAATTCGATAATTTACTTTCCATGCAAAATTGTCCGCTGGGTACCCCACTTGTGGGCTATGTTGTGATGGCATAGATATATTTTATAGGTACATAATGTGTATTGTTATTCTAGTTTTAGTATTAATACAGATAATATTATATGAATCGGTTTATAGAGTTTTTGACTTCTTTGACACCGATTGCTTTGTAAGATAGAAGAGAATTTTGAGTTGAGATTTACATGTAACAATGCTAAGAGAAAATGTTTTTTCAAAGTTTTTTGGTACCTCTGATTGTAATAAGTATGTTGACTTTAAATAATATTAAATAGTGCGGAAATTGTTTACCTACGCTATTTATTGCATTCTGTGTTTGTCCCTTTGCTCATAAACAATGTCTGTAAACAATGAACGAAGTGAAGTAATAATTGAGCATTTAATTTACTATTCATTATTTTGTCGTGTTCAAACAAAGATCTAAAGTACATAATGTCAGATATGGGTGGACATGGGTGAATTATTAGGTACATATAGTCAACTATGTAATTTGTATTAAAATTATTGCTTAGCAAGCAAACTGTAAACACATACTTTTCGCTGAAATATTCACATCAACCAAAAAAGAAAATCAATTTGGAGATCAACAAAATTGATGTTAGCGTATTTTTACTGTATCTACGGAATGCAAACAAATAAATAAATAATTTAAGCACGAGCTACGCTCAATTTTGGGGAGTAATTGTATTAGGAAAAAAAAGTATTATTTTATTGTTCGATTATTTTATTGTAAATGATATTTGTGTTTAATAAACTATCATTATTATTATTCGTCATTATTGAAAACTATTCAATGAAGATTAAGTAAATATTAATTCATATGGTAACTCTGACGCAGACTTGTTATCAAATTCAAATCCCAGATAAAATACGTTTACACAGTAAAAATAATAAAGTATGACTTGCTCTTAACCGGCAGAGGGCACGTAATTGATATTATTTGTTTACATTAGATCCAAGGTTCGTAAATATAATACAACAAAATTTGTGAAGTTTAATGAAGTATGTGAGTACCTAATGAAAGTTGCTGTTCAGACAGTGGCCTGAAATTAGTGGCCGAATAATGAAATTCAGAACTCGACTAATATAAATCCAAAATTCGTCTAATTTCAGAACTCAAGGCTAATATATAAACAAGATTTTCAGATACGTTGTGATGTAGGGTTTGATTCGCATCATCGCACACAATTTTAATTTATGAACGTTATATTATATATTATTATGTATCATGTAAATGTGGGTGCATCTAAATTGGACAATGAAACGCTCGCTAAATAATTCACGTACCCACATAGGTACCTACATAAAATGTCCATACTTAACACTGTTACTAGGTTCATATTTTATGAATCAAATGTAGCTACTTACATAGGAGGATACTGATGATGCATCGGCCGTGGATACAATACTTATAGAAGATTGTAGATATTTCTAGATAGAGAATAACAATAACAACAACCAATCAGTTTATACCTACATAGATTCAAATAATAACAAGTAATTGTAAGTTATTATCTGTACAAGTTCGGAGTTGTTTGTGTATAACATAATTATATTGTTTTATCATCCTTATCTGTCAAAATATTATACCTACATAATATTATTATGTTGTGATATTAGGTAGATAGGTAGGTACTATTTTCTTTATACAGTATCGTTTGTACATTGACTTGTATTTGTACCGATATTGAACTCGAACTTTATTTCTCAGATATTTCAGGAATCTCGGATATTTCAGGAGTCCATTTATCCGTTTAGGTAGGTGACAATTTAATAAGTATTATAACACAACTGTCCATTATAAGTAAAAGTAAGTACCGAAATAATAATTTTGTATACTTCTGAGTGTACAGTAGAGTGTTATATAGTTCTCGCCAAATTACTTTCTTTATCGATTGACCTTGTGGTCCAAAGTACATACATTTACGTACATATTATACCTAACTATAGCTTGCACGTATTATAGACTTTGGAGAGATAACTGTAAATCATAATTATTCAAACAATTTTTTTTGCAAACTTTTATCATTTTAAAAAATAACAATGAATAGTTGGACCGCATGCATATTTACATTTAAAACTTTTCTGTACCTAATAACATAGTAAATCTATTATTTCATGAACAATTTTCTTTGTGTTTTCTTGAAAATACATTTTCCTTTTCCTGTTTTCGAACTCGATTACAAAATATATTGAGTATAGCTAGGTACTTAGTATAATAATTAAATTAAAATATTGTTTTGATGAGAATGGTGTTGCACTTCGTTTTATAGTTGTGTCATTGTCATGACCTTAATCATGACGTATATTGTGTAGGTGTAAGTATTAGACAGTGGCGGGACTAGACTTATATCACATCGGTCATGCTTTGTACAAATGTTCTATTTTACCCGCGAACCTTAAGAAAAATAAAATATAATATAGGTACTTGTACATTTTATGTAATTAGGTATGTATTTTTTTCAAAATACTGAACAATTATCGCAGATTTTTAATCGAGAAATCAGAAGTAATCAGAAATTTATGCGCTGATAAATTTGAACACCTAAAAACTTAATTAATAATTGGTCAAGTAAACCAATTGATATTTTAAGTTTACGTGTTTTTTCCTACTGTGAGATGTTATTTTAAAACCCTAATTTTTAATCGATATTCACAAACTAAATTAAAATTGATTACACGGTTAAAGCGAACGAGATGGTAAAGATAGAAATATAGAATTAAATTCATCTTGAATAGATGTTAAATTTGCACGATAAGATTTAACTGAAGTTTATTTATTTATTTATAAATTAATAAATAAACTGCAGTTCCTCAGGAATGTTTCGTGGGCGTGGCGGAAGATTTATAACAAGGTTATTTTGAAATTTTTTAATTTGTTTTAAGGCATGCATTGCGTATTTACATGTATGGTAGGCACGTCGCTGGCATTGTAAAATGTACTTGTACATATACCTAATACCTGTACAAAATAGATGTGTTTTAGATAAGTATTTTATAAGTTATCAGCTGTTTGTTGTTGGGTGGCAAACATAATAATATTATTGTCTATTATCAAACTGTCACAGGAATATAGAGCCACTCATAATTTTTACAGATAATGTATCAAATTAATATTTTATAATTACACAATTAAATGATCATAAACAAGTGATAAATATGTCATGAATTATATTAAATATCTACTAAGCTCATTTTTCACTTCATCATAATTATTTTTATTAATGCTTCTTGTTATTATACTTCTACCCATGTACCTACTACCTATTATTGACATTGTACTTGTTTTTAATTAATCATGTAGATACATACATATACATTAAGTTTTTTTGTTTTATATTACTCGAGTATATTTATCTTTCTATTTTATATGAAGGTAGTAAATGATTAAGAAGATACGTCTTTAGTAATCAATACAGTATTGTGCAATTTGTTTGGCTGCAGTCTACACCCTACTTATACCTAATTGTATTACATATTCCGCTGGATGCGGGATGATTCAGTTGATTCAGCATGATGTAAAAGGCTAGTCATAAACGTTGCCATATCTGTAATAAGTACCTACCTATCTACCTATTTAATTAATAAAATAAAAGTAGGATGAATGGCGTGCTACATGTTCTACACGACATAAAAACAGTAGATATATTAATCAAGTAAGGTCATCATCATCATCATCAATGGGTCTACAATCCAGATCGGGTCTTGGCTCCCTTTAGAGCACGCTTCCATGACTGATGGTTCTGTGCTGCTGTTCGCCAGTTCTGGATGCCAATGAGCTGTGCATCTTTATTTACACCATCCAGCCATCGAAGCTTGGGCCTTACTGGTTTTCTTCGATTCCCCGGTGTGCCATATTCGCTGCATGTGTCCAGCCCACCTGAGTCTCCCAATTAAAATTTCACGTGCTATGATAGGCTATTTACATAGATCCTACAGCTCCTGATTATATATGATACACCATTCTTAGTTATTGCAAATGGGGCCATATATTTTGCGCAGAATATTTCTTTCAAACGTCTCCAGAGCCTTCATATCCACTCTACTTACACAAATTCATGAACGTTTTAGGAAGGTAAAGATGTTTAATTGTAGACTTGTGGGGTTTTTTTTTTTTTTTTTTTTTTTTTTTTTTTTTTTTTTTTTTTTTTTTTTTTTTTTTTTTTTTTAAAAAAAGATATATCTGGGTTTTGTTATAAAAAAAAAAAAAAAAAAAGGTTTGGCGTCCATTTACGCGTATATATTTTGAGAGAGAAAAGAGGTGGTATTTAATATAAATACCAATGTCGTACTCTATTGTCTTTTCCAATATACATGTACATATATCTAAATGATGCCAATACTGGCTTAATGGTACTGATGGACTGGAGAGAGTCGAAAGAACAAATAAATTTTCACCCAAACGGATAAATAGGAGTTCTTGTACTCCTGAATTATCCGGGAAGTAAGTTACTTCAACAATATGTCTGAGTGAAAATATTTACTTATTCAAATCTACATGAACAAGAAGATTATACAGTCTTCAATACAAAAAATAAAATCATACAACAAAAACAAAGAAACGTGCATACATAACTACATAAGTACATTCAGTTCTCCATATGACCTATTGTTGACCTTCCCCAACGAAATCCAGTTTGATATTGTCCAATTACGTCCAATTCACCCTTTTAAATATAGCATATTGGATACTCTTAAACGCTCTTTGTAATAGATTAGATAGAAAGGTGAAATTTAACTATGATAAAGAAAAAAATCAATTATGTACCTACGTATTTTAATAATACATGAATAGGAGGTAGGTACATAATTTGCTACACAAAAATCATATTTTTTCTGATCATCTCGTATCGATATGGGTTACATGGAAGAAATCGCGCCTTTGCGATTAACTCGCAATATGTACATTGAATGCATTTAGTAATGTATTTTTTTATAAAATTGTTTATAGTCAATATGCAATAAAAAAATAATGAATAAATAAACAAATATATTAATTGTTATCAAAATTTTCTTTCTTTTCACTGATATAAGAATATACCTAGAATACCTATATTATTTTTTTATATTTTTCAATTCCCCACTTCTGTTGCCATGATTCCAGTATATTTTTAATTTGTGTAAAATTCATAGCTAATTATCTATATGTATATGCGCTTTCCTAAAAAATATCAACTTTTAAGTAACAATCACATGGTAACCGTTTGGAAGATTCATTGTAACCTCTAGGCCCACTTAATTGTACATAATATGTTAATACCTATTGAAGAAGATTTATGTTGACAGTGTCAGTTATCACAATGACATCAGGTTGATAAAACATATCAATCTCGTCTCGTCACTAACTTATCAAGGCAAAAATATAGCAGATACTTGTAGGAGGAACCTGAGTAGGTACTTATCACTAACCGCTAATAACAATACTATATAATGTACATACTTTTATGTATATGGCAATACACAATAATTTATACTTATGTATGTAGATAGATTACGTAATTAATAATCGACTACAGGTGAATGACATCAAATTGGACCAACTGCAGGTAGTCAATGAAGTTCATAGTTACACCATTTAGCTAACGTATCTAATACTGTAAATAAGTACCTACTACATAATTATTATGTTGCAATATTTTGTGAGAAAATAATTTGATACCAGTTAACACTGTATCTCGGGTATCGTGATATGACATTCAAATAATAATTCGTAAATACTTTTCTGAGCTATCGTAATAACTTGTTTAATAAGTCGGTGTTTAACAATATACTGTATACCTACTAATCGTTTAAAACGGTTTACTTTGATATTTTTTTATAAAAATATTTAGTATGAATTTTAGTTAGTATATAATATCTACACGAAATAACAAAAAAGACACTTCTGAACATCGTGAATCAGGAAATTTTAACAGAATTATTTTCCACTTAAAATGCAGGGCATTTAAATAAAAGTGATGAATGATAGGGAAAGGTAATTAATTTAATACACGTAATCTGCATGTATCTTGCACTTCGTAAAATGAAATGTTATTCAACCCATAGACATAACATTATATAATAATATGTCTAGCTTTAAACTTTGTTATTGCATCATGAATCTGGTCATGCACATATTATAATATTCCTTGAACCTTGAACAAAGGCACGTAGTGAAATCACGGGATTTTAATTTCATTTATCATTTCTAGAACGTCTTTATGCTGAAAACATTATTATTATGCATTCTAAAACAATCAAATCTTACGTGACTTTAGGTAGGTAGCCACCTTGATAGCTGATAGGAATTAGGTTGTTTTTCTGTATATTTTTTATGCATACCTCTCTTTGTATACATGCTGTTTTGTTTTCATGTCTCGAAATCATTTGATTCTCCCATGCGACACTCATTAATGCTGACGTCATTCTTGTTATTTAACTCCACATACTTATATGTGTATACATTTCGCATATTATTGTTCGAGAAATGAGTATTACGTACATCAAAATATTAGTGTTATCATTCTTTGGCCATGGAAATATACTATTTTAGATGCGTTTTACTAATTTGTTACTTACCTATACCTACATAATAATATAGTTTGTATTCAAATTTAACGATGACATTAAATTAATTGCGAACAGCCAATAAGTAATTAATCTATTCTATTTGAGGGGTCTTACTAGAGACTATGGAAGTATCGACTATTAGCCTTTTTTATTGCGGTAACAGTGTCTATTAGAGCAATAATTTAATATTGTAATGTCACTTGGGTGTATCGTGTATGTATAACTTTACTATCTACTACGCAACTAATTGATGCATTAGTTGCATGTAATACAAAGGTTCACGGAAATGTAATACAGAATGGAAAATTTTCTATTATTTTTGTTTATACAATAATATTATGTAAGGAACATTGTAGTTGACAAGCTGATGATAATATACCTAAGTGTTAATTTTTCTGTTTACTTCGAAAACATTTTATAAATTAGCAGCATGATATTTTTATATTGTGGAGACTAATTACATAGTCATTTTAATGTAACTTTACTATGCAACAGCTGTTAATTAAGTAAATTAAGTAAGAGGTCCCGGGTTCGATTCCCGGCCAGGGCAAAGTGAAGAATGACCTTTTTCAAATTGTCCTGGGTCTGGGTGTTACATGTAGGTATATGTGTGTATCGTTGCGTTAGTACCCATAATACAAGATTCATCTTAGTTTGGGACTAGCTCGATCTGTGTGAGTTGTCTATGTATGTATGTGATTATTTAAAAAAAAAAATTGAGACAATTTGTACTATTAGATAACTTTGCAATGTAATATAAATTGGAGGGAAATTATTGTATTAGTCATTATTTGAATGTATAACTGTAGTAAAACTCAAACACTTTGTATTTATTTCCATTAGCTAATATGGAGTTTTACAAAACTCAATCAATTATTTTAATACCTATTATTTTATCTATGAATTTAACATTATTATTGAAATTTTGCTATGGTCTCCCCGAGAAAATGTTTGAATATGAAATGTTGATTTACTGTTTGGAAGTTTATAAAACACACAATAATTTTTCCTAGAGCATATTATTATGACTTGGAAACATAGGTAAAAGTTTATTTTCTCTTATACAAAAATAAGAATATTATTTTATTGTGAAGCTAGAGTGGGAGTGGAGTATTAGATCTTCAAACTAAAAACATAAAGTAATTTGTTTATCATGTTTATTTATTTCAATATGTTGTTTTCTTATTTTCAGGACTAAATGCTTGTGAGAGAAAGTCATTCATATTTTTGAAGAAGGAGTTGCCAGTCAGGTATATATGTTTATTCCAGTAAATATAATATTATGTATTTTATATCAACACACGGAGTGAGTCCTTTACATGTTAATTAATTAAACAGTTCAATAGAAAACAAAACACAAAGAGATGAATAATCACAAAATCACAAGTCAAGAATATTTTTGTATAAATTCTGAAGGAGAAGTCAATTGAAAACATTAGGTCTACGTTAAATAAATTTTATTAATTATGTCATGAATATGTCAAAGAAATAAAATAAGTTATTTTGAAAACAAAAAATGAGCATCAACAAGATAAAATGCTCGATATGTTATATGGATAATAAGAATGTCAACAGGTGAGAATAAATATAGCGCAAAATGAATAGGTATAAATTAAATTCCTTGAAAATAGAATGGAATAAAATATTAGTTATTTATAAGAAAAAGAAGAAGAAAGAAATGAGAAAAGTCAATAGAATTATTTGGATTCCTGTGATTTGAGATGTATAATAAAATAATTTTTATTTACAGATTGGCGAATATAATGAAAGAAATTGCTCTTCTTCCTGATAACTTATTGCGTATGCCTTCAGTAGGTCTTGTGAACCAATGGTATGCTACTTCCTTTGAAGAAATATTGGAGTTTGAAAAGAAAGATGATTCAGATTCCACGCTAAGGAAGTAAGTAACACATCTGTTAACTGACATTATGTATTGTAATGAAATTAAATAGTTACTTATTACAGCAAATCATTTTATTACTTGTGAAAATGTTTTGTTGGTAACAATATGTTTTTGGTTATCAGTTTCCATTCATCTTTAGTGAAGATTCGTAATCGTCACTCAGATGTTGTGCAGACAATGGCTCAAGGTGTGATGGAGTTGAAGGAGAATCATGAAATTGACCATCACACTGAGCACAGCATCCAGTACTTCCTGGATCGCTTCTACATGAGTCGTATCAGCATCAGGATGTTGATCAACCAGCACAGTGAGTCTATCTACGTCGTCTAATATCTCTCACCATGTACGACAATGCTTTGTTCTTCTTTGTTAATTACAAAAGCGTGTTTGGAAGGGGGGGGGGGGCTCATGAAAGCGCCATCTCCTGCTCTGCTTTGCATACAAGTTAAAGATGATCATAGTTTACAACGGGTTGTATGAAAAAAGCATAGAAAATTTACATTTTCGAATGACCATAATCAAAAAGCATGTAAAAAGTGTGACGTTGCCGGTAGCTTCTCGAATGACGACCGTTTAAATAAATAAGGTCGTTGACTGTCAATCGACTTTCTGTGCGACATTTTCAATCGACATATCTCGCATGCTACATTTATCAATCGATATTGGAGAATAGGGTCCCAGATCTCGTGTTTGAATCTCCAAGACATAAACAATAGGCTACTAATCATCCCCTAGATTGTATAAGAGATTATTCTATTCCTTTTTTACTATAGTGTCATCAAACAATATGCATTGATATTTAAAATAAAAATTGCTTACTGTTCATAAATGTGTCATCATTTCTTAGTTCGTAAATATTGCATGCCGCTTTTTAGTGTCTGTTATCAGCCGTTACTTGTACATTATATATCTTGAAAAAACTAGAAGTATTTATTACTATCTCTTCAAATTCAACCAACAGAATATAATTATAATGTTGTTTTTGTTTCAGCATTATTATTTGATATACAGCCTCCATCTGAAATAAGCAGTCGCCATGTTGGCTGCATAGATCCTGATTGTGCTATCGGTACTGTGGTAAAGGATGCTTATGAAAATGCAAGGTTCCTTTGTGAGCAATACTATCTTACTGCACCTGAATTGGATTATCACGAAGAGAATGGTAATTAATTTTCAATTATGTTGTGTAATTGATTACTGTATTTATTTTTTTCTATTAATATTTAGTCTATTATTCGATAATACCGACTAAAAGACTAAATATTCGGTATTCTGCTGAAAAGTCAAAATGTTGCCGAGTAGGCAGAATACCTAATAGTTGCCTAATACGAGGCATGCCTTTTAAGTTTTGTCGTTTGAAGAAAAAAACACAACTAGAACCTTATAGTACTTTTTATTGTTTTTCAAAGTATTCACCACGTAGCTTAATACACTTTTCCATTCGCTCAAACCAGTTATTATAACATTTATTCCACTCTAAAGTGGGGGTGTTCAAAATGGCTGACTTGAAAGCGTCGACTGCTTCTTCACCGGACTGGAACCTTTGACCACGAAGACTTTTCTTAATTTTAGGAAATGTAAAGAAATCGTTAGGGCTTAGGTCAGGACTGTATGGAGGATGGTCAAGAATTTCTACTTTTTCCTGCTTCAAATACTCAATTGTTTGCCGAGCGCTGTGTGAGCTTGCGTTGTCGTGGTGCAGGATGATGCGTCGCTTTGAGTTAGATTTTCGAAGTTCGGCGATGACTTGTGGTAAACAAACTGTGGTATACCACTCTGCGTTAACCGTTCTACGATCTTCAAGTGCAATAGTCGCAACATGGCCGGCTTTTCCAACGAACGTGGCCACCATCTTCTTTGAAGTGCTTCGAGAACGAACAACTTTAGTCGGCTTTGGCTCGTCTTGAAAGACCCAGATTGTAGATTGTTGTTTGGAATCAGGATCGTAGGCATAGATCCAAGATTCGTCACCACTGATGATGTCGTAGACGTGATTTGACTCTCCTCGGTTGAACCTTTCCAGAGTTTTCTTACACCATCTGACGCGGGCCGCCTTGTGATCGTCGGAAAGCAGATGCGGTATCCAACGGCAAACTAGCTTTCTCACACCAAGCGCTTCATGCAAGATCTTCTGAATGGTTGTCCCTGAGATGCCTAATAGAGCCTCTATCTCTCGATACGTCACATGACGATCTTCGAGAATTAGTTGTCTCACAGCAATGATGTTATCTTCAGTGAAGGCGGATTTTGTGCGTCCTTCGCGAGATTTGTCACTAACACTAGTATGTCCATGCTGGAATTCTAAATACCAGCGTTCGACAGTCCGCAGACATGGGGCTTCATCACTGAACACAGATGTTAGCTCTGCAAAACACTGAAGCCGTGTCAGGCCTCTTCTAAAGTTGTAGAAAATTATTGCACGAACATTTTCCTTAGAAAGATTCATTTTCGTACGTAACCTGACAGATTCCAGTCGACGCTGTGACTAAACAATAGCATTTATCCTAATACTTTCAACTGTTTTGAGATTCAAAATTTAAACACATTCGAATATAGAACAGTTCCAAATTCAAAATTGCCGGGAAATATGGAAACGACAGAACTTAAAAGGCATGCCTCGTATTCGTTGCATCTCTAGTTTACATACATAAGAGTTGATACCAGAATGGTAGTGTGCACCAGCATTTTTGCCATGTTCGACACATTGCCATTGCTGTCAATTGGTCAAAGTGTACCATTCACTCTAGTATCGGTCACTTGTCTTCTTTCAATGTCCCTATCACATCTTCTATTTGTCGTAAACAAACTCCCAAATGTATACTCGCTTACTTGCTCCAAACATTTATCTTCAACCTCAACTTTACAAATTATTCTTTTGTTGTCTCTTTCATTTACTAATATCTTTTTCTTTGCAATATTTATTTAAAAATGATTCTCAGTTTGAAATCAACACAAATACAATATATCAAACATTTTTAAGTGTGGGAGAGATGAGATTAAATATGTTGCATTCACGAAAATTACAACTCAACATATTTCCATCGAAGGTCTAAGAATATCATTAGTGATCATCTCGAAAGGCAATTATATATAATAATAATAATAAAAAACTTTATTGCACAAAAAAACAACATATGAAAATATTCAATTTAACTATACAAAAAAAATTGTGCAATGGGCGAGTTTATCCCAGAAGCGCGATATCTTCCAACTAACCCATATATACTGTAATAGCCAACTATAAAAACATTATTTTTTATGTTTTCATTTTACAGAAAACGACCCTAGTAGCGGAATAAACATAGTGTATGTGCCTTCTCACTTGTATCACATGCTCTTTGAACTGTTCAAAAATGCCATGAGAGCCACAGTAGAACATCATGGGACCAATCCTGACCCTTGCCCGTCTGTCTCCATCACTGTTGTCAAAGGAAAAGAAGACATCTGCTTAAAGGTATACCTACAGCTTATTATATTTATAAAGTTATAACACTTTTATCTTGTAATTGTCCTAAGAATGACTTAACATTGAAAAATGGTTTTTATACTCTACCAGAATTGTATCGCGTGTTCAAAGACATTCACATACATTCAACTATCTGTCATAGGTATTGATTTGTGATAGGTGTTGAGTGTTTATTAATTATATTATCTCTGCTAGAAGATGAAATAATCAATATCAGTTGAGAAAGAAATCCATGTTAGTTTTTTGCTGATTAGTATTTAAAATATTAAAAGTCACTCACAAGAAATTTAAATTTTTGTTGGTAATGTGTCTGGAACTATATCTCAAATGTATTGTTATTGAAAATGTTTTTAAAGTTTATATTGTTAGTTAAAAACATATTGTTAAAAGGTGTATGTCATAAATACGTTGAATAAATAAATAAAAAATGTGATAATATATGCAGATGTCGGATCGTGGCGGTGGCATCCCTCGCAGTGTATCTGATCAGCTATTTAAATACATGTACAGTACAGCTCCACAACCTTCCAGATCAGATGCCCACACAGTTCCTCTTGCCGGTAAATATTAATTATGCTAATAAATACCTAACTGATGCACATATTGTAATTTACTTTAGTCAAATTCACCTACATCTGAAATATCAAATGCTTGTCATAAAAATAGATATAGGACTCTATGTTACCAAATAAAAAAAAATACAATAATTCTCAATTTGTCAATTGTATTTTCATTCCAGGATATGGTTATGGTCTCCCTATCTCGAGACTGTATGCTCGTTACTTCCACGGTGATCTTGTCCTGCTTTCCTGTGAAGGATTTGGTACAGATGCAGTTATATATTTGAAAGTATGTGTATATTTTTCAATTTCATTTTGATTTACATTTATTTTATTTTCCGTTTTCTAAGTTTGTATTTTTTTTTCAGGCTTTATCTAATGAAGCAAATGAATTCTTACCAATTTTCAATAAAACATCAACTAAATTCTACAGAACTTCAACACAATTAGCAGACTGGTCTGGACGTCATCTGCATCACAGTAAATCAAAGACTCATCACAGTAAGTCATCTAAGGATTCACAGGATATATCTGTGGGAAGATAACTAGAACTGGAAGATTCGCTCGCGTACCGTTTGAACAGAGAGAATGACAGAGGTGAAACCAAGTCTGAGGTGTGCCAGAAGGATGGAATGAATGATAGTGATGAAAGTTCTGACAAGTGGAAACATTTTACAAGCAACACCTATAGTGTTGTTGGTTCTAATGAATCGGAAGTTACATCTGATGAAAATACCAAAAACTTAAATATTCAACATGAACATTCCACTGATTCTAAAACTGATTTCCAAGATGTTGAAAATCCAACTCACAATGGTATGCAAAAGAAAAATAGTGGCAAAGTTGGTGATAAATTTGAGAACTCTGACATAAGTCAAGAAAAATGTTCCTTGGATGCTAAAAAATTAGATGCCCATTTAGTTCCTGAAAACATCAATGGACTTGATGTTAACAAGGACTTTTATGGGCCCTATGGTCTTGACATTTTATCCAAAGTGAGTGTTCAAGATCTTGGAATTTGTGACATTCCTAACTGCTGCAAAAAGAATACAACCCCTAAGTTTGACAAAGATTCTCCTGGACCAAAGGACAACTCTAAAAATAAATAATATTATCACTTTATAGTAGCAGCGTGTAGCTTAGCAAACTATAAAAATATCAATATTTAATTTGCACTTTATTCAATTTAAGTGTAAAATTACAATAAATCTTTACTTGTAACAGATATTAGAACCTGAAATGTTTGCAATTTGTTAATGTCCTTTGTGTTGTTGTGTTCCACTAATTAATATAACATAGACTTGTTTTTGTAACTAAATATATAACTGCCATTAAATATTATGTACATACATTATGTTTACTTTGGGTATATTTTAGACATAATGTCTATTTTTTTAATTTTCTAATTGTGAACATAGAAATGTGTTTCAATCAATATTTAAACACAATTAAATATTAGAGATGATATAGGTTCACATTATTTTAGAGCTGTATAATATTATGTAGTCAACACAACATATCTTAGTGATCTACATAGATATATTATCTACTGTACCACATATTTATGACATGATCCCTTATAAATACACTTGAGAAATATTAATATGCGTCTATTGATTGTCAATTGTCTAATGACTACTTTCTGTCAGGGCGTTGTCTTGAATAGTTATGATAGGATTATTTTATGATACATGTGTGGCGTAGTTACCAGCTACGCCTACTTTCTAAAATGTTTTATTGAAGATTTAAATTTTGAATTGGTGCGTCCAGATAATAGGATGCGAACGTCCATCAATCTTCAATCATTCGGTGACAATTTGGTCACCAAATAATTGAGGATTGATTGACATTCATATTCTACTATCTGAACGCACCCAATCAAGAATGCAAATAAGCTAGGATAAATATTAAGGAGAGGTGAACTTTTCAAAAAAATAATATTAATTTTCTACTTGTATTCACGTAATTATATATTTTTTCACTTAAGAAATGATATGATTGTCAATAAATGTGCTTTTGCATAAAAAAAAACACCAGACCAACTCTAACCTAAAAATTGTTAAATGTAAAAAAATAAGTATTAGTGACTTATTAAGCACGTACGAAAAATGCAAATAATTTATTTTGTGCTTAAAAGCACCGGAAAATTTCACCAGATTCTTATTCTCTAGATGAAACACTACATATTATCTACATAAAAATAATAGAAATATTCCACTTCTACCCAGTGCTTGCCTAGAGTTTTGTTTCTTTCGAATCCTAGGGCATTGCAATTTGCCAAGGAGTCTCGGCATCCTTACAGAATCTGCAGGTGCCATCTTCTTCATGTCCCAGTTTGCGTAAGTGTTCTGCTTTACTAAGGGTAGTACATGTTTTGGTTCTTCTAAAGTCATATCTTCCGAGCAGGTCCTTGGCCTGCCTAAGCCTACAGAAACATTTCCATATTCTCTTCTGCGAAGCATGTATATTCCTACGTACCTCCATAATCATGGCATCATTTCCTTTTCGTAAATATTTCCAAATTGCACAGGTAACCATAACTTTTATTTTATTATTTTTTAAGAAGCACATCATTCTTCTGTTAGTCCCAAGCGTACTACTCTTTATTTAAAACCAATTGTTATTAAAATAAATAACCATTTTGCAATTCATTGGAACCTCTCATAACGAGCACCTCTCATAACGAGTAATTCGCATAACGAGCAAAAAAAAATGTGAAAAAGTTGCTCCCATAACGAGTTACAGAGAAAGGGTAAGTCCCTTTTTCACGACATTCACTTGTGACCTTGTTAGCCGGTACTTCCGCGCCAGTACATCAGTCTGTGTTTAGCACTCGTTCCGTTAGCGCCTTAGGTTTGTGATCACCCATTCTTCCAAAATTTGTATTGATATTATTAGTAATTTTTTTATATGTAAAGTATTATAATCCGTTCAAAATTGTCCCCGAAGAGAAGAAGACAGCCAGAAGAGAATAAAAATAACTGTTGAAATGAAACAAAATCATTGAAAAGCGAGAACATGGTGTGAGCATGGCATATCTAGCGCGCACATACTATCGGTCAACATCAACTATCTGCACTACTCTCAAGAACAAAGATAAAATTAAGAAGATGGATGCTTCAAAGGGAGTGTCAATAATGTCTACGAAACGGTTACGTTTACGGTTAGTTTTCTAGTTAGAAATGCTTAATTATTTGTCATAAATTCATATTTTTATTTAGGTACGTTTTTTTCCTAATCTAAATTGTATTACAAGTTGTTACACTCTTTTTTAGTAATTTAAATTGAATAAACGTTAATAAAAAAAAAATCACTAAGTACTCCAAGAATACTTATTTTTTCGGCATGGAACGCATTATTGTATTTTACATTGATTTCTATAGAAAAAAATGTTTCGCATAACGAGTAAGAGTCTGGAACGAATTAAACTCGTTATGAGAGGTTCCACTGTATATTATATTAATTTAATGCATTTCAACTAATTGCATTATATCAACTACCCATACAACCAAATACGGTCGCCGTGACTAAAATATCAGCCACAAAATAATCCATACACATATTGTACATACGATGTTCACCCGCCGTGTTCTAAACGCTATAGTGTAAGGTTATATGACAAAATGTACACTCAATATCCACGCACTGCAACTAATTTGAGAATGCGTGATGTTAAGAACACAATGTAAAGGAATAATGTCTACGCGTCGTACCCAAATTGTCACTGAATGATGTTTAGTACACTTAGTGTACCCAAAGAAGTAGCGGTTATAGAAAAAGTTATCTCAAGGTCTTGGTCGTATAATAAGTTGACAGTTGTCAAAACAATACCAGTGTTGCTCAACATTGCACAGAAGGTGAACATATCTCATATGAACAAGATGAAATTAAAATATTCGATCTTGACAGAGTTAAGTGTTAACTCATTTCTATGAGTGATAAAAATTATATAATATTCATACCTGTTTTATCTACAATGTGAATTATGTATATATATTTTTTTTAAATATTTACCATCTTTTTTACTCTTACTCCAATATCGGTATGGAATGGAAAGTATATTAAAAAAAAACACACACATACATATGTAAAACAATTTAATGTACCTAAACAAAAATGATTTTGAAATAAATTATGTAATTTCTGTTGCAAATTCCTGCAGGTAGACTGGTCTAATTAGATGCAAGATATTGTAAAAATTGGTCAAATTTCACTTCATGATCTAACGGTGTCTTCAAAAAATGGTTTTGATGAAATCAATTGGTCATTTCCATTTCAATTTGCATATCTTCTTATGGTCCCAATTTTCTTATTTGTTTTAATCTGAAAATAAATAGAAAATATTATTAATTTAATAACTCTTTAAATAAATAATTTTATTTATTTATTTGTTTTATTCTTCTTGCACATCATCATTCATATAACAAATTAAATAAAGCAGTACACACAAGAAAAAACACAAGAACTTCAATTTCTTATAGGTATATGTGTAATGAATAATACTTACGCCTTTATTTTCAACCTTTGTTGGGTATGGTTAATAACACTATTTTGGATAAAAGTGTCTACTTCCTTCACAGTGCATGACTTGTCTGCAAGATTCCATATCTAAAAACATCAAAATACCAAATGTTTAAAAATATTTTTACTCAAAGAAAATTAATTTACGTATATACTCATATCAGATACTGCCGCACAGTTTGACAACCATTTAAGGTCCATTAAAGGAGTGTGGCCATATTGGAACAATGATACTAAATGCCAAGCCATTTCAAAAATGCAATTTATCTGATTATTACAACAAATTTGGCATAGATTAGTCAATATTTTATCCCAATTTTACCAATATCATTTGACAGATAGCTGGTGGTATCAATTTCTTTAATTTTTGTAGTTACATAAATATTATAATTATAAAACAATATCTCCTACCTTCAGAATTCAAATGGCGTTCTTATTTCTCGTGAATATTTATATAAACTGCACAGTCAATCAACATCTCGCACTCAAAATGACGATGATTTCCGAAATACTTTATCACTTATTACATCGCTTCCGCAATCAACGCCATTAATAATTTTACGACAAAACAACGATGCACCACACAGATAGAACGCAGCTACAACGAAACATGTCATCTTTTATTTTCGTTTGTCGTTCGGATTTCTCCGTGTTCATGTTCGTGTTTTCTGTTGAGATGCGCGCGCGCGCGCTATGTAGCTGTGACTAACCTTCCCCATTTTTAGGAACCGTTTAACAAAAAGTGCGCGCCCTCATACCAATTTGATCCCGGTGTAGGAAAACGAGTGTAGTGAATGTTCTCTAACTGATACCAAAATGGTTGTGTGGGTATTGCATTTGTGTCGCTGAGTTACGAAATCCGCTATAACACATTTTAACAAAAATTGAGTTATATATGTCGTTGGATTCGTAATCGAATTGTCTATAACTTTAGAAAATTGTTTACTTGAAAACATTCACCATTTTTTCAGAAATAAATAAATAAAACGAGGTTGAGAAACGAATCCCACTATATCACTTAATGTCCCTTTCAATATCCCCTATAACACAACCAACCAATAAGAGTCCAGTATTTTCAAAAAATCAATATGGCCGCCGGTACAAAATTGTTCTTATCTGGTGAGTTTGGCGTTCTGGGTTCTCTTACAACGCCAAAAACGGTAAGTAAATATTGACATATTTTGAGTGAATTTCGTGCGTTTTGCTGTATTTATTCAGTGGCGCGCAGTTCTGATGTGACATAGGTGAACACTTTTTTTTTATCATGCTATTTATGAAATAAAAATAAATATTATTATGATGAAATAATTCAGGTATATTATCATTTATTGAAAATAAATTAGCATAAAAAAATATATGCATAATAAATAAAATGTCTCCGAAACATTTTTGTGCCTCAGCCAAAGTCATCAATTTTTTTATGTACAATATAGATTATCATTTCTTTCACGTAATGTGAATTCTTACTTGATGTTTAAAATCACTTTTTTTTGTAAGTTGTATAATCAAAACTAAAATTGTATGCCTTTCGGTACTTAATAAGACGTATTTATTTTGCCGACAAAAATAAAATAAAACCGGCAAAAATAAAATCTAATTCGAATACAATACTTTTCTAAGGGAAAAAATACTCGAAAACGGGTGGGGCCAATTTACATTTGAATTAGATTTAGTTTTTGATGGTTTTATTTTTTGCCGCCAAAAATAAAATTTACTTCGAATATAAATTTCCTAAAGTTTCGTACATATTACTCAACAACGGGTGGGGCCGCTTAAGTTTGATAGTTGCAATTTTTTTCCTATAAAAAAAGTTTTTGAAAAATTTGGTGTCCAAAAAATAATTCTACATACGGCAACAATTTCCTCAAGTTTCGAAAATATTACTTTTTCTGTAGAAAAAAGCAAGTAATAAAACGTATTTTGTTAATTCATTTAAATTTACGTTTTTATTGAAATATGTTGGAAATATGTAAGAAACTCATGCTTTATTTATATAAAAAAATAATTGTTAAAATAAAATATCAGCATTTTAATTTATTGACGCCACTGGAATAAATTATCATGTTGCACTTAAATGTAGTTCTAACAAAATCCACTATATCATCCTGTGTGTCTTACGAAACCCGCTTTAACATCATGTGCCTATCAAAAGCCGACACGTGAAATTTTATTTATACAAAATGAACCGTCTTTTTTTATTTAATCACAAAATTTATTTTAAAAATAAATTGTTACACCAATCTTACAATCAATAAAGTTATTTTATTTCAAAAAAGTTTGCTTAATACTTAAATAACAGTTTTTATCGATTTTCTCTGTATTACAAAAATGTGTTATAGCGGATTTCGTAACTCAGCGACACATTTAATGTTTTTGTTTCATCTACATATTAACTAAATATTGTCAATAATTTTTAAAAATCTTATGCTTTTGCACTGTTTAATTCCTGATTTGTCTTCAAATTTTTTAAGTTTGTAATCACACATAATATTATCGAAATGCTTTGAATATTTTGAGCCTCCTACTTGGGAAAATCTGTCTTCTTACTATGGTGAAAATATCAATGCAGAAATAAAGAAATGCTTATTTTAAAATATCATTGGTTGTAAACCTGAAATGGAATAAGGGAATTAGCACTGTGATTAGATTATTACTTTGTAAAATGCAGTCAAATATTTGAATAAATTGGTGTAAGATTCAATGTTTTAAATGAATTCTTTAGTAGTAAATATTGTACAAAAATATTGTATCTACTTATGTATAGGTATAGCTCGAATTTATAATTATAATAGTACACACTGTAGTCAAGTAGGTGATATCCTTCTCATTACAGATGAAGTAAGTAAGCATTGAGAATTTATTGTGAACCAGCTATTGTAACTGTCTGTGTGTGTCCATGTATTTAATAACGACCGGTTCCATAAAAATGAAAAAGTCTCATTAAGAATATTACTCATCAGACACCTCATCTGCACAACCAACCAATTGTGTTATTATTGAGGTGTCTGTTGAGTAAGAGTAATATCCTTAATATCTTCACACACGCAGGTGTCAAAAAATGTACATGAAAGTCTTCGAGAAGTAACTGAAAGTTACATGAACTTTCAATCAAAGGGACTTTATCTTTATTGACCCAGCAATTGGTTTTTATGGAACTGGCAGTTAGTGTTCTAGTAAAGTATAAGAGTAATTTTGTAGAATATGAGAAGAGCTTATGTCAGTGCTTCCAATTCTATACACATGATTTTTATAAATATTGTAAGATGATTGATATATGAAGTAGATTGAATTGTACTAGTAATATTTCTTTTATGACTCACATTGGACAATTTAAATGATAATATTGAAACGACTGGGTGTGCTATTCGGTCATAGGTGTTGTGGTGCAATGATTGTATAAATTGTGTTTTTATTTTACATTCCTTTGAGACATGTTCCAATTTCTGCGCTTATTATCTTGGATAAATGTTTTTAATATAGCTACTTACCTAATAACCTAAGTTCACATATATAATATATTTTTTATATTTAGCTACTCCATCAAAAGTTTTGTACAAGGTAATTATTTTTTGCAAATTATAATAAATCTTAGAAATAAATATTTTCTGTTTATTTTTAAATTTCACTGGCATCATTGAAGTTGTGGTGTGGACATTGTACCATATGCATGTGTTTATAGAAATACTGTAATCTACTCCTTGCCATACTTAAAAGAGATGTAAAATCCAAAAAATATATAAAATTTCATACAACTTAATGAATCATTGTTTAAAATGACAGAAGAAAAAATATCAAATATTAATATCAGAGGAAGATTATTTGGTCTCGCTCAAAATGTAAAGTCAGATTTACAAATTTTACAAAAATCAGCATAATGTTTTGTAATACAACATAACAACACAGCAACATTTTTTCAATCTGCATATTCTTATGAAAGAAAATTAATAGTTTTGTAATTCACTTATTAAAGTACTTAAAATACAAGTACAAAATACGTATTTTCATTTTGCATTTCAAATACCTTTTCGTAAAAAGTATTTTGTATTTTATTTGAAATACTTTTTTTGAGTATTTTGTATTTTACACAAAATACTTTTACAAAATACCTTTTTATTTGTTTGAAACAAAATTCTGCCATTAAATTCATATGCGCGTACGCAAGCTTTTTTTGTCAATTTGTTGAATTACGATTACAACATTTCCATTAGAGTACTCCATACATATACACACATAATAATGATGATTGAACAAATTATACATGACGCCGTTTAATGATCCATGATGAAATTTTCATCAACGGTGCTGTGATTTCTCCTGAACGGTAGCGTTTACAACTTTGTCTGCAGGCAATCTGTTCCAGGCAGTTGACGCTGCGATTCTGGTTCTCCTTTCTGCAAATTTAGAGGTATTTACAATATTGAATTCTACGAGTTTGTTCACTGCATTAGAAGCTGAACACAGTCTTCGCCTCAAATTTTTGTCAGCGGAACAGCTCAGTGGGTGGTGTGCTACCTTGTGGACAGTGAGACACAGTTTAAACACTATTCTCTCTGAGACTCTCAGCTCGTGTAGACTTCTTAGTAGTGAAGTGATGTGGCAGCTCTGATTCTCTTTGTAAATGATTTGAAGGCAACATTAAAATCCATCTGAAGACGATCAAGAAGGGTCTCGAGCAGTCCTGTATATAATATGATGTTACAGTAGTCCATACGATTTCAGATTCGGAGTATCCATCCTGATTTATTCTGCAGCCCAAGTTCAGGATATCTGAGCTTCCTGCTTGATACTCACTCCATTTATGACAATTTTCGCAGTCGCCTCATTTCTTCGAACAACCATGCATTTTGGTTTGTCTTTATTTATTTTTATATTGTATTTTGACAGTTCTTCCTAAGGCTTTATTCAACTCATCGTCATTATCTGCAAGCTGTGCTATATCGAATCTATACTCTTGTCCAGTTCTTCATTTCTTCTATCAATTCATCAATGGCTCGCTGTAAATAACAGTTAAAGAGTGCGGTAAATTTGAATACCCCTGTCTTACACCTTGTTCAACTATTTGTAAAAAGTATTTTAAAAAAGTATTTTGAAAATACGTATTTTGTATTTAAATACCATTTTGAAAATGTATTTAGTATTTTGTATTTGAAATACAAAAATTGAAAAGTATTTGTATTTTGTATTTAAATACTTTTTTGAAAGTATTTTGCACATCTCTGCATTTATGTCCCTTTGTTTGACTCTCCTTTAAAATTTAATTTTTGCAGATCTGATATTACATTTTGTTATTCTAGTAATTTGATAATCATTTAAGATCATTTTGTTAGTAGATTGATTTGATTTGTTATGAAGCAGTCCCAATATAAGAATAATTTGTATTACATTTTGTATTTGATACAGCTGCTGTTGAACTAACTCTCACCGGAGTTCAGAGTATTTTGTGTTTCATCAACTGCACAAAGTATTTATTTACTGAATTACCTACGTATTATTATAAATAATTCACATACCTATGAGTGTCGAGTATTTTTAAATTATTTTTTATGAATGAATAGGTATATTTATATGTTGATAATTTGTTGTATGTTAACAATGATTTAAATAAAATTCGAAACATGTGTAGAAGTATTTTTTTAATAATTTTATAAAACCTTAAACCCAAGTTTATTTTAATCTTGTTTTTACTTTTAAAACACCGCTGTGCTAAAACACTTTTTGAATAATATTTCTTAAAGTATGTAAACACTGGAAATTTTGACATTTCATATTCATTTTTGATATTTATTTATGGCCGTTTTTAATAATCTATGTATCTGTTACTTTCAGTTAAAATCTATTGTATAAAATTTATTATACAATAGATTTTAACTGATAGTAGCAATGAATAGATAGATTATTGAAACCAACCTTTATTCATCAACGTTCACTGGTCTTTTACAAGTGAGGTTTACACAATGTTAAAATAATAAATAACTACAACAAGTAGATCAAAATAATAAATACAGATTTCGTAGAGAGGAAGGAATGTTACCATTTCTTCCCTTTCCTTATACTCAAATTTTTAATTTGTGGCTGCTTAATCTAGAATGCTCCCACCTTCAGCATTTCTCGCTTCAATTAAATTCCGTTTGTACCTCTTGTTATGGAGATACTTATCTCCAGGTTTGCCCCGCACCCTTTAGTAAAATACATAGATTAGTATGAATAAAAACATGAACGATTCTTACAATATTGAAAATAGCAAGATAGTGTGAAGTAAATAAACAAATACAAAATCAGTTTCGTAATGCATTTTAAGAAGGTATTATACGTAGAAATAAAATGTAATAGTCACAGTATTATTACACAAATCAAAATAAGTAATTATAAAAAATAATATTTTTTTATAAAACATTGCATAAAAATAAAATTAATAAATCCAAAATACCATAAGGTAATTATATAATACATGGATGCAATTTTAAATTTGTGATAATGACCTGGGCATTGTATTTTTTACGCACATGGAGTCCTCCGTAAAGAAAAGGTCTCCCACTGTTTTCTGTAAGTGTTTGAGTGTCCTGTAAAAGTCAGGTATTCCTTATTTTTATTTTTGTATTTACAAATTGTTTCATCCAATGCATTCACGTTCCGGTATTTTTCCTTGTTCTGTGGGCTGCTTCCTGGCCGAATTTATGACATACATATTTGCTCTATTTTTGAGTTTCAATTGTTTATAATTTGAATTTACTAACAATGTGGTCACATACTTGTATGAAATGTCACGAAATAAATATGTATGGATGCCCCATCAATCTTGATCAGATACAATATTTTCGCCAGCCTGGTGATGAGAGCGGAAGCTCTTGAAGGCCGGCTCGCGTCCAATAAAAAGTCACTGTGGATTTACTATAAATAAGTGTTTTATTTATAATTAGATACAATATTATCTCTTAGTAGTTCAAGTTATTCTTATATATATTTAAAAAAAATAGCTCTAAAAAGGTGTTTTATCAAAATTGTCGGGGCTTAAAGTCTAAAATTATTGATTTTCGAGTAAATTTACTTGCAAATAGTTATGATATTGTGGTTTTGACGGAGACTTGGTTTAACGAATATGTGTTTGATAATGAACTTTTTCTAAATGAATATATTGTTTATCGTAGAGGTAGAGATTTTATTTCTAGTGGTAAGAAGGATGGTGGTGGAGTATTATTGGCTGTGAATCGTGCATTGGGCTGTATTTGTTCTTCTATTTGGAATGGAGTTGGTGAAAGTTTATTTATTGATATTCGTTTGTCGGCTTCAAGTTTTCCTGCCAATGAACAGTCCTCTCTACTGCTTGGTGTAGTATATATACCTCCTTCTACGCCATTTGAGGCTTAAAATATATTTTTCAGTAACTTATTTGAGAGTTATATTGGCCTCAATCACAAGACCAATGTTTGCCTCATTGGTGACTTTAATGTTCCATCAATTCAATGGGCTGAAGGAACCGACAATGTTTCATCCTTCGTTCCAAATGCTTATTCGGGCCCCGCATACTTCAACTTTTGATTGAGTCTATTTCCTTTCTCAATCTTTTTCAATATAATGGTATTCCAAACGACAGTGGAGTAATTTTAGATTTAGTCTTGTCTTCCATTCCATGTTCAGTTGTTAGGTGTGATTCTCCATTAGTTAATGAGGATTCGCACCATCCCTCACTTCTAATACAGTTCCAGTTGTTTGATGTTGATGATTTGTCTTATAATGAGCTACCAAAGTTAAATTATTTTGAATCCAATTTCTCCGATATTAACTTTGAGGTTCAATACGTTGATTGGAGTAAGGTTTTGGGTGATGGGCCTGTTGATGAGATGGTTAATTTGTTTTATAGATTTATATTGAATACTATTGAGAAACACACACCTATCAAAAAAGCATCATTTAGAAGATTTCCTAAAAGGTTTTTTTCTAAAACTAGATTTATTCAGAAAAAAAACTAAAGCTTGTTACAAATGGAAAAATTCAATAATTCTTTTGATCGCAGTTTGTTTTCGCAATTGAGAGCTCAATTCAAGTTATCTCAAGCCAATGATTTTAAATTTTATGTTAACAAAATCGAAAGCTCTCTCAAGAATAATGTAGCCATTCTTTTCGTTTGTAAATTCTTTGAAACCGTCCACAGGTTAACCAAAAAGCATGAATAATGGTAATCAGACTTGTAATGAACCAGAGGGTATAGCAAATTTATTTTCCAAATTTTTTAACTCAGTATTTACATCCAACGATTTACCTGATTGTACTGCAGATAATTTGCAACCCATATGCACAAATACAAATCTTGCTACAATTAAAATTCTCAAGTCCGAAATTTACAAACTTTTAACCAATGTGGATGAGACAAAGGGAGTGGGCCCTGATGGTATTGCCCCATTTTTTTAAAAAAAGATGTGCCACTCACCTTTACACATGATATTCAAATAAAGTATTTAGGAAGGATGTTTTCTAAGTAAATGGAAATCTGCTAACTTGACTCCTTTTTATAAATCTGGAAATAAATCTGACGTAAGAAATTATAGGCCTATATTAATATTGTCATCCATCTCTAAGATTTTTGAAACTACTGTTCATGAGTAAGTGATGTTTTTCCTAAAGCCTTATCTTTTGATTGAACAGCATGGGTTCATGGTTGGTAGATCGACGGTAACAAACCTTATATCATCTACTGACTATCTATTTTCTGCATTGGACAATCGTGTACAGGTCGATATACTGATTTTCAAAAGGCATTCGATAAGGACGATAAGGTTGATCATCGTATACGAAAAGTTGTATACTCATGGTATACATGGAAACCTTTTGAGATGGATCGAATCGTATATTTCTAATAGACTTATTTATTTATTCTTCTTGCACATCATCATTACATTACATGTCATTGACTGTCAAACTTAATGGATTCTCATCTGAAAGCATTAGTATTACTTCTGGCGTTCCACAGGGCTCTGTTTTAGGTTCTTAGTTGTTCACTATATCATATACGAAATTGGCAACTGTTTCAGACACTCGGAATTTCTCTTGTTTGCGGACAATCTGAAGATTTTCCGTCATATTCGATCATCACATGATTGTGAATTACTTGACGATGATTTGAATAGATTACACGATTATTGCATAGAAAATCGTCTATTTTTAAGCCTTGAGAAATGTTATTCAATTACACTTACCAAAAATAAACTAAAGATTAATTATTAATTTAAAATAAAAGAAACCTTGTACTTTCCACTAGAATAACTTTAATCAGTTAAAACGTTTTCGGAACTACTTGTTCCATCATCAGTAACAATATTCTATTCTATTCTATTTTTCTCAAGGCCATCCACTCGTTTGCATCAGTAACAATACTAAACATAAATTATTTTCAAGGACAGTCAATGTTGGGGTGAAGGTGAAGGAGTGGTGGGCGGGGGCAGGGGTGGAATTTGGATATTTATAATGTTTTTTATCAGCGATTATTTTCTAATGATTCCAATATATCCAACTTTCTTCCTTTGTCACAGTTATGAATCAATTCTATGTGTATAAATTATAATGGTGAGAATGTTAAATCTAGGTATGAGAGTTTGTTTGTGAGATGTCTGTATGAGATCAAATGAATGTATCTATTGATGTCGTGTGCATGGTTTGGATGTTTGATTATTCGTGTGATTTTTGCTGATTAAATTGATAATATGTATCAAATATTTGTTGTGCACCTCAAAATAAATAAATAAAAAGACCAGATACTTACCCGGTACATTGTAGAAAAAGGTACTGCAAGAAAATATTCTTTAAGAAAACCGATGAGTTTTTGAAATATTGCAAATTTCTATACCATTTCGGAAATTCGGCGACGAGGGTGGTAGAATTTTTTTGCAATAGGAAAAGTACCCGATATTGACATCGTCGGTGTATAAATAAATAAATATATCGGTGGACTGTGTGAACAGGTGTGACGATCAATGGGCGTACGGCGAATTTTTATTTTTCGCCTTGCGTTATATTTTAAAATTCGCCAAATGTGAACACTGAACACCCCATTAGAAAGTTAAGATTCAAATGAGTCGTCTAGCAATTTGATCTACTTTGCGTCCTCTAATCATAGATTGGTTCATTTCATGGATGTAAATAGGTAGAGTCTGACTAGAGATACAAACAGTAGCCTGTAAGATTGGATAAATCTCATATCCACCGACAATCTTAAGATAAAACCAAGAACTTTCATTGCCTTACCAACAGTTTACCAACAGTTATGACCCTAATGTCATCGTAATGGCGCCATTATTTGTTGCGTCTTGTTTTTATTATTATTTTATATTGCTTTTATAACTTTTAAAATTATTTTTGTTATTTTGGATTTAGGTACTTGTTGTTATAATTTCGTAAATTTGTCAACGTGTAAAAGACGTAAACAATAAATATATTTAAATAAATAAATATTTTTATTATTATTTGACTGGCGCCTTTTTATAGTAGCATTCAAGTTCTTTTGTGTTTCTTTTAAATGATAAAAATATTTTTGTCTCTAACGAAGGAATAAATTATTTTAATAGGTATCTTTAAATTAACAGTTAAAGTAATAACTACTTGATTAGTTTATAACTAATTGCTTTATACTTTTTTAAATTATGCCATTATCTAACTTTCTGAGCTTGTATACTTCACAAATACTTGTTACAAGTTTATATCCTAAATCTATCCAAACAAATTCACTGAATCAGCGTCAGAAAGTATACATGACAATTACGCAGAAATCGAGTATATTTTCTGAGACTATAATATAGTCTCAGAAAATATACTCGATTTCTGCGTAATTGTCATGTATACTTTCTGACGCTGATTCAGTGAATTTGTTTGGATAGATTTAGGATATAAACTTGTAACAAGTATTTGTGAAGTATACAAGCTCCATAGATTTTTATATATAATACCTAGATGGAGTACTCGCATGTATTTTCAGTGTAATAAAGTGAGGCACCATTTTTCGGCACTTTTGACAGATCGGTTGGCGAAAAGAAGTGTGGTAAATCGCTTAAAACGTCGACAAGAACTTCAAAAAATGTCCAAATATGTTTTTTATAAATGTAAAAATGATATATTTTAATAAAAATGCGAGAAATACTTCATAAAATGTAGGAAACACCACACGCTTTCGCCAACCGATCTGTCAAAAATTCATAGATTTTTTGCCTCACTTTTGTAAACGAGTCAGGGTTCTAGGTTTTGTATGGAATTCTGTGGTACTGGCCAACTGGCCATAGAGTATAATAATAGTATATTAGTACTGGCATTGTATAGGTACTTTCAAAATATGCGTCGTCACTCGGTGACTGTCTGAACGCAGCCCAAATGCGATGCACGGAACAAAATTTGTTTCATACAAAATGCCCGCCGTTCCCCTCCCCGCGCAGCTACAAAATATTTACCAAAGTGTCTGTCCATTACTCTATTTAGGTCCATGGTTCAGTTAAGTGAATCATAACAGTGTGACCAGATTTGGTAGTTTCCTACTTTTTTGGTAGTTTTTGAGGCATTTACAAATAATATTTGTAAATGCCTCAAAAACTACCAAAAAAGTAGGAATAATTATTTTAGTAGTTTTTAGGAATAATTATTTTAGTAGTTTTTTAACATATTATGTTTAGTAGTTTTTATTTCTTTGGGAGTTTTTAGTAGTTTTTGGTAGTTTTTTGGTAGTTTTTGTATTTAGTCGGTAATTGGTAGATAAATTATCGGGTACTTGGGAAAAGTACCCGATACTTACTGATTCAAAAGAAATACCGGGTACATTTTGGAAAAAAGGTACTGCGAGAAAATATTGTTGAAGAAAACCGAGGAGTTTTTGAAATACTTCAAATTCCTATACTATTTTGAAAATTCGGCGACGGGGGGTAGAAATTCAAGGGAGTAACTTTTTTCAGTAGTTGGTATAAAAATACCCGAAAAGTAAACAATAGTCGGTACAAATACCGGGTACATTTTAGAAAAAGGTACCGCGAGAAAATATTGTTGAAGAAAATCGAGGAGTTTTTGAAATACTTCAAATTCCTATAGGTACCATTTTGAAAATTCGGCGACGGGGGGGTAGAAATTTAAGCGAGTAACTTTTTTCAATTAGTCGGTACAAATACCCGGTAAAAAGGTACTGTGATAAAATTTTGTTTAACAAAATCGAGGAGTTCTTGAAATACTTCAAATTTCTATACCATTTTAAGAATTTAGTAGTTTTTGGTAGTTTTTGATTTTCCCATTTAGTAGTTTTTGAAAATAAAATCTGGTCACACTGGCCTGTAATTTGAATCAGCCAGAGGGAATTAAGAATTAAGAACTGCCGGAAATCTGATAAATTAAAAAAAAATATCAAGTAGGAAAGCCACGCATTATTGTCGGTGAGTATAGTTATAAATAAAGAATGATGTTGTGAACATTTCAATAATATGATGGATAAATTCGAGTAGGTATAATATACCTACTTGAAAATTTTAGGAACGTCAAGTCTCGGTTTCGATATGGGTGATGAGGTTAGACTCGCTCAGTCAGCTTCGCAAGGTGGTGACACTATTTTTGGTAAGATCTTAAGAAAAGAGATTCCGTGCCAGTTCATTTATGAAGATGATCAGGTTAGGTTAACAATTATAGCTCTTGTTTTGGAATATTCTACTGTTTTTGGAACTATCTTAGTTGGAAGGCCCAGCTGTCAAATATACTTTTGTATGGAGGAAATATGTGACGAAATTGTTGCTACAATAATAATATGTTGGTTTTTACATTTGACAACAGTGGGGCCTACTACCTCCTAGAGTTCCTTGTTTTTTTTCCTATTGATATGTACATTCAATTGGCTTTTTTGATCTACATATTTTCTCAGACTACTTGAATTAGATATTAACAACTGTCAGCACTATTCATTATATTTTTTGTAGATACACTTATGTTCTTCCATGTATCATTGTTTTATGTCACAACCTACTTTCTATTTTGTTTTCAGTGCGTAGCTTTTCACGATGTGAATCCTCAAGCTCCTATTCATTTTCTTGTGATACCTAAAAAGCCAATTGCTCAACTTTCCAAAGCAGAGGATGGAGATGAGCAGTTGTTGGGTAATTAGACATTTAATTCTCCATATAAAGTTAATAATAAAATGCATAACCCACAAAAAATTATTATTGATTTATTTATATAATGGAGTTCCTTGGTAGTCTTGGCCTCGTGCACATGAGGTGTGTGGTTCAATCCCAAATGCCGGCTAACTCCCCTTTCACTACACAAACTTTTTGCTTGCGGTGAAAGGTGTAGGTATTTGGATTTATAATAAAAACCCAGATTTCTTTTTTTCATTTGAGTTATAATTTAATGTGAAATGCTGTAACACATGTTCCTTCTTTTTAGGTCATTTGATGATTGTAGCTCGTAAAGTAGCTATTGAACAAGGACTAGATAAGGGATATAGATTGGTAGTGAATGACGGAAGGAATGGAGCACAGAGTGTTTACCATCTCCACCTTCATGTGTTGGGAGGGAGACAAATGCAGTGGCCCCCTGGATAATTTATAATCTCTTGTCAGATATTTTGATTTTTTCATTAAAATTACATTAACCGTTTAATTTTCTTTATTTGAAGACATTTTACTTCTTAAATTCAGCGATGAGGCTTGCCACCCATCCTGAATGTCTTGATTTTATATTGGCACGAAGAGGACAGTTTGCATGTTTCTTACATGTAGCTGATCTGCTGGCTACCCCACTTGTGGGATATGCCGTGATGGTATAGTAGTAATGAGAGTACAATAGTCCTCTATATGTAGTGTAATTTGCATCAGAAACTAAAACCTAGTTTCAAGATATTAATATCCTTGACATATTTTCAGTTACCTTAATGATGTCAATGTTAAATACATTAACTGAGATATTACTGTGAACTTGTTGCTGGTGTTCATTGTAATTAAATTTAAGGGCCCCGTTTAGCAAAAACGGTAAAATATTCAATTTTCAACAAATTTGATAGAAAAAGTGCCAAAACTTGTTGACCCTTGCGAAGATATTGATTTGATAAAATAAAAAAACAAATATTTATTACTAATATTAGTTTTTTACTAAAAAATAAATAAATTGCAGACTGACGAGATTTGTTTAGGTACTCTTTGTTATATCAAAATACAAATTATTTGTAAAATATATATATTTTTTTATTAATCCTATCAAGCATATAAATACTAAAGATTTCAGCAAACTTTTTTAAGTATACAAAAAATCGAGTTCATGTGGTGATTTTTGGTTTCAAAATATGAGAAATTTTATGAATTTTTTTTTTTTTAAATCGGTCAATATCCATGAAAAAAACAAAAAAATAGGTTTTTTTTTGTTCTATAATTGTAAAAACTATGTAAGTATTCTGAATATTAAAAAAATATATATGAAAATTTCTAGGATTCTTGTGCATTTACGTACCAAACACACCTCTGAATTCGATTTTTAGAAATATGCTTTTTTATAAACGAATACTATGAAGCTAAAATCAAGTTTTTTTTTTAAATTATAGTTTGATATTGGTAATTAATATTTGTTTTCATATTTTATCAAATCAAAATGTTCGTAGAGTCAACAAGTTTTGAGAGTTTGTGTACCAAACTTGTTGAAAATTTAATGTATTATCATTTTGCTAAAGGGGCCTCTTAATGCATGAATAACATGATTGTTATAAGACACAATGTATTCCTGCACTTTTGTTTGTGCTCCGAAAGTGAAAATCTCTAAAAGAATTTGGAAAAATATCATTTCTTTCCTATTTATAAGATCAGGTTTAGAGAAATCATGACAAGAAAAAATTCAACAAAGTATCTCATTTATTATTGACGTGAGACACTACATATACAATGTTTTATATAACCAGATACATTCTATAATAATTATTAAATTCATTACTAAATGTAAACACTTCCTGCTGATGTAACATCACAATGCATGCCACATCAAACAGAATAATTATTTCAAATCACATCCACCTCTCTCATCCGTAGTCTTCCAATTTCATTTCTCTCCCTCTCTTCTAGCCCTGTCTAGCACTGTAAAGCCCCTTTCATTTTACATATTAATATTCATTATATTGCAACAATATATTACACAGATATTATTACTTTGTTAAATGCGCCCTCTGACTCTACACCTTTCCATAGTTTTATAAAGGGTGAGTACATAGCTATTTTTAATGTTTCAGGACGTGTGCATCCAACAGCACAACATATTTTTAATACAAAACAAATGCAACATTCTGACATGTAGTTTGGTAAAATATATGTAACAATGACAAAAAAAACATTTAGGTACACACCTTTACAAAACTAATCAGTTTTATAAAACTATTTCAAGAGCGGTTGTAAAACAAATCAACATAAATGTCAAGGGAGATAAAATTAATTGTTATACAAATAAAAGGTAGTACTAAAATAGTTACTCATGACAAATTATTATGTCATTAGTGAAATTATACTATGGTTAATATATTCTTTAGTAGAAAAATATAATATTGTAGTTTGCATCAGAAGATGGTGCTTTCATATGGGGAGGGTGCAGCTCTAGTAACATGACTGTAAGTACATAATGGTGTTGAGTTATCTGCCTATGAATAGCAACTACAACATGCTTATCATTTGGTCAAATATACTATGTTAGGAGAACTGCACTAATGTAGGTAGGCATGAGCATGCAATTACGAACAAATAAACTTATCACTTGACACGCATATTCTTAGTTAAATGCAAAAACATGTGGCGGAATCGCTTCTACGCTTAATGGACAGTGCAGCAACTATGACCACATCACCTGTATCGTTAAGATAATTTAAATTAAACAAATGTACGATACACAGCTATTATATAATTTCATATAAATAACAAATATACAAAGCCTCTTCACTAATTTAAATCAATAACATGATTGCCATCTTCTTTCAGAAGGATTATTAAAAAAAATAATGAGTTACTAACTGCAGGTTCCATAAAAACAAACTTAAGATAAATCACTTAGTTTCTTTGATGTTCACAGGTTCTACAAAATAAATAAGTTAACCCTGCACAGGAAGCATGAGTAACACGTGACTTCACAACATTTCCCACAGTATAGCCAGTGGACCAACTGCATGTAAGAATTACATATTGTTTTCACCATACCCATAAATGTTAAACATTTAAGAATGAGTGCCACACCCCATTCCTGAAAATTTGAGTGGAGGATCTATGATTAATCGGAGACTCCACAGAAAATATTCATACATTTATTCTCTTTTTTTTATGACTTTTATGTATTTTTTAGTCAAGATGAGTGCATTCTGTTGCTGAAATAATTTTCTCCTAGTCCGTCATAAATTTTGTAATATAAAGAGCCCTCAAGTGACCCATAACACATGTTTCCGGCAATGTACACAAAAAAAGTGATTTTTCACATATTTTATGCTAATATAATAACTATGACACATTCGGATGACATAAGTTTGTATTATTTTTAAGATATTCTAAAAAAACATTTTAAATGATTTCAAGTAACATAACTTTTTAATTATTTGATTTTTTTAAAAAAGAAATACACTGGTTCAGTGAACCAGTTTTTTCTACGTTAGTAATAAAAATTGTTTCCGTCCAGTTAAAGTTAAAAGCCGAAATATATAAAGTGCAAGTTGTTGAAATTGTATTTCAGTTACTATGGTTACCGCTATCAATTTTCTAAAGCGAAAATTTACATGTCTTTGTGTGAAACTATGAATCATGCATCTTATATGTATGAAAAATCTGTTTTGCTCTTAAATAAATTTCTACATACAAAACAACACGAGGATTAGTATGATAAATGTATTAATACGGCTTTTATATATCGTATTTTATATATTGTAGAGGTGATGAGATTGACGACATCTGATATTGTGAAATAGAACTGAGATATAACTCTCTAAAATTAAAAGTAAGTTTATGAAATGACTTTGAATATAAAGTGATTTAAATTTTTATGGAGCCAGCAGTAAGACTAAATATATACACCTAAATGGTTTTTAAAAACCATCAAAACAACATACACAAAAGAGTGTATAACTTTTCACACACATATATACGTACACAACCAATATATAAATGATTTTAGATTAAGCATATCCAGTCATTAGTGATTCACACTAGCATCATATAGGTACAATATATTATCATACACAAAAGAAAACTTATCACATATATAAAATACTACAATTAATACATATCTGTGTATAATTCTTACAATTAAGTATCTTTGTGAAACAATTTATTGCTCTAGTAATAACAATATGAGGTAAAATGGTAGAAACTAATGACATCCCTGCTATGCTGTCCTTCCTCACTTGTAATAACCGCTCTGACCATTGCCCAGGGTATGGTGTGATGACACCTGCAACACACACGCAACCATATTATTACATTACTTACTGCACACATATTGTATCATCATATCTCTGTATATTTTAATTTAATTGTTTTATTCTATTACTATTGTTGTTTTGTTCAAATCACTACTACTTTTGTTACATCTTAACGTTTATTTTTATAAATTTGTACCAATTCATTTTTTATTATTGTCGTCTGTCAATTTTTTTTATTTACTTTGTTATATGTTATACAAGTGATAAATAAATAAATAATCGCATACAAATGCATGCGTACATGGGAACTGTATTTCATCTGATCTATCTGGATATTAACTTACCAATTATTGAAGTCTAGTTGTTTCCACATTTTGCAGTGAATGTCCACACTCAATTGGTTGGTATGTATTGGATTATTTCTGTTTTGAAATTGAATATAAAAGTATTTATACTAAGGGATAATTAATTAAGTAGGATGTCCAATAAAGGGTACAGGGTGTATGTTGCTTTAGTGTTGAGATGCTGGACTTGACACATTGCACATTGTGTGTAAATTCAAATAGTAAAATTCAATACATGTGTTAAATGAACGCACGCAGTTACAATGAGATGCTTCATGTACAACAATGAAAAAGTCATCCATGTGAAACAATGCTTCACCACAGATATCCACAAAATACAAAGCCTTTAAATCCGTTGAATATAATATGAGAAATCCTGTGAAAGAGAGGATCGAACGAATGTGAAGTATCACCAGGATGTTCACAAATTATTGTGGTATCATGTTAATATATTATACTTCCACCCATAGGTTGTGTGGTTTATTTACATACATAAGATATTACAAATGTACTACAAATTGATCCAATTAGTAGAAAAAATTATACCATCCCTGCGAGTTATCACCAAAAACATCTTATATATTCAGTGTGAATGGAGAATAAACCACACCAACTTGTGAAGGATTAAGAGGAATAACAGAAACCCAGAAGAAGCGTGAATCATGTAAGCAACAAGTCTGAAGCAAATTTTTGAGTGATTGTGTTAGTAGGGCACCTTTATATTAAATCTTTAGAAAATATCCCAATAATATACCAACCAACCTAAACATGTGGAAACAACACACTTCTCTCATCTAAATTATTAAGTTACTGTGTGTAAAGTTAAGTTAATATATTCAGATGGAGATTCCTCTAACTCAACAGCTGTACAAACTTTGACAGAGGGTACATTAACATGAACGGCAGAAAGTGGAAAAAATTGAAAGTAAATAGATAGGCATTGTGTATGGTATGAATCTTATAACACTAAATAAAGAGTAAATAACATATACACATTGCTCCATTAAGTAACTTAAAGAGATATGATATAAAAACAAGCAAATATAATTAATTGCATAACAATATACACAACACAATTTGTTACATCTCGATAACACTCATCGTAATAATTCAGTAAAAGTTTGTAAAACATTGAAAACGCAGCTGTGTACACTTTACAAGTGTGACATGTGACATTTGCCTTCCCGCTGTCGATTTTTATGGTGATTTCCAATATAAAAATGAGTGTTAACAGAATTTTATGAAGTATTAAATCAATATGGCCCATAAAAATGTTTTGAAGTTTCACATTACACATTATTCTATTTACAGACAAAAAAATAGCTAAAAGGTAAAAATGCCTTTAACAGTGGTCATTTGGATTTTTTTCATGACAACCCCATGTTCCTTACATCTGGTTAATTCACTGGCTACCTCATTCAGTGAGAGTATTCAGACATGACGGTGTCTACAAATGGATAATATAGATTATATGTTAAAAAACAAAGAGAATAAGAACTTTGAAAAAACTATAGCTCTCTCAAATGTAGGGTGCCACTCACATATCTTATGTATTTTAACCATTTTCTTTAATTCATAGTTCTTTGAAAAAGTTAAAAATACACAATCATGCTTATGATTATACAATCACAACTATGTGAAAGCACATCATCTTAAATTTTATTGTGATTAAATAACACAAATAGCTGGACAGTTAAAATACTTCTGTACAAATATGTACAATACTGAAACTGTCAAGTAAGTTCACGAACCACACTGCCAGAGGATGTAAATTTCGCTTTATAAGCGTATTGTATTATTATATTAGACCCATATGTTGACACAAACACACATTATGGAAAATCATATATACATAATAAGGTAATGGGATATTTTATGGTATATATACAGTAGTTATTGTACACGATGACCATATGATTTAATAATGGTATGACTACAACATAGTTAATAGGGAATATAAAAACAAAATCAATAAAAATAATCTAAAACATGCGACACAACACAATAGATGAGATGAAACTAGGATCGATTGAAGAAAATAATACTCGTGATGTAATACACAATAAAAAATCAACACAAAAAGTTCACAAAAGCTGTGCAATTCAAATAATCTTATCAGGATGTGCAACTAAAAAATATTCACATATGAGCATGTCCTGCTTGTATGTATTGCATTTGTAAGGGTACTGTGAGATGCCAGTGGAATAAATGTAAGAATTTTGCTTGATGCCCAACAGTAATTAAAGAGTGAGTATTTGAGTATGACTAGTCTGGTATAAATACTCACTCACAATATATAACAATTTGGATGTTTGGAAGCCTTGTACTATCCATAGTAGGCATATCACCAAAATGATAAAATATATATTCCACTATGCAAGTGGCACCTTTCATATACAATCATCTACAAATCGATTTATGCACAAAATGATACTTCATTCCAATGAACACAAATATAAGTTTTTTTTTTAATGATGAACATTGTCAAACTGCATAAAAAAATCTAATTTTACAGTCTATGCGTGTTTGATAATAAATTAAATTGGTTAGAAATGTATCTGCACTTTCTTTACTGGTTATAATATAACCAATATAATATTATTATAACTTAAGAATAAAGATGCTATGGTGCCTGCACCAGCGGTAGTATGTGAGTATAGGTGTAAATTGATTAGAAATAAATCTGAAATCTCTTAACTGATTCTACAATAACTTAAGAATAAAAATCCTATGACTGCACAAGTGACAGTGAACGTGTGTGTGTAAAAGGATAGGTGATTCTACATTAGTGATTAAACAATGGATGATTAAACCAAGAATAATAGTTATAAAAACCAACACCCCAAATAAAATTAAAGTGTAATATAAAAGCATAGTTAGTAGAAAATAAAATACTCATATGTAATATGATTTATCAGGTACAACTGAGATACGGAGCATGTTATGAAATATATCTTTGGTGGATTCATGAAACCTCTTTTAGATCAAAACAACTGTTTCGCTGGTTATGTATCTAATTGATTCATTATATGGAAAGTGTCTTAGAAATTCTATAATATATTGAATTATTAGGCATGACTAAAAAAAATCAATAATTTTTTAAGTACATGTGAATTTCCACGAATTACCCAAGTAAAAACCTCAAAAAAGATATTTAATTTATCTTAATAAATTTTTCCATGAATATCTCAGCATATAGGTTATTTCATCAGTAGATGTGACTTGATGAGACAAATAATTTGGTTTGGACACACGGAAGGTTTCATAGATCCACCGCTGATATGTTATGAATTTTACTATTTTCATTGTGACAGATGTTACAAAATGAAATATTTTCACAAATTACGCAACACTCAAATTCATACTAATAATAAAGAAAAAACTCATGCATATCAAATAAAAACATATATTGCATAACAAAAAATATTACATAATAAAACTCTCAGTATAAAAATAGTATTACATAATTTATACGCTTAATAATTAAAAATTCTTAGATACACACTATATTATGAGGCTTATAAATAGTATTATGACAAGTTTATTTGAACAAATTCAAAATGTATATAGCATCAATGTTAAATATATCAGATGACCGTCTTTCTAAACAAGGGTCTACTGGACTACTTTACATTTGATTCTAATATTTATAAATATTACTTACTAACGTGGAATGTAATCTGTGTATTAAATAAGTTTTTACATTTAATTCTACTTATTTACATATTACACAAATCATGAATTTAAATCTGCTGAAACTGTTATAAAACTATTCAAATCATACAAAAAAAGAAAGAATAAACATTGAAATTTCTACAATTTATCAAAGACCATAAGAACCCAGATTTTCAGTTTACTAATGAATCTGGGTTATATTTTGGATATTTTCTTATTCAAAATACAAATATTTAGAACGTTTGTAGGAATGTAATGGCTTAATTTTTTTTTCTCTAAAACACAAGAAAAAAATAAATATGAGGAATCAAACGTTCACAAAAAATATACTTTGCTGAAATACAAAATAATTATATAAAATCATAACATATATTAGTGTGAAATATTCCAATAAGAAAGGGATCAAGATAAAAAATCTATGAGTCAGAATAATGTGACATTTCATTTCAAGAATCCTGTCACAAGTTAAAGCTAGACTATGTGGTAATTCACACAAGACGAAATGTATAAACTATTGATTCAACTAATCGAGTATGAGTAGACATACACATTTCCTTTGTGTCTCAACACACGACTACTGCATTTGTGAAAAATTTCTTTATTCTAATATAAAATATTACATAGTATTTTGAAATAATTTGATTTTCTCTCTTCAAATAATATAATTGTGTATCATCTATGTACATACTACTGTGAAACTTTTGTAGTTAAGAGAGACTCACGGGCATAGCATATGTAAGTAGACAGTTACATATAAATAATATCAGTCTTCATTTTTGACATGTGTAGTCTGTATTTAATAATAATTAAAATATATAGTAATCAACTAATACACATAGAATTATAATTAAAACTAAATAAACACATTACAAATGTTTGGAGTCAAAAACTATACTAATATTTTATTATTTGCACGGCTAAGATTTCGATAGGAATCCTGTCATACTCAAGTGCAATATTTGACTTTTAATTAAAAAAAATATGTATTTTATTTTATAAAGTAAACATCATACATATTATCTATAAAAAAATTGTTAAACAATTACAATATAATTTATGCACTAAAATATAATACATAGTTTTCCTACAGATATATAATTGTATGGCAAAATACATTAGTTAATTGACTACTCAGTAGTGAACAGATCTTATAGGAAATCATAATTGTAGATTCAATAATAAACATTTATTTACTAAATGTATCATGTGATTTTATAATTATTACATTTCATACGCATGATTAAAAGTTTTAATGTCGAAGCAATAAAAGAACATGGCTAGAATTCAACTATTCAAATCAAAACATTTTGGTGAATGTTGTCAGTATTATTTTAAACAAATCAATTATTACAAGAAAAAATTAAACAAAATAATTAAAAATAATGAGCAAATTAAGAAAGCATAAATTAACTTACAATATTAATCAATAAAACAATTCAAGCAGATGTAAATCAAAATTTAGTAGATTTAAGATCCGAAGGTACTTTGCACTTCGGATTTTTTAAAATTTAAAGTTGAACGTAGATGTGTATCCTCCAATACAGTGGTAGGAAAATTCATTCATGAAAAGCAGTCAAATATCAATCATAGATTTTTTGAGACATTTTATTCAGTCTGGTCTAATATCTCATTTTGTTTGGTATTTGTTGGAAGTGTTTTGTAGAAGGGTCACGCAACATTTAAGGGCCGAAGAGCTGCCGACCTCTGTTATTTGGAGTGCACTACACATAACTTATATGTCAATACATAATATATATGATGCCATATGCATTGCCAGTACAGCAGGGCAGGTATAGAATATAACATATTCTTATACACTAAAGACTTTACGCAGGCGAAAATTCATCGCCTCTACTGATGAATATCATGTACCAACACACTTAATCCAATATTACAATTTATTAACGAAAAACAATGATATTGTATTTCAATATTCACAACAAAATATTCATAGCAATGGTGATACAACAAAAAGAATAAAATACTTATATCAAGGAGTTACGGAGGAGGTGGGGGAGGTGGAGGTAGTGGCGGAGGCAGAGGAGGCTGAGAGGGAGGAGGAGCCGGACCAGGGACAGGAGGATAGTACGGAGGGGGAGGGTGGTACATCACATATGGTGGAGGGGGGTGAGGTGCCATGTATGGGGGACCTCCCATCACCCCAAATCTAGTTTGCTGAGGATGAAATCCACGAGGTTTCTTCATCATGCCAAAGTTGGGAGCAAAGTTTTGTCGAGGATCAGAATGCATGTAAGGGTTTTTGTAAGAATTATTCCCCTTGTTTTGGTTATTGGAGTTTCTATAGTAGCCCCTGGCATGGTTTTTATAATGACCATTCTGTTGGGCGGATTCAGTATGAGGTGGGTCTGCTGTGACTGAAGGGGGAATGGAAGATGGATGTTGGTGACTGATGGTGGGAGTATGTGTAAGAGGACTACTCACCTTTGTTGAGGGTTGATGCGGCGTTCCTGGCTGACTCCGGGAGGTTTTACTGGGGGGTCCTTCTCTGCTTCCACTATGCATAACCATAGGACGCTTCCTACTCTCTCGCTCTACAAACTGCTTGGGTATCTTGATTTTCAAGGCCTGAGGTGCAAGTTGAGTCGGCGCTATTTGAATAGGAGGTGTGGGTGGATCTATCTTTATCCTTTCTTTGGGTATCTTGATGGTAAGTCTTGCTGGAGGTGACCCATCAGAGAGTGTTGGTGGGGTTGGGTTGGGCAGAACGTTAGCCACAGCCTCTCGGGGTAATTTTATCTTTAGAGGCATGCTATTTGGGTTTGGTAAACTCTGACTACTACTAGATTGTTGTTCAGACTCACGCTTCTTATCTTTGTTCTTTTTATGTTTTTCCCTTTTCTCTTTCTTGTCCTTATGCTTATGTTTTTCTTTCTTTTTCTTTTTTTCCGATCTATGTGGAATGGCTTCTTTTAATAAACTAGACACTAGATTTGGATCAGTTTCTAAGTTGTTGGGCACTTCAGCTTCTACTGATGGCGGAGGAACAGTAGACTGAGGTATTGCAGGAACTATAATTTCTTCTTTCTTCACTATATTCTCCAGAATGTCAGGAGCTGGCTTAGGCTCAGGTTCATTAGGAGAGCTGAATGGGGAAAGTGGTGCGGGTATTGTTTCTCTGGGTATGGCTAATATAGGAGATTTGACAGGCTGTGGTGGAAGTCTGCTGGGTTTTCTTTGTGGTTCAGGTGGAGAAAACAGTGAAGGAGGTCTTTGGGTGGGAACAGGGTGAGGGTGAGGTGCGGGGATAGCTTGAGTCGGCCGGGGAGCGGAGTTTTGTTGCGAAGATCTTTGTTTCGACTCTGGAGGAATACCTGTAAACATAATATTATAACAGTATGAATACACACTTTCCCGTATCTTAATTTTTTAAAAACAAATATGTTTGTGTTTGTACAAATTATCCAAATTACCTTGTGATGGAGGGAGGTGCCTGGGATGGGAGGACCTTTGCAGAGGTAAACTAGAAGAAGATCCATTGTGTCCTCGGCTGTTAGAACTGTCTCTATTATGGCCAGACATTGATCTAGATTGTCCAGGTTGTCCTGATGGTTCTCTCATCACTCCTCCGAGCTCCCTACCCATTCCGCCGCTGGTGTGTTCTCTGCCAGTTGAGATCTCCTTAACACTACTAGAGTCTCGCACATTACCACTAGAACTCATGTCTCTTAAGTTAACACTACTACCACTAACACTTCTCACATCACCACTGGACCCTCGCACAGTCTCAGGAGGTGCATGAACATTATGATTACTATTTATTTCTCTTGAATTCATAGGATCTCTTTGACTAATGTGATCACGCTGATTTACAGGATCCCTCTCTCGTGGATTTGGAAGATCCCTCAAACCACTTATGTCTCTGATACCACCAGATTCCCTGGAACTTTCCCTTGGATTACTAATGTCCCTAATGCCATTATGATCTCTGGAACTCGTTGATTCCCTAGAATTAGGATCTCTAATATTGATGCCTTCTCTTGAAACAGTAGCTCCAGGTTCCCTAGTGTTCTCTCTTAATATGTTGGGGTCCCTCATGTTAGGATGTGGTACTCCAGTTGTGTCACGATCTTTAGAGGTAGTGGGATCTCTGGGGGCAATGGGATCCCTGGGGGGATGTGGCCATCTATGAGGAGGTCTCTGTGAGGGAGGAGGTACACTACCACTGCTACTACCACTAGTACTGCTGCTGCTTGTACCGCCCGCAGCTGCTGCAGCAGCAGCCCTCCTCTGTCTCTCTCTGTACTCGCGGTGATCTATCTTAGTCACACTGGAAGTAGTGGATGCTGTTGATGATGTAGACGGACCAAACAACCCCTGTTGATGTTTTGTTAGCTCTGGAAAATGAATTAAAAACAAATTGAAGCTTCAAATATTAATTTCCACAATGCGGTAGGTGACAATAGTCTTTCTTAACATTTAAATGAGTATTGTGATTGTATTATGTAACATAATGCCAATAATGTATCAGACATTGGTGTATGCATGGATTAATATTATTGTGATATTTGTATTTTTTTTTCATAATCCGGTAAAAAAAGAATAATAAAAATGTGGCACAAGATTGATTGTCTATCTTAGTTTTGTAATTTCTTATAGGTACATTAAAGTATATGATTGTAATGGTACATATATAATAAATGTAATTAGTGTAGCTTTTCATATTGAACTGAAAGTTGATGGTGTTAAATGGGTGAACTGCGACCCAGTAAAAAAAAAAACATAAATTTTATTTCAAAACCTATTAGATTGTTCTTTTGTGTGCATTTATGAAGAAAAAAACCATTTGGTAACCACACTACCTCACTTTCACACTTAATTTTGAAAAGTCATATTTTCTAACTTCAAAATTTGTGAATCAAATATTTATTTTTAAATACACTAAAATATTTTTTATAACATCAGTATATACCCCTGCATGAATGGTAAAAATTTGACAAGTAAATAATAAATATTAACCGAGTTATGATTTTTTTACTATTGAGTGGCACAACATGTTCCCAAAAATGGTCTTTGTTGGTAAACTCTGAACACTGATATCTATCTTATCAAAAAAATTTACATGGTTTCATGACACGGTTGTAGAAACTTGTGAATGAAAAATCATTGTTACTTTTTTTAGATATTTGAAGCAGTATTTAATAAATTTTTCGATAGATATCGGTGATTAAAAAATATTGTAAAACTAGAAAATATTATACATGATATATATGTTTTTAATTATTATTATTTATTACTCGTATTCAAACCCAGAAAACCAATCAAACTGATCCCCAGTACTATGCAAAACGCACAGGATGAGGAGATGCGTCAAAAATATAATAATTAAAATATAATAAACTTTGACAAATTTAATTTAAAAAAATAAGATTTTAGTAAAGATCTATATTAAAAATTGCCTGTAGCATGATAAAAAAATAGGTGCCAATATTAAAAAAAATAGTACTGGTTTGCAAGTCTCAAAATATTAGACAATTAATAGGATAATTATAAAAATAATTTAAGACACTGCAACATGGTCTGGTAATCTTAAAAAGGATTATTTATAAATAATATACAAATACACTAGGGACATTACTAATCTAAACTCATTGATTTGTGAATATTTTGTACTCACCGACTTTCTCCAATTCTTCTTGAGGAATTTTTCTAGGCTCTTTATCCTGTAAACAACATGTTATGACATTAGAAACAATATCAAATTATTTATTTAAAACACACTGGCAGAGTGTTTAGAGGGATGTAAATATTAACGACTTACAAATGGTGAGCTGGCTACAGGATGTCCACTGTGAGATGATCCAGGTGCTTGTGAAGGTGAACCTGGAATGATGAAAATAAACACCACTTTCAAAAATAATATTTTTATATAAAAATAAACCTTTAAAGCGAAAGTGTTAAAAACTAATCTTGTGAAGATGAAAGTGCTGGTATTTGAAAAAGAGAACAAAAAAATGTTTTTAAAATAAAGATTAGCAATGAATGTCTAAAGCAAGTAAATGAGTACCTATGTTCATTTGGAACATCTTTTTGCAGGAATGGAAGATACGCTAGGGACATCGAAAGAAGAAAAGTTGGCAGTGCTAGAATGAATGGTGCCCTTTGATCCATTATTAGCAATAGATCAAGGCAAAAATGCTGGTGCACAATTTCATTCCAGTACCGACACTTACGTATACAAGCATAGCTTGGGACGTTGTTGAAAAAAGACATGAATAAAATTAATGCAGTTTAAATGCGATCACTGAAAAGAATGGAGGTAAAACACTGCGAGATAGGGTGAAGAATGAGGATATCAGGAGAATGCATGGGTGCGAGAGGGGTATTTTGGATAGAATGCATATGAATAAATTGTGATGGTTTGAAGAAAGGATGATGAAGAGGGTGTATTTATTTGAATAAGGGGGTGTGAGAAAGTGCAACCATCCTTTATAATTTGATCATATGGATCATCAAATTATAAAGGACGGCCATGAGTTGATTAAGAGAAATCCGAAAAAAATATTAAAAATAACTCAAGCCACTGGTATAATCGTGTTGTAATAAACTTTAGTTTAGCATATAGGTACTATCATTACCTTGTGAATTGGGCATGGACATAATCTTCTTTTTAAGTCGAGAAGGACATCTATCAAATATATGCAGAAATTCAGAAGTCAGATGCTCCAATAATTCAGCAGTGACAGTCTTATCTACATAGTTAAACCAGTGCTTGCCTTCATTAGATTGAGGGATCTGAAAAATTACAGTTTATGGTATTGATAAAAGAATTATAATACAAACATATTTTTAGTACCTATTCATTAACACGTTCTAATTGCATTGTGTGCAATTTCATAGCCTTCCATGTCAATCCATTTTCTAATTGCAATTGTACGAGGCATGTTTTTTTAATTAAGTACCGTTTTGGAATTAAAAAAAGACGTGCAAAGATATCGCAATAATTTTATTTTTACATGAAAGCCTGTACCTTAATCTACTTTTCTACATAATTTCCGTGAATATTGAGGCACTTGTCATAACGTGGCACCAGTTTTTGAATACCCTTCTCATAAAATTCTGCCGCCTGACTTGTTAACCACTGTATCACAACTGTTTTGACTTCGTTATCGTCTTGAAGACGCTGACCACCCAGGTGTTTCTTCAAGTGCAGGAACAAATGGTAGTCGCTGGGCGCCAGATCAGGGCTGTATGGAGGATGATCTAGAGTTTCCCATTTAAAAGATTTGATGAGATCTTTGGTCCGATTCATTAAAGACCGAAGGACGCCCACTCCGTTCTTCATCATGCACATTTGTGCGGCCATCTTTAAATGCTCTCACCCATTTCCTTACCATTCCATCACTCATAATGTTTTGTCCGTAAACTTCACAGATCTCACGATGAATATCGATCGGTTTTACGCCTTTAGCACTAAGAAATCGTATAACAGCCCGTACTTCACAATCGGCGGGACTCACAATTGTCGGAGGCATCTTAAACACTCATTAAACGTATACAATGAAGAATCAGACTGTAATGGCGTCAGTGCGTAGACAAGAGATGTAGGTAACCAACGCGCATGCGCGGAACGCCGACCGTAGCGCTGCAGCGGCGGAATCGCAAAACGGTACTTACTTAAAAAACATGCCTCGTATATACCTAAGCATCAACAACACGTAACTGTTGATAATAATGAATACATTTTATAACTTGATACAAACCTCCCAGTTGCTCCACTTGGATGCTAAATGGATACAAAAGCAGGCAACGACAGTGGGCTTGTATTGCAAACACATTGTTGTTAAATGTAGACTATTTGAGGCCATGAAGTAGGATGTCTGTGCAAGGTCTTTGGATGCTAGAAATTATAGAACAATCAAACTAATTAATTACATAATCTTATATTGATTTAAAACAAGCTATAACTATACCATCACGGCATATCCCACAAGTGACCAGCCGCATGTAACAAACATGCAAGCCATCCTCTCCGTGCCAAGAAAAAATGAAGACATTCAGGATTATATTCGTGGATGCCAAACCTCATTTCTAAATTTAAAATGTAAAATGTACTTGTTTTTCAAACACTTGCCTCTTACAGGACACTCAAAACTTATGGAAAAGAGCGGGAGACCAGTTCTTTTCCGGGTGCTCCATGGAAAATAAACATTTTATCCATTGTAATCATTATAAAAGACCATTTAAGGTTACGTAAAACGTACGATTATGATTCTCACCATTATTATTATAGGCTCATTATATTAGGAATATTTCAATTAAACTGATACCCCAAGGTTATATATATTCTCAATGTGAATTATCCAACAAAATAAACATGGCAAGCAACTAGAACCATAACTACACATAATCTAAACATATAATATATTTACAACCTAAATACACATATATATAATACTACGACTATAACACAGAACAAAATCCTCTAATATATGAATACAGCACAAATAAACGGTGGATCTTAATCCCATTCTAATTAAGCTCAGACATTTGTATACAGCAGTGGAGGGATCAGAATATAGTAAAATCACACTTGTCACAATTTCCAATATTGTATGTAACAAATATGTTCAAGGGTTTAATATTTTATATGAACAAAAAAAATGGTAATTTTAATTATTTACTATGGGTAAGTAAAGCCATTTACACATTTTTATGGTGAAATGTCATTGAATGCCTCGACAGTTTACACCTTTGCACCATATAATGTGTATGTTATGGAGTGTGAGACGGTTATTAGGAATACAATGAATGATGTGTGCGTGAGGTGGACATGTGAGCGGAATGAGTAAGCTCTGAAAGGTTATGAGATATTAGCAGGACTGACAAACACATGAGACAGGCATGAACAATTATTCTGTTTCAAAACATTGTACGCACCATTCCAAAAGTACCTTGGAGCCATATCCGTTAATCAAACCTTTAGTGTAACTCACGGCAATAATTACATTACCAAGCCTAAGACACCTTAATGCCTAGACTCGAGGACTTTGAATAGCATGTCAATATTGAATCTTCTCATAGCAAGAGCCATTCTGACACTAATCAAATGATTCATCCTAACAATAAATGTACAACACATTCAGTCATCAAAACACTTTATGCAAATGGAGCAGACATCAAGCGATGCACCCCATACAGTATATTGTCATCGAGGATGGAAACATCTGATAAGATGAACTCTTATAGTATATGGAATGATTGGACACATATGCAAGACATTAAGTTCAAAGTCCTCAGAGAGTAATGTGGAGTGGTTTGCTGACCTCTTATGAGGCTACATGTCTTGACAACATGCGTGTGCGGATGATCAATAGCCACATCAAATCCCAGAGTTTGAAGCAGGACATTCTCATTAAACACCAAATCTTGAGCCTGAAATTAAAATAATAACACATCATGACATCTGTATATATTAATAATTAGAAACTAAGTAGCCCATTTTCAATAATTACAAGGCATAAATAAGATAAAGATAAATAATAAGAAATCATTTCAATTTCATCTTATAAGTTCTCTTAATATACAAAAATATACAAAATTTGACTCTATTTTACTAGGTATAATGCATCATTCATCTAAAAACTGATTATGCCCAGTGTTACTTAACTCGAGTGATCAGACGAAAGCTAGTCCATTTAATACGCTATGATCTTCAGAATATTACAAAAAAGTCTGACAAATATATTTCCTTAATATCAGGAATATGATACATACTTTACTAAATGGTTAAATACATAAAATTGCTATCTGCGTACCCCACCTGAGACACGGCGTGAGGGTATAGTATAGCTAAATTGTGACAACGCTAATCGATCCCAACTTGGCTACATTTTTTATTTATTTATTCATTCTTTACTGTACATTGATTAAAAACAATTACATAAAAGGTATACATTCAAATTAAATACAATCAATATACAGAGGGTGAGTTTATCGCAAAGAGCAAGACAAAAAAATAAGCCTCATACAAAGGAAATTAATTAAATCACATCATGGTAAATGACTGGGCACCAAATTGAGAAAGATCAGATCATTAACTGCACATAATTTTATCATTTTCAAGCTTGGAAAGCTCAGGTAAAGGCTGGCTATACGGCACATATGGATGATACGCTATACGCTACTGATATCAATAAAGTTGATATACTTATCTACTAGCTATTCAATTATCATCTACATCTATTACAATGTCAATCTGAGAAGGAATAAAAACCCGAGAAAATTCACCACTTAATCTGTAATAAAATTAGATCCCAAATCCTTTCAATTAATTGTAGAATGCAACAAGTATTAATTTAGGGTAAGATTATCAACTCTAGAAATAGACATGTATACAATTTATTTTTTGGTTAAGAATGATGAAAAATATATAAACTGCGGATTGAAAGTTTTTATGGCAATATTTTACAGGTGATGGACTTTTGGGTATGTCATGTCGCAGTACAACTTTACAGACACCTACACTGCAACTGCGCACACTGCAACAGCCAATCAAATTACACTTCACACTTACACATTCACACTCATATGCATGAATGATCATGGTGACTGTAAGGGCATGAAAATCTTCAAAATGCCATGCCCAAGAGGCCATTACCTATATATAAACTGTATACGAGTGAACAAATTTAAAAACTAGCTCACCTGCTCCTGGTAATATTCAGATCTATGATCGAGTATATGTTGGCAGTCCCGATGAAGACATAAATGTGCCACTTTTATGACGTGCTCTAACTTTCTTGGCTGTTCCTCCATCTAAAATGTAAATCTATAAATTACCACAACTATCCTTTCTAACAATAATGTTTGAAAACATTAAAGGATGTAAGATTTAAAATGGTATTCATACAATTGTATATGTTAAGTTAAATTACCTTTGCAGCCAAAAATAGAGCTGCAGCGGCCATCGCATTCCTGTGAAAATGTGTAAAAGAATGGAAGGCGTAGAATCTGTGCATGTACACTATTGCTGTATTGATACATAATTGTGATCTGTAGAAAAAAATATGTTAAGGAAAATATTGTGTGGAATATCCTACAAAAAAGAAATTTGTACACATGCAACTAAGTAGTGCACCAGGATGTTGATGAATAACACGTAAATGCAACAGTGCTGACACAACAAGATAATGTCATAACATGTGTGACTCACCACAAACCACACTAACCATTTACTATACACCTTGCATGTAAAGGTAACCTTTATATTATGGTCAATTGTACTAATGCAGTTACTTCAAAGTTTTAACTAAATATATTTACAAGCAAGAAACATCATCTAAAATACATATTCACTATAATCATAATTCTATATATACTATCAGTGTCCCTGGATGTCAAGTTCATCCAATCAGCACAATCATGACCCACTTGTCAATTTTAGTTCCGTGCCTTTACATAGTGTATTAATGCATTTCTGCTTTGTCTATCATTAAGTTAGTATCATCAGAACTAATTAATATATGCGATGTTTATATGATGTGACGTTTTCATGATAAATTCATTATAACCTAGAGAGAACGTGCGTCAATGGAGAAACCCGGTAAAAGGTGTTCCGTGGTTTGGAGGACATTGATATTTCATAAATAATATATGGAAAGATAAGCACAAAGCCATGAGACTTCACATAAATAAATATTAATCTCTCATTCACAAGTCATTGGATATTAAATTCCCGGAAAAATATACACAAACAAACCACGCACATCCAGGCACGTCAAAATAATTTACAAACACAGTTTAAAAGGATACACATGTAAACGCTGTCCCATATCTTGAATTAAATTAGCCGCCTGTTGACGGTATGCTAGCTCTTTATCTGCATCTAAGCCACATTTTCTACTTGGTGAATTTAAAAGTTGATCTCTCGCGAAATACCATTTATCCTGGCCAGCCATCGAAACTTGACTCGAACTGCAACTGACACCTCCAACGACTGATTGTTGCTATCTTTGTTTCTCAATATACTTCCACGAGTATGAGAACGAGATGCTAAATAAAGATGGCGTTTATTCAAGCTGTCAACGGAAATGAGTTGTGAGGTCATTTACTAACTTATTATATAAAAATTACGATACAGTCAAAATTTTATGCACTTAATCAGATTTAAAAAATCAAAAGTTTTTTAAACAATATATCTAATAGTAAATCATTGGCATTTAGAGTGTATATATTTTATTAAGGTAACGAGTAATACGTGTTAAAGAAAACGAACGGACAGACGGACGCCATTTACAATTCTCGTTTGTTGCGTTGTGGGTCGGTCAGAGTGTTAGCGGTGATCTGAAACAATTGTAGGCGATGAAAAACAAATAAAATAACTCATACTCGACAATTACGTTTTAGAATATTTATCAAGTATATATTTTTTTATTATTTTCTAAATGTAAGCTAGAAATGTAACATTAAAAAAACGCACCTCCGGAAAGATGTTATTCTCCCAATAATGGCCGACTTACCGCGGAATTCAATTTCAGATTTTTATTTCGTGAATTTATTGCGTCATGGTATAATGTGTGACAATTGATGTAAAATCATCACCTCGGAGGACGTTGTAATCAATTATTGCAATTATGAAATACTTTTTGTAGCAAAATTCTTTCAAATTCCAAAATAATTTGTTTTACCACATTGACTCTGTTCTTTTTGTGGCGCCGAATTAAACACATTCTTTGCTGATATGCAGGCACGTATGTTTGTGTTTTAGGGTACATTTAATAGGAATCTGGGAGTATTGGATAAGAGTTTGACATTTACAGAAATTCATGTAA